>CM034157.1:101405339-102005339 GCA_019776745.2 Taxus chinensis
GTTTTACAAAAACTTGAGTAACTTGCTCAAATGACCTCCTGAGGACCTGAAATTTTTCATGAAGCACAAGGACACCTTCCTTCATCATATCCCATGATTTTTTTGATAGGTATAGCTCTGAAATTTTCTAAACCATCTCATTTGCGTGCAGGAACAGTTGGGTTCCCAAAGGGCAATTTTGAAGCACTGGGACAACACAAGAGACATCAATGACAACTAGACACAAAGGTGGGAAACAAACTCCCCCTTTGTCATTGATGTCAACACCCACACAAGCCAAGACAAATTGATGAAAACATGACAAACCACATGACAGACCAACAACATATTCATGTTCCCCAGGCACATATTCTCCCCCTTTGACATCCATGACAAATATGGGACAACCAAAGAAATGACAAGAAACAACAAGAAAAAAAACATACCTCATAGATTGCTCCCCCTAGGCTTTAGGCATAAATTAGACAAAACAAACACCATGCATGACACAAGACCATTTAACAAGACTGATATGAAGACATACTTGAGTTGACCAAGGACATACAAGCAACAAAATTAAGTGAAATAATATCATGAACAGCACCATGAGCTAGTAAATTAGCTTCCCCCTCTCTTGAATCTCTTTTTGGCACATTACAGGAGCTGATTTTGCAAGAATAAATTCTCCCTTGAGTTGTCCAAGACCTCTTAACACTTGGTAGGATCAGGAATGACTCCCAATTCATCCCTGAGATGCTCAAATGCTGCCTTTGGAAGTGGATTTGTCATAATGTCTGCAATCTCTTCTTTTGTGCTCACATATACAAGATTAATATTCTTATCATTTACTTGTTCCCTCAAGAAATGAAATCTGATTGGAATATGCTTAGTCTTTAAATGAAATACTAGTTTTTTAGAGACACTAATGGCACTAGTGCTATCACAAACAAGGGAGTTGGTTCATCAAATTTTACCTTGTAGTCTTCCAATGTTTTCCTCATCCAAAGAACCTGAGTGCAACACATGGCAGCAACTATGTACTCTACTTCACAAGTAGATAATGCCACTGAAGATTATTTTTTCTCAACCATGACACTAGAAATTTTCCAAAAAAAAGTCTCTACCACTTGTGCTCTTCATGTCATCAATATTTCCAGCCCAATCTACATCAGTGTATGCTCTTATATTGAAGTCTTTTCTTGCAGGATACCAAAGGCCATACTCTAAAGTTCCCATGAGATATCTAAGTATCCTCTTAACTACCTTGAGATGTGTTTCTCTTGGGTCTTCTTGAAATCTACCTACTAAAACCACAACTTGCATTATATCACCTTGATGTAGTGGAATAGAGAAGGTTTCCTATCATAGATCTGTATAGTGTTTTGTCCACTTTAGGTGAGTCATATTATTTTCTTAACTTGCATCCTACCTCCATTGGTGTGCTTATAGGTCTGCAATCTTCCATTTTGAACCTTTTTAGCATTTCCTTGATGTATTTAGCTTGGGATATAAATATGCCTTGATCTGATTGGTTTATATGAAGACCTAGAAAGTATGAAAGATCACCAAGCATAGACATTTCAAACTCTTTACTCATCACATCAAAAAATTCATGAGTCATCCTTTCATGATCCCCTCCAAAAATGATGTCATCAACATAAACTATGACAATTAGCAGCTTGTCTTCTTCTTCCTTGATGTAGAGATTACTATCAGCTACTCCCTTTCTGAAACCTTTCTCAATAAGATAAGCATCCAACCTACTATACCAAGCTCTAGGAGCTTGTTTGAGCCCATACAAATCCTTTTTCAACCTACATACATAGTCCTTATCTTCACTCAAAGAGAATCCTTCAGGTTGCTCAATATACACTTCCTCATTTAAGTTTCCATTTAGAAAGGTAGATTTGACATCCATTTGAATTTTTTTGATTTTCTTGTGAGATGCATATGCCAAGAATAATTTGATAGCTTCCATTCTTTCCACTAGTGCAAAGGTTTCATCAAAATCAACTCCTTCCATTTGTGCATAGCCTTTACACACAAGTCTTGCTTTATTCCTTGTCACTTCACCTTTTTCATTCATTTTATTCTTGAAGACCCATTTTGTTCCTATGACATTCTTGTCTTTTGGCCTAGGTACAAGCTCCCATGTTTCATTTTTCTCAATTTGATCAAGTTCTTCATTCATTTCATCTATCCAATGTTTTATCATTGCATGCTTACTCCACATTCTTTGGTTCTATCATAGATAAGAGGGTTGTGTTTTCATTGTTTTGTTGACTTCTTAGCTTCCTTCTTGTGAGCACACCACCTTCTTTACTCCCTATAATCAGATCTGCAGGATGGTCTCTTCTAACTTTCCTTGAAGGTGTCTTGGTGTCATGCCTTTCTTCTTCTTCTTCCACTTCTTCTACCTCTTCATGTGTGCTTCTTATTTCATCATCATCATCATCATGATTTTCAATGGTATGTGCATCATCTTCATGGTTGTCCTTAGGCTGATTTCTAATTTTTGAAGGTTGAGTTTCATCTATTTTTACATTTGTGCTTTCAACCACCTTCTTAAGTCTCTTGTTGTAGCATCTATAGGCTGCACTAACTGATGAATAACCAAGAAATATGCCCTCATCACACCTGGAATCAAACTTACCCAAATATTCTTCATCTCTCTTGATGTAGCACTTGCTCCCAAAGACTCTTATGTGCTTCACATTAGCTGGTCTTCCTTTCCATAGTTCATAGGGTGTTTTACTGCTATCTACTCTTAATTGAGCTCTATTTAGAATATACAAATTTGTGCCAATTGCTTCACTCCAATAGCTATCAGGAAGTCTAGATTCATTCAACATAGTTCTGCTCATCTCTTGCATGGTCTTGTTCTTCCTTTCAACCACACCATTTTGTTGTGGTGTCCTAGTAGTTGAGAATTTCCTTTGTATTCCATGTTCTTTGCAATAGTCATCAAATTCATTAGACCAAAATTCTCCACCCCTGTCTGACCTTAAGCATTTGATTTTTGTGTTCTTCTCATTCTCCACAAGTGCTTTGAAGGCTTTAAATCTATCCAAGGCTTCTGATTTGTGTTTTAGGAAAGCTACCCATGTCATCCTGGTAAAATCATCAATTAGAAGCATGAAGTACTCATCACCTTGCATACTTGCAGTTCTTGTAGGCCCACATAAATCTGTATGAATCAGCTCTAAAGGTTGAGTAGTTGAATACTCTTTTGATTTGAATGTCCTTCTTGTCTGTTTTCCATGTAAACAAGCTTTACACATAGAATCTGTTGGTTTCACAATTTTTGGCATGTTTCTAACTCCCTCTTTAGCACTCAATTTCACAATATTATCAAAGCTGATGTGTCCTAATCTCTTGTGCCATAACCAGTTGTCATCAAGTTTTCTTGTAAAGCACTTTTCTTTGTTTACCTCTTTGAGCACATACATGTTATTTTTTGTCCTTTTTTTTCCAACTCTCTTCCCTATTTTTCCATCAATAATTTTACACCCTTTATCATTGAAAATCATATTATAGCCTTGTTTGCACATTTGGCTAACACTTAGCAAGTTATGTTTGAGTCCTTCAACATATAGCACATTTTCTGTAACTATTTTTCCATTGTCAAGACTAAGAGTTCCCTTGCCCACAATATTTGCAGAATTATTATCACCAAATCTAACAGCCCCTGAAGCATTATTTGACAAAGAAATGAACTTACTTTTATCACCTGTCATATGACTAGAGCAGCCACTATCCAAGTACCAAATCATCCCTTCATCTTGCACATGAAAGGTAGTTTGAGCTATCATACCATTCTCTTCTTTCTTGTTTGATCTATCTTTCACCACATATATCCACTTGCTTTGTTTGGGTGTTTGTGAGCTGCACATACTAGCTATATGACCTTCCTTTTGACATTTGTAACACAGAGGATTATGATTTTCTCTCATATGTTGCAAGTTATAATTCCTCCTACTACCTCTAGCATTTCTTCTACACTTTGAAGCTTTGTGACCAAATTGATTACATGAAAAACAATAACCATAGAAGGAATGAGAGTACCTCATAGCATATATGATTCTTGGAGAGTTTTTCCTTCTTTTGCAGATTTAGTGGCCTCCTTGTTCATGGTATATGAGACACTTGATGTAGACTTCTCTTCTTTCTTCTTTGATGGTTCATCTTCCTTATTCTCTTCCTTGAAACCAATACCTGTTTTGTCACTTACATCCCTTTGAGTGCTTAGAATGTTTGTTAGGACATTTGAGCTCCTTTCTATCTTCTCATACATCTTGAGTTTGTTATTTTCCTATTCTAATTCAGCCTTGTGAAGTTCTAAATCTGATTTCAACCTTTGACATTCTTCTTCCTTTGCTTTGTAGGATTGGGAAATATTTTCCATCTGATTTTCAAGCTCCTTGAGTTCATTCATTTCATCTTCTTATTTTTGGCTTTGCTTCTTTTCAAGAATGTGGATTTGTTCTTCATAATCCTTTAGGGTGCATTTTAGCTTTTGGTTCCTTCTTCTACAAATTTGGAGTTCTTCAAGAGCACTTACCAATTCAGCCTCTAAATTTACTTGTGCCTCTTCTTCATCTGAATCTTCATAGCTGACCATATTCTTCCCTTTATTGTTGCATTCATTTGAAATTTCTAGAGCCATAAATAAGGTTTCACTTTTAGTTCCATCACTCTCACTTTCTGATTTGCTTGAATCACTTGATTCTGAGTCACTTGAATTTTCTTTAGAATAGAAGTTTTTCTTATTCTTGAAATACTTCTTCTTGTTTCCCTTCTTCTTATAGTCCATATTTTTCTTACCATGTTTATGATCTTCTTATTTACATTCAAACTCAACCTCCTTATTTTTGTTGGGACATTTAGCAGCAAAGTGTCCTACTTGACCACAATTAAACATTTGAAAGGAAGCTTACCTTTATATTTTCCTTTGCCTCTTCCCAATCTTCTTACAAACAAAGCTTCAATCTTCTCAGCATCTTCTTCATTCTCCAAATCTGATTCCTCTTTCTCTTTCTTGGAATGAATCTCTTTCTTGGCTTTGAAGGAAACTTCTTTCTTGGCTGATTTGGCTCCAATTTTCCTCATTTCATAGGCTGATAGAATGCTTTGTAGTTCATCCAGGGTCAAGGTCTTCATGTCTTTTGCTTCCTCAATGGCTGAAACTTTTGCATCATATTTGGAGGTTAAGGATCTCAGAATTTTCTGAACAATGATTGTTTCTTCTAGCTTCTCACCTAAGCCTTTGATCATGTTTATTATCTCATCTACTCTCTGCATGTATGTTGTTATGATTTCATCTTCTTTCATCTTTAAGCTTTCAAATTGTGCTCGGTAGGTCTGTAATTTTGCAAGCTTGACTTTGTCATCTCCCTCATAAATGCTTTGTAGTTTGGTCCAAATCTCCTTGGTTGTGGTACAGTGCATCACCTTTACAAATTCAGTTTCATTTAGCCCACATAAAATTGCATTCATGGCTCTTGAATTATTCTCATATTCAGTCTTATCTATTACAACTGTAATTGGAGTGGCTGGAGGATTGTAACCATTTTCCACACTTTCCCATATGTCAAAACCAAGTGACTTGAGATAAATCTTCATTCTTATTTTCCAGAGTGCATAATTTGTTCCTGTAAAGAGTGGTGACCTTGAGATTGATAAACCACCTTGAGCTTGATTTTTTTCCATGCTTGTGAAGAGAGGATCACCTTGAAGTTGTTAAAATTTCACTGAAGGCCCTGCTCTGATACCAATTGTTAGATATCACAAGCACTGAGAGGGGGGTGAATCAGTTCTTAGCACAATTTAATACTTTTCAAACTTTCTATCTTACTTAACTTGAATCACTAGTTAGATTAAGAGCACAAGAAAACTTGAAACAAGTAACACAAATGAGGTGGACACGGATTTTATAGTGGGAAACCCAAGAAGGGAAAAACCCACTTTGAAATCAACCTTTTATTAGAACACCAATTCTAAACACTGATTTACAATTGATCAAGCACCTACTTGATCTATGAAGCACCAACTTCAGATGACACCTAGCACCAACTAGATGAAGGACTGAGCACCCACTCAGCTGACAAGATAAGAAGCACCTACTTCTTCTAGCCTAAGCACCTACTTAGATAATTCCATTAAGGGTAGAAATTGAATCTTGTTGTATCTTTACTACTCCCTGATTTTAAGATCATGACGAGGAACTCAAAATCAGAGAAAGATTAATTTTAAAAGGGTCAAATGGCATCTAGTTATAAAATAGTTCACCGAACTCGGTGAGCTGGTAATATATTAAGAGATTTTATCCTAAAATATCTCGATCAAGGTAAATGAAATTGATGGATGGTAGATCATGCCGAGGAAATCAGTGGTTCACTCGAAACAAAAAAGAAAGGTCTTCACATAGGATGACGCAGCAAGCTATGTGGAGAAAATAACGTTACGGAGGAGTTTGAGATGATTACCAGCTTGAGCTTGAAGATGGCTCGATGAGCTGTGAACGGAGTGTATTATGGAGAGCTCGTGAGATGTCAATGTCTAATATGTGTGTGATCCTAATTTCAGGAAGGTTGAAACCGGTCAGAGTAACTATTGAATGCCTCAGGGAAAAACGCGAGAAATGAGCTAATTTATCTCGGGTGAGTAGGTGCATTACAACTAGTCGTTTGGTATATGGTGAGAGAATATGGAATTTTTTTCTTTTTGAGCGAGTCATGACTAAATATAGGTTTCCTACCCGACATTTATGGAATAGCTCAGTTGGCATAGGATGATTCAACGAGCATATAGGTGCTTCGAAAGATAATAACTCGATAGATTGAGATCGTCATGTAGAAGGAAGTTCGAGTGTCCATTTAACAGGATGGATGGCATCAATTTTGAAGGTTTGGATGTGGTATAGATTAGTCGTAGCACATCATGGAAAAACATAAAGGATGGGGCAAGCTAACTCGCTAATCATTTGGTTTCAACGTTAATAAAAACAGATGTAAGATGACGCTAGTTCAAAATTCATGAGCTCAATAAGATCGTAGGTGCATTGGAATGATTCGGCTGTGATGTTAGCATCTTGGCACTCATGTGATGAACTCTATAATTAAACGCAGGGAATTGAAAATTTCAACTCGTTGGCCATGGTTCACGTGAACCTAAAGTAATTTACAGAGAGGCCGAACTACATGCGGTGATCAAAATTTGATCTCAGAACAAGATGGACTCGACATGGTGAGTTTGTGGCCATTCATCTGTGGGCTTGAACTATTCAACGTCTGGAAAGGCTCAACATTGAAGTGTTTCATAGCAAAGGGATTTGATGTGATGAAGTGGTGAGCTCAGAAGAGTATTTGGGTGGTTTTGAAACAATTTGGGTCGCTATTTCGGGATCAAGCTCGATGTCAAGCCGAGGAGAGAGGTCTATTGGAAGCTTTGAACATAGCGTATGAAGGATGGCTCACTCAACAAAATGAGGTAAATATCAACAAGGGCATATGAGTCATGGCTCATGAGTTGTATGGGTTTAAAATTGTCATAGGGAATTCGATACAGTGAATCGCATATTGAGATCGAGATGGTGGAAAACTCCTAGGAAGGTGAGATGGCCAAGTTCCAAATATAGGCAGAGAGAAATGGCAGGTTCAAACAACTTGAGATCAAGCCTAATATGTAAGGCACCCACTAGGCTGAAGTGTAGCTATGCGGATCGATGTTAGAGAGGATGATTTGATGACTTATAGGTGAGCTTGTATTTAATTAACAATGCTTGAGGTGATCACCTATGGTCTCGGAGGCTGATCTCATCGAGTCTGGGTTTCAAATTTTAAACCAGTGAGGAGCTTTATCCCAGATCCTTGAGCTTGGAGTGCATTTAATATAGGTCTATACGAGTAAAGTTTGCTAGGAAATTAGATTAGTCTGGTATGACAACAAGCCCATGATGATTGGAAAGGATTCATAGGAAATTTGGAAGTCATGGTACATCTATCAGGAGTGAGTCGATAGCTCGTGAGATCGAGATCAAACTCTGCTTGATTCATTAAGCTCGGCATCATACAAATGAAGAGTGGGTCATATCATCAAGGGGAGGTAGTTTTTCAAATGCACAGTGGATATATGATGACTTGGCAACATAGTAAGGCCATAAACCTCAAGCCTTAGTGAGTCATGAAGGTTGAGATCTCGCCAAGATGAGTGCAAAAGCATGACGATTAGAAAAGTGGGCATTAAGAGCCATTTCGCCAAGACGTTGACGTGGGTAGAATGGTTTCAAAGCTCTAGATTCCCCACTATGAGCTTTCTTGGTGTGAAGGCCATGCTGAGCTTGGCATGGAAAAATGGTGGTTGGGATTTGAAGCCAAAAGAGCCAAGTTCGGGATCTTAGCAGTGACAGGCCAAGTTGAAAATTCCACACTCGTGGAGATTTTGAATTTCACGGCCAATGGGAGATTCGAGGCCATTCGGCCATCATAATAGATAACATGGAAAAGTTTTCCAAGATGAGCGGGGCACGTCTCAATTCTCAAGTCATCTGATTTCGTGTAGCAAGGAGGTTATTGGAGGAAACATACCGAGTTGCATGGTGTATTGTCACGTAGCACAGTTGGTTGTTAAGAGCCCACTAAGTTGATATGAAGTGAGTGCTTTTCGAGAAGACTTTAAAGTGAGTAGAGACCCAGTCAATATGTCAATATGAGAGGTGACACCGAGTCATCGTAGAGATTAATAAAGATTGTGCCAAGTGGAATTCAGGAAGGGTCTTCCAAGAGAGTTGGCTTGTGGAGTTCAACCTTCCAAAGCTAAAAATAATAGGAACGGATAATGAATGAGCCAACAAACATAAAGTGAGGATGGTTTATTTAAAACCCATTTAATACAAATTACAAATGTGTCAAAAGAAGCAATGCATTTGGTGGATTGGTAGTAGACAAGGGGGCCTAGTCAAAGCGGGTTAGCAATACACATGTGACATTGGGAGCAAGAAGTCTAACATGAAGCGGTAATGTATAGGAGATTAATTTGCTCAAACCATGAAGAGGTGAGATGATTCGACTAGTGAAATGAAATGAGGAACCCGCCATGTTTGGTTGAGCCATCCACCACAAGCTAAATCAATCAAAAGTAAAATATTTTAATAAAATAATATTACTTTATTAAAATATTTTATTTAAAATAATTTTTTTTAATAAAAGATGGATTAAATTCTTTTTTTTTTCAAATTATGAAGTGGTGGTAGAGTGTTCTTGGGAATGTAATTAACGATGTAAAATCCATCATGTATTATTATTGGGCCCAAGATTTCTCCATCTTTTCTTTTCGACTAGATTTTCTATAAATCTAAAGGAAAGGCTCATTCCAAAGGGTTACATTGGTTACAAAAGTTAGACGTGTGACACAGTTGGACATCTTTTCCAGATTCCTCTCTCTTTCTATAAGTTTTGTGGATTGTGGGGACTTTCAAGCCTCTTTTCCAACATTGTAATGGAAAAATTTGCCTCTTGCTCATGTAATGATGCATTGTGCATGTGATTAAAGTAATAAAATTGTGTTTTGTGACTAATTATTGGTCCTTTCATCATTCTAGCTACTTCTTTGTGCCTTTCTCGTCTATACAGGTATATTGTGAAACTTCGAGTTTCCATTGTAGGTTTTGGGAGTTCTATGCTTATCTGGGAGTGAAGCTTTATATGTGGTTGAGTTTTTGTGCTTGTTTATCCTTCTCATTTTCATCTTCCCTCACTGGAAAAATGAAAACGTTTCTAGCAACACCCTTTCTTGGTACATCTCCACTTCTAGTATAGGTTTTATTTCTTGTAAATCTCTCCCTCTTACTCCCATGAAAACATTAGCATATGTCTAGTTAGTTGTTTTATTGCATTATAAGTAATATTGTGTTTAGTTTAGGCAGAGGAATTAGGCCTTCTCTGTAGGTTCACCTCAGGCCCAAATCTCACATCTTGAGAGGTGATCTCATGTTACTTAATCACACTTTGGCCATTCGGGGGGTTCAGTGATTTGGTGATAACATTTTTGGCATGCCCAGTGGAAGAAGAGTTGGTAATTATCTTCATACTTACATGAATCAAAGTACCTGGTGAATCCATATCTCTGGATTTAAAATATCAATGTTTTAACTTATGCGAATAATTCATACAATATTTTCTATGAAACGAGAAGGAAATTATCAGCATATCGAGTTATACTTATCTTATCCAAGGAGAAGGAGAAGAGGCATTTCAACATCACAAGTTGTAACATCAACTTGTAGGGGTCATTCAACTCCTCCTTACGAAAGGTTTCCTCCACCAAGGAACAATCAACCTTTCGTCGCTATGGTAGCCCCTACAACAAACCAAGTTTTTCCTCCTTTTAATGCAAGTAGTCCTCTTTAGTTGGCTCAATGTGATCCTATACCTGATATGTCACTCAAAAAATTTCCCTTTTACATAGGGGAAACTCATATTACTCCAGTGGAACATATTCTTGATGTAGCCAGCATTTGCGCAATACATTATATTACAGAAGACAATGTTGCAGTCAGACTCCTTGCCACTTCCTTTAAGGGAAAAGCACTTAAGTGGTTTCATGGGTTAGAAGCTGGTACTATAACCACTTGGAACATGCTGGGAGAAAATATTTGTAAACAGTTTGAAGACAAGAGTGACCACTTGTCACTCTTCGAATAACTCACTACCATAAAGAGAGCTCCCCAAAAATACATGAGTGATTTTAACTTCCGATTCTAAAGGACTTGGAATAGGATTCCGGCACTCATAAATCCTTCTCTAAATAATGCATTCTTGTACTATTTGTGATCCTTAAATATCAATGTAGCAGTTATGATCCAGTCCACAGGAGGGACTACACTACCTGATGCCTACGAAGTTGCCATAAAATTGTAGAATTCTTTTATTCATGCTGGAAAGATAGCTCCATGACCACTAATGCCATTTTCTTCAGATCTTACAAACACTCATCCTACCAGTGCTCCTATTCTAGTAGCTTCCAAACAACCAGTTCATTCTACCCTCACCCCTTCAAACAATCTATTTGAAGTCAAGTCATTGCTACAAACATTTGGGAATGAGCTTATTGCACTCAAGAGGCAACAATTTCAATATAACAATCCATACCAGCCACAAAATCAGCAGCATCAAGCTAATTTTGCTTCTTTTCAAGGGAACAATTAGCCTCAAAATCAAACAGCAAGTCAAGATGTGAATGTTATGCCTTTGAACTTTCAGAATCCTCTTGTTGCTAACTCTTTTAAAGCCCTTGTACCTGTCCAAAATAATCTAGTTCAAGACTACGAATGGTGTTACCCTTGCTCTCAACCTCACAATAAAAATCTTTTCCCCAATGGAGTTCTTAGCCAAGCCCTTATGGTTCAAAGTGTATCTGCTCCATTGGATTTAATGGAAATTTCATCTACGTAGGAAGCAACAGATTAACCAAATGCCCCCGAGGAAACCACTTTGCTAAATTGGAAAGTGGAAGATTTTTTTAGTTTGAACATAGATTCTTCATCAGTAGCAGCAAATACTCGCTCCAAGAAGAGGGAAATGGAATCCCAACCCTCTAAAGCTGATCAAGCATCCACTTCACAGCCTCAACCACATGTGGTGGTTTCCAACAAAAATGATGGAAATAAGTCAACAGAAGCACATGTTAGTCAAGCTACAAGGAAAGAAGGTTCTTCAAGCATCATGATGACCAACAAACACTTTCGAAAAGAGGATTCTAATGCCCAAAGAAATGTCAGCAAAGTAGGTGCAATTCCCTTTAGTATTGTAGAGCAAATAAAGAAGACAAACCTGAGTATTACCATGTGAAACGCACTCTCAATTCCTTGTTAAAGAAACCTACTGCAAGAGGCTCTGAAAATTTTTGGTACAACCGATGGATCATCAGGTCATGGGGTAGCAACTGCTACGATTTTGTGTCAATCGGAAGGGATAAGTATTCCTAAGGAAAACAAACAACCACCTTTGTATATTTCCCTGATCATTGGTGATCATTTGATACATAATTACATGATTGATTCTGGTGTTAGTATCTTAGTTATGCCCAAGGAAATTGTAGATGTGTTAGGAATATAATATACACCAATCTCTAGAGGAGTTGTTCAATTGGATGGTACAACAGTTCAGACTATCAGAGTCATCAAAGGACTTTGGCTTACTATCCATGCATGTCCTAGTTTTTTGTTCACATAAGATATATCAGTCATCGATCTTCCTCCTCTCTTCGCCATTTTCCTATCATGATATTTCACTACCAAGATGGGTGGTTACCTATCATTTGATCAGTCACATATGATCCTTAGGACTCGATACGGAACTAAAGTGACTATACGAGCAGAACCAATTTTTCATAATCATGTGGAGCCCTATATTGCTAGTCCTATAAATGGGAATTATACCATCCATGATCGAGAGGAAGAATTTGTTGATCATGAACCAACCACTCTTGTGGAAGAAGTCCCTGATACTGTGTTGGATGAGGTAAGTGTAGATCATCAGTATGATCCATATGTCGAGGCATTATTAGAAGAAGAAGTTGGTTTGTTTTTTAGAAGAGATGGGATTGATTACATATTGCATTCATGAAGAAGGTATGATCATACCACAACTTGTCAAGACACAAAGAAATTCTGAAGGAATTTATCAATTGTTCTTTGAAGGCTCGAGGAGTAAGAATGGATCTGATGCTTATGTCATGCTAATTTCTCCAGAAGGAGATAATTACTTCTCATCTTTCTGATTGTAATTCAGTTGCACTAAAAATGTAGCTGAATATGAGGCCCTTGTGCACGGAATTCAGCTAGCTCAGAAGAAGGGAATCAAATCCATGACTATTTTTAGAGACAGTGAGTTAGTTGTTCATCAAGTAATGGCATGCAGTGCATCCAAAAATGATCTTTTAAGATCATACAAGAATTAGATTTGGGATCTGATTGAAGATTTTGAGGCTTTCGAGATTCATGTTATTCCTAGAAATCAAAATCAAGATGAAGATAGGCTTGCTACGGTTGGCTCGCAATATGATATACCTATTTATATCACGAAAGGAGGGCAAAAATCTGTTAAAATGGTGGTTTGACCTGTAGTTCCTAATAATGTGAGTAGATGACAAGTGTTTGATAGTGACGAAAAAATTGTCCTTTTCCTACAAGAAGAAGCTGATTTTTCTACGAAGAACCAAGATAAATTGTAAGAATCATACGGTGATCAAATCATAAAGTTGAAAAGAAACAAGCGACCAAAAGGCTTAGTTACTCTAGAATCCATCTTCAATTAACATGATCAAACCAAAAGACAAAGCTCTAACATTGTGGTCAAAGAATAAGATTTTGAGGAAGTTGAGGTAGCAAATGAAAAAGTTTTTAATATCGGAAAAATATGTACTCCCAAAGAGAAAGAAGCTTTCAACAATTTTTTTTAAGAGTATCATGACATTTTTGCATAGAGCTACAAAGAACTGTGTGGTTTTGATCTAGGTCTGGCGAGTTTGTGGGCAGTTAGCCGTTGACTCGAACTATTCAGCATCTGGGAAGGCTCAACATTGGAGTGTTTCATAGCAAAGGGATTTGATGTGATGAAGTGGCGAGCTGAGAAGAGTATTTGGGTGGTTTGGAAACAAGCTAGGTTGCTATTTCAGGATCAAGCTCGATGTCGAGCCGAGGAGAGAGGTCTGTCAGAAGCTTTGAAAATAGCGTATGAATGATGGCTCACTCAAAGTAGTGAGGCAAAGATCAACAAGTAAGGGCGTATGGGTCATGGCTCACAAGTTGTATGGATTCAAACTCATCATAGGTAATTCGGTGAAGTGAATCTCATATCGAGATTGAGACGGTGGTAAACTCCTGGGAAGGTGAGATGGCCGAGTTCCAAATGTAGGAAGAGAGAAATGGCATTTTCAAACAACTTAAGATTGAGCCAAATATGCAAGGCACCCACCAGGCCAAAGTGTAGCAATGTGGCTTAATGTTAGAGGGGATGATTTGATGACTTATAAGAAATCTTGTATTTAATTAATAGTGCTCGAGGTGATCACCTATGGTCTCAGAGGTCAGGCTCATCGAGTTTGGGTTTCAAAGTTTAAACCAATGAGGAGCTTTATCCCAGATCCTTGAGCCTAGAGTGCATTCAATACATGTCTATACGAGTCAAGATCACTACATAAGTAGCTTATTCTGGTATGAAAACAAGCCCAAGATGGTTGGACAGTGAAGGATTCATGGGAAATTTGTAAGTCACAGTGCGTCTATCTGGAGTGAGTCGATAGCTCATGAGATCGAGCTCGAACTCTACCTGATTCATTAAGCTCGGCATCACACGAATGAAGTGTGGGCCGTATCATCAAGGGGTTTAGTTGTTCAAATGCATAGTAGACATCTGATGACTCGGCGAGAGAGTAAGGCCATAAACCTCAAAGCTTTAATGAGTCATGGAGGTTGATAGCTCGCCCGGATGAGTGCAAAATCATGGCGATTGGAAAAGATGGCATTAAGAACCATTTCACCAAGACATTGACATGGGAAGAATGGTTTCGTAGCTCTGGATTCCCCACTGTGGGATTTCTTGGTGTGAAGGTCATGCCGAGCTTAGCATGGAAAAATGGTGGTCAGACTCCGAAGCCCGAAGATCCAATTTCGGGATCTTGGCAGCGGCAGGCCAAGGTGAAAATTCCGCACTTGGGGAGATTTTAAATTTTGCGGCCAATGGGAGATTCGAGGCCATTTATCCATGACAGCGGACGCACAATGTCAAGGAGAACATGGCGAAGTTTTCCAAGATGAGCGGGGAACATCTCACTTCCCAAGTCATATAATTTTTTGTAGCGAGGAGGTTGTTGGAGGAATCTGACCGAGTTACACAGTGTATTGTCAAGTAGCACGGTTGGTTGTTAAGAGCCCGCCGAGTTGATACAAAGTGAGCACTTTTCGAGGATACTTTAAAGTGAGTAAAGACCCAGTCAATATTCCAATTTGAGAGGTGACATCGATAAATCGTGGAGCTTAATAAAGATCGTGCCGAGTGGAATTCGGGAAGGGTCTGCCAAGAGATTCGGCATGTGGATTTCAACCTTCCAAAGCCGAAAATAATAGTAACGGCTAATGGATGAGCTGAAAAATGTGAAGTGGGGGTGGTTTATTTAAAACTCAGTCAATACAAATTTCAAATGTGTCAAAAGAAGCAATGAATTCGGTGGAGTGGTAGTAGACAAGGGGACCTGGTCAAAACGGGTTGACAATACACATGTGACGCTAGGAGAAAGAAGTCTAACGTGAAGCGGTAACATGTGGGAGATTAAATCACTCAAACCATGAAGAGGTTGAATGAGTCGATCGGTGAAATTAAATGAGGAACGTGTCATGTTTTGTCAAGCCATTCACCACAGGGTAAATCGGTCAAAAGTAAAATATTTTCATAAAATAATATTATCTTATTAAAATATTTTACTTTAATAAAAGATGGATTAAATTCAATTTGTTTTTTTTTTTTAATTATGAAGTGGCAGTAGAGTGTTCTTGGGAATGTAACTAACGATGTAAAATCCATCATGTGTTATTATTGGGCCCATGATTTCTCCATCTTTTCTTTTCAACTAGATTTTCTATAAATAAAAAGGAAAGGCTCATTCCAAAGGGTTACACTAGTTACAAAAGTTAGACGTGTGATACAGTTGGACATCTTTTCCAGATTCCTCTCTATTTCTACAAGTGTTGTGTATTGTGGAGACTTTTAAGCCTCTTTTCCAACATTGTAATGGAAAATGTTTCCTCTTCTTCATGTAATGATGCATTGTGCACATGATCGAAGCAATGAAATTGTGTGTTGTGACTAATTATTGGTCCTTCCATCATTCTAGCTACTTCTTTGTGCCTTTTTCATGTATGTAGGTATATTGTGCAACTTCAAATTTCCATTGCAAGTTTTGGTATTTTAGTTATTATCTGGGAGTGAAGCTTTGTATGTGGTTGAGTTGTGGTGTTTGTTCATCCTTCTCATTTTCATCTTCCTTCACTGGAAAAACGAAAACTTGTCTAGCAACACCCTTTCTTGGTGCATCGCCACTTCTAGTATAGGTTTTATTTCTTGCAAATCTCTCCCCCTTACTCCCATGAAAATGTTAGCATAGGTATAGTTAGTTGTTTTATTGCATTAGAAGTAGTGTTGTGTTTATTTTAGGAAGAGTAAGTCGGCCTTCTCCGGAGGTTCACCTCGAGCCCAAGTCCTATAGCTTGAGAGGTGATCCCATATTACCCAATCGCACCGAACGTCTTGTTCACATTCTGACCATTTGGGGGTGCAGTTATTCGGTGATAAAAAGACCTTTATCTGTGTTTTCTAGTTTTACAACCTTATGACAGTCATCTACCTTCTATCTCAGCCATCTACCTTCAATCTCAATCTAAATGCTTCTCATGTTACTAAGCATCTTTGTCGTTGTTCACTGGTTCATTGCTCTTTTCATTCATATTTCATACTTTTGTTTTATCTTCTAAGTTCTAGTACATCTCTATTATTCATCAATTTTCTCTCACTTTCTTATATGTCTTATCTTGTTCTCAATTTCCTTTTCATTAATTGTTCTCACACATCTAGCGACATATCATCTAATTTTCTTTATGTGACTTCATTGTTTTCTATTGTGCATGATTGTCTCTATCTATTTTCATTTAACTAATTTTTATTTTTAACTCCCACTGCGTTTTATCTCAGTTTTATACACTCTTTATATCACACTTACCCTTTTGTGCCTTTGAAAAATTCAAACCACAATAACTGGACCTTTTTCCCCTTCAACTTTTAGACTGTGTGCACAATTTTTTTCTCATGTTGAACAGCTCTTCATATTCCAATCAAGAGGTTTTAACTCTTTACTCTTCGAGTTCATCATATACTATTTGACCTTTCAACTTCAAAATCTTGTCTTATGTTCATGGCTTTACACATTCCATTGAAATGTAACATAGACTTAGTTTTGTAATTTTCCTATCATAGTTTGAGAGCACATTACATTCACATTGACTTTGTGAAAACATCAATTCCTTCTTTAAGAACTCTTACATAATTTGAACAAGATATTTTGAGCAACACTATCTTCTAAATAGTGCAGGAGCTCTTAAGGAGTTAACAAGTTTTGTCATGATTCACAATTGTGAATGCATCTAATACCTTAAATCATTGAATTTTTGCTTTTAAACCTAGTTGAGATACGTTAACTTCATTGAAGAATGATTCTATGTGATATGTTGTCTTGTAAGTCTCATTTTTGTAAAAACTAAGGTTTCAGGTTTCTGTAGGATAGCTCTGTGGACAAGAAGAAATAAGTCTCTTTTGCTAGACATGAGGAAGCTTCCTCTAAACCTTATACAATACATTAGAACCATGAAGTTACTTGTAATCCAAATAATTGATAGAAATTGATTTGAAAGATTGAGAACAAATTGTTTTGTAGACATTACCAGTATTGTGCACGCTTTTCTAAAATTCTGTTAAATATTTCTTTGTCTAAACTTAATCAAACACCTCCAAATATTTTTCAAACAAGAGGAGATGGACTCACAGAGTTTTTTTTTAAAAAAATCGAGGAATGGATGGTTAACAATTTCAAATCAATCAAAAAATTCTTATTTTGTACGTTATCTTGGTGAATGTTTTTCATACTGTTATAACTGCTGAAATGAAGGCAAACATGTTAAGATAAACTCTGATCTTAAAGGAATGTGTTGCTAACTTGGATTCTTGCATGCTGTGATTTATTGCATAGGACAGCAGTTATTGTACTTGCGTGTTTGCTGATGTGACGACAAATTGTCGTATACTTGCTAAACTCTCGTTGCTGATTGACAGCACACCTTGAATCAATTTCATTGATCCAAAGTATGCTGAGGGCTTCTTGTGATTTCTGTGTCGATTTACTCTGGAACCGAACCAGAGGTTGATATGAACGTGCAGCGCCTGATTGCAGGTATGAGCAGCTGGCACGTAAATGCCAACGACAAGGGTTCGATCCTTGAACCCTGTACTGTCGAATTTAAAACCTCGTGAGGCAAGAAATGCCTGGACACGGGTGGCCTTGGCATGTGATCCAAAGGACTGAACGTCCTGCACAGCATTTACGGGAGTTAGTTGAGAGATTGGGATAGGGGTTGTTTAGTGTTAGTGGTTAGTATGAATTAAAACCCTAAGCTAATCCTAAGTCCTAACATGCATCCTAAACTACTACCCTAAGTGGATTTTTAAATTACAAAAAAAAAAGGGGGAAAATAAACCTAAGTCCTAATAACCTAAGGCTAAACTATGACCTAGGTTGAACACTAATGTGCAACCTAAACTAATCCTAATCTAAAGGGGCGCGTAGACCCTTGGAGGGAGAGGATAAGGATGGAGGGGAGTATTCATTAGCATTTAATGGAAAGTCCATACGTGGACAACGCCAGTTTTGGCAGGGCAGGTAAGAAATGGAGGTATCTATTTAGAGATGGAGCTAAATTTGGTTTTTGCTTGTGGAATTTGAAAATTTGAGTTCGCCAACTCAAGTTGGCAGTGGCGTGGGAAGTTAGGAAAAGGCAGAGCCTTTAATGCATTAATTATCCTTGGTCCTCGCGACCAGCTCGCCTTGGAAAGTGTATGAGGGAATTTTGATTTTCATTTTGTCGATTCGGGCTTTTGCAAAGTTGCTCTGCATTTGGTTTTTCTGGTCTGGTTCAGTCGAACCAGCTCTTGGGATTTGTCACTGTTCTTGGAGATTTTGAGGCTGTTGCTAAGCCTGAAGAAGAAAGGAGTGTTGGGAAGTTTTTGCTGTCGCTGTGGAAGGAAATAATTCGGCAAACGAAGCTTTCTTCGAGTTCTGGAAAAGAGATCACAGGCATGTTAAGCCCTTCTCTTTAAAAATTCTTGCTTTGTTTAAGTGTCTCATTAAAACAACCCTGCTCTTGGGTTTGGATTATGTGATTGTTGTCGAGTCGATTTGATTTGGATTTCGTTGATTCTTGCTTTCTTTTTTTTTGAAAATGATAAGAAGAATCGCTTCTGGTTGCTAGGCTTTGATTCGTCTTTGCACGAATCGAGTTGGAACATGAATTACTGTATTGGTTGTTGACAGTATGGTGGATTGAAATAGATATTTTCTTTCTCTGTTCATGTTGTATGAAATCGGAACAGGCTGTGTGAGTTGTTCTCCTTACTGTGAAATCGTTTCCTTGCTGTTGTGTTTGGAACTGTCTTTGCATGTATAAAGGAGTTGGAATACCTCCATGTTGTGCTGGTTATTGACGTTATATGGAAATTCGAACTGGTTTTTCTTGAAAAATAGGATATGGAACTGTGCAGGCAGTGTGGGTTATTTTATTGCTGTACGATTGATCTTTTGTCACATGAACTTGTGATATGATTGTATTGGTTGTGTGAACGGCTTGAGGTCGTTTCTATACTGAAGTTTTCATTGAAGGAAATAAGATCTTTTTTTCTTTTACTATCTGCTGTTTCGGGATTTAAAGGAATATCATTTCTTTTCGAGCTTATGGAATGGGTATTTCACTGTTTAAGTATTATATCAAGAACTGTTTTAGACTGTGTGGGTTGTTTTCACTGCTATGAGAATGTTCTTTGTTATATGGTCTTTGTGATATAATTGTACAGGATGTAAGTTGATTGAGGTCGTTTCTATACTGAAATTTCTTTTAAAAAGGAAATAGTTCCTTTCTCTTCTGCTGTGTTTGATTATGATGAATACAACATTGTTTTTTGTATGAGCATACGAATTGGGTTTGAGGGAAGAAATGGTAACACGTTTTTGCTGTTTCTTTCTTTTCTGCTTAAAAGAAATAAGACTTTTCTTTTTCTTTTTGCTGTTTGTTGAAAAGAAATAGCATTTCTTTTGATCTTTGAGAGATGGGTTTGTGAATTCTATCTGAGCAATGGAGACTCGGTTAGAAGGGTATGCTGGTAAAACAATTATTGTTGTGTTTCTTCTTTTAAGTAAATGGACAAATTGATTTTGAGCAATCGTGGAAGCTGGAAAAGAAATAGTCTCTCCTTCTGAACTCATAGTGAAATATACTGTTTTCTTGCTAAGAAGGTATGATGATTAGTTGTGTTTATTAATGCTGATCGGTCTTTTAAGATCGAATTGTTTTGGTGATTACGACTTAGCCTTGGATTGCTGAACAAAAGAATAAATGCATAGAAATTTTGTCTTGCTGTGTGGGTTGTCTTGACTGTACTAGATCCATGTATTTGACACCCTGTACGGTTTACTTTGATAGAGGTAATGACATCTGATTTTTGCATTCTGGAGTTCTGTATACTATCATGAACTTGAAAATGGATTCGGGTAGAATCATTTAGGGGAAGGGAATTCTTCTTCTGCTGCTGCTTTTTGATTTGGTAAAATCCGTAGTCAGGTGATTATTGGACTTGCTGTAGGTAACAACAATGAATAAAATGTTATTTGAACGGAATGCGTTCATGGGATTAGGAAATCATGTGAGTAATTGACTGCATGATTGTATAACTGTTTATCTGTTTAACATACAGTGAAAGAAATATGGTTTCTTCTAGTACGGTAAATATAGGGTATGCATCCTTATACTATTTGATCTATGATAAACACAATGTTGTACTAACCTGTTTCGGATTTTCATATGAGCCTGATTCAAATGAAGTATGGATATGGATGATAAATTCTTCCCTGTTTTCATTTAAAGCTGATTATGAATGAAATTACTCTTACTGCCGGAAAGTGAATTCTGAATGGATTTTGTAAGTTTCACTCTGAACTGTTATCTTGATTTGTGTCTCGTTTGGATTCCATTTTTAGAACAGTCATGTGGAAAGAAATAGGGACATGGATGAATGACTTGGAAAAATGATCTGTTCTTCTTTCATTCAGTTGGAAATCTATAATTCGTTGATAACGAATCTTGTAGTGCTTAGATATGAGCGACTATATGCATTGCTGTTCGCTTTCTTGTCTGTGCTTGATTGCTTGGAATCTAATATGATGCATGAACTGAAAGGAAGGTAATGGGTTTACATTTCAGTTAGTTTCATCCTTGCATTTATTATTAATGAAAGGCGTGGAAAGGATAACAGTATGTCATATCAGCAGTAAGCTATTTGTATTTCTAACTTTGCAAATATTGTGAATTAAGACTTGTAACGGTTATGTGGAAACGGGACAGCAGTTCTTTGGCTGATTGTGATGATATTTTGATAGTTCAGTTGTTATGCTGATCTTTCTTTTGTGCCTATTTCGTGATTGATGTCTTACTGTCGTTTCATAAAAGCAGGGTTCTTTTATTGAGACAGTTAGTTGAAGCACCTCATTTTAATGATAAGTGCTTAATATGCTCAGTTCATTGAACTGACCCGTGCAAATCATTTTGCAGATGGAATTTGATTAGAATGAAGACATGGCTGTTTTCTGATGCTTCTTGATTAGTTGAAGATGAATTGTAATTGTTGCTTTTATTCCTCTTTGAGGAATTGTGAAAAGAAGAAAGTATATTCTTCTATCTATGAGTTGTATTGATGTTTTATGTAACCCATGCCCATTCAGTTGGATTGGCAAATGTATGGATTATGACATGAAATGATGAATACAATTACAAGTGTGATATTTTAATAATTATATCAGTTTGATATTGTTGACTAAATTGGAAATATAATGTTATTTCTTGATTTGGATTTGTTTAATTGTCCTTGGATGGATGCTAAATGGGAACTGATATCTATTCTTACCTAAATGCAACTTTTAAGTTGAAATATGCAATTAGTTCATACTTGGATAAAGATGAATTTTTAATTGACATTAAAAAGGATTAGGAAGAATATGATTCCATAACCGACAGGTATTCAGGATTAGCTTAGGAGCTAAGGAATATCAATTAACTTCGGAGTAATCGAATTTCGCTTTCGAACTCCATTAATGATCTCGTATGCTAAATTCAGAATAAAGGATATAGGACAAGTATATCCATAACTAATGGACCTTAACTATGTAACGTTAAGGAGAACAAATGAATACATTTCTTGGGAATTAGACCTCGTTTAAATGACGTCTAATAAGTTAGAATTCTGAATTTAGTTACAGTTGGGAAAATCTTGGCTAAGTTTAATAGGTTAAACTTATCACGTCCGTCGGTACGGACTGCTTAATCCAATGATTAAGAAGAGAACCAAGTAGGGAAATGCAGCCCTTCGACACGAAGGAGAAGATGCATAGCAAGCTAATGGACGGATTTAGTCCCTCTTAGCTATATACAACTGTAACGGAAACGAGGATCAAGGGATCAGCATGGATGCTGAAAGTTGATTCTTAATTATCAAATCGTATCCAAATCACTTGAGCAGGATGTGTATTCTCGATGGGAGGATTCTGTAGGACATTGGCATACGCCAGCTACAGCAAGGTGTCTCCATGAAGACGGGGTCTTCATGACGACACAATGTTGCAGCTGACATATTGCAATGCCCTCCCGAATTAAAACATCAAGAATACATAGGCTGAATGTGTAACTCTTGGCAGGGGATAGGAGTATGATCAGGTATACGGAGTGACTCCGGAATACTAAAGATAACTAGACACACGGAGTCGTGGGGAAACGACACCGTATGTCTGCGTATCTTTAGTTACCAGGAGTGCCTTCCTATATTCGTTCATATTACTAGTTGGAAATTGGAAGTTTAAATCTGACCTTAAACGAAGAGGACTGGTAGGAACCAGGAAAGACCATTCTAGATAACAGGTGAAGTGAAGTGAAGGACGTATTCCGTTG
Organism: Taxus chinensis; assembly: GCA_019776745.2. NCBI lineage: Eukaryota > Viridiplantae > Streptophyta > Pinopsida > Cupressales > Taxaceae > Taxus > Taxus chinensis. The sequence goes on from CM034157.1 coordinate 101,428,126, forward strand.
ATGTGTATCACATCCAGGAATATGATCATGCAAAGCATGTGAAAATCTTTGGCCAAAGTATCGCAAGTGCTGGTTGCGTTGTCCTTATCACTTAATTTAAGATGCAGGATGTCAGATGAATATCAGTAACAGATATTCAGATAGGCTTCTTAAATGGATCACTTCGATAACCGGAAACGGTTATGAGAACTGGTATATATATTATACTATGCATAAACGAACATGAAGGATCGGTTGTTGCCGAGTCATGAAATGAAGGATCGTTGAAACTCCGAGCCATGAAAATGGAAGATCGGCAGTTCCTCGAGTCATTTACAGCAGCATATAGAATCTGTTATAAGATTGAATGGCATTGAATGTGTGTTCCATATTGTAAATATGCGAACAGGGAACATTAGTTTTAAAAAGAAATTGTATGATCCAAACTGCGTTGTTTGGGAAGAGAACAATTATTAAAACTTGAACGTGTGTTTGAATTTTATAATTCATAACAGAGAACGTTATATAAAAAAAAAAAAAAAAAAAAATTCCCTTGTTCTGGTATCTTAAAATGGGGATGTTGATGAACATGAGGAGAGCTTATGGTCAAATAGGATTGGAAACAACCTTACATACCGCTGAAAGAATTTTCATAAGCTCAAACATGCAAGTTTCATATCAAAATTTGACTTCTACTTCCATTGACCAAACCGTCTTCCTGGGAGAGAGATAAACTGCTTTACCAAAATGGATAGAATTGTTTTCTTACACCTCCTTTTGCCAAAATTATTTTTGTACATGAATTATAGGAAAATTTTCTACAAAACAAATATCTTATGACTTATTTGAGAATTTCTTCATATATTTTTTTGAAACCTAAGAAGTCAAGTAGGTCTAATTGAACTTCTCAAGAAACTAGTTTTGAAAAAACTTGAGTAACTTGCTCAAATGACCTCTTGAGTACCTGAAATTTAGCATGAAGCACAAAGACACATTCCTTCATCATCTCCCATGATTTTTTTGACAGGAATAGCTCTAAAATTATGTTGCCCATCCCATTTTCATGCAAGAAAATTTGGGTGTCTCAAAGGTAGTTTTTGCTAAAAGTGACATTTTGTCCCAAAGCTTATTTCTTGAAATTTTGAGTCCTAAATTGAGTCCATCCACATAAGGTACATCTACTAGAAGTATTTTTTTGCTTCACTTTGCACCATAGAGACTCGCATACCTCCTATGCACCTAAGAGGCATCAATTTGACATAACATGGACTAAAAAGAACCCAACACCCTGTGACTCCCTAGACACATTTTTTCCATGAAAAAGAAGCACTGGGACAACACAGAGACATCAATGAAAACTAGACACAAAGGTGAGCAACACTTAGTCTAAAAATTTTCTCATAAAATGTATTTGACATAGTTAGGTCCATACTTAAGTATCCAATAGCTGAGGTATAGAAAATAAAACATAATCATGATGGGTTGTGATGATTTATGGCCAAATGATAGTTGACATGAGTAATATACATCTTTCTAAGGAGTGTTACAGTACTCAAATGCTTTGAAGAAGATAAAAACATAGTATAGAGAAGAAAGACATGTATGTATGCTTGTATGATGACTTTGGTGATGTTTTCTATTCAAGAAGGACCCCAAAAGAGTTGAAATAATATGAATACCATGTAGTCAGGTATGCTTTTTCATTAATGTAAAAAGGGTGAGAATAGCTAGGTAGTTTTGAATCAATGACAAAGGCGGAGATTGTTAACATGAGTGAGTTTGTGTGTTGTCATTGATGTAAAATTTTATTAATGAAAAAGACAATGATAGAGGATTTCTTGAGGATGCTTAGTGTGGTGATGGTATGGAAAATTAGGGTGTGACATGATGGAAAGTGTGGAAACAATGATAATGGTTTGACTTAGTAGGCCTAATTAGGTAACCTAACTATCCTATGAGATAAAGCATGGTGGTTTAAGTTTCATGATGGATTATGGAGCACGGTAGAGGTATGGAGATAATTATTAGAGAGTTTTGAGACACTCACATGAGTTTCAGAGTGCAAATACAGGTTGTGGACTCAGTTGCAGGTGCTCATCTAAAACTATTCTAAATGCTTGGAGACCAATTGGAGCATGAGAATGAGGTGTAGAGCTATGTGAACTCATGGAAACATGTAGGTGAGTGAGAGATGGTATCTCAACGTTTTAGGGCATTTTAGAGAGGTTTCATGACGAGTTATAGTGTTCTTCTACTTTATTTTGGCTTAAACTATGTAAAACCTTAACACCTAGTTGTGCAAGTCATGTTGGTTAAGAAGATACATACTTATTTGAGTAAAGATGATTATTTTAGATGTTATTAGAGGGTTTTTTGGTGTTGTGGACAAAATTTTAGGTTTTCTTGATGAATATTTTGCAAGATATTGAGTTTATACCAAAACAGGGTTCTTAAGAGTGTATTTTCCAACTCAAAGTGAGAGAAATGATCATGGTTGGCATGTGTAAGGTTTACATGGGAAGATTATCCTTTCACACATGTTGGGACATGGAATTTAGAAGAAATCATAATAATAATGAGATCAAATGAGGCCCAAACTTTATGAACAATTGTTAAGAAGGTAAGTCACTTTTTATGGCTTTGAAACCCTAAGTTGAGAGTAATGGAGGAAAACTTGTTGGTATGGGTACATAATGGATTGGTTTTTCTAATGTGATGATCAGAGGTTGTGTAGGACTCCTTCAGATTTCTAATGAGGTATGTTATATCTTGTGACAATATGTGAGCCTAAAATGGATCACCATCAATATTCATTGTTCAGCATGGTTACTTTTTTATAAGAGTAATATTACTCGTAACTAAGAATCCCTAGATTATAGGATCCTAACCATATTCCACTCATATCATGGGTTTTTTATAGAATAAAAACCTCATGGATACAAATAGATCAAAATAATTAAACCATAAAATATAATATGTGAACACTAACCACATAATTCCTAACATTCCCCCTTAGTGTGAACATAGGAGAAAGTGCCACCTTCAACTAAGCAGCATGTCACTCTGTATCTTACACATGGTCTTGATTTTCAACACTGACTATGGGAACTACATCATCCATGAATAGGGGCCCATCAACCTATCTAGGTGAATACATGAATTGGGACCCATCAACCAATTCACATCAACCATCAAGTCAATCTGATCAAGAACACTTCCTGCAATAGTATCAATGGTACAAATCTCCACATCATCATCATCATAACAGGGAAAACACAGAAACTATACTACACATAGGAACATGGATGCTCATATGTTCTTATTCATCACACACAAAGAAAAAGGTGTCACTAAAGCAATATGTGGCATCTGGGGTACTGACAAACTCGAGGATGTTGATTGTCCTCCTTTTGTTGCCTCCATCCTCCAATGAGTGTGCTACTAACTCAGATAAATAAATATTTGAAGCTCAATTGTTTCCTCATTGTTTATTATATCTTCCCCCCCACAATGTGAAACACTTTATTTTTCATGGGACATTAGGTTACACTGAAAATTCATCTGACTAAAATTGAGGTAAATTTTTTACTTATTTTTTAGACTCTTTTGACAGCAAAATATGACTACAACACGACAATATAAATAAATAAAAATCTACCTATTGACAATAACAAATTTAAACATTTAACTTCACATAAATGTTTTATAACTTTAAGATTTTATAAGGAATGACAATTGACACAAATTGGACTTATCAATTGAATACTTTTGACAACTAAAATGAAACAAATAAGATTTTTATAAAATAATATGACTTTGAAAACTAACATGAGTTGTAAATTTTGAGATAAATCTTGAAACAAAATAGTTTATAAACTAATAATTTTCGACCCACTATTTGACAACTAATGACAAAAAGACGGGAAACTATTCTTTTAAGAAATTTATGAGACTATCAAATGGATAGAATAAGATTCACATATTGGCTGGACAAAGGTGGAAATATAAATAAATAAAGGGGGATGATGTTCTAAAATCAATAGGGACATCAATTAACAAACGAACCTAACATACACTGGATTATAAAAATGGTGGGAAATGAGACATGTTACAAGTGGATATGAAAATTTTCCTATAAAACTACAATTGTGGTCTGGACTAATATGTCTTCACTAGATCTACATGCATGCTAAATTATGGATTCCAAGTTGTAGATGTATGTCAACACATAGGTAAGAAAAATACCACCAAATATGTGAACTCCCACAAATATAATATCAAATTTTATATCACAAGCAAAATGTAAGATCCAATTATGAGTCAATGCAAATACAATCCAATGCAAAATAATAACATTGTAAGATGCAACAATAGCGAGTTATTCAAGTCGGCTTCTTTTCATACCTTGAGGAACGGTTCAGTAGCTCGCAGGTTGAACCATGAAGATCATGGAGGTCAAATTTTGGTGTCATGTGTCTTGATGAACTATTGGTGCTAATATAGTCTTTAAAAACTATATAAGCTTCAACAAAGAAATAGTCAATCAACACTCTTCAAAATAGATGCACATCTAATTCAATATGACCATGGTCAGTTGGATAAAAGACATCTAGAGTCCAGACTGATGGTCCTGAAAATGAAATACTTTGGAAATGCAGATGTAGTCTCAAGATGATCAAATCTAGACAGATGGGACACTCATTGACATGGAGAAACAAATGGAAGAGATGTCACAGAGGCATAAACATCTCATGTAAAATTGTGGGATTAGATCCATCTGAATATTAAATGCTCTCTACAAATAATGACCGGAGCTTGACACCCACTTAATTGCTTTTACATAGGACAAAATGAAACCAAAAATCAATTGAAATTACAAAACTATCATGAGGGCAACCATAGAAGTGGTTTTCGCCCAAGCAGAAACAAATTTCATTTTCTTTGATACCAAATAAAATGGATCACCATCAATATTCATTATTGAGCATGGTTACATTTTTATAAGAGTAATAATACTCGTACCTAAGAATCCATAGACTATATGATCCTAACAATATGCCACAATAGATCAAAATACTTAACCCATAAAATATTATATGTGAACACTAACTGCGTAATTCCTAACAATGCCCTACTCAAAAAGGCTAGTTTCTAAAGATTTTTGGTTTGTACAAAATGTTTCCATTGAACCTATTGAATAAATAAAAAATTTATGTAAACTTGGGTGTTGTAATACATTTCCATGATAGTTTCAAGTCATGGTATCCTAAAGTGCAAAGTGTGCCCTATCTTTGAAGACTTAATCTTGGGTCTTAAAGGGCAGTTTAGCAATGTTGGAAAATGGAAGTGCTTGAGCACTTGTGAGATTTATGATGGAGTATAATGGCCATGGAGGTGTTTTACACATCTCATATGACATGTTTCATGTTTTTTTAGATCTCTAAAAGTGCGCTAAGAAGGCATGATTGAGGTCATAAGTTGACTTATTTTGATTGGTTCAGAACAGAACTGCTTTGGCTAGAAGATGTATGTAGAATACCTATTTTTTTGCTTAGATAATGATTTTTATCCATTTGAGAATGAATAGGGATGAATTTTGTTCCTAATGAATACATTTATAGGTCTTAAAAGTGACAACAAGGGTGCAAACCAGTTGAGTTTATAAAACTACTTTCTAGGCAGTTCAATGTACTTAAGAAAAAAAGAGGTGTGGTTTGCATTTTTGGATGTTTCATGAGATCTATCAAGCATTTATGTGTTCTACAGGTAATTTTATTTCTAATTAGTGGTTACATGACATATTTTAGGTGTTTTGGTTGGGTCTTCAGCTTCATTTTTGAATATTGGTTCATGGAAGTGCTTGTTTTTAGTAGGAAATAGTCCTACTTGAGTGAGATATGAAGAAAATGAATGGTTGAGAAGATTATGATATAACGGATGATGTTTACATGATTTTTTTGATAGGTGTTAGTCATTTTTAGGCTTGAATAATCAAGGTGAAATGTTTCAAGTTATTTTCTGAGATTGGTGATGGGGTTTAGGCCTTTTTCAGTATGTCTTGTGTCTTGGTGCATGGACGACCTACATGGGTCCATGATATGAATTTCTATGAGTGTATTGTTATATTTCTACATTTTTGTGACCAACCTCTTTGGTTTAGACCAACCTATGTTATGTTTTTGAGTTGAATCTCATTTAAAAGTGCATGTTTGGTTCAAATTTGAACTAGTTGAGTGAGAGGGAAAATGTGAGCTAGGTGAAAGAGTGCAAGAGTGTTAAGGGCATAAATATATATCTGAGAGAGTGTGGGAAACTTTGAATATTGTTTAATAGAATGTGTACAAGGGTTTGAGTCCAAATCAGTTCATGAAGGTCCAACTTTGAGCGATTAGGATAAATTATTTGAAGAGGGTTTGAAGATGTGTGAGTTGAATTAGTGATCTCCATTAGTTATGGCAGAAACAATAATTCAAATATCTTCATCAAAATGTGGTTGATTCTTTGCTTGATCATCTTAGTGGTTTGTATCCTCCTTGTGGAGTTAGTGCTTCACTAAACTAGGGGTGTGTGCTTCTTGTAGGGTTGGTGCTCCTTGTGAAGTTAGTGCTTCAGTAAATTATTTCAATTTGAGTAATATAATCAAATTTTCAATGGTTTTTCTTCCCCTTGAGGGTTTCCCACCTATATATTGTGTTCTTGTGTACTCTTTCATGGTTATGCTCTTGTGGATGATTGTTGTGTATTGTTAAAATCACATTAATGCATGGTTGAATGTTAATGGTGTATGCAATTAAATATGAATTTTTAAAGAGTTTTGATGGATTAATTTACCCCCCCTCCATTGTGCTTCCAACATATCTCTGATACTAATTTTTAGAATCACAATGGACTGAGAGGGGGTGAATCAGTCCTTCAAAACATTTACCTTATTGAACTTAGTTTGCATACATCATATCAAACATCCATTCAACATTCATAAACCATTGTGTGTTTATTAACCATTAAAAAATCATACACAAGATCAAGATGCAAGAGATAACACAAGATCAAGATGCAAGAGAGAACACAAGAAAGCTAAATTTAAGTGGGATATTACTTTCATTTCCAAGAACAAGATTTATTTAGTGGGGCAAAAACCCCTAGTTTAGTAGGACACAAACCCTACAAGGAGGATATAACCCCCTAAGATCACCAACCACCAACTCATCCATTGGAAGATGATGATCACTACTTATTTTTTCTCCAACAACCGATGGTGATCACTAATTCAGCTCCATGCACTCAAAACCCCTCTCAAACACACATTCTTCTTTGCTCAAACTCTTCCTCTTCTTCAAATGTTATTTCATACCTTCCCTAGCTCACCGTCACCTTATCTCTCTCTAAAAAAAAATCACATAATTATTTCCCTCTCAAAAAGGTCACAGTTACCTTCATCACATTCCTCAATAAGCCTCATAGATCACACTTTTCATCCACTTCTCAAATAGTCATAATGAGCCTTATAATTTACTTTTATACATGTTTTTTTTCCACAAATCACTTGGTTCTTCATTCATATAGTAAAGCACTTAAATAAAAATTATATTATCCTATAAAAATCATCCAAAGGACCAATTAGGTCTCCACTATCACCAAGTCCCACCAAAAGTTCTATTGGGACACAATAAGTCCTAAAACCCCAAAACAAGCAACTCGCCAACCAAGGAGTGAACAAGACCAAAACCAACTTCACCAAGGCATAAAACACAATTATACATGTTTTATAAGCCCTCAAAAATCTCCATAATTCATGAAACACACTCAGATCAAGCATCACTCCGTGAAACCCTCATTAGACCATGCTCAACCAAGCACCCTCAAAATTGACCTTCAAAGAATAGGTCATAACTTGCTCATATCTTAGAAAAAATTCAAGTTTGATATATCATTAGAAATATCTTAAATTCAGGATCATGAAAAAATTCAAATCAATGCATAACTCTACATGTAGCACCTCCAAAACCTTTCTTTTCCTAGACTACTCAAAACCACTTAAAAACTTCCTAAAAACTAGTAATCATAATTAGGGCACACTTTGCATTTTAAATAAACAACCATGACATGAATCCATCATGGACATGTATTAAAACTCCCATGCTTCAATAAATGGTAATTTAGTCGATAGGATTCATGGGAAACTTTTACATAAATTGAAACTTTCCAGAAACTTTTCTTTTTGGGTGGGGCCCACATACAACCAGAATCTCTAAATAACACCTAGAGAATTTGGAGGAGTCCTCTAAAAAATCCAATCATCACTTTTTCTAAAAACAATCAATTCTGGGTCACTGGTTCTCAATATCCTCCCAAGTCATTCTAAAGCTAGGGTTTTATGAGGGTATTCAAACATATTTACCTTCTTAACAATCGTTCATAAAAACCTGACGATCAAAAATCACCTCATTACAATTGGAAAATATTCATACTTGTTGAACTAATTAAAAATTCTAAATATCTCATTTCCCCATGCAAAGCATACAGCCCATAATGAGCATTTGAAAGTCAACTTTTAGCACAAATACACACCTTTGAAAACCTAATTTTAGAAAAAACTCAATATATTCAAAAATATTCACCACCTGGACCGTAAAATTGACCCATAGCATCATAAAAACCTTATTGATGATATCTAATTCATCACCCATGATTTTCTATACCGGAAATTCTCTCACCACCAAGGCTTACCCATGAATTCACATGCCTTGTCCTCATTGTTCCTACTTCAAAATACCAAGAACTTGCATTATACTTCTAATTATTGGCCATGTATACATCATCTAAATATGTCCTAGAATATCACAACATGCCTGTACTAACCTGGTCTTCACTCATTTCTCATGCCACTATCTCATCCTACTCATGGAATAGGTCTAGGACTAAGTCTATAATGACTTGACTCAACACAAACATCACATGAATTTCTAGGACCATGACAACACTTTACAAATCCTTAGACACCTTTACCATATCACTCTAACCATGTTTTACCTCATACCACTCTTTATATCTTATGCCATGACCATACAAGCTAGAACCATACATTCGACCATGTAAATACACACAAGAACCACATGATTGGACAACAAGATGAGACACTACTGATCAACCTTAAAACTTTAACATGGATAACACCTCGTGGAGACACCTAAATCACCTATAAATCCTTTGACATCAATGAAAAAATCATATACATAATGGCCAACATCTATAAGAATGAGAAACTTTTATGATGCCTAAGGGGGAAATAGTTTAGTTGATTAGAGAAGGACACACTTCTAAAGTGGCTAGTCACTTTGGATTGACAAAGATTGTGGCACACTTATAGAGGAATGTTTATTGACCATACATACAAGAAGAAGTTTCTAATGCATCTTCTAGGTCTATCAAAGGGTTGCATGTTTTGTGTATTATAACCAAGCCTAGTAACATAAAGTTTTATTTTTATGTGCCATTACTAGTTCCTTCCCAGCCATGGGAAAGCATCTCTGCATGGATTTCATAGGTTGGAAGTTCATTCTTTCCAAGAAAGGTTATGATTACTATTCTAAAAATTTTGGTAGTCACTACCAATTCTTGTAAAATGTGTAATTCTCGTTCTGATTGAAGATCAAACCATTAAAGCCACTATTATGCAATGAGTTATTTTTTGCTAATGTGTGGGTTCATTTTGGTTTGCCTAATTCTATTGTGTGAAAAAGGGACTCACAATTTTTCATTTTAGGAAGATTGTTGTAATCATACCTTATGGGAAAATATGGATTCTAAGCTAAAAAGGTTATAGGAATTTTGGATCCATAAATGGAGGGGAAAATGAAATTGTTGTAAACCGTACCTTAGTTCAACTCTTTAGTGGTACAATAAGGAAACTTTCCTATGACTTGGGAGTGAGAATTTGGTGTGATATTCAAAATTCTTCCTAACAGAGCAGTTCAAGTTTCAACTAGTAAGTGTCCTAGTTGAAACATGTTTTGGTTATTTACCTAATGATTGCATTTAGATGTTGTTTTGAGATTACCATGCAAAGACAACAAAAAATTGGAATTGGAAGTCCATAAAGCTGAGAAGTTAAGTTTGAGAAAAATCAAGCAGATACAACTTATAGGTACATGAGATGTTGAAAGAGTCATGGGACAAGTACAAAGCTAGGCATCATGATCATATAGAACTAAGCATTCCTTCCTTTTGGTGACAAGGTATGATTGTACTTGAGTAGATGAAAGGCTACAAGGTAAATAGTGAAGAAACTCAAGCATCTTCGATATGTCCCAATATTTGAAGAATGAACAAGTGGGTAAGAATGCATTTCTGTTTGGATTTTCCTCCTTATATGAGTATTTATTCAATTGTGAATGTTGAAAATTTATGCTCTTTTTGATTCCTCCATATTAGATGAGGAAGAAGAGGGATTGGTACTAGCTATTCTATTGAGATATTTTTCTCCAGAAATTCAACTGGAATTGGAGTTGGAAGATGTGGTATTACAGTAGGAAAGAGAGCACACTGATAAAGAGTGCAATTGACAGGTGCTTGATTGGGTTGAAGTTCAATTTACCTACCAAGGGAAAATGGTATTTTAGAGAATATGTGGGGAAGAAATTTCCTCACCTCATCAGTCCTTGAATCATTTTAGGGATCCATCTAGCCAAGGTTCTAAGTCTAGGAATGTAACATTAAGATAGAAGCTTAAAAGAATGCTTAACTAGTATGAAAACAATACAAAATCTAACTAAACATGCCTACTAATATGCTTGAATTACCTAACATGGGCCTAAATAGACCTAAGAGGGAAATCAAATGGTTATGGTTGCTACTCCAAACAAGGTGAAATGGCCTCTCCAAATGACTACTTGGTCATTTTGGATATCCATCTACTAACCCCATTGAAGGCTTTAGGCAAGGATTGATCTTGGCTATAAATCATATTTATTATATGAGATGCAAATCAAAGCATGGTGTAAAGTATAAAGGAATGAGGTGCACCCTTTTTATAGTTTTCCTTTTGGGAGAAACTTGTATTTTGGTGCATGTGGGACTAAAATCCCCAAATTAGATTAGAATTGCTAATCATGATTAGGCCTTGCTAATCACAATTAGTGAATTACCAAGTGATTAAGAGGTGTGGAGCCTTAATCAACTGCTTAGGGTCAACTAGGAGGCTAGGATAAGCTTTTGAAGCTTGTTGAGACATTGTGGAGGTGAATGGGGTGATTTTGAGTGGTTGGAAGAGGGGTTTGAGTCAATACTAGGGTATATTGACCAAATCAAGGGCAAAATAGGCTTAATTAGCTTATAATCGCTAATTGTCTGTTTTGAAGAGGATTTTGACTTACGATTCGCCGTAAAGTGGCATCCTGAATGCGAAAGGGTTTGGTGCAATCAACAAAGTGCTTGTTAATTGACTAAAGTGGCAAGAAATGTTAGTTAATTAGTAAAGAGCACTAATTATAATGGAATTGGGAAGAATAAGAGTGATTTGCGTGCGTTTTGGCAATAAGATTGCAAAAGTGGAATTTAGGTGTCTACATTTGCCCCTGTTTGAGGTGAAGTTAGTGACTTCACTTCAAACATAGTAGACAAGCATAAACAGGTAAATTTTTGAAGAAAAATTAGCAGGATGAAGGATTCCCCCTCGAGTGTCGATGGGGTGATAGAAGAAGTCAATCGATGATCGAAAATATGATTTGAAATGGATAGAAGAAAATAGGTTAGAACGGGTGTGAAACCCTTAGGTATTGAGAAGGAATAAGGATAGGGATAAACGTGGTTGTTTATTGCCCCAGGTGAGTTTTTAGGAGAAAAATTAGTAATGGTAATAAATGATAATGGAGAAGAAATGATTAATGGAGAAATATAGGACAAGCCCAATCTTTGCATCCAACCTTTCAATAAGCAACCTGTTTATATCATTTTCCCCTAGGTCTACATCATCGGCCTTTATTAAAAATAAACAAAAGTGTAAGATAACATGAAATGCTAAATTACTAACAATTGCTTACTACTATGTAACTCCATGTAACTCCATGCAACATACATTATGCAATGCAATACAAGAAAGTAAAATGATGCTTAACTCCATGCAACATACAAAATGCAATGCAATACGAGAAAGTAAACCAGCTAACCTAACAGAGAAACAAGCACAATCACATATACTCAAACAAACAACGTTCAAGACAGTTGTACCAATGTTTTTGTTATCAAGCTGCAGTTCCCAAATGTTCGTGTTGTAATGACAAGGGTTAAAAATGATGCCCCAAGCAATAACACATGCGAGGGGAAAATGGAGGACACAAGTAGTCCCATGGAAAACATTCGTGCATTAGGACACAATACCTGGCAACTCACTGTTGCACGGGAGTACCGACATAATAAGCAGACCCAACTTTGTTAATGGAGGTAGATCATGATGATCCACATGTCGTTTGAGACAAGAACAAGCAAGAACATCAGAAAGATGGTTTTGTAGGACCAATTTCGATGTTGAGGATAATGCAGGTGATACAGGCTTCAGCTGTATGCAAGCCATTTAAAAAATGAAAAACCATAAATTTTTGGTAAATCTAAAGCCAAAATTAATGTTACCATTGTGTAGCTTGCTTCAATACCTTTCCAACGCAAAAAAAATGGAGTCGTTTCGAGGTTGGGAGCAAAAGTTATGGCCTGCGCAATGTTGGGGTGCACCTATGCACTCAGGGGAGCGCCTGTGCTGGGCCTTCTTTTTGGATTTTTGGGTTTTTTTGAGGAAAGCATGGGTGCCTGGGTGCCTGTGCTGACCCATTTTGAGGTTTTTTTTTGCATTTTTGAGCCAGCATGGGCACTTGGGTGCCTATGCTGACTTTTTGATTTTTTTTGCATTTTTTGAGCAGCATGCCTGAGTGCCTGTGCTGGCCCTGTTTTGTGATTTTTTTGCATTTTGTTGAGCCAGCATGGGCACATGGTGCCTGTGTGGATCCAATTTTTGAACATTTTGTGAGGCAGCATGGGCGCCTGGGTGCCTGTGCAACATTTAATGCACTACCTATTTTGAGTTTTTTTTTCTCTTTTTGAAGGCGACATGGTTGGAAAGGTATCAAAGTGCCTGTGCAATGGTAAGATTTTTGAGATTTTTTAATATTTTTTGAAAGGACCAGCAATATCAATGTGTGATAAGGAGCCTGTGTGGGAGAAAAGGCACTTACGTTGCAAAGGGGTTGTAGATTTGGGCATGATTTTGAGCACCATGTGCATGATGCAAGGGTGCCTGGGCGCCTGTGTTGGCAGTGTTTAGCTCTTTTTTGAAGTTTTTGACTGCAGCATGGGTGCCTGGGTGCCTGTGCAACACTGAATGCACTACCTATCTGCTGAAGGCCATAAATTTTTCTCCCGACCTCGAAACGACTCCGTTTTTTTTTTGCGTTGGAAAGGTATCGAAGTGAACTATGCAATGGTAAGATAAATTTTGGGTTTTTGAATTTTTTTACCAATTTTTTGGGATTTTGAGTTTTTTACCAATTTGTCTTGGGTTTTTGGTGTTTATTCGGATGTTTTGACTTTTTTGACTAACATATTTGAATGTTTTTTTATTTTTGAAACATATTTGAATGTTTTTTATTTTTTAGAATTTTTCTGAAGCTATGTATAGGAAATGAAGAAACGTGGATGCCCCCAGTGATAGATGGGATGTACAAGGGAAGAATGCCACGCGTATGCGTAAGAAAGTGAAGATGTGAAATTGCCCCCAGCGTTAGATGGGAATATTCAAAGGAAAACTCTTCACGCGCAGAAGTTGGATCAAGGCCAATATGGATAGGTTCAACATGATGATGAACGTAACCCAATGACATGCTAGGAAGGAGCAAGGATGCCCCCAACGTAAGCTGGCCAAGAAGCACATGATAGAAAGAAGTAGAAGATTGTTTTTGTGAAAGGGGACAAAGGTTCCCAAAACATGGCAAAAAGGAAATATTATACACATGGATGTTCTGAATGAAGTAGAAGAACAATGTGAATGTTGTGAATGTAGCTTAGAAGCCTCGTGATGAAGAAGTGATTAGCCAAAGGCATGAATCATGAGACAAGATACAGACTAGAGTAAGAGTCTGAACAAGGTCCAAAAAAAGACACTTGGTAACATACTAATCTTGTTTTCTCATAGAGATCCAGTGTGTGCACGTGGAAATTTATTACCTCTTGGAGGGAAGATTTGATAGACAACAAGTGAAGACACCCTAGCCAATGTGTAGGAATGATTTATTTTTCAAAGTTTGTTTTTATGAATGGATTGTGGAAGGAGAGCCGTACATTGCTCCGCTGCCAGCCAGGCATCCATAGCCCCGACAGAGATGCATTTGATTCTAATCACAACATTTCTCTACTACCAGTCAGGCATCCATAGCCCTGGTAGAGATTATTGGAAATACCCCAAGAGAGAGTTATATATCAATTTGATTTTCTTTTAGCATTTGCTTTCAGCTTTGTGCTTTTTGATTTGATTGATTCTTTTTCTTTCTGAAAACTTATTTCAGCTCTCTTGTTTGACAAGGGGTTAAGAACCACTGATGGCTTGATGGAAGGAGGCAGAAGTGATTGTGATGATGACATTGGCTAGTGTCAACAAATATATCCAAAATTTCTTCGCAACAAGTTTTTTAGATGTTGATTGTGATAGGATCTCTAGAGGTCAGTCGTTCTTTAATTTACCAAGGTGATAAAATACCAAGGTCAAATGGATACCATAGAGATAAATGTCACAAAATGTGTGTGAATAGGCTAACCAAAATATCACTGAAGGGATGAAAATGGTAGGAAGACTTGCAGAAGAATAACAATGGAAGAAAGAACATCCATGTGTATGCAATACCTGATTGCAATGTGTGTTCGTTTACCTTTGATTTTTTGAAATGTTTTCTCATTTTTTTGTATTTTTGATTTTTTTTGAAAGGTGGGACCGACAAGGTCACTTGGCGTGATAAGATCCAACAACAATGTTAGCAATTTCCTTGATAAGGAAGACTAGGCGTGTTTGCTTATCAAGAGTCATATTATCCCCGATCTCAATGATCGTGGTGAGCTCATACTCAATAGATGACTGTGTTTTATCATGAAACATGGATTTTGTGTGTGGGAGCTTGAGGTCCCTATCCAGAGGTTTCTGCACTTTACGCCATACTTGATGGGTGCGTTGATGTGCATTTTTGAATTGCGTTTGATTCTGAACTTTAAGATTGTTTAAATTGTTGTGAGCTTTGGAGCTCTTGGAATTATTGATTATCGTAGTTGGATGAAGGAACCGTTTTGGTTTCTTATAAGCTATAACGTGACTTGTCTGATCCCGAGAAGTGGGAGAAGAAAGTGGATGAATAGAATTGATGTGAGAAATGATGGTGGGTTTGCCACAATCATTGATAGAAGAAAATATGATGGATGCAAAGGATATGGTCCAAGAATTGAAGAGGATGGGCTACCAGGAGGTGTCCCATAGACTGAAGATAAAGGACTACAAGGATGTGGCCCTAAGATTGAAGATGAAGGACTTCCTGGTGGCATCCCATAGATAGAAGATGAAGGACTACCTGGAGGTGTCCCATATATAGAAGAAGATGGGCTACTAGGATGTGGCCCAAGAATCGAAGATGAGGGACTTCTAGGATGTGCCCCTAGTATAGATATGAGATGGAGCTACTAGGAGATGGAATAGATGAAGATGGGCTACCAGGAGGTGAGCCACATATAGATGATGTGGGGTTACTTGGAGGGTGCCCACATATAGAAGAAGATGATTGGCTACCAGGTGGTGACCCAAGGTGAGATTGCAATGGAGGAATCCTGATAGATAAAGAATAATTAGGTAATGAGAAGATAGGTCGTGGATCAATGCTAGACCCAAATGGAATTTCATCACCCAATGAAGAATGTGAAGATGGAAGAATAAGAGGAGGATCATGTTCGATGATCTTAGGGTCTTCCTCTATTTTCTGACAAAAGGAATCAATCTCTTCCTCCCAATATGCAACAATGAACAAAAGGCAAATCTCTTCCTCCCAATATGCAAACGTATCGAGGTCTAAAGAGGTTTCTTGCTCACAAAATTCTAGAGGAATGTCTTCATGTACCCTCATAAATTCTCTAATGGCTTCTTCATTCTGAAATGAATCAATCGGTGTGGGTAGTTGTTCTACCACAAGAGGTTGATTGGATGAATGTGACATGGGAGTTGACTTGGATGATTGATTAGAAGGACTTTGAGTCAGAGAGCTCTTCGATGGAAGAAGGGGTCATTGAGGTGACTGAGAAATGGGGTCCTGTGAAGACAGGGAGGACCGTGACTTAGGAGTCGTATTAGAGGAATAATTTGGATTGGAATCTTTAGAAGAATCAGAAGACTTAGAATCATTGGGATTGGAATCTTTGGAAGAATAGAACTTAGAAAGAATCAGAATCAACCACTTACCATGAGTTGAAGATGGGGGAAGAGGTAAGTGAACGAGTTCTTTAGCATGAAGAATCAAATGAGGTCTAGTTGTGATAGGCATCCTTTGATGGGAATGTTGAAACCTAGGTTCCTTACTGTCATAAGTATGTGGAACTACATGATAATCAGTCTTTGTCGGCACATGCCTAGACATAGATAGTCTAGGGGATATCACAGGGGTTATTGTGTTGACATGTTCAACATGCGTATCTACACAACCAATGAGAGTATCAAAATGATTCTCCTTATTAGACACATAATTAGCATTCTTGTCTTGATTATGTTTAGGAAAAGTCTTCATATTGGGGGATTTGTTAGGAGTGGATGAATCCATCTCCACATCACCACTTTTGATTAAGTTCTGGATGTAGTGCTGCAACTTCAAACACTTATCTATTTTGTGACCTTTAACGTGGTGGAATTGGCAATATTCATTATCTCTAAACCATGATGGTTTAGGCACGTCATCCTCATAAGGCATAGTTTCAGGATATCTAACCATATTAACCACCTCTAGTTGTTTTAGTATTGATGACATTGAGTCAGATAGAGGAGTGAAAGTATGATGCTTATACTCCATAGGTGGAGCTCCCTTTACAAGCTTCAAAGGAGTGTTGTTTTGAATGGCTTGTACTCGCTTAGAGTCTACTATCCCATCACCAATGACATTTTTGTTCTTATTATGAACAAAATTTGGTTTTTCATTAGATTTAGAATCATTATGATCGTGGGAGAAAGGTTTTAGAGTCCCCCTAGCTAACAATGCTTTTTCAATTTGACTCCCTTTTTCGATTACCTCTTCAAATGTGTTGCCACAATGCATTTGCAAGTGGAATGTAATGTCTGGATGGAGGTTGGGAACAAATATGTGCCTATTAACTACTTTTCAGGTATGGAGCAAGGAAAGTGGCTAGCTAATCCTCTCCATCATTGTAAAAATGCAGTGAATTTTTCGTTATTTCGTTGCTTGGCATTGCAGAGATCTAACATGGTGACATCATTTTCTATATTAAAAGAGAAGTGTCATACAAAACTTTCTGCTAGTTCTGGCCATGTTGATATGGATCCCTTAGGGATGTGTACAAACCATTCTAGCGTTGTTGCTCCTAAACTTTGTGGAAAGAGGTGCATAAGATAATTGTCGTTGAATGCCACCTCTTGACATGCCATATAAAAATATTTAATATGGTCACGAGGGTCACCTTTTCCCTTATATTTGTCAAATTTTGGAAAATCAAAGTGTCTTGGGAAAGGTACCTGTAGCATGGCTTTGTCAAATGGGTAGGGACATAACTCATCGAACTGATATTTCTTGTTATTGTTACCGGTTTGGCCCTATTGTAATGATTGAAGGGCATTCTTCATAGTTGACCACTCTTGGTTGAAAAGTGGATCTTGTGTGGGTGGTGTAGGCCTATATGAAGGATTAAATCTAGGTGTATTCCCACCTCTATTTGTTGTGAGAATCTCTTCATAAGGATCTCTTTGTGCCTCCCATCGAGGAGTGTTTATTGGGAACTCGTGAAATGAAGCTTTAGGTTTTGCTTTTGGTATAGCTTGTTTCAAAACTTTTGGTTGTTCCTTTTGTATATGTAAAGCCAAACTTGCCAATTGGCGAGTGAGGGCTTGGACCTGTTGTTCTAACGTCACCTCTTGAATAGGTATTTCATGATGATCTTCATTAGGGGAGGTTGTGCATGATGAACATGTTCTTCATCATCTTCACAATGAACCCTAATAGGAGGTATGTGATAGTCCCCATCATTTTCAAAAGGTACTCCTCATTATTTGTGTGCAGAAGTAGAGGCATGACCTGGGTTTAATATTTCATTAGTGTGATGAGGGTGGTCTACTTCTTCTTCTCCCTCAAACCATGTCAGCAATAAGAGAAGGGTCTACTGTGGAAGGTAATTTAGCTCCTAGTTCCATAACACGCATAAGAACTTCATGTTTGTTTTGAAAAATTTAGTCGTCAAAATGGATGGAATGAAGCTCTATATTCATACGAGGAGAATCCTCCTCTCCACCACTATGGTCAACCATGAGATTATCCTCTAAAAGAGGGTTGTCACCTCCAAATATATCGGTTCCTAATCTTTGGGATCCCATCCTCGTAGTAGGCATACTCGAGATAGGAAATACAATGTGAAGAATTTCCACTAAGGTTTACTAAAAAGGGACCTTAGTCAAATTTTTGCAGCGTAACGACCCTAAGTTGTTAAAACAAGGTGACTATAGAATAGCCACAAAATTGATAGGTCAAAGTGAATGTATGAACTAAAGAATAAAGAACAAGCTACCCTAGCAAGGTAATATATGACACAAGTTTTTCTTAGAATAATACAATGATGTAAAATGCTCAAAATTTAGTTACACCAAATAGTTTATTCTCTAAGATTTCATCTAGATAGGTTTGCAACCAAATAGTGACAACACAATATCACCAGTTAGGTCAAGTTTGCAACAAACAAGGCCTAAATGATAAGAGAATGTTGACGTGATCTTCTAACAAGATATACTAAAAACCAGTTTCTAAACACTAACAAAGTCTAAGTCTTGTAAAATGGATGATAACAATGTGAGCAGCGTAACGACACTATTTGGACACGTGAACCAAAATTTTGGGAAAGCAATATTTTAGTGTCAAAATGATGTTATCGCGATGCTAACAATGTATCCTCAACACTCACAAAACTCAAGACAAAGTTAGGATGTAAAAACTACGTCTAAGTATAACAAGAAATTGTTATGCGTGTGAACAACGTAACTCTACAATATAGAGATTTAGGCCTAATTTCACAATGGAAACAAGACGTAAATATCTCAATTGTATGGCTACAATGTGGGCAGTGTAACAACTCAAAAGAAGACAAGGATGAAATCACCTAACTACGATGATAATAAGTCTCAAATATGGGTTTTTGAGACAAGGGGGCCTACTAGATCGTGAGTACGTACCATGCACACTTTCAACACTTGCGCTCTGGCATTGCAACCTAGTCATGCAAGTAGAATACAAAAGTGGTGGACACGTGATATCTAGCGGTATCTGTATATGTTGTTTCCTTTTGTCCAAAAATGGGCAACAAGAAAACAAGGGTGTAGACCAAGTGGTGTTGAAATAAACTTGGTGTTATTTTGGCAGAGTTTCGCCTTGTCTTAGGACAAGTGAAAAACTAGGACAAAATGACACTAAGTAGATTTCGTGATGAAAATCACGTGGTTTCAACTTTAAGAGATTCTTTCCCTTGTTTGAAAAACAAGAGTTTGAATCTAACAAAGTTGTCACTTTGTGAGAGCTCTCAAGTATACTATCTAAGACAAAAACAATGGCTCCAAGCCGGCAAGCTTCCTAGGTGGTTCTCTCTCTAGGTGTCACAAGATATCTAGAGTGAGCTCGATTTACCAAGGTTTCCCAAGGAGTATCTCGGATTTACTTTACCCCCTTCAGTATAATGAGCACCGAAGTGCATTTCAGTTATACTTTCACTGGGGTCGCGATACAGATATCTTTGACTCTAATCTCACCAAGGCGTACTAGACAAGTCGGTAGTGTGGAGCACTTTCCTATTTTGTTCACAAGGTTCCCTCTTGTGTGAACTACTTTAGGGTTCCTAGGACCACCCCCATTGTTGTAGCTTAAGGCTTATGCCAAAGGGGTTATGTCCTAGTTGAGTGGACGAGCCGTAGCTCTTAACCGAAACCTACAAATACAATGTGATGATTGTGGTGTATTTTTTATCTTTTAGACTTAATGTGGTTTTTGTCACACTCCTTTTGGCAACCTACAATCACACGTGTAGTTAGAAAAATTGTTTAAGTCCTCCTTTCTTTGACTAGCGTTAGGTCCTTCACAAAATGGTTAGTAGTTCCAAAAAGATTCACAATATCATAAGAAAATAGCAATGAAAATGCTTGTAAATCAACTAACTACCATCAAACTTTGCAAAAAACAAGGTTTATTCCCAATTAATCCAAGTGATTTCTTAATGAAAGACTAAAATTGCTTTTGATTCCCAAGATCACACTAGGTGTAAGGGAAGAGCATACACAAATTTTAGCCTTGATTTCTTTATTAAGTGAAAAAATCTCTTAAACTAAAAGATCAAGCACATGCAAAAAATGAAGGTTTATTCTCTTAAGCACAAAATGAATGATAATTGTTCCTACTTACTCCCAAGAAGCAAAAAGAATGGTTTAGAGGTGTTTTTGGTTCTCAAGATCACACTAGGTGCAAGAGAAGAGCATACACAACTCTATTCCAAACTCAATCAAAGTATGAAAACACAATCACTCCTCAAACCCTAACCCAATTTACTCAAAAATCCTTTATCAAACCCTAGGACAATTTTGTTAGGAATATTGCTCTAAAATCAATAATTTGACAAAAACAACATCTAAAAACCCTTAAAAACTGATAGGAATCATAAAATTGAAGTTCTGGAATTTTGAGAAAATTTTACCTTGATGCACAGGTGCCCCTACTAGTGCACAGGTGCTCACAGTCATGCACAGCGCTCACAATCATGCAAAGGTGCTCACAGGTGCTCAGTCATGAACATGTGCCCCTCTGTTATCTTTCACACAGTCAGTGATGCACAGGCGCTTCCAGTGAGGCACAGGTGCTCACAGTCATGCACAGGCACCTTTTTCCTGTAGATGGTAAAAAATATCTTGAGTTTTGAAGCAATTTTTTTTGAAAAAAGGTCCAATCTTTGGGATTTCTTGGCAATTTTGACAGGGCTTCACCTCCTTATATCCTACAAAAAGCAAGAAAACACAACTTCTACCACTAATCTAGTTGAAACAACTTTTAAAAAATGGAAATTGATCTAAAATTTTTGAAAAGGTCCAACTCTAAAATTTTGAAATTAATCTAAAAAGCTTGAGAAACTAATCTAAAAAGCTTAAAAGTACTAACTAGAAAGCTTGAAAGTAAACTAGAAAACTTGAAATTAATCTAGGAAACTTGAAACTAATCTAAAACTTTGAAATGAAAAACTTTGAAACTAAGTTAAAAAGCTTAAAAATTGAATGCAATGGGGTATTGTCCCACCGGGCGTGCCAAATGAAAGCACCCTAAACTTTACAAAGAAAATTGCATGACTAAACAAGGAAAGCTAGCACCATTGCCATCCATCTAGCCAAGGTTCTAAGTCTAGGAATGTAACATTAAGATAGAAGCTTAAAAGAATGCTTAACTAGTATGAAAACAATACAAAATCTAACTAAACATGCCTACTAATATGCTTGAATTACCTAACATGGGCCTAAATAGACCTAAGAGGGAAATCAAATGGTTATGGTTGCTACTCCAAACAAGGTGAAATGGCCTCTCCAAATGACTACTTGGTCATTTTGGATATCCATCTACTAACCCCATTGAAGGCTTTAAGCAAGGATTGAACTTGGCTATAAATCATATTTATTATATGAGATGCAAATCAAAGCATGGTGTAAAGTATAAAGGAATGAGGTGCACCCTTTTTATAGTTTTCCTTTTGGGAGAAACTTGTATTTTGGTGCATGTGGGACTAAAAGCCCCAAATTAGATTAGAATTGCTAATCATGATTAGGCCTTGCTAATCACAATTAGTGAATTACCAAGTGATTAAGAGGTGTGGAGCCTTAATCAACCGCTTAGGGTCAACTAGGAGGCTAGGATAAGATTTTGAAGCTTGTTGAGATGTTGTGGAGGTGAATGGGGTGATTTTGAGTGGTTGGAAGAGGGGTTTGAGTCAATACTAGGGTATATTGACCAAATCAAGGGCAAAATAGGCTTAATTAGCTTATAATCGCTAATTGTCTGTTTTGAAGAGGATTTTGGCTTACGATTCATCGTAAAGTGGCATCCTGAATGTGAAAGGGGTTACACAATCAACAAGTGCTTGTTAATTGACTAAAGTGGTAAGAAATGTTAGTTAATTAGTAAAGACCACTAATTATAATGGAATTGGGAAGAATAAGAGTGATTTGTGTGTGTTTTGGCAATAAGATTGCAAAAGTGGAATTTAGGTACTTCTCAAATCATTTCGTTATGTATTTACATTTGTCCTTGGGAAGAGTAACTATAAATACAAGAACATTTACTCATTCTAGCAAGTGATTTTGAGTAAATTCAAGTGTGAGCAAAGGAGGAAGTTGGAATTATTCTTGTTTTTTTCATACGCAACTGAATTTTTTCTTGTTAAGGATTGTAATCAAGTAATGCAAGTAGAATAATCTTTAATCCTTATTGCAGACCATCTATTGGCATTAAAATTGTATTGTTTGGAGATTTACATAGTGAAGAGAAGCAATTTCTTACCCAGCTAGACTTTTTCCACATTGGGTTTCTCCAGGATTAAATTCTTGTTTTGCATCTTTCAATTCCAATACTATGTGAATGTTTCTTTGATAACATACTTTATAAAAATAACTTATTTAAGTTGTTCATTCATTGTCACTAAGATATGATATGTTTATTGTAAAAATAAGGCAATTTACGAATCAAGAAATCAGTGTATTGGTGAGGCTAGACTATCCTTGCTGACCAACCCTTGTTGAACCAATCCATGTGTTGTACTACATCCCTTGAATAGGAGGAAGTTTCATGTAATTCTCCTAGTGTAGGTACAAGTTTTCATGCATACTATTGGTTCCCTTTGTAGACACTAAAATTTGGTAACTTTTCCTTTAGAAATGATAAGCTTGGTTATGCTCACAATTTAATTCCAATTGGTATATCTCTTTTGTGCCTTTATCATCTTCACACTCTTCTCTGTCACAAATTAAGGAAATATTAATTAATTAAATTAGTCAAGCATCTATGTGTAGCATACTATAAATTTATGTTTCTACACCACATATCTCTTGTCTTAGATCATATAATTTTTTCAAGATGTGAAATTTGGTCATGACCAAGTTTTACAGTCCTAGATTTTATTATCGTCTGATTGCATTTAAAATTTGAATATATTTACTCTATCATTTCACCTTCCTAGGGTTGGCCTTATCATAGTATTTTTCCCATAGACGACTATATAAGCAAGTGAATATCACTTTATAACTTACTTGAGATTCTTAGAAGCAACTACTATAAATATCACTCCAAAATTACTCAAGGATCACCTAAATAATCCTACATCAGTTGCACATCTAGAGAAACCACTACTATAGGTTTGAAGCACTCAATGGGTCAAAGATTCTATCTTCCTCCATATTTAAGCATAAAAAGGTCGTAGATCCATGTCTTAGCAAGATTAAAGCCACTCCAAGCATTTTCAAAGGGTTTCAAAGGATGAAGTGTTAGGGAACATAGTTGAAGCACACTACCCCACACTACTACCATGTCAGGTACATTTTTTATTCTATAAGTATCCCACAATATTTGTGTCAAGGGATATGAAGGCACTTATAGGGGATTGGCTTAGATATCACTCACACTTACACAAACACCTAGGAGAACTAAATGAGGCGTAATCACACATGAGGGCACGTAGTGTAACACTTGGATTATTTCGGTCAAGTTGACCCCTAAGGGTAATATAGATTCATCGCACACATGATTTATCCTTTTAGTTATCCATTGATTTGATGAAGGGTATTGTAGGTTTCTAGGGATTTCACTTTATTACAAATGATTACTGACCATCCCAACGTTGTGTGAAAAAGAATGACATGCAACAAAGTACATTCCCAAACAAGTGAAGCACACAAGAAGTTGTAAATTCTAATTGCCAATGGGTCTAAGAACATACCCTTCCAGTTGTGACCACACTTATAGTTTTGGGTAAGACAAAATTCCTATGGTTCTACACCAACCTAGTTTTTATTTCTAGGGTTGATAACGAATTATTTCCAGTTTTTGGTGTATTTTCCTCCTATCTGTATATCTTGATATTCTTTATTCTAAGCTAAACAATGAAATATTCATCTCTCATTGTATATTTGAGCTATAATTTCATTATATATCCTTGTTTCAAGTAGTAATACATTATTTTGATTATTTATGGTTAATTGTGAATTAATTAGACCAAAACAATCTCCTATGATGAATAATTACACCATATTTACTATTGTGCATTTTCTATAACAGAATTTAATTCGAGAATAAACATTTGGTGAACTTGAATTTTGAATCAAATATTTTGTTGAAACCCCAGTGACCCTAGGGTTATATTTTTTTGAGTTTAGAGTGTTCTAATTTAGAGTAGCATGGATAATCATCATTAGCATCATCTTTACCCCAAGCTAGCGGGTTCTAACCCTTTCTTTCGTAGAATCTAATTTCCCTTTAACCAATTCCATGTTTCTCCTTCATGTGATTGTGGGAAACCATATGCCTATTCTACTTATGTAACCACTAAGGTATCTCACTCTCATGAGCATGCACTTTCTATGCCTCCTGTCTATATGTATAGTGATTAAAATTCCTCTTCTTTTAGACATAGGCCATTCACTCCATTATTCATACTTCACACACTTCACTTCTACAATCGAAACAAGGCACGACCATGACTTCTCATGCTAACTCAAAAGAGATGTATATTGCTCAAAGACTGTGATTACAATAGTTATCTCTGCAAGAACATCTTCATCCTTCCCTTACAAGTTACATATACTTATATACTACTTTTAGAAATATGAAGAGACATCTAGAATAATGTGGAAGGTCACCAATCTCAAGGGAGATGAGGTGGTTCACCTTCCATGAATTACATATGCAAAAATTTCACAAAATTACTATTTTTAGACAACACTACAAAAATTGTATTTTGAGGCCTTTAGAAGTGGATTTCAGGGGTAAAACTTTTCCAAAAAAATTTCCACACCCTTTCACCATATTTTATACATTCTAAGCTTTTTGATGTATTTTGAACAGAGTCAATCAGAGCTACGGTGTAAAATTTATGACTTCCAGAAGTTTCCCCACTAGAATTGTTACTTGGGTTGTTGTCTGGATCATTCCTCCCTCCTTCAAAAGCAATGGTCCCCATTGCACCAAGGGGTCCCATCAAGTGTGGAAATTGTTTCTTTATCTGGTACGTGGTGAGCCACTCACCTTGATGACTGAGATTTCCTTTCTTGATCACTTGATAGAGCTGAATAGGACGTCCTCTGGTGGTCTTTGTCCAAGTGTCCACAATCTGATCTTCTTCAACTGGAGAAAAAATTTCTGGGTTGAGTTCAGATATGTCCAACTGTTCTGCTATGACTGAGGTGGTTTGAGGAGGTCCACATTGAAGATAGGATGCAGACCAAGGTAGGGTGGAAGATTCAACTCGAAAGCATTTTCACCTACTTTCTTGGTGATAGTGTAGGGACCATACCATAGAGGTCAAATTTTCCTGTGTGGACCTGCAAGCCTTTCCTTCTGAAGCCACAACCAGACCTTATCACCAACCTTGAAATGATGTGGAACCCTGTGTTGATCATGGCGTTGTTTATACTTTTCATTCATCTTCTGTAAAATATTGTGGACCTGTTGTTGAGTATATTGAATTTGTTCAACAAACCTTGTTGCCTTTTCTACTTCAGTTTTTCCATGAGGTGTGTATTCCATTGTATGCACCAAGAATGCATACATCAATGGGTGTCATAGGATGGAATCCATAACAAAATTGAAATGGATTGTGATTGGTGGAGCTGTGTAGGGCCCGATTGTATCCATGTTGTATGTAGGAAGGGCCTCATCCCATGTACGTGGGTGTTTGGAGTGATACATACAAAGCATGTGGACAATCAGGTGGTTCACCACCTCTGTCTTTCTATCAGTCTATGGGTGGAAGGATGTGGACTTCATCAACTTAGTGTCCATCATTCCCCATAGGGTGGACCAGAAGATGCTCAAGAACCTGTTGTCCCTATCAGAAACAATAGACTTGGGAAGCCCAAAGGTGATCCATACATGACTAAAATAGAGTTTAGCAGTTTCTTCAGCAGAAATATTTTTCTTACAAGCAATCATTATAGCCATTTTAGAAAATTGATCAACTACAACAAAACAAAATCATTTCCATGTTTTGAAGTTAGAAAACCTGAGAGGAAGTCCATTGAGATGGAGGCCCAAGGCTTGGTTGGTTTTGGAAATGGCATGTATACAATCCTTGTTTCTTATTAGTTGGTTTGGAAATTACACAAGGGGTGTAAGATTTGATGTACTTAACCACATCATTCCTTAGGTTGGGCCAGTAAAAGTTATTTTGAAATACTTCCAGTGTTTTTTCCATGCCAAAGTGTCCAATTGTCCTGCTAAAGTGTGCCTTCCATATCATCTTCTATGTTGTTCACAATTGGAACACAAATGTGTCCCATGTGGTAGAGGAGGTTATCTTGTAGATAGAAATCAGGGACATGCTTTCCTCCTCAGAGGGCCTGATATGTATTTGAAAATTCAGGATCTGTTTCATACAAATTGCACCAATTAGAAGTCTCATGTCCACAGAGGTCAAGGATAGTTGTGAGGGCTGCAATTGGAGGCAACTCAAGAAATCTGCTACTGAATTGACACTTCCCTTCTTATGTTTTATTATCAGGTGGAACTTATGTAGGTATGTGGCCCACTTCTAGTGTCTTTCATTCCTTATTTTTCTCTACGTCTGAAGGAACTCCAATGGCCTGTGGTCTGTGTGGATGATTGTCTCCTTCCCTAGAATGTAGTGTTTCCATTGCTTGCAGGCTTGGATGATGACATAAATCTCCTTATCATATGTTGGGTACTTTGTAACTATGTTCATTGAATGTTTCACTATGATATGCAACAAGGTGGCCATGTTGCATGATAACAACTCCCATGGCATACTCAGATGCATCTGTCATCAATTTGAAAGGTTGATGTAGGTCAGGTAAGGAGAGAACAAGGGTCGAGCATAATCTTCCTTTCAAATTTTTGAATGCTCTTTGTTGCACCTCCCCCCATTAGAATGTAGCCTTGTTTCCTCCTTTAGTCACTTGGTTCAGTGGCCAAGAAATATGTGAAAAATCCCAAGACAAACTGTGATAGAAATTGGCAAGACCCAAGAAGCTATGGAGTTCTGTAAGAGTCTTTAGAGTAGGCCATTTCTGAATAACCTGGATCTTCTCTGGGTCAACATGGACTCCTTCATCCACAACATATCCTAGGTACTGAACCTTCCTCATCCCAAATGTGCATTTTTCTAGATTTGCATACAACATGTGCTTTCGAAGGGTTTGAAGTACTTCTCAAACATGTTGTAGATGTTTCTCCCACGTCTGACTATAGATGAGTATATCATCTAAGTAGAAAACCACGAAGGAATTGGTGTAGGGCTGCAGGATGTCATCCATCATCCTCATGAATGTTGTAGGAGCATTAGTTAGTCTGAAGGGCATGACCAACCATTTGAATAGACCTTCTTACGACTTAAATGTAGTCTTCCAAACATTGGTGGTTTCGATGGGAATCTAGTGATAGCCATACTTGAGATCAATTTTTGTGAAGAATTTTGCACCATAGAGTTGGTCCAGAAAATTATCAATCATTGGGAGGGGGTAGCAATTCTTCACAGTAATTTTGTTCAAGTCTTGATAGTCAATGCAAAGTCTCCATGTTCCATCTTTATTTAGTGCCAAGACAATTGGACTTCCACAGGGTGAAGAGCTCAGCCTAATGTGTCCCTTTTGAATCAATTCTTGGAGCTACCTCTTGATCTCATCATTTTCAAGGACTGACCTATGATACACAGGACTTTTGGGTAAAGGAGATCCCAGGACCAAATCAATAACATGTTTTACCTCGCACTGAAGTGGCACCCCTGTGGGTGACTGGAATAGATCATCATACTCAGCTATGATTTGGTCCATCTGCTTCTTTTGTTGCACTGAATGTGTGGTCAAGGTGGCCGCAACAACTTTCTTGGTGGTTTTTGGCCTGATCATCAGGATGACAAACTACTTTGTTTTCTCCACCAGTTTCTTACATTGCTTGCCACCAATGAGGGAAAACGAGTTAGAGGGGATAACCTCATGTATCCGATAGCGTCGAATCCCAATGGTAATGGTGACCCTTCGAGGTTGTGACTCATAGATTCTATGTCTATCTCACATGAATGGTTGGCCCAAGAGCACATCACAAACATCCAATGGAACAACATCACATAGACTTCATCATGGAAGGGTTTGATTGCATATGGGAGGAGACATTGTTGTGTGACATGGAGATCTCTTCCTAGGTTCAACCACCTGATACTATATGGTTGGGGATGTGGACTTTACAGGAAGGTTCAAACTTTTCACAACATCAACAGAAATTAAATTCTTTTGACTTCCACTATCAAGAATAAAATGCAGAGGCTTACCCTTTACCCAAAGCTTGGAGTGAAATAGCCTTTCCTTCTCATCCATCTTCTTGACTTGTGAGGTGGAAATGATCACATCTAGTTCAACATCTATAATTTCATCTTCTTCATCTCTGACCTTGGGGTGTGTTACTTGGTGGAGCAAGTGGGTGTTGAAGATGATGACTCGGTAAGTAAGGACTTGATGGCTCGACATTCTTCCTTGGAATGATGATTATTCTTGTGGAGGTCACACCACTTCCCTGTCTTCTCCTTCTATGTTTTATTTCCTTGTGAATCCTTTTGTTTCCAACCTTGACCTCAGGTTTGTCCTTATCATTTTTCCCCCTCATAGGTTGGTTCTTTGTATTTCTCTTTCTATGCTTTTGTTCAATCTTGATCGCGAACTTGATGCCTCACTGAGGGTATGAAATTTAAATAGGTCCATGTCCTCTTGTATGTACCATTGTAAGCCACTACGATATTTGAGGATCTTATGTTGCTTTGTGTCTTGAATGCCCAATCTTGCAGACAAAGAATGAAAATTATCAGTATAATCTTGAACTGACTGGTCCTTACCTTGGTGGAGTTGTTGCCACTGTATGTACAAATCATCATAGGCTCCAATAGGGTAGTATTATTCCTTTATGGCATCCACAAAATCATCCCATGTGGGTTCCTCTACAATGCCCAATTCATCCCTATTGAGTCTGTTCTTGTACACCCCCACCAATTTTTGACAGAAAGTGATGATTTCAAGAGAGAAAATGTTATCTTCTCTTTATCAGTGAATTTATTGACATAAAAGTAGGAGGATAATTGGTCCAACCAATTTTCTACTGCATCAGAATTTATTTTACCCTAAAAAATAGGAATATCAAAATTTACTTGAACCTTGAAGGGTGTTGGGGCACTGAAGGGCTAACTCGCAGAGGAGGAGGAATGATTTCCCATTTGTAGTTGTTGAAGGATCTGGGTGAATTATTGTAACATCTTCTCCTTTTTCTCCATGAGAGATTCATTCACCATTTTCTTGAGAGGATCATTTTCCAAATGATTTTTTCTGCCATTTGAAGTCTCCTACAACGAGCAGTCAAGTATTCTGAAGGATCTTTTGTGGACCACCCAAGCTTCTTATATCTCGACCTCATTCTAGGAATCATATGCTTTCAAGACAACTTCGTTTTAATACCACTGATCAAAAACTTTGGAGTTTTTGGGATTAAAGAATAGAATAAAATCATGCCAGATGTAAATAGTAAAACTATCTCTATAAAGAGATGTATATTGCTTAAAGATTGTGATTACAATAGTTATCTCTACAAGGAGATCTTTTTCCTTCCCTTATGGGTTACATATACATATATACTACTTTTATAAATATGAAGAGACATCTAGAAGAATGTGGAAGGTCACCAATCTCAAGGGAGACGAGGTGGTTCATCTTCCATGAATTACATATGCGAAAATTTCACGAAATTACTATTTTTAGACAGCACTACAAAAATTGCATTTTGAGGCCTTTAGAAGTGGATTTTCAGGGGTCAAACTTTTTGAAAAAGTTCACACATCTCTTCACCATATTCTACGCATTCCAAGCTTTCTGATGCATTTTGAACAAATTCAATTGGAGCTACAGTGCCAAAGTTATGACTCCCAAAAGCTACCCCACTATAATTGTTGATTGGGTTCTTGTCTAGATCATCAGCAAAAATTCACGCAATTTCCTTTTACACCACATGTAGTGCTTAAATAATTACTCAAGTGCAACATTATATCTATCCCTCCACTAATTTTAGTTGATACAAGTACACCTCATGGTAAGCATTTTAATATGAATACCCATTGTGACTACCATTGATACATTGGTCATTCTACTAATTGATGTATTAAGCTTTGCTATGTAATACAAGATCTTCTTGACATTAGTGTTATTAAATGGACCATACATTGAATACAAATCACCCCACTAACAATAATGTTATTTCATATGACCCCTTTCTTGATCATAACATTTTTAACTCTTCTTCAATGATGTCTCATAATTATTGTGTGGTGCATCCACCTCCTTATAGAAAACTATCATATGTTCTTCTACTACCTCAACCAGTTATTAATTTTGATGACACTCATGGATCATGATTTTTTTAATACATTGTACATTTGTGCTTTTGTTAATCAATGTCTTATTCATAATGTTTTTTAATAAAGAAACTACAACATGTAATTTATGCACTCTCAATTTGTTTCATTCTCTTGGATATAGAAAAAGAAATTAACATTTGATCCTAAAAAGAAATTAGGGCATATTATTTTCCCTCTCACATTTGGTTTTGTTAACATTGCTACTCTATTTTTTAGTTTCCTCTTTTATCCCTTTATGTGACATGTTGGTAGGATGTCATGTTTGTGTACTTTACACCTATCCCATTTATCTAGCACCAATGTGTTACATTAATTCATAATCAACAAGTGATTACTACTAGAGGAATCTTATTCGAGCATCTTATACCTCATCAACATAAAAAAAAAAGTATATTTGCTACTCCCAATCCTATTACATCTATAGATAGGTCTTATGGTTTACATGCCAAATGTAGTGGGTCTCTGCTTCCTGATACATATACCCTTAGTTATTTTGGTTTACATGATAATTATGGTGTGTTACTCTCTACTAAGCCTTCTGCATATCGTCCTCATTTACATGATATTTCTAAAGGGTCATCATATCTTACCCCTTTTGCTACTTCATATGATATTTCTTGGGGTTCATTCTCTTCTTGGATTTTTTCTCAGTCTTTTCTTAGACATGCTCACCATACAATTAAGTTTATTAACTATTTACATCGTTTTTTATCCCTTTTTCACATATGCATTCCCATAAGCATTATTAGTATGGTTGTATCCACTATAACTCCATCTACTCTAACTCTGCCCTTGGGGGCAACCAATATTACACTGATAGCTCTTTCATTACATATATCTGATCAAATAAACAATGCCACATATATTTATTATTATTGTTATATATTCAATCTTTTTTTTATATTTACTCTAGGATGACTATTTCACATTCTTTCGATCTAGTCACAATGGGCTCCATTACCCTCATGTCTTCTATACATTACTTATGGTTGTACCTTTCTATGTCTTATCTTTACCATTGCAGTACTTCGGCTCTTGATAGCTACTCTAGATAGTATTTGACACTAATGGTGTTCCCTATTTACTTTCACTACATACATACATCTTTATTTACTCATCCATAGTATATCGTTTGTTTTGTTAAGATTATCACCTTTTCGCCCCATTATCCTACTATTAGGCCTCCAAACACGTATATCACTCATCATGGGTCCCCCCACCCTAGGTCTTCTTACGACACATGTCATGGCTTCTACACTATATTATACATAAGCATACCCCATTCATCTTAGCTAACATTTTTGGGGCTTTTGCACCTCATTCATCCATTTTAGTACAATGTGACGTATCTCTTCATGATGATCTTATTGGGTAGCTCTTGTGCTTACCCACTTTCTCTGTATATAATTATTTTCAAAATAGTTCAAAAAAAATCAATTAATCACATAATACAAAACATTCTCACATTTGTAAAAATACAAAATCAAGACATGTTTATGGTTTGATTGGCTAGCTTGTTACTCTATACATGTTATTTGTCACAATGGTTTGATGGATAACATATCTTTTCTATATATTATTTGCAAACATTTTTCACAAGGTATATTGAACTTGATGCATGACACACATATGATGATATATGATGACATGTGTCTTCTTGGTTCCTTCCTATTAACACTACTCTTTGAGGGCATCTCCCACGCTATATAAGTGATTTAATTTAATTACAATTACTTTACACTTCCTCATCATGCTTGATTACATACATCATGTTTATGTTATCTTTTGAGCTAACACGATTAACACATATGTCTTGTGTAGCACTAGCCTAAATTTTTATCTCTACTTTTACTATCGCTTGTTGATACACTTACTTGATACATTACTGTCAAAGCTTTCTTACGTGCTTCACTTCCTTGTTTACATATTGTGTTTTCTAAATATTTTTTTATGATGGATTATTTTCTTGTTTGGTTACATAGTTATGATTCTTACTCTATGTGTCCTAAGTGCTTTGATTATCTTGTGACATCATGGGTGTACCATGTTTAGGCCTCTATATCTATCTTGAGTGTACACACTTGTTTCTTTGTATGTGCACCTATAGTGCCTTGTACTATGATTGTCTTGTGACATTGTGGGTGTCTCATAATTATGGCTCCATACCTTTGTGTGACTATGTTTCCATATTATTGATTACTTGTCTCTACGCTATTGTTTTTATTTATATGTTATTGCTACATTTTTGTATGACGTGAATTGAATCTTGTGACACTAATTTTTCTCTTGTTATACTATTACTACTTTAGATTATGACTTGTTTTACTCTTACTACATTGATCTCTATATTGATATACTCTTGTTACTCTGGTCTATGATATGATTGAATATTTTTACATTATTAGTACTACTTAAATACTCATGTACTATTGATTTTTACAAGTTGCATGTTTCTTTTTATGTGTGTGATGGTTTCCACCATCTGTAACCCCTTTTGTAGGTACGTGTTCCCAATGATGTCCATCATTTCAGCCTTCTATGTGATCATACACAAATTACAAGATTTATCATACATGGGTACACATCTTTTCTTTTATATCGTACACTCAAATACTTTATCACATATGCCCCAAAAGAGGGGGCACTCTTCGAGATACATCTATAGACATATTGTAGGACACAAGAATAAGTTTTTACATGATCTTTATCCTCATAAATAGGTACAAATACTAAAAAGTGGCATAATTCAATACAAGTCAAAACCGTATAGCTCATTCAATATTGTGGTGTGGTCTTAACCATAATGGACATTCCCATATAGGGGGAATATTCTCATAAATTTCCAATATTCTCATATCCTATCATATATTTACAGAATTCTTGCATATTATTAAACACAAATTACTCATTTACATGATACAAGGGGTATGAGTACTTCATTCCTTGTCTTATACACTACTTAGACACAGCTGTAAGAACAAGGTTTTAGAGCATGGGATTTTTTCTCTTATGGGTTATTTCAAAATCTATATACTCATTCTCAGTAGTACAACATATGATGGGGGCAAGTTATATCTATTCCTTTTGACTCTGTGGTTTTATCTCACTCAATAATTAGAATAATTAAAAAATTGGGCCTAGATCCATCTATAATTGTGTGGTCAGTGGGGTTGTGAATTATTTATAAGTGAATAAGCTCTTTATAGGTTTTGCATCCTATTCTCTCACAAAAATTAAAGGTAAAAATATCAGGGTTACTGAAAAAATCATATGTTAGTCATCTCTCTTGGCTGGGTAATTTGGTTTTTCTCTCTCCTTTGGTGTTGGGTTACATGCTCTTAACAGTCCAATGGATCCTTCGACACAATTAGGAAATTATCACACACAATCCTTTAGCATCTCAACAATAATTTCAAATATCCATAGTACAACAAAAATGGGAGCTCCTACCTTCGCAAAATGAACAAGTGTATTCCTTCCATGTTTTGCATCCTTTTTACATTACTTAATGCAAGTTCAAAATTACAAAAATTACAAGTTTTATTTATACTTTGAGTTAAAACTCGGTTTTTAACATAAACATTGATTACACTCTATGTGGCAGGTTTCTCCATGGAGCATGCCGACACCAACACATCAGAGAAAATTTATCGAGCAATCACAAAGTATGTGTGCACACTCAAGTATTCCTTTAAGCATGTAATTTTCAATTAAGTTCTTAAAGGAGAGGAAATATACACTAAAATTTAGTAACTTGTCCTATGGAAATGAAAATTGTAGTTATGTTCCCTTATTAAGAAAAATACTCACATTCTAAGTCCAATAAGTATATCTCTTTAGTGAGCAAGACAAAAATTGGTGGTCAAAGATCCATTGTAAGGAATAAATATGGATAGACTCGCAAAGTTACCATATATGGGAGATCATCCAGAGTTGATGCAAATGATTTTGAATCGCTACATTAATGATGTGATCTAGTTATTTTTGTCCCCTTGAATGATGGTTATCGATTTCAGGCATTCAAAACTGGTGCGAAACTCAGTGGGGTAGCGGCCTGAGTATTCGATTCCTTGAAAAGGGTTTTTTCTTTGTGTTATTTAGGAGCGCAGCCCAGAAGGACGACACTATGGATAGGAAAGATTTTCTCCTTTCCGACTCTGGTTTAGCGATCCGCGAATGGGAGCCTCATTTTGACTGCAACAGAGCAGATACTGAAGGCACCAAGTTTGGGTAAGACTCTACTCCTTGCCCAGTGAGTTTTGGTCTGCTCCAATCCTTACTAAAATTTGCTCAAGCCTGGGTCATGTCATTCGCATTGACCCTGTCTCTCTGAATGGTACTCTCTCTTCTTTTGCTAGAATTTGCATTTCTATCAATCCCTCTCAAAAGCTTCAAGAAGTCATTCATATCACCTCTCCTTCTGGACTTTGGGAGCAAAAAGTGGAGTACGAAGGCGTGTCCAACATTTGCTTTAAGTGTAAAAAGCCAGGACACATTCGCAAATTCTGTAAAAATCCCCTTTACAATAGCGCCTGCAATGGCGGAAAGTATCCCATCCCCCCTCTGCCCCCTGTCCGCCTTCCCCCCCCCCATCTCTTCCTCCCTCGCACTCCTTGCCCTTGGCTTCCCATTCCCCCCCCCCTGTTCATGAACCCCTTGCCCTGGACCCTGATACTTTCTCTCTTGTTAAAGAAACGGCTGCCGTTGTAAAGGACTCCACCAGGATTCTGTCCCTTTTCCACGAAGGCATATCCATTGGAATGGGAGGTAATTCCTCCTCTTTAGAAAAATGGATTATTGATAAAGATGATCTTCTTCAGTCTAAGGATGGCGACCTAACGGATCTCAAGAGGATACTATCGAGAATCATTCTTCCAATAATTTGTCGCTTGGTCCGCTTCTCCCCACTCCACCCTTACTCAATATGGATTTAGGTCCGAAAAGCATTCTAGGTCGTCCCAACAAAAGTAAACTCTCTCTTAACGAAGTTGCCGCTGGGAAGCAACTTCAACTGCGTTCCTTCTTCCCATCTACAAGTAGGAGAGGCGAGTCCTCTCTGAAACACAAATGATCCTTTTTTCATGGAATGTTAGCGGCCTCAATGCCCCTAACAAGCAGCGTCTGTTAAGATGCTATGCCACGGATGCAGTAGTTAATATTTGTCTGATTTAGGAAACCAAAATGTCAGAGGATGGATGCTTAAACGGATGGTTCCGAAAATGGAAAGGTTGGGATGGTTACTTCTCTAACTCTCTTGGTGCCTCGGGTGGTCTTGGTATTTTGTGGAAAACTAGTTGTTGTGCTATTGAGCCCCTTCTTGTGGAATCGAATTTTATTTGGTGCAAAGTTCAGATTAAACATTCTGATGATTTCTTCTTCATCTGCAATGTTTATGGTCCCCTACTCCGACTTAGAAAAAGAGCTCTCTGGAATAATCTAAGTCTACTCCTTGATTCCGCTGCAACTTCCAAAACAATCGTTGCCGGTGACTTTAATGCCACCCTCTCTGACCGTGATAAGTGTGGAGGTATCCAATGGCAGCCATGCTCTCAGGTAGATTTTACCTCCTTCGTTTCTTCCTCTCATTTAGTTGATGTGGAGCCCTGTAAGGGCTGGTTCACATGGAATAACAGGAGGTCTAGGTTCAGTTCCTTAGCTGTGCGTCTTGACAGATTCCTGGTTTCTGAACTCTGGCTGCAAAATAACTTCCTTCTAAAAAGCTCTGTTCTTCCTTTCTCCGGCTCAGATCACTTTCCAATCTCTCTCGATTTAAATTTTGATCTGCCTCCGCGCCGCTCCCCATTCAAATTTGAGAACATGTGGCTTCATGATTCCTCTCTTAAGCCTTTGGTCAAGGTCTGGTGGGCCTCCTTTACTGTCAAAGGGACTTGGATGTTCCAACTCTCCAAAAAGCTTTCTCTGCTGAAAGACAAATTACAATGCTGGAATTATTCAAATTTTAAAAACATCTTCCAAGAAAAACTTAGAGTCGAGAAGGATCTTCGTATTCTTAATGAGTCCATTCTGGCCCATGGGATGTTTCAGGATGATTTCCAAAAAGAAAAATCTCTCCTAAAGGATTTGGGCGCTCTCCTTCTGAAAGAGGAAACCTTATTGGCGTCAAAAATCCAGAGAAACTTGGCTGATTGATGGAGACAAGAATACCAAGTTCTTCTTTGCCTCCGTCAAAGCTAGAAGAAATTTCAACTACATTTCCTCTCTTAAGCTCGAAGATTCAACCCTTGCTTCTTCCCAAGTTCAGATCAAATCAGAAGCAGTGGATTTTTTTCGGAAGCTCTTGAATGATTCGGCCTCTACCCTTGGAGTGCAGTCCCATTCCTTCTTCAGATCCCTGTTGCTGTTACGGATGCTGACAATGACATGCTTCTTTCCCCCTTCTCCTTGGAGGAGGTTTGGAAAATTGTTTTTTCGATGAAGCGGGATAAAGCACCTGGTCCTGATGGCTTCCCAGCATCCTTCTTTCAGGATTTTTGGGATGTTGTCGATTTTTCTGTTTGGAAAGCTGTCGAGGAATCCAGGATTTCGGGGAAGATTTTAGGTACTCTCAATCATACGTTCATCTGCATGTTTCCCAAAAAGTCCCCGGCTGAGACTATGGATGATTTTAGACCCATCTCTCTTTGTAACACTACTTACAAAATCATTTCCAAAGCTATCGCTAATAGATTAAGCCCTCTGCTGTCCAAATTGGTTGCCCATGAACAAAGTGGTTTCATTCCTGGCAGGTCTATCACCGATGGTATCATTATCTCTCATGAATTGATCCACTCTCTTCATAACTCCTCTAGAGCGGGTATGATGTTGAAACTTGACTTCAGTAAGGCCTATGATCGTGTCAATTGGAGGTTCCTCCTCAAATCTTTGCAAGCCATGGGTTTTTGTGATCATTTCTGCAAATGGATCTTCAACTGCATAGCTTCCCCTCGTTTTTCTGTTTTAGTAAATGGTTCCGCGGAAGGCTTCTTTCAGAGTAGTAGAGGTATAAGGCAGGGAGACCCTCTCTCCTCTTTCCTTTTCACTTTGGTTGCGGAAGCTCTCAGTCGCAGCATTAAGTCCGCTATTCAGGATGGTTCTCTTAAAGGTCTTCATATCACATCCAACCTTCCTCCACTCTCTCATCAACAATTCGCGGACGACACCTTTCTTTTTGGTCAAGGGACCATTCCAGAAGCCAAACGCATTTCTTCCATTTTCGATTCTTATTCTCTTGCTGCAGGTCAGGTTTTAAACTTTCATAAATCAGTTATCTTCTTCTTCAACGTGGCTCCTAGACTTCAGTGCAGGATTAAAGCAATTCTCGGCTTCTCTTTGGGTAACCTTCCTCATAATTATTTGGGCATTCCACTCTTCCATGGCAATGGTAAGGCGCACCTTTGGAACGGGCTCTTCAATTCTCTTTCCACCAAACTCCTTTCTTGGAAAGGTAAATGGCTCTCTCTGGCTAGTCGCACTCTTCTAATCAACTTGGTACTTCTGTCAATTCCAATATACATGTTATCAATTTTACAGATCCCAAAATCTGTTCTGCTCAAAATTGAAAAAGTGGTGCTCACCTTTTTATGGCAAGGTCACAGTATTGAGCGTAAATTTCATCTTGCTAATTGGGATCTGGTCAAACTTCCAAAGCGTTTGGGCGGCATGGGTATACTGGATCTCGCTCTTCAAAACAATGCCCTTGGGGCTAAACTAGTGTGGAACTTCATTTCTAATGCTGATAGACTCGCCTTTCAAATTCTCTCTCACAAGTATCTCGGTGGTCAACGCCACGATCTTTTCTTTATCCAGTTCCGAGTTACCGAGAGGTTCACATATCTGGAATTTTCTATGTAACTCCAAATCTCTAATTGCAGAGATGGTCACCTGGAAGTTAAACAACGGTCTGCTGCTTCTTTCTGGGATGAAAGCTGGAATGGATTTCCTCCCCTTAATCTTTCCACTACCCTCAATGGTGTTATGAATTCTTCCAAACAGACCTGGGGTACTTTGGTCTCAAATTATGGCAGTCAGCACCCTGACGGTTCGCCCTCTTGGCTCTGGAAAGATTTCTCTTCTATAGGATCCTCCGTTGAAGAATCCACCCTCCTTATGGACTCAATTCGGGCCAGAAATGCCATGTATCTCAATAAAGATGATAGTTTACTTTGGCTTGGGGATTCCATTGGTTCCTATTAAGTAAAAGCTGGCTATAATATTCTTGTTTCACATTCAGGAAAAGGGACTCCTTGCTCCTTTGGTTGCTGGCATCCTAGCATCACTCCGAAAGTTGCTTATTTCGGCTGGTTAGTTTTGAACAAGAAGGTTCTTACTCAAGCCAAAAGGTGTTCTTGGGGTTTTTCTGGTCCCTCCAAGTGTCTTCTGTGCGGTGCTGCAGAGGAAGACTTGGATCACCTCTTTTTGTTTTGCCCATTTGTTTCTCATTGCTGGGACTGGCTTCTCAACAAATTAAGTCTTCCTGGGTCCCTTGCAAAAGCATTGTTGCGAATCTTTCCTCTTGGCCGTCCTTTAATGCCAAAAGCTTGTTCAGCTCTATTTGGCATGTCAGCCCATACTTTTTGCTCTGGCATATCTGGTGGGAACGTAATCTCCGTCTCTTTAGGGAGCAAGCTGCTGATCTTCCACCTTTCTCAACAAGCTCGAAGTGGCCATTTCGGAGCGTGTTAGCGCTAATTGTCTCTCCTTTTCCACCTTCTCTTCCAAGGATTTCTCAATCTTACATTTTTGGCCCCTCATCAAGCTCCCCAGACCAGGATCAATTGTTAAAAAAGGGCTCTCACAACTTGAAAAATTGATTCAAAGGAAAAAACCAGATGGCGTCCTCCTCCACAGGGTCAATGGAAACTGAATTTCGATGGGGCTTCTAGAGGTAATCCAGGTAAATCAGGAGCTGGCTGCATTCTCAGAGATGATCGCGGTTGTCTCATTAGAGCAGGCTCCTTCCCTCTCAAAGAGGGCACTTGTAACTCTGCGGAAGCCCATGCTTTACTTGAAGGGGTCAAGATGGCTGCTATTCTTGGTTGTTCAAATCTCTCAATTGAAGGGGACTCCCAAATTTAATTTTTGCGGTCTCCAGAGGTGTCTCCCCTTCGTGGAAACTTAATCTTTTCATTCCTCAAATCCTTCATTGGCTGGCAAAATTCACTTCTTGGAGCATCTCTCACAACTTTCGAGAAGCTAATCGTGCGGCGGACTTCCTAGCTAACTTCGCCATTGATAATCCTTCTGCCAGCATTTCTTCCACTCGGCTCATGATTGGCATGGATTTCCCTCTCCTTCTTTCCCACGATCGAGATGGCTCTTCCGAGTAGCCTGGCGGGGTCTTTCTAAAGCGTGTGGCTGTCCTCTTTGTGTGAGTTGTCCATTCCTCTCTTCTCGGCGGCGAATCTCTGTTGCATTCCCGCAAGTTGATCCTTCTCACGCGCCCATGTCTTCTCAGTCTCGTTCGCGGGCTCCTTGTCACCTCCATTTCTTCTTGGGGTCGTTTCCCCTTTCTTTTTCGCACGGTTTCTGTTCTTTTATGCCGCTTCCTCCATTTCCGGTGTTATCTTTTTTGGTTCCTGATCAGTGTTTCTTCTTGTGTAATGTCTTTCGTCGGCTTCCCTTTGTGGTGCTTCGAGGTCAATTTCGTGAATTGGCTGATGTCTCTGCTATTGATAGGCGTCGGCTTGCGATGGTCTTCAAATTCTCCTCACCTGGAAGAAGCCGAAGCTATTGAAGCGATCCTTGGAGACTCTTTTCGTTTCCATGCCCGTCGCCCTCGCACTGATTCAGACATTGCCTCTGCGTTTGTCTCCTTCTGCCTTCTGCTTCATTCGGATACTGCGGATGTTGAACGGGTTGCCATCGACCAAATTTATGTTGTTCACCGTGTCGGCCTTACACGACCAACTAGTCGACTTCTCTCCTCCGGATCCTCTCCTGTGGGTGGAGGAAGTCGACGAACTTGCTCTTGGCTCTGGACGCGACATTCGGTGGCTCTGCGGTCAATACAGAGATCTAGTGACATTCGCCCAAAACTTCCACCCTACCCTGGATCAACGTTTCCTCCCGGTGGTCGACATCGATGCGGCCCTTTTTCCTGTTCACTCTACGGTGGATAAATTGAATGAACTCAAAGATCGCGCCTTTGTCTGCCTTCCATTTTCTGTTGCAAGCGGCTTCTTCGCGGGCTGGCTCCTCACTGGGTTAATCGGTTGGTGCTTCTGTTGTCCTCCGGGCTCGGTTGTTGTTCTCTGGTTCGGCCTTCCTTTCCTCCTCTCTCCTTTTTCTCTTCTACTTCAATCTCTTCACCCTTCTTCCTCTTCTTCTTGTCTTCTCTCATTTCTTCTTGTTGTTGGGTTGGGGCCCTTTCCCCACCGGTTCATAGCTCCGGTCAAAAGCGTTTATCACCTAAATTTGTTATCCTATAACTTTGCTTTCAAAATTTGAATATCTTTATTGTGTCATTTCACCTTCCTAGGATTAGCCTTATCAAAATATTTCACTTACATAAGGATACATAAGTAATTCAATATCACTTTATAAATCACTTGTCATTTTTACAAGCTACTATTACAAATTTCACTCTGAAAGCACTTAAGGCTCACCTAAATCTTCCTAAATCAATTGCACATCATTAGAGTAACCAATACTACATGTTTGAATCTCTCAACCAAGTTAAAGATACTATATTCCTCCATTTTCAATCATGCAAATGTTATAGAGTCACGTTTTAACAAGAGAAAAGTCACTCCAAACATTGTCAAATGGTTTCAAGGTATAAAGGGTTAGGTCATGTAGTTGGGGTCCCTTCACCCACCGGTTCATAGCAATATGGTTTAGTATGTTGAACACAACATGACAGATAGGCTATCCAGTGATCAAGTGACCAGTTGAGTATAACTCATCTTCATTTATAATATCAACCAAAGGACATATCTTTTTACATGATGTTTATATTGTATGTATATCATAGGTTTCCTCAAGACTATGAGTTTCTAGTAATTGAAGATACAAGAATTAAATAACAATGTTTGAAAGGGAAATGTTGAATGGAAAGCATTAAAATAGTAAAGGAAAGGGACATAACAAAATGGTTACAAGGTATGGAAATTTAACAATATAAATAACTTTGCTGAAATGGAAAATAGGAATTCCATACTACATCAAGTGGACCCTTTCTTTGGTGGTTAAAATCCCTTAATGATTCTAATTAAATTGAATATTCTCTTCTTGCTCAGAAAAATAAACTATTTTTTATTGATCTTTATTTTTCAACATCCAAAATAACTTCCTTCAAACTGGATCAACATGTGTATTCATTAACAACTACATAACAACCCATACAAAGAATGCTAAATAGAAGGACTGACTCATTGAAGTATTCTACTTTGAATAGATGTGTAGTTTCATGCCCCTTAATTGACTAATTAAAGTCTTCGACTTTGAAAAGATGTGTAGTTACATGCTCCATAAATGTCTTTTTTCCCTCTAGGATTTTTTTACCTTCAAATTCGCCACTTTTACGTCAATCATTTTCTATCATAAACTACTCATTCATTTTGAGGAATCTCCTCAATCCATTCATGGGTTTTGTTCCATTCATTCTAAGATTTACAAAACATTTTTAAAATTTGAATTTCATTGAGAAATGAGAGATATGACTGTGTTTATATTATATTGTCTTCTCTTCATCCTTCTCTCTAGAAAATCACAAAGAAATTTACCTTTTTCTTGAATATTAAGTGATCTACTTGCCTTACATGATCAGAACATTTTATTGAAGTATTCTAATTTTAATAGATGTATAGTTGCATGCCCCATAATTTTCTATTTTCCGCTAGACTCTAATTCCTTCCAACTTGCCACTTTTACATCGGTCATTTTCTGTCATTAACTACTCAATCCTTTTTATTGAATCTCCTCAAATAATTTCTAGGTTTTGTTCCAATCGTTCTAAGATTTCCAAAACATTTTTTAAATATTGAATTTCTTTGAGAAACAAGGGAGATATGGTTGTTTTAATGAAACTACATTTCTTTTCTCTTCGTCCTTCTTTATAGGAAATCACAAGATAATTTCCCATTTTCTTGAATATTGGATGATCTACTTGCCCTACATGATCATAACA
Organism: Taxus chinensis; assembly: GCA_019776745.2. Classification (NCBI taxonomy): domain Eukaryota; kingdom Viridiplantae; phylum Streptophyta; class Pinopsida; order Cupressales; family Taxaceae; genus Taxus; species Taxus chinensis. The sequence goes on from CM034157.1 coordinate 101,471,147, forward strand.
ATGCATCTATATCCAACAAAAAATTTAGAAACATTAATAATTGAGAGCATAAATATGTCATAGCCATCCATCCAAGGTACCTTCAAATGTAGAATATTTTTAGGAGTTCTTAGGAGCAATATTTTGCATAGAAAAGGACATGTTTAAAACTTCAGAGAAAAGGAAATAGTATGTGCAAAACACTTATTTTCAAGAAAAAAACCTACTCTAATATACTCTACTTAGTGATGTAGAGATAGAGATAGGTTACATAAAACCATTGACTGGTTGTGAGAAATAACTTCCTTTTCTCATAATATGGGTCCATGCACTTAACTTTTTGAAAGAAGAGACAAACCATGAGAAGAAGATGACTAAAATTTTGAACTTTATTGCTCCTTCCTTTGAAATTTCAGCCTTCTCCATAAATTATAATTCTAAGATGTGTCAGCTTATTAGAGGAGTCTTCCAATCCATCCTCATGTTCTAGTACATGCATGACTAGAGGCATCTCCTTGTTGTTCTTTAAATATTTTATTGGGAAACCCTCCTTAAACTTTTAAGGTATCCAAATAATATTTTTCCATATAAGATCATACAATAGAGATAATATGTATTCATTGTACTCATCGCCTATTATAAGCAATAGGCCATCAATGTCTCATTTTGCAATGAGATTTTCCTTATTGGGACTTGGAGTTATGGTCCTCTAGTTGAAGGGGTTTCACAATAGTATAAAATAGAAAACAACAAGATCTTCCCCTTTCTTTACATGCAAGAACCTTGTCTTCTGGATCTATTTTTTGGAGGTATATTATTTCTAGATTTGCTAAAATAAAAAATGCAGAAAGAAATCTATATCATAATTGGTTTAGTATATTTTAGGATTTAAATATACTTTATGATATAAATAACTAAAACTCAAAATGACATGGTTTAATGAAACTTGCGTGGATGAAGACCAAATTATGCGGATTTAAATGCACACACGAAACTCCTCTTCCAAAGAACTGGAAACCTACAAACATGTAGACAACTAGAAAAAAGATAGATTAGATAATTATGTGGCGAGTTGTCTGAAAAGGCCAATCCCATGAACCAAAGGGCTTCCTTTAATGGGTGTCTCTCAGACAGTAAAGCCAAGAATAATGATTAGATTACAACTGATAATATAATGTGATATGGATAACATACTATGGATATGCAATGTTTGGATGCTAGGATTCAATCAAAATCCTAGGTCATAGGTTGGGTGGATTGAAAATGTTGTCCTAGTAGAGGTTGGCCTTGTCATTTTGTTTAAGGAGAAGATCCAACTGTTAGTGCAGAATCACAACACCCCCAAATGAGCTCTAAAAGATCTACTTTTCTAAGGCAGAATCATTTGGTGTGATTGCATAACATTGAACTTTCCCCAAGGTGTGGGACCTTGCAAAATGGGAAATCTCTCCAGATTGAAGGTTGGTTCCTTATTCCTCTGTTTAGGTGCATACGTAGAAACTTGCAGAGGATATGTTCTTAATCCTGATCTAAATTTTACAAAGGAGACAGGGACAGAAGGAATAAAAAATTAAAACAAAGCTAAACTACGAGGTGATGCACCAAAGGAATGATGAACACTTATTTTTCTAATAGACACAAACCAACAAAATGCATACAATAAACAAGCACAGATAGCCAGATATATAATGGGAGACCAGATGAAAGCAAAAGAGACAAGAGAGGATCTAAAATCGATCACAGACGTGTTTTATTGCTCTGTAGATTGATACAGTCCATTACAAAGTAGCCAAGAGGCAGAAACGTAATGCAATTTTTGATGGAAGGCCTGAACCCCACAAATCCCTTTGCTAAGAGGAGAAGGGAGCCTACAAAACAAAGAATGTTAAACCCTTTACAATGAATCATGCCCCCATATTTATAGATTCAACCTGAAAGAAGAAGAGAGAGAGAAGCGGGAAAAGCAGGTTGAAGCTCAACCACCGCTGTTAATGCCTCTGATGAAATCTCTCCCCAAATCCATCTTTACTGCATCAATCCTTGGTTCGGTGCCTTGAAGGAAGAGGAAACGACGAAACAGATCAAATCTGATCTGGTTGTTGAGGCAAGAAGATCCTGCATTGAAATCCCGAAGACGTTTCCTCTATTTTTCTTCACCTAACCTCCTCAAAATTAAAGTTTCAGACCTCCATGGCATGGGTGAGGCCGAGATATTTCCAACGGCATCATATTTGCAATATTTCGAGCCCTAAGTCAAAAGATATGCCCCTTTGAAGTTTGTATCAAGTCTGTACAAGAGGGCGGGAAAACAACTTGAAAAATGGGTCCCCTTTTAATATGGGACATGTGGTAACCAGATTGGAGAAAAAATCGGGCCTATGGGTCTGTTATTTATCATTTTTCCTTTCCTCTGATTCCCCTCTTGGCTTTGACTCAGACCCGAATACTAACTTTTTCCTTGGGCAGAGTTGCGGGCCATTTTGCAACTTTTACCCCTTTTGAATCAGAACCAACTTTTTCCTGCGGTCCATACTGACACTTGGCATTCTCTTGCTTATACCTTTATACTTAGCCAATTTTGAAGTCTTAACCAATTTTGAAGTCTTTTATATCCGCCTTTTGACTTTGTTTCCTCTTATGCGGGATCGTGGTCGATCCAATATTTGGCACGGGGGCGAAATATGGATAACAATTTGGTGACTCATAGGGGTATCTGCCTGCTAGATGAAAAGACCAATTTCCTTGTCGTATCTATTGGGCATGGAGTTGAGAAAGACGGTTTGGTATTGATTCTACCTCTTATTCATGATCACGACTGCTTGCACTCTCAATTTTCACAAGAAATCTTGAAATGAAGGTTTCTGAGAGTAGAAAATTGTTTTAACCCAGGGCTTCATCTATCTCTCTGAATGGACTGCATAAGAGCCATAAAACAACACCACACTATATACAAAATTTGAAATCATACATGCTCTAAATGGAACATGCAGAGTGTGCAAAGCACTTAGGAGAAAAGCAATCTACACTACAACAAGACAATGTGCATAAGCACTTAGAGGAAAGAGAAAACTAAACTAATATGTACAGGGTGAGAACTCCCCTTTTAGTAGCAGTGCTTAAGATAGATCCCATTTACTGGAATCTGCAACTCTTCACCCTCCAATGTAGACAATTGGAAAGCATTGCTACTTTTGCATCTTGTGATCATATAGGGGCCACTCTAGATGGCGTCAAATTTGGAATGCCTTCCTGGTTTTGCTTGATCTGCATCCCATTTCAAAACCAGGTCTCCTTCCTGGAAGGTCCTTGCTTTTACCTTCTTGTCAAAGCATTTCTTGATTGAAGCCTGATTCTTCTCTATTGCTTGGAGAGCATGCTCTTTGGTTTCTTCTAATTCTATCAGCTCTACATACCTGGCCTCCATTGGTCCAAATTCAGACATCTCTAGTTGCTTCATGAGCTTCAATGCTGGTAACTCAAGTGATATAGGCAACACTTCCTCTTTCCCATAGATAAGCTTGAATGGAGAGCTGCCTGTAGATCTCTTGGGCATTATTCTATCAGCCCATAAGGCCATTTTGAGCTTTGTGTGCCAGGTCCTCTGATTCTCATCAATATTTCTTCTGATGATCTTTAGCAGGTTTTTGTTTGTGGACTCAGCCTGGCCATTACCTTGAGGGTAATAGTTTGATGAAGTACTCAAATAAGTCCCATTCTTAACAGCCCATCCTGTGATCTTGGAACCTATGAATGCTAATGCATTTTCTGATATGATGGTGGCTGGCACTCCAAATATGGTCATTATCCCTTCATATAAATCCAGGATACTAGACTCATTTACTTCCTTGAGTACCACAACCTCAGTCCATTTGGTAAAATAACATGTCATTATCAGGATCCATTTGTGACCTTAGCTTGAGTTTGGATTGATGACTCCAATGAAGTCCAATCCCCATTGCATTGAAGGTTGGTTGACTGAGATTGGGTGCAATGGAAGTGCTGCTAACCTTTCCTTGCCTTTGAAGAATGCACAATTCTTGCACCTTTTGATCCATGTGTAGCAGTCACTAAACACTCTAGGCCAATAATATCCTGCTTTCATGATTTTGAGTGTTGTCACTCTTGGAGCAAAATGGCCTCCAACTACTTCAACATGGAATTCTTTTAGCACACTCTCCACCTAATCTGTCTCAATGCATCTCAGCAGAATGCCATTGATGTCTCTTTTGAACAAGACACCATCGATAAGAACATATGGGATGGCCTGTAACCTGAAATGTATCCTTTTTTATTTACCCATCCCATGAGGACACAGGCTTGTTCGAAGGAAGTGCACACTATCTTGGGTCCAACAAGGAGCAGGTACATCATCTCTCCCTTCTTCTTGATCATCTTGTAGAACAAGAACAACCTCCTTTTCACTTTCCGTTTCATCTTGTTGACCTAAGGCTAGTTATTCACACAACCCCTTCCCATGGACCAGCTTGGTGACCTTGATCTCAATGTCATATTCCATGACATGGGTGATCCATCTTGTGTGATTTTCATTCAAGTCCATGCTAAGAAGGAATTATTTAACTCCCGCGTGGGAGACTAATAGTTGGATTTTGTTGTTTGAAACCAAATGCTTAAACTTCTTCAATCCTCTGATTACCACTAGGACATGCTTCTCAATGAAGGAGTACCTCACCTCATAATCTTCCAGACTCTGGCTGAAGAAAACAATTGGTCGTTCCATACTTTCTTTGTTCTGTTGCACCAAGATTGCAGAAATTGTGTCGCTGCCACCAAAGGCATACAGTATGAAGTCTTTGGAAAAATCTGGGTTCACAAGAGTTGGGGCTCGTGATATGGCTTCTTTGATAGCCTCAAAACTTGTTTTCCCATCAGTTTTCCACCTGAATGTTAAGTTCTTCTTCAGTATGAACGTTATTGGCTTAACAAGGGCAGCAAAGCTTGGAACAAACCTATGGACAAAATTGATTTTTCCTAAGAATATTTGAAGAGCCTTCTTGTGACTTGGCAATGGCAGTGCTTTTATTGCTTCAACTCTCTCTACTTCTTTCGGGTTAAACCTATAAATACGGGGGCAGGATTCATTGTAAAGGGTTTAACATTCTTTGTTTTGTAGGCTCCCTTCTCCTCTTAGCAAAGGGATTTGTGGGGTTCAGGCCTTCCATCAAAAATTGCATTACGTTTCTGCCTCTTGGCTACTTTGTAATGGACTATATCAATCTACAGAGCAATAAAACATGTATGTGATCGATTTTAGATCCTCTCTTTTCTCTTTTTCTTTCATCTAGTCTCCCATTATATATTTGGCTATATGTGTTTGTTTATTGTATGCATTTTGTTGGTTTGTGTCTATTTGCAAAATAAGTGTTCATCATTCCTTTGGTGCATCACCTCATAGTTTAGCTTTGTTTTAATTTTGTATTCCTTCTATCCATGTCTCCTTGGTAAAGTTTAGATTAGGATTAAGAAAAGACCCTCTGCAAGTTTCTACATATGCACCTAAATAGAGGAATAAGGAACCAACCTTCAATCTAGAGAGCTTTCCCATTTTGCAAGGTCCCACACCTTGGGGAAAGTTCAATGTTATGTAATCACACCAAATGAGTCTGCCTTAGAAAAGTAGAGCTCTATTTAAGAATACCATATGGATTAGGCATAAAGATGATGACACATATAATCAACTCGTGGTTGATATCGAATTACTCCCACATGAATGGTTGACGAACTGTGGGTAGGTCATAAATGTTAGTAGCTTCGTAAATTTCTCCTAGAATGGTCATCTGACAAAGAACCATGCTTACAATCAAGATAATAGTAGCCATGATTTTGAAATATTATAAAAATATATTAGAATGTATTGAAACTACAAAGCTAGGTATTTAGACAGGAATCAACATCAACCTATATGATCGATGTTGATCTATGCAATCTATACTGATCATTGTTAGGATTATGTTTATGATCAAAAATGTTTATAAATTATATCTTTCTAAACAGAAAATTGGATGTTATTAAATACATATACTTGGATAAAGTGAATAATGTTATGAATAAATCTAGGAATAGTGACTTATAGATTCAAGTGAGTGACATAGCTTTGTGGTAGAGGAGACTCAAATGATTGGTTAGAAAATATGATTGCTCTAAAGGGAGGTCAAAGCAACAAGGTGTTCTAGTCTCTTCACGTCTACAGGAGGTTCTTCTTCAGTGCTATAAACATTCAATGCATGAATCTAAAACTCATACCTGTCACTTATAAAAAAATTAGATCCTTGGGAAATGGCTTATGCCACCTTTTATAGGATTGATGTCATTTTAACTGAATCGACACTGATCTACAGCGATTGGCACCAATTCAGGGGATCAATGTTGATTCATGCATTTTTCAAGGAGAATGGTTGAATTTGGTTCCAACCATCTCCTTTTTGGGGTTTTTTAGGGTTTATAATGGTTTTCAAGTTGTTTAGGCTCGTGGGGATTTTATTATGGGGTTAGGGTTGTTTAGGTTATGTTTGTTTTTTTTTTTTATTGTTTTTTGCGGTTACATGTGGTTACAGGTGGTTATGGGTTGTAAAATAGTGAATATAGGTCAGTAAATGGGTAAATTGGTCATGTGAGTTTACGAAGGGATGTCCTAAGGTGCGTACATACATGTAGGAATTAGGGTGACCTAATTTTGGTGTCTACATTTTCCCCTCTTTTTTTAAGTGGTTTGTGATGGACAAGTCAAGAGACAAAAATGAGTGAGATAGTTGGATTTATGTTGGATAGGTGACCCCCCCTCAAACTGGGGGTCATCACAAAACATCATGATGGTCCCCATTTTTAATGGATTTTGGATGAAGAAGTGTAAGAATGTGTATCTTTGTGTAAGATTGCAATTATAGATAAATATGCTTGATTTAAGATGCCCCAAGACTGAGCATGAAATATATTGCCACAAAGGTGGGCTTGTGCAACTAAGAAGTCAAGTGATAGGGGAACCAATGGGTTCTCGACCTATAGATGTATGACTTGTAGGAAGTAGCGGGAAAATATTCCCGGGAGGATGCATGGAATCTATGGTGGATTGGGAAACACATGCTCATAGTGAATAGGATATAATTTCAATTGTTAAGGGCCTTGGGGTCCAAAAAGAAGCACAAAATTTGAAAGTATGCAATTTTATAGGTGATTGTTGTTGATTTTTAGGATCGGTATTCGATTCAAAAAAATTGACACCAATTAGAGATCACTGTTGATTGAGGTGGGATGCCTATACATAGAATTCAGGTGATCGTGAAAGTTCATTTTTCTCATTATGTTTATTGTTATAAAATTGTGATTTTGGTATTTTGAGAGATGAAGCATAGTGAGAGTGGACAAAGGAGGCAATGACCATCTTAGATAGAGGTAGGGATTTTTATTTTTTGTTATATTTTTTGATATATGAAGATCTATGATCGACATTGATTACTAGGATTGGTGCTGATTTGGTTAGGATCAATACCGATCCATGTAATCAGGGTCGATTGTATGGATCGATGTTGATTTGATGTGTTTTTATTGATTTTGAAAATTTAGATAAATTTTGTGTTTCCATGGCTAATATTTTCTTTGTGTGTTTTTTGAATGCATAGGAAGAGATGCCTAAGATGAGGGATTGGGTGTTTCCATTGTTAAAGTGGTTACATGAGCACATGGGTGATGATGATTAGGCCACTTTGGAGGTGTTGGGTTTGGTAGAATGCATCATTATACGTGCATCCATCAAGATTTAGATATGATAGTGGCATTTTTGGATCGATGGGATACATCCACAAGAACATTCTAGTTACCTACTAAGGAGATTACCATTACCATGGACGATATTTATCAGATTTTTTGTTTGGCTATTCAAGGTGAGCCCATTGTTCCCATTGATGAGGTGGGGCACCGGCAGGGTGCAACTATGATGAGGTTATATGGTGATGATGATTTGGATGTGGCTTATGTGGTGGGGTTTTTTTTAGTCTTTTTGGGATGATGGAGTGGTTAGGAGTACATTGATTACTATGATTATGGTGGGGATCATTTTTTATGCTTTACCAGATTTAGGAGGGGCCGGTTTCCATGGTTGTTGGTAGGGTTATGACAGATATGGTGCAGTATCAAACTATTTTTACTTGGGGTCCAGCTTTACTAGCATAGTTTATAGGGAGATGTGGGAGTGGTCTGCATAGGGAGGAGGTATGGATTGGATGTGACTTTTATATTAAACTGTTGGGCTTATGAGCACATCAAAGTGATCTAGACCATGAGGTCTTCCATTGACTAGATGTCCTAATAGTGTATATTGTGTTGGAGTTATGAGATTGTGCAACAATTTTTCTTAAGATGTAGTATATCAAAGCCTGGAGTATTGTGTAGGGTTATTATATGGATTGGGGAATATGATGTTGTTTGGAGGCCATATGCATGCTCCTTTATTGCTGATAGAGGGAGATGAGTTTCATATGATGCAGTGGGAGAGGTAGATGAGGGGGTGGAGGGAGATGGTTGAGGTTCTGCAGTTTGGATAGGAAAAGAAATAGTTTATACCGGTACAGAATGTACCAGGCAATATTATTTTCTACATGAGAGTTAAGGGGGATATAGAGCTACTGGAAACACAAATTAGAGATATTCAGGAGATGGGAGATGAGGAGGTAGCATGGATCGAGATTGATGATGTCGGGGTAAAACCTGAGTATGTAGCGTGGTGGTAGGAGGAGATGGTATATCAAGGAGATAGGGTTATGAGGGAATTATGGGATAACGGAGAGGGGGATGTGGAGATGGGAGAGGATTCTTACAAGAAGGTAGAATGTGGGTCGGAGACAGAGGTGGATCAATTGAGGCAGAGGCTAGTTGAGAGAGATGCTCAAGTGACTGTCTTGTAGGATTAGTGGCATTGTGTAACAGTTTGGGAGAGGGATGATGGGTGATGACTTTAGAGATAGAGCTAGTGCGACAGGATTAGGATAGGTACCACCATCATCATGAGCTCTTAAGGGATGATTTGGAGTGATAGGGAGTACACAGTAGCATTGGGGATATGGAGGCTGTCGGGAGGGTGACATTAAGGGAGAGTGGAGCTATACCAGGAGGGGTGATGGGGCCACTAGGGATGAGCTTGGCTTGATACCATGCATTGTGTGTATAGATGAGATATTATGAGGGTGTTGTGGGGGAGAGACTTCCAAATGTGTGATGATATGTAGAGCATGTCGCGAGTCGGCAACATGCATCTCAATGATGTCCTACTACTATCACAGGAAGTATTGGAGGATCGAGGAGGGAGCCTAAGGTTGGAGATGGCAGTTTGGGGCTCTCAGATGTACATTTTACTATTGTAGCTATTGTATGGGCCAAAGTGCTTGACATTTTTGAAATGTATATTGACTTGGATGTGTATATATATATAGTTTTTTGGATAGATGGATGTATAAATGTGTTTTCATGATTTCATGTGATGTTTTATACGAGTTTATGGATAGAGTTAGATATAATTTATGCTTATAGTAGTGGTGAGATGTGGATGTAATATAGTTTAATGAATGTGATTATTTAATTTATCATGGTGAATGTTATATAGATTAAATGTGATGATATTGTATGGGTGTTGGTTTTATTTGTTGATATGTATGATGATGGTTAAGTAAATTTCATGGGATGTGTTTGATTCTTTATTTGACCTTGCACATATGAATGTGTGGTGGTAATTTTAATGATAATGCACGTCAACCATGACTGGTTTTAACATATAACTAACAATGGTTATTTCATTTAGGATTATGTGATTGATTTAAGATAAGATGAGATGAGATATGATATCTACCTCTTTCTAACATATTTGAGAGTTGCATGCATCTTGTATGGGGAATTTTTGTCTCCTCAGTGGTTCTTAGGTTTTACCCCAAATTTATTTTGTTATAGAATTTGTGAGATGATCGATGTAGGAATCTTGCATCTTCAAAGGGAAAGTTGATCGATGCGAGAAGTTTTCCTAGGATGATAAAAGATCTAAACATATTTAGGAAGTTTGATCCATGTGGTAATGCTTCAATTTACTGCAATGTATGTGGATTTTTTAGATTGATTTGTCATCCTTCAAGGGAAGGGTGTACAATAATATTTTTGGATTTTAATGGCAATAATAGATATCTTTTTTACCGATAGTTGTCCTTCAAGGGTGCAATCTATATTTTGATAAGATGTTATTCATATTATAGTGCTTTTGATTCTTTTAGTTGATGATGGGCCTAAAAGACCATTTGAGAAGGGTGGGTTTGATATACAAGCTAACACGTGTACCCTAAACATGTCATTTATCAATAGATTGGATGAAGTAGAGGGTAATGATATCAGTGTCCCCTACTGTAGTCAAGGGGACTTATCCATCTAGAATATGCTATGAGCAGGGCTGTGGTGGCCATATTTAAGGTCATATTAGATATTTGATGGGAGACCACATAATATCAAATCATTACTTGGGTAAGGGAGATTGGTGGCTTTTAAAAATGAGGGATCTTAGTTGGACTAAGGTCGTGTATATAGATATGTTAACATTAGAAAGGCCATACGTACAAAGCATTAAAAGGATCCTTTTCAGGTTTACCATTGAGAGAGGCTAAGCGATATGCTCTAGACCCATATTTATGAGTGATAATATATGGTCCAAGCTAGTTTGGAGCAAATCTCCCATGTTTACTCTTTTTCATCTTTGCGACATGTTGATTTTATTTAAGGACAATGTCGTCAATTTCGAATTCATGTTCTTTAAGATGTTTATTATATGTATGTTTGATTCATTCTTGATATATATTAAGATGTTCGAGGGTGGTTAGTCAATGTTCATATAACAATTCAAGTTTTGATATGAATTCTTGATGATATTCTTCCTCAAGGATGAAATCTTTAAGAAAAATACATAGGGTTGGAATTTTGACTTCAAGCGGAAGAACGGATTTGGTGTTGTAGACTAGAGAGAAGGGGGTATCACCCATAGGGGTTTGAATACTAGTTTGATAAGCCCATAATGTAAATGGAATGTGGAGATTCATGTAGTTAAAAAATTGTGCACTTGTTATTACATTTATACTGCCAAATATGTTATTTTATATATGGATCTCGCGTAAAGAAAGTATTCACGGATGACCTATCCCCTAGTCTTGTCATCAGTTAGTTGATCTTCGTCTTCGTTTTTGTCTTTGACTAGGGCACCTAGGGTAGTACTGGGGCACCCATGGGCCCCGGTCCTTAATTTTAGGTGCCTTGGTCCCGGAAGCACTTAGATTTAATTTATCTATTCAAGGTCAGTCTTTGTCATTTTCCCTCTCATTCCCCTAGGTACTAGTCGGCATGTCGGGTCATTAGTGTCAAAATTTGAGCAAGAGATCCCTATATAAACATAACATACTCACTATTTTATGGGTGGACTATCTACCATCAAGGGCTAGCTATCTACTAAGGCAAGGGATTACATTTGGGCATCATTGCATCACACACACTGCATAGGAAGGGTTGTATTCATTCTATTCCATCCACCATTTTCATTTTACATCTAGCTATTGCCCCTATTCTTTGCGTCATTGATGCTAGGGCACCCTAGGCACACAATTGCACACACAAGCACAAAAAACTACATTGGGTCTGGAATGTAGTGCAACACTTAGTTGTAAGTCCACCATTGTGGTCAGCTAAGGTATTTGATCTTTATTTTTTAGGAATTTGATGCTGGGGTTTTGTAAGTAAATATCATTGCAAGATTACATAGTCAAACCCTTTATTCATCTTTCTTTTTTATGGGTTTTACATGGGGTTTTGTAGGTCCATGAGGTTTACGGTGAAGATAAGTGAAGGTTACACGAAAATCACAACAAAGATCAAGATATTTCAAAGATTACAACACTAGATTCAGATCCTAAGTTTTCTATAGATAGAGCACCCATACAGACCTCCCATAGGTGCCCCAGTCCTCCTAGTGCCCCAGTCTGGGAAAATCACCATCTACTGCAATTTTTTGGGTTGCTCCATCACACTATCCTTCATCCGCACATCATTCTATTCAGTCCAACACACAAGTGAGGTAAGTTATTTCTAGGTTAGTATCTTATCCCTTTTATTTCATTCATTTCATCTCAGCTAAATATCAAAATAAAATATTTTGTATTAGTGTTTCAATTTATATCATTTATTTTCATTTCTGTACCTACTTAGATTAACTTAAAATATAGATATTAAAATTTCATATTTTAGTTAATCATTTTGGTGAACCCATACTTTAGAATATTTTTCCCTAGGATCCATTTCAAACCCTAATGGCTAAGAATAGTTCATCTTCTTCACCCATCATGTCTCATTTTAGTGTCAACCCTATATATGATGAGGTTGTCATTGCTAAGCTCATGGACTCTCTATGGTAATCCTATTCCTACGTCGGCTCATACTCAACAAGAACTCTTAGCTGGTCAACAATATGTGCCTACTCACTTTGAAGACTCTCCCATTGGCATTAGCATTGTTGAGGATCCTATAGCCTTCACTCATTGTACACCATGTTATATGGCTACTAGTGATCCTCCTTCTGATCTCTCTAAGGAAATTTTAGATGATTCTCTTATTGATTACTTGTTTGGTATTGATCATCATTCACATGTGCATTCTGATTCTTCTCCTACTCAACATACTACTATAGTTCCATCTCATGATTCTCCTACATCTGATATGGCTTCTCCTCATTCATCACATACTAGCGCTCATTCACTTTTGTATTATGTTGATGATTTAATTGATAGCACTCTTAGTGACATCCTCATCTCTGAGTCTTTATCTGATCATGATGAGACAATTGATAGCCATGGTTTTCCTTCTTTTCACATTGTTGAATGTACATCTCCTATTCCATTTCTACCTTCACCTAAATTTGCATCTAGTACTATGCATGAGTCACTTCCATCTATCACTTCTTCATCTCCTACCATTTCATCTCCTCCTATTACATCATCTCCGCCTATCAGTTCATCTTCTTCTATAGTTTTATCTCCATCGGTCACCTCACCTATTAGGGATGTTTCTGATGCTAGTCCTACCATTGCTATAGATATTCCATCTACATCATCTACTATAGCTTCTTCGGCACCTACTCCTAGTGTGCCTTTAGCATCAGAATCTCCTTTATCATCTCTTGATATTCCTATGATCACACACAATGGAAAGTTACAACCTCTTAATACATTATTGCCATCTTCCACTATTCCTTCATAGGATATCATCTCTCTCATGCATGTGTAGGTCAATTACAATCTCAGGTTCAAGTCTCTCACTTTAGAAAGTAGGGCTTACTATGCTTCTATTGACAACAATTCATTACATGGTAACTTTGTCCCTAAGAAGATTCATAATTATGCATTTCCTAAGGACTTTATCATGCCTACATTCACATGTTTTGATGGTACTGGTGACCCTCATGCTCATCTTCTACACTACCGCATGCTTATGACCTCTTATTCTGATGATAGATTATTACTTAAGGCATTTTTATACAATCTTATTGATGAGGCATTGCAATGGTACACTCATCTTCCCTTTGGGTCCATTAGTACTTACTATGACATGGAGGATGCTTTCCTCCATTGGTTTATCATCAACAATGGCCCTAAGGTTACTTATGACCACCTTGCCTACTTTACATCAGGGCTCATCTGAACCTATCAAGGATTATATCTTATGGTTCAATGCTTGTATACATCAACTAATATTCCAACCTATTGATCTAGAAAAGAAATTTATTTTCTGTCATGGTTTGATTCCTGCACTTAAGCAAAGATTGTAGTATGATACATGTGAGTCATTCATTCTTCTCTGCTACAAAGTCCTAGATCTAGAGCAAGATCTTATTTCAGCAAATGTCATTGACCCTCCACATACATCTACTTCTATTATATCATCTAGTCCTCCTCCATCGAAATTGGTTGAGCATCCTACACAGTCTCCACCTTTGCCTCACAAGCAAGGAAAACAGGCTCAACCTACTCCACCACCACAACATACTTCTTCTCCTCTGTGACATGTTACTTCTCCTTCCACTCCATCTATGTCATGTGAGCCATTACATTTCTCCCATCATGCTAGACCTCATGATGTATTGTTTTCCTTACTTGAAAAGTGCCTAATTCGCTTACCATCCAACCATCATCACCCACAACATAGGATACAACATCAACGTGATCAACCATACTGTAATTATCATCACATAAATGGCCATAGGGACAATGATTGTCTTGCCCTTTGTGATAGATTGCAATAATTAGAGGAAAAGGGAATCATCTCCTTTGGCTCTTGCTCACGTGAGTGGTCTATTTCTCCTCTACCTTGGCAGAGAGTTTCTACTCCACTTGAGTCCTCTTCTCCATCAGGTTCTCAGGCCATAGTTCATCAATCACCACCATATATCACTATATCACTCATGCGCACTTTCCACCACATCCATCCATCACTCCACTATTGCATCCATCACATTCATGCTATCCACCACATCATGTTGCTTCTACACATTGGCTTCCACAGCCCTTCACATTCGTGCATTCCACCGCAGCTCCATATGACATTCAGTTTGGCACATATTTGCATGTTGCTTCCATCCCACATGCTTCCACCACTACATGCCACCTTGGTCTCTGGTAGGTGATGCTTATCACCTTACCCCCCGATGACGCACTTGTGTTCTTATGGTTCTTACATGACTGTTGAGGGATTTTTTCTAAGAACCTCTCATCACGTGCTCTATTTTTCATCTAGCACACTCAATCATTTCCCGATGACGCACTCTTGCTTACATGGCTCATCCTTGACTGCTGAGGGGTCTTAACTAAATGAGCTTATTCATCTACATGTTGGGGGGCATCACTAATCTCCCCCGCCCTTGGTTTCATCATGCTAACATTTTACGATTACATCACATTATCATTCATCCCAACATGTTAGTTTTGCGATTATACATTTTTGGATCTATTTTACTAATTGACATTACATTCATTACACGTTACACATTCCATCACATTACATTTGTTATATATCATCATTCCCATACAACTTTATACTCATTATCAACATTATAATGTGAATCTACATCAATCAAACACAAACAACTATAACACATTACTATGACTAAATAAACATCAAATCATACATCATCATATCATTACGAATCATTTATATACAAACAAAAAACTCATCATATAACAATAACACACATCCATACATATATATTGAATACAAATCATCATTACAAAAAAATGTCTCATCACTAGGGGGAAACTCCACTACATAATATACACTAGTACAATTCAAATCTCATCATCACTATCACTCTTGGGTACTGCGAGAGCCCTAGAACTAGATGCCTCACCACCAACGCGACACGGTTCTTTGTGGCCTTGATACCTCTCAACCTGCCTCCATAATAGGGTAATCTTTGTAGCTTTCTCAGAACACTGATGTTGCACATCCACGTATCATGCAAACACATCTTGTGCCAAGGGACCACCACCTACCACCTCTTAGGCTCATCGAGTCTCCTCACATGCCTCGTCCCTCTTGCCTAGCAGCACCATGCACGTCGACACTGTTATGGCCACTGGCTCAAATAAATGGGCATGCTCACCCACTATATCATCCACTCACTCAAGTATACCTCCACCAAGTACATCGGTCGGCACATTCCACGTCAATGTGTGGATGGACGTGTCTACTATCAGGGACCAATACACATTGCCTACAAATAAATAACACAATGCATTAGACAACCATTGTTATCACATAAGCCAACAACAACACACACAACATAGTTATCTATAGATACTCATGCTCAGCTACAACTACTGCTAAATTTTTGGGGGCATGAGCTTCCCCCTCTCCTCCTCCTCCATGTGGTAACCCCACTGGACCTACAAATAATGGGAACAACAATACCCACTGATGTGTCACCCACCATGCATGGTACTCCTCTGTACAACCCACATCATCTAAGTCTATCAGCTCTATCACCACATCCACCTCATCTAGCCCTAGCGGTACTAGATGCTCTGTTGTGGGCCCTGGTCTAGCTCTGGCCCTCCTAGGTGCTCTGATGGCTCTCAACCATATATATGGCTCTAGGGGCACATCCTGAGCCATGTTGAACTGTCGTGATACTCTCTCTACCTGAAAAATATTGGCCACACCTGGGAATCAATCCTCTAACCACATAGTCCTCTGAATACACCGCAACTCTACAACATCCTCAGGCCATCCTCCATAGTCACGATATGGCCTCCATGTAACTACCTCAGGCCCCATCCTATCTATCAATGCCCTATAGGTATCTGTGTCCATCCTCCACCCACGAATATTAATCCACCTCCTCACATATATCTCTAGCCTAGCCCACTCTCCTCATGGACCTCCAACTGGTCTCAACATGGCTATATGCTCATAAGCCCATACATGCAATAGTGTAGTGGCTCATATCCCACCACCATGCTCATCGTGAGTAAACCGATATAGATCTCTGTATAGGTGGGCCAACACACACTGTGCCCATGTGTATCTAGTACCCTCCTCCTCTATCCGCCAACATATATCATGCATCTTATACAAGATGCCTACACCTCCTCCCTCCACTGCTATAGATGAAGCAATCACAACTGCTATGAACTTCTGTAAATGCGGAACCCCAGACCGTAAGATAACATCCAGACTAATATGGGCCTCGGTAGGTACTCGAGTCCCCACAAAATACCATCTTGTTGCTCACATCTGCCTCTCCATATCCTCCAATGGCATAACATGTACTCTCTCTCCAACAACCAACAACCACAATATACGATACACATCCTCCAAAGTAACAGTCATCTCCCCCGTAGGTAACCAAAATGTACACGTATCTGTGCACCACCTCTCACATAATGCAGTCAACATGGGCATATTATGGGGCACATCCCCCATCTGTGCTATGTTCCACAGGCCAACATGGTCCATCACCTCCCAATCATCATCTAACATAGCCTAATCCAATAAAAGTACTCATGTGACGCCCACCACGGAACTCCCTCGAGTGAATGTCTCTCTCTACACAACACAAAAGACAACAAACACAACATTAGAACACTTATAAGTACAAAACACACTCACTCATCACATTACTATACATTACAAATCACACTTATACCATTCCAGACCAAATACACACATTCTGGACCAGGGCACCCAGATGCAGGACTGGGGCACCCAGGAGCAGGACACTAGCACATGGATCTGGGTGCTCTTGTCCCAGAGGTCACTAGCGCCCTCACTACTCTTGTCTAGGTCTAAAACATTGAGAAAATTAAAAATCTCAAAATTTCAAAAATTCAACAAAAATGACTACTACACCATACATTTTTTGAAAAATAACACACATACCAACTCTGCAGTCATATGTGACTACTATGACAGTCGCCACCATCTCAAACCGACTAGGACATGTTGCTCTCACTTGCGGCATTTTCACTCACTCAGAGCTCACTATCACAATCACACAAAAGAAAAATGAAGTAACTAATCACTTTTTCTCTTCACTATTTATAGTTACTTTTTCACCTACTTTACTATAGTCATTATTTCATGCTTATTCTCACAACTAATACAAACCACATGATTTTCATCATATCTTGAGTGTTTCTACTCTGATTTACACCCCATTTGTGGAATTATTTTTAGAATTCCACCTACTACCATATTGGACACATTCCATGCATGTTATCTCTCTTTGATATTTTTTTCCATTCAACTTACCCACATTTTTGTGATTTTTACCACTTTCTACATATATCATGCTTACTTTCGGCTTAGTGTTCATTCTTCTCATCACTTCCCCTTTCACAAAAAGGGGGGGCATATCATTGGGGTCATCCTATAATCCCCCTTACATTACCACATGTGATAATCAACACTACCAATTCATAATTTCAAACATTTACTAATTCACCACGTGACATTTCACCATTAATTCCCCCTAATGACCTAATATGGGGGCAACAAACATACAATTTTTCTATGTGACATTTCATCACTTCCCCCTAATGACCTAACCTGGGGGAAACAAGCAATTAAAATATTTCCATGTGATCATTCACCAATTTATATCAATTTCCCCCTAATGACCTAACCTAGGGGAAACTAGCGTAAATATCTCTATGGGTAACAAATCAATCAATCAATCAATCTATTAACGCGTTCAAATCTCTAACAATCGAAATCACACCACTCAATCAATACAATACAACACAATCGACCTCCCAGATGACCTAACTTGGGAGCTACATGCGTTACTTTCCCATATGACCTAACTTGGGAAGTTATTCTACATTTTGCACTTTCTTCTAGATGACCTAACTTGGAAGCCATCATAAATTTTTATGCTTGCTTCCAGATGACCTAACTTGGAAGCCATCATACATTTCATGTTTGCTTCCAGATGACCTAACTTGGAAGTTATCACATTGTGCAACACCCATGGAGTGGGGGAAAGAGTGCCTTTCCTATACCACTCCTATATGGGTCAACTATTTGATCGAAATTATTTGGATCCAAAAACCACAAATATTTGATTTGAGTCCATCTGCAATGGCTAGATCTTGAGGATGTAGTTAGAGATTGGAGAATAACACACTTTTCTCCCTACACTCTTCCTCTGGCGGTAGGACGCCTAAATCCTTTGGTCGTTTATTCACATACATGAGTTTGGGTCGGGAACTAATCACTCCCTACCCCATCTCATCGTCATCACATACAACATTCAAAATCATCAATCATTCATTTCAATCATCACTCTCATTTAGTTCACTTCATCATGACATTACGCTTTTCGCTATGTTGTATGGATCAACCGTTGATCCATGGTTCGACACACTATTATAGTTCTTTCAACAACTTTTACTACCACATATGTGTGTTCTACTATAACATGGGCCTTATGGATTTTTCTCAGGTACACATCTCTATCTACTTTATGTTACCAAGATTTCCGCTCACCAACATAAAGTGGGGGAAAATGTAGTCACAAAATCACACACTTACTATTACATTTATATTGCCAAGTATGTTATTTTATATATGGATCTCACGTAAAAAAGTATTCACTAATGACCTATCCCCTAGTCATGTTGTTAGTTACTTGGTCATCATCGTCATTCGTCTTCCACAATCGTCAGTTGTTTACACAGTTTTGGTCATCTTTTAGGGAGTCTCAGGTGTCGTTATTTGGTCATTTGTCATCTCTAGTCTTTAACTAGGGTGCCTAGGGTAGTACTGGGGCACCCATGGGTATCCCGTTCCTTAATTTTAGGTGCCCTGGTCCCAACAACACTTAGATCTAATTTATCTGTTTGAGGTCAGTCTTTTTCATTTTCCCTCTCTTTCCCCTAGGTACTAGTCGGCATGTTGGGTCATTAGTGTTGAAATTTGAGCAAGAGATCCCTATATAAACATAACATACCTCCTATCTTATGGACGGACTATTTACCATCAAGGGCACACACACTACATTGGAAGGGTAAATATTCATTGTAGGTTTTTGGCATCATCAACGAGGATATTGCAACACTCATGTGATAAGTGTTAGTATATTGCGAAGATCTAGTGACACTGTCAAATTCAAATCTTGATATATTCGACAAACCAAACCACCCAGACTACAAACCAAGGCACCCACAGGCGTCCCAATCCTCCTCCAGGCACCCCAGTCTAGGAAAATCACTATTTATTACAATTTTTTGGGTTGCTCCTTCACATTTTTCTTCATTTGCACATCATTTTGTTGGTCTCAACCCACAATGAGGTATGTTATTTCCATATCCCTACCTTTTTTTCTTGATGTGCTAATATATCTCCCAAGGCATGATCAGTGGTAGAGATATATACATAGAAAGGCTCTCCCTCTCATGGATGTATAAGCACTGGTGGTGACAGGAGATATTTTTAAGAGGTCCTCAAAGGATTCTTGGCAAGTTATCATCCCATATTGAATTTAGACATCTGATAGATACTATGAATCTTAAGAGTTTCCTAGTTAGGACCTCAAACAAGAATTTATCACGGTTGAGATGAAGGAAAAATTGTATTAGATGGGAAAAGATCACATTAAGGGTGGTAATATGGTCTTTTATATGTTTAGATTTACCTAAGAGATCATTTACTTAGTATTCTACAATTTTATGGATAAGGTCATGAAGATATATAGTCATGGCATGTTGGTAAGTTACTCCTGTATTTTTCAAGCCAAAGGGAATTACTTTATAGTAGAAGGTTCCCCACGGGGTGATAAAGGATGTCTTATGTTGATCTTTTGGTGTGATAAGGATTTGATTATAACCAGAGAAACCATCCATAAGAGACAACATTTTGTGGCATGTCATTAGGTTGACAAGTTGATCAATGTTAGGTAGAGGGAAATCATCTTTTGGACAAGTGAGGTTAAGGTCTCCAAAGTTTGTGTAGATACACAATTTCCTAGAGGTATTGGTTACAGGTACAATGTTAGAAACTCATTATGGGTAATCGATGGGTAGGATGAAATTGGTTGAGAGAAGACATTGAAGTTCTTCTTTAACTAGCAATATTATGTGAGGATGCATTTTATGAAGCTTTTACTTCACTGGTTTAGCATTAGGATGGTGACAATATTATGGATAATGATATTAGGGTCAATACCAGGAATTTCATTGTAAGACCATGTAAAGGCTTGCCTATGATAAGATAAACAGGATGTGAACTCATGGAGATCTTGTGGGTCTAAATCTTGACTAACCTTAACTATGTGTGGTTCTTGTGATGTACCAATATTAATGTCGATGGTGGATTCATTGAGGAGTGTAGATATGTTAGGAGGTAGGGATTTCTAGAGATAATGATCTTCAACACCCATGTAGGTTAGGATGGCATTATCATCTTGACATTGGAGAACATGGATATGGGAGAATCCTCTTCTATCATATCAGGTAACACTAGATGGGAGGATCTTAATTTTTTCCATTAGCTTGATAAGTCAATGATCCAAGGGTGATTGTATTGATAAAAAAATTATGAGGGATGGATATGGTGTCATCTGTGTTAGAGGGAATGTTTGATGATAATGAGATGAGGGTTTAGATTTAGGGATTGGTGGTGGTGGATTTGAGGAAGGTTTTTGAATCCTGAGTCCATGTTTTTCATGGGGTTTTTTTAAATCTTCAAAGGGTATCTCATGTGAACCTTGCTCATATCTTCCTAATTCAAAACCCTTCCATGCACAATGATGAAGGTAGGTTTGGGAAAATTGAGGCTTATCTAGGAATGAAAAGTTTGATGTGAATGGTTTAGCATGTGTGTTGATATCGAGGATGTGAAGAGGGGTGGTCGATGCCTCCATAGACAAGTTATGTTTGAAAAATGGAGGATCAAAGGAAATAATATTTCCAACATTAGGCTCATAGAGAGGTTACTTATTGAGTCTCCCATATGTTTTTGGTGTAGGGATTTTATTGAGAGCTAGGAGTCAATAATCCCCAACGAGAATCATTTTATCATATCTTTGAATGATTGATCATTGGTAATTTGGATGTGGGGATGAAGGAACTCATGGAAGCTTGATTTGAAGAGGTGGTGTTTTGTAAGGGAATCAACATGTCATTTGGCCTATAGGTCATATGACATGCTTTGAATGGGTTAGGATCGGCAGGGACCATAAAGGTCTTTCCTTCATGTTTGTATTTCAAGCACCGATGTAAGGTGGAAGGGACACAGTGCATGGCACATGAATCCAAGGGTGTCCTAATAGTATATTATATTGAAATTCACCTTCCACAAGGTAGAAGAGTTCATGGAGGAATTTCATGCCTACTTTCATAGGTAGGATTCATTGTGCCCAAGGTGGGAGTGATAACAATAGCATTGAAAGCACGTAAGATAACGTGTGACTGAGATACAATGGTTTCAAGTAGTTGAAGTTGTTAGAAAGCATCGGATGAGATGATATTGATGTTGGCCCCATTGTCAATCATGACTCTTTTAATAAGGGTATCATTGATTTGGGAAGTGATGAATAGGGAGAGGTCATGGTCCTTAAGATGCAAAAAATGGGATCTCAGAGTCATCAAACATGATGGCTGTAGACATTTTTAGGGTGCCAACAAAGTTGGAAAATGGTTGAGGTTCATCTGATTGTACTGAGATATCTTGGAGATCTTCTATCATAGCTTGTCGATGTTGAGGGGAATTTTGGATGAGTTCATAGAGGGACATCTTGATGGGTGCTTGGTGTAACTATTTAAGAACATTGTTTTGTATTGATGGTGTGGATTGATTTTGAGGGGATGCAAGGATGGAGACCTTGACCTTAGAAGGTGGTGGATTGGATTATTTAGTGGGGGCTGTGGAGATGGAGACTTTAGGCCTATCTTAATTATGGGATTTTTAGTCTTGGGCATGAGCTCTCATGGCTATGTCGATAACGTAAATTTAGAAGAAAGGAAATTAATTAGAGGAGATCACGCCCTTACTTGATGGGGTATTAGGTGGTGTTTTAAGTGTCTTAACCTCAATATTTTTAAGGGCAGGTTTAACCTGGTATTTTGACTTTGTCCTTTTATGATTTATAGGTGGACCAAGATGATCTTTTTTTTAGGAGGACATCCTTCTTAAAATATTTGGATTACAACATGAAGGGATTTATAGTCTTCAGTGTGATGTCCTGACATTCTATGATAAGAAAAACTACATCATACTTATATCAGGTAGGTTTCCATCCATGAAGATTAAAGGGATTGATTAGGGGTAGTGATATGGTTGATGATTGAATAATATTTTTAAGGATAGTGGTATAGGATCCTGATGGAGCTTGTTGAGATGATGATGAGGTTGTGGGGATTTTGGTTTCATTAGATGGTTTAGGGATACAAGGTATAAGAGGTATGTTTTGAGTAGTTAGCTAAGGTGTAGTTTTAAGAATGGGTTTGGATTCTATGATGGTGACTACAAGTTTTGATGAAGTATGAGGTCCCATAATAGAAGGTAGTGATGTGGAATCCTTAGGTATGCTTATTTTGGGTTTTTTTGTGGGATTTATAACTTCTCATGTGGGGTGACTTGCTAATTTTTATATAGGACTGTTGAGATTTTTGATCTGGTGTTGAGGGACCTTATCTTTAAGAGAGATGTTTATGATTTCCACAATGGGATTTTCTTCTTGCAAACTCCAAGAGATAAGATCAGGGATATCTATGGGAGTGGTATTACTATGGTGATAGTTGACTGGGATGTGTTTGATTTGGGGCATCACAAGTAAGAAGGTCAAAAGGTATGTTTTTTTAACTGTATTGCTTCAAATGGATGTAGATTTTTTAAAATATGGGAGTTGATTGATGGTATTGATAACATGAGTGAGTAGGATTTTGGGTCCTACGACATTAGTTCTGGACTACATTATTGGTCGGGGGGGATGGTTTGGAAAAGGTTATTTGAATACATATAAGGATTGATTAGCGATGCATTAGGATTTTCTAGTTATAGGTTACCATGGTTGATAAGGTTTTGGATGAAATTTCTAAATGAATGACATCTATCAATGTCATGGCCACAAACTTGGTGGTATTTACAATAGTCTTCTTCCCTATAGGATGGCTTAGGATGAGATTCATCGATAGGTCAGATAGAAGGAAGGTTTATCAAATGGGCAGTCATAAGCTTATCAAAGATGGAACTATAAGACTCTCCTAAAGGTGTGTATTTTTGAGGAGGTCAAGATCATTTGGGGTCTGAATGGTTCTTAGATGTAGTTTTTTGGACAACAACATTTTCTGAGCCTTTAGATTTGTCATTGTTGGAAAAATTCTTAGAAGAATTAGGTTTAGGATTTTTAGATCATAGTTTAACTTTACCATCTTCAAGGGTTTGGAGTTCCAATTTATGGGCCATGGTAAAGGCTTCATCAAATGTTTGGAAATGATTGGATTTGGAGAGTGGAAGATATGTGTTTTGCACAAGATTGAGTGAAAAAAAATCAATTAATTCAATCTATGGCAGAGAAAAATATAATTGATTAATGATTCCTCACCACCTAGTGACGAAGTCAGCGATAGACTCATCTTTGAATTGTTTGATAGAATATAGATTGGTGATGGATATTTTGTGCGATGTTGATGGAGAAGTGTTTTAGGAAAATTTTGGCTAATTATGTGAATGAGTACAAGGAATGTTGGGGGATGTTGTTATACCAATCAAGAGCGGGCCTGACTAATGACATCAGGAATGTCCTTAGCATAAGGTCTTGATCATGGGCTATGAGGTAACAAGAGTGTCAGAAGGCCCTGAGATGTTGTTGTGGATCTTCCTTGCTATAGAATTTGGTGAATTTTGGAAGTTCCCAATGTGGAGGGTATGGTTTGAAGGGTACTATTGGATTGATGGGTTCATTACAAAAAATTCATAAGAGAATACATTTTTGGGTCCCATGGTAGTGGCTTCTAGACTTGTGATTCTACTCATCAAGGCTTGCATGGGATCATTCTGAGGGGGTTGGATATTTGTTGCGGAAGGATTATTCTATCCATAGATAAAAGGATTTGATTGGTATTGTTGATATGGTAAAGGAGGATTTTGAAAAGGGGGAAGGTTTCCTGGTATACTATAAGTCAGGTGGGAACCTAATGGTTATGATGAAGAGTATATATATTGGTAAGATTGGGGGATAGAAGTGTTGAGGAAGGGTTGTGAGGGTTGTGGATTTTGTTGAGGTGGGATGTAATTATACTACGGGACACTAGTTATAGATGTTGGTTGTGAGAAGGGACGAGTGCTAGTGATAACACTCATATTGATAGGCAGTAAGGATGTAGGGATGGATACAACTAGGTTTTGTATTGTGAATGAGAACTGTTGGGATCTCATGGGTTGGGATATGAACAAGGATATCATATAATGAGGCATACCAAAGGATCTTGTTAAGAGAGGGGGAGAAGTGGAAGCCATGTGACTAACTGTAACGTGGGGTAGTTCATGTGAGATGTGACATTATGAGAGTTAGCTGAAGAGGTAGATGACAAGGGTCCTTATTGGCTAACCATGTTTTGTGATGAGATAGTATTAGGTTCAAATTGACTAAAGGGTTGATGAATAGGGTTGGATGTTTCTATATGATGACTAGGGGTAGGATAAGGAGTGACTTGTTCAATGACCGGTTGATAGGTGGGTCAAATGTCTAGAGTGGGGTTATAAGTAATGGAAACTAATGTTTGGTCAAGGTTCTAGGTTGTGATGGGGAATGTGGATAGCTCATGTGAAGTGAGGTAATTGCTAAGGGTGACAGGATTGTGTCTATAAGTTCTTCAAAGGTAGGATCTCCACTAGCAAAGAACTGTGGGGGGGTGGTTTGGGATTTTTTTATGTGTCTGATCTAATGTTGGGAGAGCGTGGAAAGTTCTTGGGTTATGTATCTATGGATTTTTGTAGTGGGTCTAACATATATGTAATATTTTAGATTTGGGAATTTTTTTGAGTTAGAACCATGAGACAGAAAACAAACAATAAATGAAAGATAATTTGTTTAATGCAAATCACATAATCAATGAGAAATTTTAATTATCTTGATTAGTTTTAGAAACGTGTGAAAAGATAAAACACCTTGTAGAAGGTACTAAGAATTAGGCCTACTAAGGCTGGTTTCAGGTATGTTTAAGTTGGAGTCCTCGAGATACCCAAAGGTACGTGAGGCCCGTGTCTATGCTGGTGTCAGTACAAGGCATGATATTAGGGCCTACCCCCTCACTTCACATGGTCCCACAATGATAAGGGTGTCAGGTGCTTAGCCAATATACCACCCACCAATTATTTATACTCGGCCAAAACACCAAGTCGGCTTCCCCCTTGGTGATGAAATCCAAGTAGGTAGACCTAGAGGGGATGTTTAGAATGTAAGTTTGATTATAAGTGGTTTGGTAGTGTGTGGGGGGAAATGATGAGTGTATATTTTAACCCCTACTTAGACTAGATTATCAAGCAGATATGAAAATGAAAGTTCATTTTAATTTCTAAAATAAAATTTTCCTTTCAATGAGGACAACACACAAAATGTAATGTGAAGAAGAGGACTAAAAGGAGAGTGGAAACAAGAGAAAAGATAAATACCTCTATTCACCAAATACTTATTTTTGTTTTACACTCTCCAGGAAGTCACCAGAGAACTTGAGCTGAAAATTTAGTCAACTTGCAAGAAGTAAACAAGAAATGGATTCTACTATAGAAATGTAGAATTTAATAAAAAGGGACTAGGGTCCCACCGGGTGTGCCAGATGTTTTAGTATATTTTAGGGCCCCTAAAATATTGACTAAGTCCAAAAGGGCGCATGGGCGTGCAAGACATAAGTTAAGAAATGGGCGTGCAAGGAGAAGGCGTGCAAGGCAAGGTTCTAGGAGGGTCTTAGTAGAACCCGTGATGTGTGCCCATAGGATAAGGTCTCGGGACTTAGCCATATTTGGCGTATCAGGTAGGACACGAGAAAAGTGTGACCCGACTGTGCATGTAAAGTGGATAAGGTGCCAACCTGGTGACAGGTTGGCCTAGGAAGGAATATGCCCTACGATGGAAGCTTCTGGAAGACCATCATGGAAAAAAGTGGAGAGCTCAGGCCTGGAGGAGCATGCTCCCATGGAGGACCACATTCAGACACTTGGCAATGGATCTGAGGCCACAGAAGGATGAGTTAGCACTTCAAGATGCCTATAAATACAAGCCCATAGAAGAAAAGGGGAGAGAAGAAATAAAGGTGGAAGAGATCAATAGAGAGCGGAGCTCTACAGAAATGCCGAAAGGAGTCATATTGGGTTGGGTAGATGAAATATAGGAGAAGGATGTATCAAGGGCTTGGGGTTATAAAATTTATTTTTGAGAGCTAAATGATATGGATCCAGTTATGATGCATGACTTTGGTCTGCCATAATGTGGTGTTTTGTAGTAAGTCTAATGAATGTAATGAGGTTACCAAGTTAATTGAATATGATCCTTCTTGGTTCTGGATTCATACATGATTCTTCATAGTTCCTTTTCATGTATGTTTATATGGAATGAATATGAATTCCTATGCATTTTCCTTTTGTCTTGATTCAGTTCTTTAAGTCTATTAAAGTATCTTTGTCTGTAATGACTGCAATGATCTAGAGCCATTATGAGCTCTATGATGTTTGCATGTTTCATTCCCACTCACTTCCTTTAAAGTTTGGATCATAGATGATGTTTTCCCACTTAACTCACATAAAAGAGAGACTCGGCACCTGTGTGTGCCTCAGGTGAGCACCCAGTGCCCGCTTGGTGATAGGCCGATGCGCATGGGATTCCCTTGTTCTTTGGTGGGTGTAAAAATGACTACATTTTGGTTTTGTTGCCGGGACCTCTTTTTGAAGTTGTAGTGGGAAATGGCATACATCATGATCTGTGTAATAAGTGATGATAGAATGCCTAACTTTGGAAAGTGTTGAATCATGGTTCAAGAGCACGGAGGATGAATTTTCTCAGAGATTCAGCACTGGACCTGATTTTGATGCACGTAGATGGGTAGAAGAGAACCTCTACCATGAGTTGTATGAAACTTTTTTCTATTGCTTCCCAGTAGAACTGTATGAATGGCTCTTGGCATATGTGTCTAGATCAAGCTGGTATTATAGATCACGTGCATGGACCCAAGAAGAATACCAGAGACTGTAGGATGTAGATCTGACGTGGACTCGTGTTGTGGATCATTGGTGGAAAGGTGTGTTGGCTAGCTACACTCTGGAGTACACTATTTCTACATATTCTTGTCCGGAAGTCACTGAGTTTGAGTTTCTACAGGATCCCAGAGGATCATTTCTACGTGTTATCCCTCTAGCAATGAAGATCTTGATTGTTACCTTGAGTTTAGAGGCATCTCGATGGCCGGCTAAACCATTTTGAGCACTAGGTGAGGAAGCTAGAGTGGAGGAAGATGACAGACATTGCGATGGAGAAAGAAAGGGAGGAGAGACGAATCAAGTATAGTGAAGCGTGAAAGGGAGATTGTTAGACAACATGAGGTTACAAGTGTGATGGATGTATGGAGGTAGACATTGCGGGAAGGATTTGAGGTTCACGCAGAGGACGTGGAACCTGAGCAGTCTGTGCTACCCCATCTTGGAAAGCGCGTAAGAGAGACCCCTTCAGCTTCTGATGAGAGTTTGTCATGCGGAGAGAGAAGAGTCATTGGCATGCATCTAAACCCACCTAGTGACCAGACCCTGGCGCTTGGTTTTCCAGATCAAGGGAGGAGTATCGTTGACCTAGTTGGTATCGGTGGAAGTGATAGATCTGTGCCCAGGAGATACAATTTTTCATTTCCTACTTCTATGGCTACACAAACTATTCCAATATTCAGAGGAATTTTTGGAGAAGGAGCAAGTACACAAGGCATGGATAATGCATCAGGGGAGTGGCAGGAACACACACCTGGAAGTAGTACAATCTTAGAGATGGTTGGCACATAGTTTAGCTGGACGTTGGGGACCCTAAGTGTGACCGCTTCAGGCCTATTATTAGTGGCAGGAGGATCTGGAGGTAGAACTGGTGGATCTGGAGGCACAGGACCTAGTGGATCTAGTAAATCTGGTGGAGGAGGAAACACTAGAGAAAACCAAGGGATAAGACTAGGAGGACAGGGGCCTCAGCCACCTCCTCAAGTCTTCTTTGAGATGTCTTTACATTTTCCAGATTACAGGGGTATTGAAGATGCGGAGCATGTTCACAAGTGTGAGTTGTTATGGCACACAAAGGGGATCACAACCCCAGAGTGGAAGGCTAGTCAGTTTGCAACGATGTTGTAAGGGCACACACATAGCTGGTATAGGAAGTATGACCCTCATCAAACGGTGGTGGATTATACTGCTTTAAAAATGCCTTCTTAGAAGAATTCCACATCCCTGAGTTTGAACAGAAGAGCATCAGCACCCTTAAGGAAATTCAACAGGGAATGGACGGAGAGTGTGTGGGAGTATGACGCATGGTTTAAGACTCTCCTGTCAAAATTTTCATATGACATTCACCCTTCACAACATGCTCAATGGTTTGTTGGAGGGTTGATAACTCCATTTAGAAGAGATTTATCTCATAAGACTTTCACAGACCCACGTGAGGCATTGGAAGCTGCTCTACGTGCCGAAGTTGTTGGAAGTGTTGATACTGGTGTTAGCCCATTCCTGGAAGCTCAAATCACTACTATGGCTAAGCAGCTGGAAAATTTATCTGCAAACTCAGCTCATGAGACTCGTAGTGGAATGTGGTGTACAGATTGTGAAGTAGAGGGGCATGTCAAGGATAGTTTCCCCCGGAAGACAGTATGCGTCGTAGCAGTAGAGTGTGAGATTTGTCATGGGGACCATGATCCGAGTAGATGTCCCTTGTTACAACATGCAATTCAGAAGAATTTTTCTTTCTACTGTAAGATTTACACCTCTACAACCCATGATACTAAGGATTATAGGCTTATTAAACAAATCCATGAGGCCATTGATCTTGGTGTGTGCCAGACCAACATTGCTCCAGTAGTTCTAAGGGTGATGATCACCATTATGAGGAGCGTGCACAGATGGAGGCACGTGCACGCGTGGGGATTTCATGGAGGATTCTGTGGTTGTGGTAACCACGGAGGAGGAAGAAGTGAGTTCCCATGTGGAACCTATTTTAATTGTGGGTCTACAGACCACTACAAGCACGAGTGCCCAGATTTATTGCAGTGTTCATGGTGCGGGAAGAAGCACAAGTATGAGGAGTGCCCTGAGTTGTTTGAGCATATGAATCAGTAGCACCAGAAAGACAAGGGCACTGCAATGGTAAGCATTAAGAAGGCTGACACACAATGGATGCCATGGGTGACACGTGATGTAGGCTTGGAACCTGTTATGGTAACAACAAGAGCAGAGGCCGTGTGCACGCAAAAGAAATACCAAGGCAGAAGAACCTGGTTTCAAGGGAAGAAGTGGTACATGGGAAGTACCCAGATCCTGCACATCAGAAGGAGGTATATCAAGAGACCATGGACATCATTCAAAGTTTACAAGGAGAAATCCAGTGTCTAAAGGAGCAGTCCAGGAGGGAGGAGCAAAGAAGGAAGGTTGAGGCACCAAAGGATGACCTGGATGAGGTCAAGGAAGTGTGTAAAATGCTAAGGCAAGAGAATATTATTCCCTTGCTAGGAGCATGGTTGAGAGAGAAGGTACCACACACCAGAGAAGAGTGTGAGAGGTAGGTCTTGCATGCAAACCTTCCCCCTCACATCCTTGACTATGATAGGGAGATCACGTTAAATGCGGTTGTGGATGGATGGCTCCTTAGTAATATCCTCATTGACATAGGTGTGAAGGTCAATGTTCTCACCTTGGATGCATGGCATCAGATGGGAAGACCTGCATTACAACCATCTTCAAATGTGTTGTATATGGAAAACAAAATGAAGGCAATGCCCATTGGTGTCTTAAAGGATGCAACTATCACCATTCAGGGGGCTAAGTTTACTGGGGACTTCGAAGTCTTGGCACTCACCAAGGTAGACAATTTCCCAGCATTACTTGGGCCCATGGTGCTATAAGAACAATGTGGATCTTCGGTTCAACAAGGGATACATAAGCTTTGAAAATGAGGAGGAACGGGTCATCATACCCCTGGCTGATGGAAAATCGACACCCTATACTAAACCTATGGGAGAAGAGGTCCTAGATAGAATATATGTGCACTTAATCAGGGATCTAGAGAAAATTCATCCCACAGAAGGAGTTATCCAGTTTTAGGATGCTTAGTCCTTAAGTGACACCACAAGTATAGCATGTGATAATTGGGTGCATGGGACCTATGAGTTAATCAGATGACACTTGAGAGGATCGGTGACAAAGGTAACAAAGGTGCGTATAGTCTGGCACCTAGGAGGAAAGGAGCTACCTAAGTACTCAGGAGGAGCCTTCCCTGAGGTATTTTTACAGGAGATGGAAGCTCAGTGGAAGGAGGAAAATGAACGAAGGGGATGTTAAGTTACGTCCTACTCAGAACTGCTGCGCACTGGTGGGTAACACACCAGGATAATCTCTTGGAATGGCACGAGGTGAGAATTTCCTTCTCTGTAAGGTTTTGCAGGAGCAACGTGCCCACGGCTATAAAAGAGTACCATGGTAAAGAGACCACTTCCTTCCATATCCAAGCATGTGAGACAGCCTGGATAGGAAGCACAGAAGCATTACCACCTTCATTATGGGTTCAAAAGTTTTATTCCACATTACAAGGTTGTGCGCACATGGTACATTCATTCTGAGACATGCCGCCAGACAGGGAATTGGCAAGAGTTAGCGGCTGATCTCATTCAAACATTCGAGTATCAGAGTACAAAAACCTTGGTGGATAAGGCATTGTAGGATATCAAGCAACTTACCATTGGAGATAGTGTCCTGATAGAAGATAGGCTACTTGAGTTGCTAGGTGAACCTAGCTTGGAGGAACACTTTGAGGAAGAAGAAACAAAAGAATTATACAATTTGAGCATGCATGTATGGAAAAGGAAAAAGGGAAGATGGTGTATGTTATTGATGGGGAAGAAAAAGAAAACTTGGATGTTGACCATTCTATAGGGAATGCACAAGGTGTTAGATAGTTCTGATGAATGGGCGCGTGCCTATCATAAGCCTTTAAAGACAAAGAAGGTTAACATCAACTCAGACGAAGAGCCTAAAGAGGCTATAATCGGAAGCTATTGGTCAGAGAAAGAAGTCTCTAAGATCATTGATCTTTTACGTGAGTTTGAGGATTTATTCCCATGCAGGTATCAAGAACTCAAAGGCGTCCACCATTCCTTGGGGGAAATGAGAATAAAATTTGAAGGAAGGTGTGCACCCAGTCTGGAAGAGACCATACCGAATGAATTATAACCTGTGCATGAAGGTCAAGGAAGAAATAGATAAAATGATAGCATCAGGTATTATTGAAGTTGTTGAAGAGTCAGAATGGATAAGTCCAATGGTGATTAGTATCAAGAAGGATGGAAGGATAAGGATCTGTGTTGATTACAGGGACCTGAATGTAGTATGTATCATTGATCCTTTCCCAACCCCATTTACTGAAGAAATCTTAGAAGGAGTGGCAGGGCGCGAGGTCTATTCTTTCACAGATGGATTTTTGGGCTATCACCAGGTAAGATTGCAAAGGAGGACCAAGAGAAAGACAATTTCACCACTGAGTGGGGAAGTTTTTCCTATACAGTCATGCCTTTTGGATTGAAGAATGCACTTGTTGTGTTCTCGCGCATTGTGGTACAAGATTTCTAGGATTTCATCCATAAATTCCTTCAATTCTACCTGGATGATTGGACAGTATATGGGTTAGTGAAGGACCATTGTGATAACTTAAGGCTGATGTTTGAAAGGTGTCGGCAGTTGAGGATATCCCTCAACATAAAAAAAAATGTGTCTTTGTTACCCCGTTTGGAACATTATTGGGGCACATCATATGTAAGGAAGGCCTACTAGTAGATCCCTTAAAAGTTGTAGTAATTGTGGGATTGAGGGAGCCTACTAGTCAAAGCACGGTGCATGGATTTCTTGGGCATACGGGGTACTACAAGAAGTTCATTAAGGGATATGCCAAGATCTCTGCGCCCTTAGAAGAGTTACTTAGACATAAGAGTGCCTTTCATTGGGGAGAGGCACAACAAAAGGCATTTGACACTTTGAAGGATAGGCTTGTCACCGCGCCCATCCTATGTTTCCCTTCTTGGGATAAGCCTTTCCATGTTCATGTGGATGCCTCAGGGACCACCATTGGAGTAGTACTTACACAACCTAGTGAGGGGATTGTTGATCATCCTTTGTGCTTTGCAAGCAGGAAATTGACACCAGTAGAGTAGAATTATACTACAACTAAGTGTGAGGCATTGTCAATGATCTACGCACTTCATAAATTCAGACAATATTTGTTGGTAACCCCTTTTGTATTTTACACTGACCATATGGCATTGAAATACTTGGTGAACAAGCCCGTTCTACAAGGGCACATATGTCGGTGGGTACTATTTTTCCAAGAATTTGAGTTCACAGTGGTTGTCAAACCAGGAAAAAGTAATTCTGAACCTGATCATTTATCTAGGATTGATTCAAGGGAGGACACGCAAAGCATTGAAGACACCATGCCAGATGCACAACTATTTAGGTTACGGTGTGCACCCTCAGATTTGGAGGACATTGCAGTATTTCTCAAAATGGGTGTGGTGCCAGTTGGAATGAAGGCCTTGGAGAAGAAGAAGTTGGCCATACATGTCGCACCCTACATGTTAATTAGTGGAGATATATAAAAAATGGGTCATGATGAGGTTCTGTGCCGTTGTGTGCTAGAACATGAGTGCATTGGAATTATGGAAGAGGTGCATGGTGGGATTGCAGGAGGAAACTATGTGGGAAATGCAACCATGCACGGAAGATTCTACTCGTAGGGATTTGGTGGGAGACCATTTATCAAGATTGCATTGAGTTTTGCAAGGCCTGTGACCATTACCAGCACCTTGGAAAACCTAGAAAAAGGGATGAAATTCCCTTATGACCAATAGCCAGTGCAGAACCATTTGAGAAGTGGGCTATCGACTTTGTCGGACCAATCTCGCCAGCGGCACGAAGGACTGGTTCACGGTATATCCTCACTTGCACTAATTATTTGACAAGGTGGGCAGAGGCAGTGCCTACAAAGGATTGTACAGCTGGCTACCACTACTATATTTTTATGGGAAAACATAATCAACAGGTATGGATGCCCATTGAGTTTGACAAGTGATAGAGGTACACACTTCCTCAATGAAGATGGTCAGGATTCTGTTATCAGAATTCATGGTGGCCCATCACAAAACTACTCCTTATCACCCTCAAGAAAATGGAACTGTTGAGGCATTTAACAAAATACTTAGCCACACATTGACTAAGATCTGTGATGTTGGTAGACAGGATTGGGATGACAAAGTATCATCCGTTCTTTGGGCATATAGGACAACCTACAAGAGGTTGAATAAGGCCACACCATTTCAATTAGTGTTTGGCGCGGAGGCTATCCTACCAGTTGAATTCATGTTACCTTCTCTACGTATAGCATGCACGCAGGAGGATTGGCTGATGAACAAGCGCTGGAAGAAAGAATTGACAAGTTAATGCAATTGGATGAAAGATGATCACTCACCAGGTGGAGCCAGAAGATGGAAAAAGAAAAACAAAAGGCATGGCATGATCGTCACATTAAGAACAAGAAGTTTGAGGTTGGGCAGATGGTCTTACTATATGATTCAAAGTTTTTGTACCATCCTGGGAAGTTGAAGGTGCATTGGTTGGGTCCCTACATCATCTCGTACATCCTTGATTTCAGGCGTGTGCCAGTTACAAGTGCTGGATGGGACTATATTTCCTAGGACACTTCAATGGGAGTAGGCTGAAGCCCTACTATAAATAAGTCTTCTTGGTGTTTGTAAATAAGGTAGTGTTGCCAGTTAGTTTAGGATTTCCTTTAATGCATTTTCTTTTCTTGTGTTTCCCTTTCTCGTTGTTGTTTTGTGTTGCGCCTTGGGCACCAGTAATCTCATTAATTTTTGAAGGTTGTAACTATGTAGAGGACCATGCATCATTTTAGTGTGGGGTGGAGTAAGGTGGAAGAAATTGAAGTGTGAAGCGCCAGGAAGGATTGCATTGGAAAGCCCAGTTGGATGGCCCTGGGAAAGGAAGTGCATGAGAGGAAAGGTGAAAAAGGATGGTTGGTGTCAGGGTAAGGCTACATTGGGGATCCACGTATAAGAGAGGAAAAAGTGCAAATGCAACATGAGGTAGGTGAGAGAAAAAATCATGATAGAAGAAGTGCCTTCGGCACTGGTTACGTACGCGTCTCCTATCGCGCAAGAGTCTCCTAAATCGAGATGGATTGGTTGTGTGCTAGAAGGTTGGGGAATTAGAAGGTTCCATTATTTACGCAAGGTTGGGTGCGTGAGTTAAGGTGCTAAAGTCACGTACAAGAGAGGAAAAAGTTGCAACACAAGGTAGGTGAAAAATCTGCATTAAGTGTTAAAGTATGGTGGTAGGTGAAGTAGACTTCGGTGCATTTAATGCTAAAAGTGGGAAAAACTATAAATAGAAGGTTGGACACTTCATTATTTACTTTGTGAATATGAAGAAGGAAGAGATTTTGTGAACTAGGGTTTCTAGAGTTGATCCGTGTGAAGAAAAATTGGAATATTTTAACCGTGAGTGACTAGTGTGGATCTGCAAACCAGGGGGAAGTAATTCATAGGTGTGGGGGGAGTTGTGGAGAAGCGTTGTCTTGTGAAAAGATATTCCAGTTATGGTTTGGTAGCTAGGGCATGGGTTGGAAAAGAGTATTCTTCGCAAGTTCAAGATTTGAACTTGGAAAAGATAAAAGAGTAGAGCTAGGAAGAGACGTCGAAGTGCAAAGAAAACCTACACAATGGCACCTAAGAAACCAATGGTAACAAATAAGAAGGGCAAGGGAAAGGGCAAGGGAAAACAACAAGAAACCACCGCAAGTACCAATGAGGAATGGTATGTAGAAATGCAGTACCCAGATGGGGTTTCACTCGGGATG
Organism: Taxus chinensis; assembly: GCA_019776745.2. Taxonomy (NCBI): domain Eukaryota; kingdom Viridiplantae; phylum Streptophyta; class Pinopsida; order Cupressales; family Taxaceae; genus Taxus; species Taxus chinensis. The sequence goes on from CM034157.1 coordinate 101,506,800, forward strand.
GAATGGGAATCCCACTTGAGAAAAATGACAGTAAGTGACTACAATCATCACACGAACGTGATTGAAAAGGAAATGGAGTTGGAGTTAGTGCGCCTAACTAACCAGAGAACACCTGAGGGGTTACCAATTTATAGCAATGAAGTCAAGGTGAAGTTGGAGAAGGCAGGATTATTACAACTCTATGAGTTTCCCTACTTTGGAAAGCCAGAGTGCCTCTATCAGTGGCTAATGTCACACATACATGAAGACCACTTTCACTTCTTAGGGTGCAAGATGCACATAACCCCTCAGCTAATTTCAAAATTCACAGGCCTTATCTGTGAAGGAGAAAGCTATAGAGGATGACCTGTGTGACAAGGAAGCAATTAAGGAAACAGTGGTCACTGTATGCGTACAAGAAAGGGTCAAGGTACTTTGATATCAGGGATATCCAAGACCCAGTGATGAGAATGGCCGCGTGCCTGGTAACAAAACTCAACGTGCAAGAAAGATGGATGCAGGTAAACAAGTCCTGGTTGAATGTTTGTAGAAGAATATCAGAGGGCACCATCTACAATCTATCTGCATACATTGCAGATGAAATTATCACCAGCGCACAAGAAGGAGACAAGATTCTCTTTGGTAATGTCCTCTTAACCATTGTGTTCTCAGAAATCAGGGTACCAGATGCAACAGATAAGTTCGTTTGGGAGTACCCAGAGGAAGACCCCTCACCTGTAAAAAGATTTGAGAAATACACTTGTGATAGCATGACGCCCATTCACAAGGCACATCTTGAAAAATGGTATATGTGCTTAAGGAATGCGTTTGGGGAAGAATGGAGAATACCAGAACAACTGCCAGTGCTTACAGTAGGAGAAGCTGAGTTCGTTGTATACCAACACTTTTGTATTGGTAGGTTCAAGTTGACTGATGAAAGTATGAGCCCATGGTGCAAGCTCCCATTCACCTTCATAGCTCAATACTTCCAGGTGGGAGTTAACAGATTCAAGGAGTCCAAGAAGTTAAAGTTTGACCTTGGAAGTTTGGACCGGGACCACAGGGAGATGCACATGATGTTGGTCTACCCCAACAAGCACGCATATGTGGAAAAGTACATGTTACATGAAGTCCAAATGGTAAAACCCCCAACTCTGACTATTACAAGGAGGTATGCGACTCATGTATACCTTTGGATAAGGCCCAAGTTTGAGAAGGGTGCTTATCTTGAAAATGAGATAGCTATACCTGAGGACCTAACAGGTAGGAAGAAGCCCACACCCAGATAGAAGGAAAAAGAAATTCAGAAAAAGGCACCAAGTGCCCAAGATACTCAAGTGGTAGGCACGCCCCAAGAACAAGCGCTAGAACAAGTACTTACACAACAGGAAGAGGTCCCTAGTCAAAGAGGAGATGCCAGAATAAGAAAAGCTTATCGCAAAGGAGAAATCACCAGAGGAAGAGGAAGAGAAAGTAGAATCTCCTATACTGGAATCTCTAGTTAGGAAGAAACAGAAGGTGATGGAGGAAGCTGACTCGGAGGAAACAGAGAGCTTGGAGAAATACCTGGGTGAGAAGGATGATGATGAAGAAGATGAATCTGAAGAAGACCAAGAACCACTTGTTTTCAGCATGCATGGTTTAGAAGAAGAGGGTAGAGAAGAAGAAAATGAGTTCCTTTTCGTGCAGCGCAAGGGTATCCAGGAGGAGGAAGGTGCCCAAGACATGGGAAGAAGTTAAGAGGTTGGTGCACAGGATCATAAAACTCCAAGCCTCACGAAGGAGAAAATAAATGAGGCGGCAGAAAAAGAAGAAATGAAATCATCGAGGTCTTAGTGGAACAAGAATTGGAGCACAGCGCTGATATAGTGGTGGATGAGGACAAGGAAGAAATCATAGGGAAATATCATGGTAGCACGGGAGGCCATAGTCTATCGGTAACTATTCCTAAGGGCACACACATAGAGGAAAGCACATGGAGATCTAGGGGCCAAGGAATGAGCTACATTAATGATCCCAAGCAAGGTGTTGCATGCGTGCACTTCCAAAGCACAGTCCCAACATATCAACTCTTGGAAATGAAGTCATTTGATGAAGAAGGTGCATACCCTCGGACGAGGAAGATGCTCTCTTAGGCAATTGAGTCCCACATTGATGAGCCAGAGTTCGAGGTAAGCCAAGGGGCATTAATGAAAATTCTTGGTCAAAAGGAGACAACCCCTTGGTAAATGCTCAGCAGCTTTCAGATGAGCAGTTATGCAATGCGCTCAACAAGGTCTCAGTTGAGGTTGAAGCTAGGCTCTTTGGACGGAATGACAGGGTAAAATTTCTAGAAGCAGAACTAGAAAAGAAGGAGGAAGAGCTAGAAGAGAAGGCCAAGGATTTAAAGCAGGAGGAGTTAATTAGCGCTCAGCTAAAGCGTGAACTTCAGGGAAGAAAAGGAAAGGGTGCGTGAAGTACATAAGAAGGTAGAATCCATCATTGATGCCATTTTTTTGAAGCATCCAGACCTAGCACCACCCGCGCAAAAGTATGGATCTTCCCTTGAGTGCCTTGAAGACTTAACACACATCCTCACCATGGAAAGACAACCTCTAGCCTTAGAATCCGCGGAAGAAGTAGTAGCATGCCTGGAGAAGGAGGATAAATTAAAGGTAGTAGCAATCATGGCTGAATACAACAAAGTCCTTGCTGATGTAAAGATTGTTTCCCATACCGCTAAGGCCGCATATGACAACTACGCAGACAAAGATAAAGTGGCGAGTATTCTGGTCACCAACTATGAAGTAGAGCTTAAAGAGTTCCAAGAAAAGAACAAAGGGAACAGAGTAGAGTGGGATAGAATCCTGGCAAGGTTGAAAAGAAGTCAGAAGCTATTGAGGCCCTAAGGGGTACAATCAAGAACCGGCTAAAGGAGCTATACCCACAGATTACTAGAAGGATGGATGCGCTTGAGGACGTGGGCAAGGAGTTGGAAAAAATTGTTGACACTATGAACGCTCAAGGAGATGGACTAAGTTTTGGGGAGGTAAGCACCCTAGTCAGCAACCTCTACCAGAGAGCACAAAATGAATTCAATGCCAGGAACAAGTTGGAGGCTGACTTGCAAAAATATTTTCCTAGCTTGTTGCAATAATGCCATCACTTCCCCATTCTTTCTTCTTTCCTAAATTCTTCATTCCCTTATTCTTTTCCCAAGACATTAAGTCTATGGTGGTTCTTTATTCATTGGAGAAGTGTTCCTGTATGGGTGGAGAACAGGTAAAGTGTGGGGTGATGTTGGGCCCCTAAAATATTGACTAAGTCTAAAAGGGTGCATGGGCGTGCAAGACTGAAGTTAAGAAATGGGCGCGCAAGGCAAGGTTCTAGGAGGGTCTTAGTAGAACTTGTGATGCGTGCCCATAGACAAGGTCTCGGGACTTAGCCGTATTTGGCGTATCGGGTAGGACACGAGAAAAGTGTGACCCGACTGTGCATGCAGAGTGGATAAGGTGCCAGCCTGGCGACAGGTTGGCCTAGGAAGGAATATGCCCTGCGATGGAAGCTTCTAGAAGACCATCATGGAAAAAAGTGGAGAGCTCAGGCCTGGAGGAGCATGCTCCCATGGAGGACCACATTCAGACACTTGGCATGGATCTAAGGCCGTAGAAGGATGAGTTGGCACTTCGGGGTGCCTATAAATACAAGCGCCCGCAGAAGAATAAAGAAAGGGAGAGAGATCAATAGAGAGTGGAGCTCTGCAGAAATGCCGCAAGGAGTCATATTGGGTTGGGTAGATGAAATATAGGAGAAGGATGTATCAAGGGCTTGGGGTTATAAAATTTATTTTTGAGAGCTAAATGATATGGATCCAGTTATGATGCATGACTTCGGTCTGCCATAATGTGGTGTTTTGTAGTAAGTCTAATGAATGTAATGAGGTTACCAAGTTATATGAATATGATCCTTAATGATTCTGGTGCATACATGATCTTCATAGTTCTTTTCATGTATGTTTATAAAATGAATATGAATCCTTATGCATTTTCCTTTCTATTTTGATTTCAGTTCTTTAAGTCTATTAAAGTATCTCTGTCTGTAATGACTGCAATGATCTAGAGCCGTTCTGAGCTCTATGATGTTTGCATGTTTCATTCCACTCACTTCCTTTAAAGTTTGGATCATAGATGATGTTTTCCCACTCAACTCACATAAAAGAGAGACTCGGTGCCCGTGCGTGCCTCGGGTGAGCACCCAACGCCTGCTGGGTGATAGGCCGGTGCACATGGGATTCCCTTATTCTTTGGTGGGTGTAAAAATGAGTTCAAATCTTATTTTTCATAAATTGGAAAGGAAACCTATACGCACAAATCCACTTGGACAAATATTCATAGGATTAATAAAATTGAAACAAGTTGTTTAAAGGCTTCCTAATGAACCAAAGGGCTTACTTTAATGGAATTTCAACTCGAGGATGGGATATTCAAATCAGATGGAATTAATGATAAGATTATAGCTAATAATATAAAGTGACGTGGATAACAAACTATGGATATGCAATGTTTGGATGCTAGGATTTAATCAACGTCCTTGCATCATAGGTTGGGGTGGATGCCCAAAAATGTTGTACAACCATTAGAATGGCCTCATCACTATGTTCAAGGAGAAGATCTAATTTTTTAGGAATGTCATCTAGATTAGGCATAAGGACAATGACACATATACTCAACTCATGGTTGATATCAGATTGCTTCTACATGAATGGTTAACGAACTATGGGTAGGTTGTAAATTTTAGTGGCTTCATGAACTACTGGAATCTTCATCTAACAGAGAACCATACTTACAAGCAGGAGAACATTAGCCATGATTTTGAAATATTATAAAAATATATCATAATGAATTTAAACTACAAAGTTAGGTATTAGACAGGGATCAGTGTCGATCTATACGATCGGTGTTGATTTATGTAATCGATATTGATCGACATGTTATCCCATTTTTTGAGTTCTGCGATAAAATTTGGATAATCAATCAATTTTTTCATCTTTAGGCAATTGCAAACTTTTTACATATTATCAAAAAATAAAAAAAGTTCCTCAAAGTGTCTTTTCTAAGTTTTTTTTTAGGTTTTCAGGTTCCTCATGCATCTTTACAAGTTTTGAGTTGTGTGTTTCCTAAACCTAAAACCCAAAAAAACTTCATGTCAGATTTTAGGACTTTCTTTGCATCAAAACATGTGTGCATCATGACATGTTTTATGTCATATGATTTATGACCCCAAACCCTAACATGCCCTTTGCGTTTCAATTTTTTGGGGGTTGTTTGCATCAGAACACGTGAGAGACAATGCATGTCATATTTCCCATGACTTCTAAACCCTAAAACCTGAAATGCATGTTTTTCCCCTTCGTGTCAGATTTTCATAACCCAATGACATGAAAAAATGTAATGACATGAGTGATCAATTTCCCTCCCTTGGGTCAACACATTAATTTCCAAGTCATATTTAAGTCTTGCATGTGTCATCCAACATGTAATTAATGCGACTTGGGTTATATAGTTGGATTTTCCACGTCATTTTAACTTGTATAAATTTAAATTTTAACCCTCACAAAGTGATTAGTTAATGGTACCTCCTCCACTTCCTCTAGGATGAGTTCCAATGTTGGACTCACCCTTGGTTGCCTTGGTGAAACACTTCCCCTCCTCCTCTTTCCTTTGGCAGGTGATCCCTCTAGAGTAGAGGATGACGCACCTACTTTGGATTTCCCATGAGCAATAACTACTTGGGGACCTGAAGTGGGATGGGACACAACCTGGATTAGAGTGGCCTAAGTAATAGGGGCATCCTTCATTACTCTTCTCAACAACTCCCCAGTATTTTGTGTCAACTCAAACACAAAGGTCCCAATTTTACTTGTGGCAGCACTAAACTCCTCCACTGCTTTTGAGGTTGGTCCTCATATGGAAATCTATGGATATTTTTCCTTCAATGGATCTAAAATTTTTTCTCCCTTCATCAAAGGTGGAAGCACATCCTTGACTACACCACTGGCTTTGTATTCCCTCAAAACGTAGTGTTTTATATGGATAAGTCAATTCCTTTGGTTATCAGCCAAGAGAGAGTTCTCCTAATGATGTGAGTTGTCCTCTCATGTAAGTATATTAGATCTTCCACTATCCAATCAAGAGGCGGCATTAGTTGGTTTGTAATTTTCTTAACTATATAGTACTTTCTCACCAAAAATTTTATCATCTACCAAACCCTTAGGGATATCAGCAAGTTTGTAATCAATGACATGGGAGAGGGTCATTCTATAAAAATACTTGAGTCTCGCCTCTTCCTCATATCTACAGTTGATATAGTAGTCCTCATAGTGAGGCTCACACTCACATGTATTACCCAGGGCACCTTTTACTACCCATTTGATATCATAATTGGGTTTGTCCTAAAACTTCTACACATGATAACTCCGTTCATTTCAGCTAACACAAGTTTGGCTTTCACCAATGTGGGACATGTGTATCTCCCAATAGTGATTGGGAACTTGAAATTGGTTTTATGCTTCCATGCAATGAGCTTATGGGCATCCAAAAGTTTTCTTGACAATTCAAGTAGCACCCATTTATCATCTAGGTACCTTGGCAATATATATGGTGTGCCCTGGAAGTCACTTACCTTGATGTAGGTGAAGAATTTGAATTAGATGAAAAAACAACCATATTCAGTGATTACATATTTGTCCCTGGATGACATCTTATATTAATCCCTTTCAATCTTGAATAGACAAAGGATAGGGGCAAAGAAGGCATCATGAACCAACCCAAAATTATACTTTTGATTCTCTAGGTTGAGTTGTGGGTATACATCATATACCTTGTATTGAGAAAACTCTTTAGTCCTTACCAACCTGAGGAATGACCTGTGGCGTTCAATGTTGTAAACTAGGTATGAAGTCATATAGAATTCACATTTGTATTTAGACCCCTCTTGAATCTACACTGTCATTTTGATAAGTTGATGATGGATGGAGTCACTCACTAACTTGCCCTAGTGGATATGTGTTTTTTGACTCAAAATGAGTTGGATGAACCTAAACATCCAGTTATGGTAATGATATGCACTCATTCCCAATAATCATGTTCAATAGGGTGATGAGGTCTCTAATCTCTTTAATGAAGTCATCTATGGTCAACCTCTTTGGGATTAGAGTGGTAGAGATTCATGGATTCTCAAGCCATCGATTGTTCAATACTTTGGAATACTTGGCACTGTTCGCAGTCCAAAATTTATTTTCCTTTTCAATTGTATTTTTTTTCATTTCATCAACATCTGGGAGTCCTATCATTTCATCCAAATCATTTGAAGTTTGGGATAAATCTACAACACCACTCTCATCTATAACTTCCCTTCGCGTCGAGTTATAATTCTTTGCACAAGCCCATAACAATTCTAGGTACTGAGCTAGATGGGAATGCAACTACTAAGGAAATGGTATTTTTGTCAAATTTTCCATAATTTCACTCATGTCAGTCGTATGCAGCCTCTAGAGGAAATTATCCAAATCTACATTTCCTAGGTTTGTATCGATTATCTTATCCAAGTCAGAAACAAGGTGGGACGAGGTCGAGCTACTAGTTAATTGGATCTTCATTGCATCATGGCAAGAGGGAAAATAACTTTCTTCAAGGAGTGGACTGATAAAAACTAAGGACGCACAATAACTTCCATTACTGCCCAACACAATCTCACAATACCACATAACAAAGAGATGTCAAGCTCAAGAAATTAACCGTACACCAAGGTAGTTGCAACTCCTTTCTAAACCAAAAATACTCTTTAAACACCATCAAAGCTTTGAACATAACCTCCACGCAACTTAATCACAATAATTAGGGCTCTTTCTTATCCTAGGGATCCATAGTACTTGACAACTTCAAAATTTAAATGCAAAGCGTGGGACCTAGTCTAGATTTCCATCGATACAGCTCTTCTCATGCTTACTACTACCATGTCTTCCCATTTATTTGGGTCACCACAGGAAATTGTATCACATACCAATGTTGCTCCAGTTCCTTGTACAGGTACATCCAATTCCTTCTCTCCTTATAATTACTTTCCACCATGTAATCCAACATCCACTCAAACAAAACACCCCACCCCTTCCCATACACAAAGATTTCCCATATTCTCGCCCTCATCACAGACTATTGAAGCCCAATGCTGGTTTCGTAAAAAAATAGATTTGTTGTCAAACATCCAAACTTGCTCAATCTGTTTGTAAAATTACCTTGGAATTAAAACAAGTTTGTTTGAAGGATATCCTTCTTGTAACAGATGCAAATTTGAAAAACATGGTCATCGCTTCTCTTCATGGAGCAACATGGACCTTGAAAAGTAGCCTATTGTTCTTATGTCTTTAACCCAAATCAAGGAGATGTTTATTTCATGAGTTAATCCTTTCTTGCAAGTCACCCAAGTACATGGACAATACAAATACTCAAGACACACCATAAGTTTCCCACAAAATTATTTCAATAGAAAAATACCTACCACACCACCTTGGAGATTTGGACATAATACTCATGCAAAGGGAAGGAGCTAATTTAACAAAGTATGATTTCTATGTCAGTAGATCTCATGTTTGGGTGACCTTGCAATATAAAATCCCCCACAATCCATATTACAAAGATGTCTTAATCGACAATGATGCCCTTTCCTCTCTACCATCTAAGTCATTAAATGTTTCCTCCTCTCTTAATAAAGACACAATGGAACTGCCCCAAATGCAAACTGCTTCAACAGCTCGTGGTATTGATGTTTCTATTGACTCTGATGAAACATATGAACACTCGTCATATTTTGTGCCAACATCTCACAATACAGGAACAAAATAAGAGGAAATTGAATAGTTATTACTTACCCATGATGGTAACCCTACATTTACCATGTCATGGCCAAAGCTTGGCCTTGGGCTTTCACCAATAAATGAAAACAATACAGAGGGGCTTTTCTCAATGGCTTTCCCAAATTTGTTTTCAGTAGGAAAGACAATGTGGTAAAAACTACACATAAAATAAGTTCCAATGCATGAATACACTCTACATTTCATGTGCTACCATGATGGGCATTTTGGTTCCCATCCACAATTTTGCTACTTCCTTCTAAACCTCATAATGCGGCTTAGTGTTGGCATGGTGTCCTAGTAGGTGTTGTCATTGATGAAAAACCACATTAATGACAAAGTGAGTGTTGGATGATGATGTCATGATGTTTTATATGATGCTAACATATTGGGTCAGATGTTTATCAGTTGTTACATTGGGATTCAGTGATGCATGTTTGCTCCAGCAAGCCCATACAGGTGCCTAGGAAGTGTTGCTTGGTAGCGTGAGCTTATTAGTTACTTGGAAAGCATGTTGGAATGTTTTCTAACATGATTTGAGAGTGACTGAGCACTCACAATAGTGGCATAGTGTAGGTACATGTGCTTCACTTGATTACAGGTGCTCATTAGGAGCAGGTATGGCAGCTAGGAAGTGTGACAAAATGGATTGGAGCCATTTGAGCTCATGGAAGCATGAAATCAGGTATATCATCGCATATGAGGTATTTTTTGGTCATTTTTAGTGGTTACATGTTCATTTATTGCATTATTTCAGTTGTCCCTAGTTGTTACTATGAGGATCTAGCATCCAAGCATAGGTAAGTCTTAGTGACTGTAGAGATTGGTCCATGGAATTAAAATTATGATGATTTGAGATGTTAAAGGGATGGTCTAGAGTTATCTCAGAAAAAATTTAGGTGCCCATGATGTGAATTTTGTCAGTAATAGTTGATTTAGTGAGACAGGGTGAAAATCAATGCAAATTCCAACTCGAAGTGTAACTTCATATGTTTGTTGTGAATCATGTGATTTGCATGGAACCTTGTGGATTTTAGGGATGATTATAATTTGATTTTATAAGGTTTCAAAAAATAATGAGGTATGTTGATTGTCACGTTTTTATGAACAAATGTTTAGAAGGTAAAGAGGTCAAAAACCCTAGTTAAACCCTAACTAGGGGTAGTTTGAAAAAGATGAAGTATGTTGACCCAATTTTGATTGGTAATGAAAATTTGATTATTATATGTTATAGTAGACTCTGATATATTTTTATAAATGTAAATTTTAGGTCATGGTGTGAAGTGGGCCCCACCTAAAAATAGTAGTTTCTGAAGAAGAAGGATTTTAAACAAGATGGTTCAAAGGAGTGGCATGCAAAATTTATGTTGCATGATGTTTGGGAGATGTTATTTATTCACATGAAATTTTCAGATCAATTTCATATATGTTCATGAGATTTTGAGGTCCAAACAGGTTGAATAGGCAAAGGGCAATTTTGGGATCTCAAATAGCAGGGTTCAGTAAATTGTATATAACTTGAGTTACAAGTTTATTTTGAAGATTATTCAAGTTGTATTGGAAATAGGATTCAAATATATTTCCATATATATAAGGATTTCCTCGTGATGAAACCATTTTTCATGGTTTCCAAGGAATTATTTGAGCAAGAGGGATTTTTGCAGTTCAGGACATGATCTATGTTGGTGAAATTTTCATACTATTTGAAGCATGAGATGGATTATTTGATGCCTATTATCACCTAGAAAGTGAGGAGGAATGAAATTGGAATCTAATTAATCCATTTTTAGGTCTTGAATTTTTGGCAAGATGATCCGTTGAAGGAAAAAAAATTCGTGGTTTGAAGTGAAGGATGTTTCATGACTTCTAACTTGTTTATAAGTGTTCTAAAGGTCCTCAAATTTCTTTTTGAGTGGTCACATGGAAGGTTTTGGTTTAGTACAAGTGATTTTGTGATCAGATAAAGTTTCTGAGGTGTTGAAGGGTGAAGGAAATTGTTGTTTTGAGAAGAACAAAGAGCACTGGGCCTAGTAAACGAAATAATTTTATTGGATGAGATAAATTGTGACCATATATGATTTTTTAATTTTATTTTAAACATGTGTGATGAATTTTAAAGCTTTACCAAAAATATTTTTGGGATTGGGAGAATTTTGTCATCCCAGTGCAAGGGTTTTTGGGATTTTTGGTGCATGGATGAAGTATTTTTGGTAGGCCAACTTATATGGGTCAATTTTGAATGTTCTAGTGATTCTTATGGGATATTTTTAGGTTGGTATGGTCATGAAAATGGAGGGAAACTGATTTCCTTTGAATTTAAATCAAGGAAAGGTTATAAAATGGAGTTTTTGGGTACAATGGTTCTAGCTTTTTGAAACCTCGTTTATCTTCTTTTGACGAATCCTTTTGCTACAAAGAAAAACTCTTTAGGCCTAGCCCAAAACACTTGGAATCTCATTATAGGACATCTGCTAGTTGATTTTTCATGAGGATAATCCTGAGTAAAGACAAAGTTGGTGTTGTTTCTTTGAGAGCGAGTTGGAGAAGGAAGACAAATTTGGGTGCTTGCATTTGGATGCTATCCTCATAGCATGTTGATGATATTTTCAATTTTATAAGGATTTTTTCAGATATTATTTTTGAATGTTGAATACATTATAATATTTGTATCTAATCATATGTATTCATGAGACATTGATTGTCTTGAGAGCTCTTTATTGTATCTTGTGGATCATTGTTAAAGACACTACTTTTGTGATCTGATTTGAGCATATATATATACATGTGTGGATCTAATTTTATTATCAATATATTTATCTTTGAGATCATATTATGTTCCTTGCATTGATTTTACTTCATTGAAAAGGTTGAATGCTTTGATGTGTGTATATGGGCATGTGTGGTTAGGGTTTGAGGCAAAATTATTGAAAAGTTTTATTAGGGATTGATTCACCCCCCCCACCCCTCTCAGTCTGTATCACCTCCAACAATTGGTATCAGAGTATGCCCTTGGAAGTAGCCTAAGAAGCTAGAGGGAGATCTTGGAGGACAAGTATGGGGGATCCCTATTGGCCCATGAGAGGATGTGAAGTGTAGCTAGAGAAATTGGTTGGAATTCTAGAGGAAGGACTAAATTTCTTTATGACTCAATTTTAAGGATCTCAAGCTGAATTGAATATCAAGAGGGAAGAGTGTCACAAGCATGAGGCTGAGAAAGAGGAACTAAAGAAAGAGCTATCTGCCATAACAAGCAAGTTATCATCATTTCATGAGAGTTTAGAAAATCTGAATAAGATACTAAGAAATCAAAATATCTATGGTGATAAGACAACCTAGGCTTCAATGAGGATTCATCCAAGAATAATGAAGAAGGTTCAAGTCAAGGATCAAATGAAATAAGGAAGCCAAGCAAGAGAGAAAGTTCAAGGCTTCCACCTCTTAGAAGATCACTGTACGATGGAAAAGTGACAAGCGAGCATGGGAATCTACAAGTACCCTTTCCTCGTACCTGACTTCCCGAGGTCGTGTCGAGACAGCCGGTGAATGTTGCATGCAAATGGATATATATGAGCTAATCAGGTAATCTTAAATCCTCAATACGCAATAACGGAATCTGCGAATCTAAGGTGAAGAAGGCCCTCCTAACCTGGATTGGTGTGATGGCTCGTTCAGATATAATGGCTGCTCGGAGGCTCCAATCGATGTCGAGCTCTGCCGAGATCCTGTTTCTTGGTTGTTTGATATGTGGGAAGTGACCTGTGGGAGCTTCGTATATATCTCCAGACAAGGTCATAAAATGGTGATAGGTGGTTTAGTGGGTTCGTAGTGAACTATGAACGGTTTTCTGGTCTAGCCCAGAAAATATTAGATTGATTAACTTCTATGTTTAATATGGAGAACTGTACTATAATATCTGGTGGGAGTGGTGAGGATCTAAACACCAGCATTCGCAAGCTGGTGTCAATACTTGACTGGTTTGTTGGCTCGTTGGGTTGTGGGACTTGGGGATCATAACCGTGAGTATGTGGTTGTTGAGGACCTGTTATGGTCATGTGAAGAATCAATCCCTTCTTCTGACTATCCAGTAATCGTATGCCTTTTTAGCTTCCACGTTTAGAACTAGAAGTTGTATGATTTTCTCGGAGTACCTAACAGGTGTTCTAGTGACTTGGATACGTAAGCTAGTGTCTATATCAACGAGGAGGTCTCCTGCATTAGGCTGTGGAACCAAAGGATCGCAACCAAATGTTTATTCTCATTCATACCCTTACACGGTCATTTAGGTGTTTTATCAAGGCAATCTATAATTTAGATGGTTTGACCAGAATGTGTAAGCTTTGTTGTTTTCGATATTCAATCCTCTTAGTTGCTCACTAATTGCTTGTAAGTTTGTTGTGGCTCGAAAGACCTGTATCCTAAGGTCCTAATCTATATCAGCTAAAGTCGTGGGTAAATTTGGTTGAGGTATTATAGGTTCAAATATATATTCTCTAGGCTCTCTAGGTCATGTGATTGTCATACAAAGATGATTCAACTTCTAACTAACATTAAATAAACTGATTACACAAGACATATTTACACTATGCAAGCATCCTGCTATTTTTGTATTTTTCAATGACGTATTTCAATGAAATTGAAGAGAAGCTACTCTAGTATATTTATAAAATGGACAACTAATCTAGAAACAATATGAAAACAAATAAAGTAGCCTGATATGGCTATTTGCCTGTGCAATTGTGATATTATACTAAATATCTAACTAAATATATTAAATTGAAAGACTCTCGATTCTACCTCATAAGTGAGGAATGAATCACAGTTTCTTAGAAACTATCAATCCCCACAGCTTCCCTGGTGATATCGAGAACAAGCTTTTGACTGAAATAAAATAATTCACTACTTTATTTGATATGTTGTAACTAGAACTTTGATAGCTCAAACCTGGCATTTACAAAACAGTGGTAAATCTAGTTTGTGTATGATTTCGTCCCCTCAGTGTGATGTCCTCGTTCCTTCGTGTCCTCATGAATCTAGAAAGTGTGTATATGATAGTATCAACAAAAGATAGCAATCGAACAATGGCAACTTTGGATATAGACCAAATATAATGAGAGTAGGAGAGGGATAGCGCAAGTGAATAGAGCTTGACTATGCAATTCTTAGCAGTATTTATTACGAGAATACAACACAAGTGTACCGAGAGTTTCAGAAATTATCCTTGTGACAAAACAAAACCTGCAACTTTAATGGATTCTAATCTAGAAATGAAGTTATTCTATGTTTTAAACTGATTGTATGCAGCAGCAATGAAACAAGACTTGAAACAAGAAGATGATATGACCTCCAAAGTGCCAACAATGGAAGCAAAACCTGAAACTAACAAAATTCTAAGAAAGAAATTGAAAAACTGAACAAGAGAATTGAGAGGATGAGGGGCCATTTGTTTGAAAACAAACCAGGTATTTATAGAATTCCCATTCACCAAAGGGTAACTTGGAATGGAACTCTTTTACCATTAAACAATGGAGAAACAATATAACAGGGAACCAAAAACATAAATACAAGCTAAGGCGGTTGAGAAAAGCTAGTAAACGTTGAAAATTCATGCAAGTCACGATCAAAGGAACATGCTGGAGAATGCGTGAAGGATCGCCGCCTTGGCAGGGTGGCTATTTCGTTACTGAAGGTCAAAAAGCTAAGAAAAGGGGGGCAAGGGATAAAACAAAGCACAAGGAACTTGGATAAATCATTTGTGATGTTAACATGTACTTCACGAGCTTCTCTGGATCCCAAACACCTTGCGAGGTGACCTGTATCATCATTGGGGCATGTGTAACATCGTTCCGGTGGTGCAGTGCCCTACAATTTTGGGTACGTACACTCACCTATCAGGAAGCTAAATGCATATAGGTATGATTTTTTTTATGGTAATTGTTACAAATGTGGTGTTTGTGGACATGGGGCTAGTTTGTGTAGTCCTAAGGTTGGAAAGAAGGATGATGGAAAAGGAAAGGAACATTGTGAAGGAGAGAAGGAAGAGGAATGTCAAGACAACAAAGAGAAAAATATAGGGCAAAGGTATGGAGCTGAATGTTATATTTGTCATGAAAAAGATCATTTTGCAAAGTATTGCAAGTATGAACCATCAAACACAATAAGGTATGCAAGTACATTCAAGGGATATTGCTATGCTTCCAATGGATTATGAATGTAAAGGAAGGCAAGTGGAATGTTTTAGGTACCACAAGAAAGGCCACATTGTAAGGTTTTGTAATGCAGGTTAGTTGAAGAAAGAAACTCAAAGACACAAGCCACAAGCTCAAGTATACAAAAAGAAGAAGCTAGTCAAAGTGGTAAAGATGTTTCCAAGGATGTGACTAAGCAAAATGATGGATCTACTGCAACAAATGAGAAATCAAATAAAGAGGAGATAGTCAATGTCCAAGATGAGGGATTGAGACCTACTTAGGTCTCTCATTAAGCACCTCCATGGTGGCATATGCCTCTATTAGGCTTCATAGAGGTGTATGGGTGCAAAAGAAGCTTTGAAGTGAGGGGGAGCTGTCTCTGTCAGTGTGCATCTTCTTCTTGATGAAAAGTTATGTCATTCAGTATGTTGTCATGTTTTTATTTGGTAGTTCTTGTGTAAGAATTCATGTTCTCAGCTTTATAGTCCTTGAATGTACGAGTATAAAGCACTTGAGATATGTGTTTACATCATTGTGATGTGTGGTCAATCTGAGTTGTAATAACAAAGTATAAGGGATGTCCAAATGATTATAATACCATAAAAGGTATTCTTTCTGTCTTGAATGCTAATTTGAGTCTGATCTGCTTAAATCCTGAAGCCATTTTTTGTGCTATGTAAGTTGGTGTCTTGTCATAGTCAAGTAGTTTTTCATGAGTATTATTTGTCATCAAAAGGATTATGTGAAAATATCATGGTGTAGATGTCTCATGGTCTCTTTTCTTATCATTTTATGGTCCACAATGTATCAATAAATGCAAACAAGTGTATGGATGTTGAATGACAGAGCTATGAAAGTGTAAAGTAGTGTGATTAGAATATGTTTCATCCTTTAAAGTATCTCTGACCAGTGATGTTTAAGGATATCTTTGTCAAAAGTGTTTTTGTGTCAATGAAGTCAGGAAGCTTATGGAGGAAAGAGTATTCACTAAGTAAAGCATAAACAGTAAGATGCAAATCTTGATATCCTCAAAAGTGTGCAAGTTCCTCAAAAAGAGACAAAGTATGAGCATTTAGTGGTCCATGCACAAGAACATGTGTACCTATAAGTGTGATGGTTTGTCTCAAAGAAATAAGAAGTCTAAAATGTCAGAATTTGGTCCTTATTTGAGCTATAAAGTTGTTACAAGTTGTGATCTAAGGTGGTTCTCTGAGTTTACCAGTTGCTCTTATCAGTGAAAGGTCATATGCTATCAATGTTAACTATAGTTTCGGATCTTTGAACCTTTGAATTCAGGATTAACTTATGACTATGCATTCAAAGTAAGTCTTGTTTGAATGATATGTGGTTAACCATCTTATAGAAGAAAGTGTCACTGTGTTTTGCATTGTCATGAAACTGTTGTCAAAGTGTACTTGTGTCCTCATCATGCCAAGTCATCATGTGAAAGGAAGCTTTGTGATCTGTATGAAAGGCATCTCAAGTGTTTCCACTCTCAAAAAGTGAATCAAAGTGAAAAAAAATTCATAATGATGTGAGAAGCTTTACAAGTTGCAATCCTCTTCTTGATGTTGTGGATTAGAGCTCTATGTATTACACTTCATCAAGGAAAGTGTCATAGTTGGTCATGTTTTCAATTTTAAGTTTTGCAATTGTGTATCTATGAAAGAATTCAAACACATCAAGACTATGTTAGTTGTATCAATGAAAGTGATGAGTCTTCTCAGTCAAAGAAAAATTTGAGTCCACTTCATAAGTCAATGTGCAACTCAAGAATTGTGTCAGGTTATAAGTCTCCAAAGTCATGAGTATATGAATTAGAAAATATTCAAATGTCAGAGAACGATGTTTCAAGGTCTACAAGCTCTAAACCTTGTGCATAAGTTTGTCAAGTTTATATGGGAACAAAAAGAAGTCAAAAGGCTTGTAAAATGCATTCTACAGTTTTTTTGAGCATATGGGAGGCAGAGTACATCTAGTTCTCAGAATTAAAGGTAAAGTAGGAGAGTTTGTTGACTCAAAACCCTGGAGATTCCAAAATGGTGAGCTACAGTAGGCAGAGCCCATGAAAAAGGCTTTAAATTGAATAGTGGAAATGTTAAAGATCTACTTGTACACCTCTCACAAATTTTTTGGTGCATTAAGGAAAATAGTATGTCTTCTTCAAGAAGGAGCTTGTCTGTGATGACTTAGAAGTATGAAATCAAGGTGCTTATACTTGGTAAAGTTAGTGTCTCTGTGTAAAAGAGTCTAACATCTCTTGGTATGGCTTCAAGGATGGTTGTAGGTTCATAAGCTTATCTCATGTATGTTGTATCAAGGTTGTCAATGTGTGTGTTAATACAAAATTACAACACCCCCCAAATTACCTACATGTGATTGGGGCATTCAATGTAATCTGCACAACATGGGGTTATCTCTTGAGTTGTGGTACTTGCGAACCTAAGATAACCCTCTAGAAAAGGCTGGCTTCCTCTACCTAATCCTAATACTACAGCTACTCCTAATGCAAAAAAGACACCTATCTAAACCTATCCTAATAATGTCAAGGAAACAAGGAGAGAGAAAGTGCATGAAAAGGGAAATCATACACTAAAGGGGGTGATAGCACCAAAAAAAGGGGAGGAGATACTCTGTTGAGGGAGGAAGAGGATGGAAAATAGGACTGGGAGAGGTCAGGGGAGTGTGACATAGGCCCAAATCTCAACTCTCCATCAAACCTCCATGAAACACAACATCCTACACCTATAAATGAGAAATGCATGCACATATTACAACAATAATAATGGAGAGGCAAAGAGATAGCAATAAAACATGAAAAAGGATTAAAAACACCATGAAAACATGAATTTATTTCTCTATAATATGCATAGACCATTACATTGATGCACAAATGCATAATACACTTTCTAGGTGCAAGAGAAGGCTTACATCTCATTGGAGTTGAGGAAAAAATCTACAAGGGTTTCCCCAACTCCTAGAATGTCTCTCTGAAAATGAGGGGTTCAACTACATTATATAGGCAATTTTCTACCACTTACCCTCATTAAAGAGGTATGGGCACCCATACAATTCACTTCCCGAAGTACTTTTGTCAGATGAAGACATGGACGCCATACTGCATTAATACCAGTTGTTGAGCTTTCATTCACCCACCTACCTTTGTCTTTCCTGTGACTTGTGATCTCCAACCATGTGACCCATCCAACCATGTCGTGTAACCTCAACCGTCCAACCTCATGACCCATCTGGACCGTTGTCCAACATTAGGTTCTAACCATTATTGTGGTTTCTAACCAACCTGATGGTCACCATATCCTTGTCACCATGGGTCATCTAACATCTGGAGTTGGATGGTCATCTATCTCTATCGTACAACCTCATGAGGCCATCCAACCGTCTAACCCTGTTCTGTCTAACCTGAGGGGGTTGGACATCGTAACCTATCTACTCGGGCCGACCAACATGTAGTTATCCAACTTTTCACCTGGGTCATCAAATGTGTGGAGTGAAACGATGTCTTATACTGTCATAACCTAGGTATGTGATACCCAACCAACTATGCCATCCAACCCTAGGGTTGGATGGTCATCCAACCTAGGTGTCCAACCCAGCCAACCAACCCCCAGGGCCAACTTCTAAAGGTGATATCTTGAGCTCCCGGATGAGTTTTGGGGTGAAATTTTATATGATTTCACATGAAAACAACCCACTGAATCCAATGGTGGTGGTCTAAAGATCCAATTTTGAATTTAACACCTCCAAATGGCTCCTTATTTCTCAGGATGGCTAGTTGTGTGCCAGAAGAATGAGTTGCCTCGGGAAGTGTATGATGTTTCAAGATGTCTCATCTTTTCCATCATGTAGGGCATGGAAAATGACTTCCATAGGAAATTTTTTGGACTTATAATTCCTTACATGGTTATCAAAATATTTTTTGAAGCTCAGGTCCTCTTTCATGGTACATGCTCCTTTAGGCCCGAAAGCCTACTTCTGATGGATCAGCTCCAAAACCTCTGAAACTTCCCTGAATCTTCCAAAACTTCCTTAATGTTCCAAAACTTGAATAATCTTGTATCATTCCATATTGCTCCATGAATCCTTGTCCAGTGCTCAAACCCATCCTCCCAAGTTGTCTATTTTTACCAGGGGTAAAAATAGATAACAATTTGGCGACCTCTCAGGGACATCTGCTTGCTACATGTGTGACCAGTAGCCTTAAGCATCCATTTGGAAATGGAGTCATAATACATATGTAAAATGATCCTAAAATCTGAATTATGCCCCTGAGCGATTGAAACACTGATGTTTGAACCTAGAATTACCTACCAATTACTCGGATTTTCCATCTCATTAACAAGATTATCTGAATTAAGGTATGTGAGAGTAGAAAATTATCTTGAACCTGGAATTTCTTTCCTGTAAGTCTGATCTATGGGAGGAAGGTGAACTTGAAACTGTCTCAAACCTATTTCTTGCCAAGTATAACAACCAACTGATGATTCCTTGACAAGCATAACAAGAAGTTCTGGGAACACAAGCTGATTCAGAGAGGTTGAATTGTTATTGAACCATTTTTCCCATGAACATGCCTCTTCCAAAAAGTGTGCAAGAGCAACAACCACACAAACACTATGTACAAAGAGGAAAATCATACATGCCCTAAGTGGAACATGCAGGGTGTGTATACACACTTTTTATGTTGAAAGAAAACCTACCTACTCTACTCTAATAAGAGGAATGGGAAACTTCACATGAATCCTGACACTGGCAAGGTAAAGTAGCTACCCTTCCTCAACATTTTAGACCATGCAACTGATTTGAAAATGGGCATGGTCATGGATGAGAGACTGACATAGAGACAATCTTCCACCCAACTTGCCAAGGTATCAACAAACAAGGAAAATACCTCCTTTGACTGATCTGTATTTGGTTGGAGGTGTTGCTGTTGACCCTTGGTGCATTGAAAATCATCCCCATACTCTGGATTGAACATGACTGGTGCCAACTCTAACCCTTGCTCCAGTGAAACTAGGTATTTGATTGGGCAAGGCCTGATTCTTATGATTTTCATGCACATTTGTTGCTTGCCCCACAACTAGGGCTCTCATGCAGACCTTTTTCTTGAATATGGTTGTTTGCGGATTGATCCATGCTTTGTTGTGCCTCTACAAACAACTTTGTTTCCACCTTGATGGCTGCTGGCATCCTATGGGTCTCTTCATTCCCTATCTCCTCTTGGATCTTCTAAAAAAGTGTAGCAAGTTCCAGACAATGCAGAAACAATGAGGATCATTGCATTCCATAGGAACATCCTGCTCACCTTGTAATTGCTCCTCCTCAAGGCCTTGGGTGCCAATAGTGTTTAAAAACACTTCCTCCTCCCTGAAATTTCCAATTTGAGCTTCCTTCTCACCTTCCTTGTTCGCTTATTGGTTCAGCTCCTTCTTTTACACATTTTGAATTTCCTCATCCTCCCAATCTGAATCAGACCAGTCACCTATTGATACAAAATTTTCATCCTTGGTAAGACTGGTTGAGGGAGAGGTGTAAGAAAGAGGCTGTTGCTTTGTTCTCTTCAATTAGGCCGAGGTGTTTGATGCTCAAGGACCTGATTTGATCACTTGGAGAAATCCAAGTGATCCTCTAGAACATACCCCTATTCTATTGATGTGTTTCCTTTGAAACAATTACTTGATTATGCCTGAAGCCTTGTTGTTTGGGGCATTGTATGGGCATATCCCTCTCTCTGAGAACATAGCAAGTCTCTCTTTCTACCAGCCTTGTAGGGTATCCTAGTTTAGTGACAGTTGGGTAGAAGGTAGGGACAACATATGGAATGCCACAACTCTTCTAGGCACATTGGTGTATGGCTTAGGGAAGTTGGGTAGTGCCCTAGTGGAGATGGGAGGGATCTTTGCAAAGATCTTGGGGAATGTTCTGGGTATAAAAAAATGTGAGACATCAAAATGAAGGATAAGGAAGCAAAGGGGCTTCCTTATTTTGGCAAGGAATGATGGATTTTTCAATATTTGCACAGGGAAAGGAAGAAACTTGAGGTGGTGGAGGAGGGATTGTAGCAATATGGATGGGATTTATTTTGCCGGCCTGAATGAGAATCTTCTCAACTTGTGATGCAATGTGAAAGCCTGAGGAAGACTCGACTTCCCCCTAGAGACTGAATCAATACAACTAAGTCAGCATCAAAGGACCTCAAGTAATACAAGAATGCCATACCTTGTGGGGGTCTGTATTCTTGTGGGATTCGGTGCCAGGTCCTTATGAATCTGAGGTTGAAATACTAGGATGAACTCCATTGGATCTTGTTGTATTTTGTTGAGGTGTTCCATGAGGCAAATAACATCTACATCCTCCTTGAACCAGTTGTGCAATTTTCCTCCCAACTGATTCCATGTGGAAATGGATTGTGGAGCCAAAATATTGTACCAATATTTTGCTTTGCCTTTGAAAGATGAAACTAGAAGTCTGAGGCAAACATTCTCCTCTGTGATGATGTGAATGGCACAATGGTTTTCAACATCTTGAATGTGATCAATAGGAGATTGATCTCCATTTCCATAGAAAGAGAGGCAAATTTTTCAGGGCCACCTTGGGGATAACATCCCACTACTGCAAGTGAAGAGGACTGGAACTGAAATGAGGGAATGGAAAAGCTCCTTGGAGAGCCATGACTGAAGTGAAAACATTAAAAACAAATTTGCAACCAGAGATGATGGGCTGCTTGAATCAGTGGAGTCGCCAAATATGCTTGAAAGTGCCTCCAAAGGCTGAAACCTTCACCAAGAGCACATCAAACTTGATGAAGTGAAGTGGTAAGGTGCTTCAAACCTGTCCCACCAGGCATGCCAAAGTGATTGTTAAGTGCAAAATTACAACTTGTCCCCCGAATTGTGCAAAATTACATGTCAAGTGGGGTATTCGGTGTAATTTGCACAACATGGGGTTATCTCTCGAGTTATGGGACTTGCGAACCTGAGATAACCCTCTGGAGAAGGCTGGCTTCCTCTACCTAATCATAATGCTACAACTACTCCTAATGCAAAAAATACACCTATCTAAACCTATCCTAATAATGCCAAGGAGACATGGAGATAAAAAGTGCATGAAAAGGGAAATCCTACACTTAAGGGGGGTGATAGCACCAGAAAAGGGGGTGAGATACTCTGCTTGAGGGAGAAAGAGGATGGAAAATAGAGACTGGGAGAGGTCAGAACGAGTGTGACACAAACCAAATCTCCACTCACCATCAAATCTCCATGAAATACAACATCCTACACCTGCAAATGAGAAATACATGCACATAATAGAACAATAATAATGGAGAGGAAAGGAGATATAATAAAACATGAGAAAGGGTTGAAAACACCACAAAAACATGAATTTATTGCTCTATAATATGCACAGACCATTACATTGTTGCATAGAGGCATAATACATTTCTAGGTGCAAGAAGAAGGCTTACAACTCATTGGAGTTGATAAAAAATTTTGCAAGAGTTTCCTAGCTCCCAAAATGTCTCTCTAAAAATGAGGGGGTCGACTACATTATATAGGAATTTGTCTACTAACCAACCCTCATTAAAGAGGTATGGGCAGGCCATAAATTCACTTCTGCAAGGGTACTTCTATCAGATGAAGACATGGGTGCCATACCTCATTAATACTAGTTATTGAGTTCTCCCACCTACCTTTTCCTTTCCTAGGATTCGTGAGCTGCCCAACCATGTGACCCATCTAACCCTGTGTATTGCCTAACCTCAACCGTCCAATCTGGGGGTTGGACGTCATCCAACCATAGGCCGTACATTCCTCTGGTCACCAACCAACCTGATGATTGCCATCATTTCCTTGTGGGTTTCTGAACAATGTGGGTTAGACAACCATCTATCTATATCTGTGGGTGCGTACCCGATGTACCAATCCGTCTTACACCATCCAACCTCGATTGTACAATGTGACCCGTCATCCTAATGGTTGTCTCGTATGTCGTGTCGCTGACCAACCTCTGCGTCGCCATCTTTTCACATGGGTCATCCAACATGTGGGGAGTGTCGATAGGCATGTCTCATCTATAACCTACATTGGATGTGCTACCCAACCAACCACCAATATCTAACCCATTCAACCCCTAGCCATCCAACCCAGCCAACCAACCCCCAGGTGCTAACTTCCAAAGGTGATATCTTGAGCTCCCGAATGAGTTTTGGGGTGAAATTTTATATGATTTCACATGAAAACAACCCACTGGAATCTAATGGTGGTATGGTCTCAATATCCAATTTTGAATTTATTACATTTAAATGGCTCCTTATTTCTCTGGATGGCTAGTTGTGTGCAAGAAGAATGAGTTGCCTCAGGAAGTGTATGATGTTTCAAGATGTCTCGCCTTCTCCATCATGTAGGGTATGGAAAATGACTTCCATAGGAACTTTGTTGGACTTATAATTCCTCATGTGGCTATCATAATATTTTTTTGAAGCTCATGTCCTCCTTCGTGTTGCATGCTCCTTTAGGCATGAAAGCCCACTTTGATGGATGGCTCCAAAGCCTCCAAAACTTCCCTAAATATCTTCAAAATGAGATCCTAGTCCCAAACTTGAAATACTCTCTGTATCATTCAGATTACCTCATGAATCCATGTCCAGTGCTCAAACCCATCCTCCCGAGTTGTCTATTTTTATCGGGGTTCCAAAAGGACAAGGATGGATCTCAAGGTACTAAATAGGGTGTTGAACTGTAAGGTTGCAGGTCTCATGAAGAAGAAAGTTTTTTCAATCTGATCAGACCTTCTATAACAAAGTAGATTAGAAGTAATGATTGTGGTTATCTTGTGATGGTAAGATGACATTGTATAGGACTGTGAAATGAAAGATCGGATTTTTAATGAGTAAGAGGCATGCTCAACAAGTCCTGAAGAAACTGTAAAAGGTGTCTTTGAGTTAGTGAATACAGTGGTCTGAGAATATGTTCTTACAGGATTATGATAAGGGAATGTGACTATGCATCTATGGTGCCATGTAAATTTAAAGTGTGATTATTTGATAAAAAATCTTCTACTAGTCTACTTTGAAAATGCATCAAGAAACCTAGTGAAGAGTATGTTGAGCACTAAAGTGGAATAGTATAAAAGCTTGTGATAGTGGTACCTACATTGTCTACACCTAGAACAACTACGTGCCTCACGACTTGAGACAAACCCTGTTGTTTTCTCTTATGGATACAGATAAACCCTATTCACAATTATGTATGAAACCCCTAATCTCATTTTTGTATGAAACTCTAATCACAAAACGTATAAAGTGGAGAAAAAAATGTATATTATTTGGATAGGAATAATATAAGTTGGGGAATAAGCATGAGACATGAAAGCGTTTGATTCCCTAGTTTTAACTAAATCATGGAGTAGTTGTGGAACATGTAGGTATTTAATTCTAGGGTGTACTTCACCTATATTGTCCACATGTGTAAAAACTATGTGCCTCATGGATAGAGACGAATCTTATTCTTTTCCCTTATAGTTATATAGAAACCCTGATCCCAATTTCGTATGAAACCCCAAATTATAATTATGTATAGAAACCTTTTCACATTTGTGTATAAGGTAGAGCACATAACATATATTATTTAGGTAGGAATAATCTAAACCGAGAAATACATGTGAGACATGAAAGGATTCAATTCCCACATTTTTACTAAGTCATGGAATAGGTGTGGGACATGTGGGTATTTAACTCCCATGTTTTTATTTAAAAATCCCTCTTTCGAATGACAACTAAAATACAACTTTCCATCATATGGCCAACCGCTAGAGTGGCTCAAATATCAATGATTGTTTTATCATCACATATTCATATAACATCTTCTTCTACCCCTTATGTTCATTCCCTAAACAACCTCAATTATCAATGATTGTTCCTGCATTGACTACTCCACTATAATTTCTCGAGCTTAAAACTACAAAAAACATACCTGCAAAGTGCTCAAGAAGTAAGCAGTGTGGCTGGGTCTTGAATTGGGACCCTTGTGAAGTCTCATACATTTTTTATTTTTGCCCCTTTAAGCTCATATTGCACTCACATGAATAAATCACATGAGATTATGAAGATTAAGTGGAGCACATTTATTAGATATTATTTGGGAAGGAATAATATGCTTCATGGAATGGGTGTGGCAATATAGGTATATAATTTAGCACCTTTTAGGATTGTACAAGGACCAATCATGCCTACATAATTACCTATCAAATCAAATTAATCGTCACAATCATGCTAACCTTGATGCCATTAAATAAAAAAAAACAAGTTTGATTAACAGATAAAAGTTGTCTTTCACAAATGTGCTTGATTTCTCTTGGGGCTCAATTAGCGATGTTTGATTGTGCACCATTTATTTTCCTACACTTACTTGAGCTGACAACTTGAAAGGGAGGCTACAAACTGCTATAGGATGCATCCATTCAACATAGGTTTCGAACCCTTAAATTTTTTGAGTTTCCCCAAATTTTATTGTCTCCTCTTTATGAAAGTGAAATTCTTAAGTGGAGCACAAAAAACATATATTATTTGGGTAGGAACAATATGATTTGTGGAAAACGTGCGGGGTATGCAATCCAAAGCCTTAATCTACCTTTGACATGTATGACCAGTCGTTGGAAGTTGTCAATTATTGATACATGATCGTGCATCTACTCCCTACAATTACTTGACCTTATGAAGGTGAAAAATGTAAGTTACAGGTATGCCTTTGTCATTAATGTAAAAAGGGGAGAAGTTCAGGATTTTGTTTTGCCATCAATGACAAGTTGGAACATGTTGGATTTTCCTTTTTTTATTTTTCCCCTTTAGACACAAATTGCACTCGCGTGAATATTGCATAGACCCTAATCATTAACCTGATCATTGGACAAAAACATTAATGACTAAAGTTTTAGGATGATATCGCTAACTAATGCATTTTAATGCTAACATTCGCTTCTTGTCCCCAGATGTGTTACGTGGAACCTGCATTAAAATTGGGATTTAGTTTACATTTTTTTCAGTAAGCCCATATGAAGTGCCTAGGAGGTCTAGAAATTCAAACAAGTATTTTCCTTGGGAACATTTTCCATGTTGGATTGCATTTTGAGATATCTTGAGCACTCACAATAGTGGCACTAGGTGTAGGTACAAGATGGGATTTCACTATGGTTATTGGTGCTCATTACGGAGCATGTATGCTCATCGTTAGAATGTGACAGAGTGGATTGGAGCCATTGTGAGCTCATGGAATCTTTCCTTTCATGTATATCATGGCATATGGGGTATTTTTGGGTCATTTTCAGTGGTTACATGTTCAGTTATTACATTATTTCAGTTGGCCCTAGTTGTTACTATGAGGATCTAACATGAAAGCATAGGTAAGTCTTAGTGACTAGAGAGATTGAGACATATAATTAACATTATTACTATAGGAGATGTTAGAGGGATGATTTATAGTGTTCCTCCTAAAAAAATTTTAGGTGCCCATGATGTGAATTTTGTCAGATATGTGTTATTTTGTGAGACAGGGTGAGAAACAATGCAAAATCCAGCTCGAAGTGCAACTTCAGATGCTTGGTTGTGAATCATGTGATTTTGCATGGGACATTTTGGATTTCAAGGTATTTTATGGTGATTTTATAAGGTTTTCAAAAAAATAATGAGGTCACCATCCCAATCGTCATGGGTTTTTATGAATGAATGTTAAGAAGGTAAAGAGGTCAAAAACCCTAGTTAAACCCTAACTAGGAGCAGTTTGAAAAAGATGAAGTATATTGACCCAGTTTTGATTTGATAAAGAAAATATTATGATTTTATGTTAGGTAGAGGACTTCAAATATTTTCATAAATGTTATGGTTTAGGTCATGGTGATCAATGTGGGCCCCACCTAAAAAAACAGTTTCTGCAAGAAAGAAGTTTTGAACAAGATGGTCCAAAGAAGCGGCATGAAAAATTTATGTTGCATGATGTGTGAAAGGAGTTTTTATTTACAACATGAGAAGTTTCAGGAAATTCATATATCCTTTCATGACTGTTTTGAGGTCCAAATAGGTTGACTGGTCAAAGGGTAGTTTTGGGATCTCAAATAAGTAGGGTTTAGTAAATTGAGCTATATCTTGAGCTACATGTGGATTTTGCAAATGATTCAAGTTTTGTTGGAAAGAAGATTCAAGTTATATTTCCATTGATATATTTATTTCACTCATGATGAGGTCATTTGACATGATTTCCACTTGGAATTATTTAACATTCAAGAAGATTTTTGGTAGTTCAAGACAACATATGTTTTGGTGCAAGTTTGGACTTTTTTAAGCATTATATGGATTTGTGATGATAAAACACTATCACATGTAATGTGAAGAGGGATTAATTTTTCATTATAAATAATCAATTTCAGGTATTTAATGTATTATAATTTATTTTATGATCTAAACTTTGGAAACAATGTTTTTGACAGGATAATGGTGAAGGAAAATATTTGTGGTTTGAAGTGAAGGATGTTTCATGACTTATAACTTGTCTTATAAGTGTTATACAGTTTATTAAATTTTTTTTGAGTGGTCAGTATTTGGCATGTATATATTGGTTTAATAAGTGATTTTTTGATCAGATGAAGTTTTCAATATGCTGAAGGGTGAATGAAACAACTAATTTTGAGAAGTTACAAAGGTTGGGCCCAGTAAACGAAATAATTTGATTGGCTGTGAGATAAATTATGACCATATATGTATTATTTAAATTTATTTTAAACATGTATGATTACGTTTTAGAGCTTGACCAATGGGAAATAGTTTTGGGATTAGGAGATTTTTGTCATCCCAATGTAAGGGTTTTTGGGATTTTTGGTGCATGGATGAAGTATATTTGCTAGGCTGACCTATATGGGTCAATTGTGAATTTTATAGTGATTATTATGGGATGTTTTTAAATTGGTATATGGTAGTCATAAAGTTTGGAGGGAAACTACCTCCTTTGAATTGATGAATCAAGGAAAGGGTATAAAATGGAGTTTTTTGGTAAATGGTTCTAGCTTTTTGAAACCCCTTTTATCTTATTTTGAAGAACCTTTTGGAAATAAAAACCCTTTGGGCCTATCCAAAAACACTTGGAATATCATTCTAGGATACCCTTCTTGGTTGATTTTTCATGAGGAGAATTTGAGCAAAGAGAAAGTTGGTGTTGTTTCTTTGAGAGTGAGTTAGAGAAGGAAGAAAAATTGGGTGCTTGAGTTTGGATGCTATCCTTATAGCATGTTGATGATATTTTCATGTTTCTAAGGTGTTTTCAGATCTGATTTTTAATTGTTGAATACCATCATAGTTGGTATCTCTTCATATGTATTCATGAGACATTGATTGTCTTGAGAGCACTTTATTGTATCTTGTGGATCATTGTTGAAGACACTACTTTTGTGATTGATTTGAGCTATATATTATATACAGTGTGTGGATCTGATTTCATTATCAATATATGTGTCTTTGAGATCATTATTATGTTATTTGTATTTTGTACTTCATTGAAAAGGTTAAATTCCCAATGTGTTGTATATGAGCATGTGTGGTTAGGGTTTGAAGAGTGTTGAAAAGTTTTATTGGGGACTGATTCACCCCCCAGGGGCTCATACTTACTCGCAAAGCTACATCTTAACAAGCAACAAAAAAGCATCGTTTTATTTACCAAATAAACAAATCATTACTGCATCTAACAATTGGAGATTTGAAAAAACAACTATTAGAATTCCCTAAAAACAACCTGCCCGGACACTTTAATATGGTTTGGTTCAAGCCTTCGAGGTACACGATTCATTTTGTAGAAAGATGAAGTGACGTTAAAAGGATAGAGGTAGGTAACAATTGGGGACACTTAACTTGATTCTTCACAATAAATGACAGACACTTAAATCAGCCTATCTCCACATGTCAGTATGAAAGGTCAAAGCCCTTTGATCCTCGATCCACACAAGAGGCAGAAGAACCCTTAACATTATCTAGTAACCCTCATTGGATGTATACATACCTAGGAAATATTCACAATATTTCAAAAGTTTATATTGCAGAAGGAACTTAGAGCAGTAGACTTTTGGTACAGGTAATACAATCCACTTTTTTATAAGTTTGTTCCAAACTACATAGCTAATATTTATGTTCCCTCGTCTCACAGGTTTGAATATCAACATAGAGGCTCCACACATGTCCACGTTTTATTATGGCTTGAAAATGCCCCTAAAGTTGATGTGATAGACTAGGCGGATACAACAACTATTGAGGAAACTAAACAATACTTTGATAAGTTCGTATCTACCTGGAACACTCGCTCAGCTTGCAACCGATTAGATTTTTTTCGTAGGCCACTACTAGATGACCCTTGTTTTCTAGATACAACACAAATTCTATCATCCTCCCCACTTGTAGACCTTGAAGAACTACTTAATCATGTTCAATGCCACACTAAATGTTCAGAGTAAACATGCTTGCATAGAAAGCAATCACAGTTGCAGTGCAGGTACAATGCCCCCTGGGCCACGCAACCTACTTCATCTTTGGTCATTGAAAGTGATGGGAAAATTAAGTACCTCCCTTCTAGAAATGATGATAGATTGAACATCCACAACCAAACTATGATATCCATATGGAGAGAAAATGTTGATTTCCAACCAGTACTTTCTCGCCATGCAGTTCTTAAGTATATTGCAAAATATTCTTCAAAAGCATAGCAACATTCAGAAACCTATCACCAAATGTTATCCATATTTTCAAGAGATGTTGATGTTGATCCTCCAGCACATATTGCAATCTGTAAAATGCTTACAAAAAGCATTGTTGAACATGACATAAGTGCACAAGAAACATGCCACATGCTCCAAAAATTTCCACTTGTTATGTGCATCCATTCATTTGTTTCATTAAATGTTGGAAAAAATTTTGAGATGTGTCATTGAAATGAAACCCATGTACAAGAAACAATCGTTTGCTTAGATGCATATAGGGTTCACCCTGTAAGCATGGAACACCTACCTCTTATTCAAGTTGCTTCAAGATTAGAGCTACAACAAGAACCGTAAAGGCGATAAATGGAAACTGTGATCAAGCCAAGTAATTGTTTGGGTCCACCAAAGATTTGTAGATGTTCCAGCTCAGGAATCAACGTCCTATGACCTTTTCTATTGGTCAGAACTCCTTTTATACAAGCCTTTCAGAAATATTGTCTCTGAATTTGGCTCAACCCCACATGACATCAATTGCACTTGGGACTTGTTCAAGCACAACTACAAAGCATGGCATGTTTTACGCACTACCGTAGACACAAGACATTCTATAGATGTTAGTTCTGACTCTAAAGTCGAATGCAATATTCAACAGGAAACATTGCATGAATGGTAAGTTTTGGCACAACTTCATCTAGGAAACAACACGGGTCTTGATAGTCTTGAAATGGTGGGGAAATGAGAATTTGACATACACAATAATTGGAACATTTATGATGTTCCAGCTGATTTGTAGATAATTGGTCCATCATTCATCGAAAGAAAAAAGGTAGACACAATTAACACCAGCATGCAGGCCACACCACCATCTTCCACATTTCCTTTGTCTTCAGAACAACAACTAGCTCTTGATACCATACTACACCATTTAGTAAACAAATCCCATCTACTTGCACTAAAATTAATAATTCAAGGAACAACTGGCATAGGAAAATCATATCTGATAAATAAAATTAGGACTTCATTCACAACAACATCAACCACATCTCCCTCACCTCTCCTTCTACTTGCCCCTACCGGTGTTTCAGCATTCAACATCTCCACATCCACAATCCATACAGGCCTTTGTATTCCAATCAAAGAACTAAAACCCCTTGAAGGCCATGCATTATCATCTTTTCAAGAGTCACTAAAACATATAGAATATATTCTTATTGATGAAATGAGTTTCATTGGCCCAAAGTTGCTAAGAAAAATTGACTACAAGCTTTGCGAGGCTTTCCCACATTCTAAAACAACAAAATTTGGGAACATATATATCATCCTCCTCAGCGACCTTGGCCAATTACCATTGGTTATGGACACTCCTCTTTATACAAGCAATTCATATGGAGCTAGCCTTTGGAAGGGATTCCATTCTTCCATTACCTTGCAAATAATATTTCGGCAACAAGGAACCACCACTACACAAGTTTCATTTCAGCAATTACTGCTCCACATGCGAGATTCAACTCCTCTTATTGAGGACTGGAAACTCCTAATGTCTCACACTGACTCACACCTAACTCAGCAGGAGCTGAATATTTTTAAGGACGCACCACATTTGTTTGCAAAAAATGAATTGATGGACTCCCACAACCTTTTAATGTTGAAAGCATTGAACATTCCAATTACCTAATCCATTGCTCAAGGTAAAAAATGAGAAGCAACAAGAGAAATTGATGATGATCAATTGGAACACAAATTTCTTCTATGCAAACAACAAAAAATCATGCTTATTGCTAATTTATGGGTTGACGCAAGCCTTGTAAATGGTGTTACAGGAACAATCACCGACATTGTTTATGACACATCAATGCCACCACCAACAATACCTTTATTTGTTGTTGTCAAATTTGATAGATACAATGGCCCATGTTGGGATCCCTCCAACCCATTACATATTCTAATACCCCTATTTCAAGAGGGAATCGAAGAAAATTTCCAATTAAACTGGATCGGGGATTAACTATCCACAAGTCTCAAGGACTTACTTTTCATAAAGCAACTATCAACATTGGAAACACTGAAAGACAAGGTCTGACATTCACAGTTTTCTCCAGAGTTCCCTCAGCACTTGAAAATCTGCACATTTCCCCTCCTTTTTCATTTGAAAGGTACTCAAAAATGGCGCATGTATCTACACTTGGAGCAAGCAGAAAGGAGGAGTCAAGACTAATTTCACTTAACCAAAATCGACCCATCGTAAATACTAGTCTCTACTTTGATAGCACCTCCACTACTACTTTACTCAACACTACTTGTATCCAAAGCGGAAGTCTTCATGTATTCATGTTTAGTGCAAATAAAATTGTCCAAAAAAGGCAACCACTCATGATATTATATTTGCAAATGTATATGTATGAATTTGTAACAAATTTGAAATGTACAGATAGAACCTTTCAATGTAATGTTTCATCTATATTCCTACTCTAACACTATTCAATCACACTTGTTATCAAGAGTCCATTTAAGGATTTTTCAACAAAAAACCAATCAAATAACAATGCAACCATCCTCTCAAACACTTTGCAACACTAACACAATTTCACCCCCAAATAATTACAAACCACTATCATCATTTCTATTGTACATTTGTGAACTGCTAGTTCTTAATTTTTATGCAAGAATGGATACAAGATTTGATCAAAGATTTTAATTAAGGTAGTTTTGTTTATTAGGAACTTGTAATTTAAGGAGAAATGGTGCTTACGTTATGGTGCAAATCAATACATGATTTTGGGTCACAAAGTGTGGTAAAGACATTTGTGTTCTTCGACAAACATGGATTATCCACAATTTCCTCCCAATTTCAATCTGAGTTGGATAACACTCTAGATGAAGGCCAATTTTCCTCATGTCCTCTATTCTGATGCACACTTTGTGTAATGTAGAGGATCTACCTAAAACTACTCTAACTTGCTAAGGATTGAGGTCCCTAAGAATTTACAAGAAATTCAAACCTCAAGTAAAACATGGTCACAAAATATTTGATGTTATTTTTCTCTAAAAGAATGTTGAACATCCTTCATTTGCATTGATTATTAACTTCATTTCCCAATACAATGTTAAGTCATGGATAGACTGAAATTCCAACCACGTAGATCTAAATTTGTTAATGATGCTAGTTAATCTAGTCTATTTCGATCCGTGGTAATGTTGTAACATACAACAGGTAACAGTCAGTGTGATTGCATAACATGGAGATTTTCCCAAAGTGTGGGACTTTGCAATCGGGAAATATCTCCGGAGAAAGGTGGCTTCCTATTCCTCTATATCTATCACCACTCACCAATTTACAGAGAAACTAATCCAAACCCTATTCTAAATTTTCCAAGGAGATAGGGAAGAAGGATGCAAGAAAAGTAAAACCTAATTCTACTAGAGGTGATGCACCAATAAGGAATGTTGAATAATTTTCCTTGAGATAGGTAATGAAAATGAAAAATTGAAGAGGATGAACACACCACAGATCAATTAATTCTATGAATCAAATCCATTCACCATTAAACACAAACCATCAAAACATGTAATACATTCTAACATGCACAGATAACCAAGATTGCAATGAGAGATCAGGAGAATGCAATGAACACAAGAGAGGGTTAAAATTCATCCACAAACTTATATTATTGCTCCATAGATTTGATACAGTGCATTACAATGGCCAAGAGGGGAAAAAATTGCATTGCAGTTTGAATGGGAGGTTTGAAACTCCAAAAAGATCACTTACAAACAAGAGAAGACGGGAGGGTGCAGAGCACAATTATCCAACATTAGAATAATGCCCCTCATTACAATTTATAGAAGAAGATTTGCAAAGGAGGAGAGAGAAAATTGAATCCCAAATTTGCCCAAAATCCTCCAAAAAATCATTGTTTAATCCTGTAATGAGTGTGCATTCAGATCTTCAAAATCTCCTTTTTCATTAATGGTTTGCCTTGAGCTTGAAGAAATTGATTGTGATTGCACCTCTTGTCTAGTCTAGCTCCTGTAGCTTCATGATGACCTTTTCCACCAACCTCATTAATGGACTCTCACCTACCACTTGCAATTCTTTCCATTTTCAGAGGTTTAGAACCCCAAAATCCAAAATTGATGTTCCCATATTGTAGATCCTTGAAATCACCTTTCCAATGACTATAAATTTAAAGAAATGGTTAAGTACATTGGAAGATATCATTTTTACTTGGATGCTTCACTAGGATTTTCTCCTATCAGATTAACCTCTTGAAACTAAAAGATTTAGATCTTCACCATTGGATTCTACTCTGAAACACCTTTCCAGAAATATAATTTTGTTACAATTTGGATAAAAATTGCATGAGATATGCTTGTTTGAAATTTAGGCATCTGGTTTAGGGTTTTTAAGGAGCTCCATCAAGCTCCTTTCTTCCTCATCGAGCTCACTTTTACACTACCGAATTCAAAGTGACTCACTTCAAGCACATTTGTCCACCATTACCCATGCCTACTTGGCACACCCATTAGACAACCACTTAAGTATGGCTTACAAAACCATGATCCAACCGGTGCGACCTATGGGTTTCCCATATGAGCATTTGGGTGGGATTATCATTTTTCGGGTTTTGGGCTACGCCCCTTTCGGGACTCAGGCTTTGACCCATTTCAGGCTTGTATAGCACTTCAAACTTTCTTAACATGAAAACTAAGCTCCAAACCTGAAAACTTTCTGTTGACCACAAATTTGCAAAATAATGTTAAAGTCAATTGACCTCTTTGCTTTTCATTCACACCCTAACCTTTTGGAACTTTGGTCTTCACCATTGGAATTTGGGAAATCTCACCTTTTATTATGACCCCTTTTTGGATTTTATTTAAAATTTCCGAAGTTAACTTGTTTGAAGCCTCGGGAAACCAAACCCAAAGTTTGTTTCCAAACTCCTTGAGCTCCTTGAAACTTTTGGGTTTCAAGATTTTTGCTTTCAGAGCTTTAGAGCTCTCCCACCAACCTAGATTTTTAAAGACTTACCAAACTGAGCTCGAAATGTGACTTCAGTCTCTCCTGTTGACACTCCAAAATTCTATGCCATTCAAATCTACCATCTCGGTTGCCACTAGCCATACCTCTCATTCACCATGTGCAACCTCTTTTAATCCCCTCAGCTTATTTTACATATGCGAGCTTCCATTTTTCATCAGCCTTTGGAGTTTCAAGGATCTCTTGAAACCTTTCATAGGTTTTGAGTGTTCCACTAACCTAACTCGACCAACTAAAACCACCGAATTTCATTCCCTGAAATCACCTCTGCCACGTCACCACCATTCTTGATCCTGAAATTTCTGAGCTAAGCTTTGTACTTTGAGATAGCTCCCAAATCCCCAAAACTTCTATTTTTCGAGCTACCACCCTGAAATTTGGATTTGAGCTAGCCCACCTCACCCATGCTCCAATGAGTAACTTGCCACTTTTTTGACTCGGGTCATTTATTTTCAGATTCACACTCATGGTTCGAATGTCCTTTGATATGAGCTCCAACCTCTGTCCTTCATTGAGCCACGATCTGAACCCAATCTGGTTATGAATTTCCAAATTTTGACATCTCGCTACCAAGGCTCCATTTCTTGGAGTTTGTTCTCACATGGCTTTCCTTTCCTGTGTTTTTTGCATTGTTTGCATTCTCCTCCAATTGTCGGGCTCAACATCTGTGATTGTCTGAAACATTCTTCATGAAGCCATTTGAGTTCATGTAACCACCATGAGTCATGATCTTCCATGATTATTCCTTTTTCCTTCAGCCTCCTTCATGATCGAGCAACTACCTAGATTTGGCCAAGATCCTTGTGATCTGGCCCTGACTCCCTGAACTTTCCTTCACTCCCAAGTGAGTTCCTATGAGCTCTTCAATGTATTGAGCTAACCCAAGCTGAAAATTGGTTTGAGTTCCTTAGCCACGACTCATCCTCCAAGCTTCGCTGGCTAATTTTTACCATGTTCACTGATTGTGCCTCATATCCGTTTAAGTTGAGAGCCCATCCTTCCAACTTGCTTATATTTTATCTTCAATTTCCTGTTAGCTCGATGTGAAGCCAAGGTGAGCTACACTCCAAGGGCATTACTTGCATCCCAAATGTTGACTCACCCACCCTAGCTTCCATCATGAATTCATTTTTTTTTGTATCCTTCCCCAAGTTTTTTGCTGATTTTTCAAATCCATTTATAGCTAAGCCAAAATGGGGGAAAGACCAAGCTCCTATGGCTTGTTCAAAAATATTGAATTTCTTCCAAGTATCTCAGGCCAAATTCCTTTAAGCCACTTAATAGCTTTTGTGCCTGCTCAGGAGCTATTTTTCATTGTCCAATGGGACCCTAATGGGTATCTAGAAATGAGCCCATTAATTTTATTGGGCCAACAATTTTTCAACAATTTGGGGCCTTTTTTTAATCTTGAATGTTGCCTGAGGCATATTGAACAATGATTCCCAAGACCTTGAGACCACATGTGTCCATATTATCCATAACCTCTTGGGGCCCACTTGGGAGCTTGTAACTACTCTAGGACCTTGTTGGCTAATTTTTCCCATGGGGGTGCAAAAATTGTCAACAATTTGGTGACTCATGGGGAAATCTGCCTGCTAGATGTTCTGAACCAGTAGCCTTAGGCATATCCATTGGGCATGGAGTCACTCTATACCTGCAATTGATCCTGAATCTATGAAATTGAAACCTAGAGACCACCCAGCCACTGAACCTGAGAACCTACTATGCCACTTGCACTCTTAATTTTCACAAGAAAATCTTAAAAATAAGATTTGTGAGAGTAGAAAATTGCCTTGATTGAATATTTTCATCTATTTCCTCTCTGTAACCCTGTTCTACGAGACTGAAATGGATTGTCTTGAAACCTGATTCTTCCAAGTATGGAGCACACAACTGATGATTTCTTGGCATGTATTGTACATGCTGCAAAATTTTGAATAAGACAATTCTTAAGTTTTTTACATCATGGAACTCTATTAAATTTGGATTTTCTATTTCTTTTGAAAGTTCCACTCTTCGACATGATGTTGGAGGTTGCTTTCTCAATCTGGTGGAGGCACTTGGAAGTTCACCTATGATTGGCCTTGAAGGACTCGAAGAATGAAAACTCATTAAAATCAGTCCTTAACCTGATTTTAGTTACTCTACATTTGTTTTCTTTTAATATTTGCAACTTTGTCACAAGTATGAACTTCTCTTGTTATAACATTTCATTTGGGAGGCACATTGAACTGCACAATGATACAACTTAGGAGCAAAAAACCGTGCTGAAGCACTTAGGGAAATTGAAACCTAAACTACAACAAGACAATGTGCATACGCACTTAGAGGAATTAAAATTCTAATCTAATATGTACAAGGGTGAAACTTTTCCTTTTAGTAGCAATGTTTAAGATAGATTCCATTGACCAGAATCAGAAGTTCCTCTCCATCCAATGTAGACAATTGGAAGGCATTGCTGCTTTTACATCCTGTGACCATGTAGGGGCCACTCCAAATGGCATCAAACTTGGAATGCCTACCTGGTTTTTCCCGATCTACATCCCATTTCAGAACTAGGTCCCCCTCTTGGAAGGTCCTTGCTTTTGCTTTCTTATCAAACCATCTCTTGACTAAGGCCTGATCTTTCTCCATTGTTTGCACTGCATGTTCTCTGATTTCCTCCAATTCCATCAGCTCTGCATACCTAGCTTCCATTGGTTCAAATTATGACAACTCCAATTGCTTCATGAGCTCCAATGCGGGTAGCTCCAATGATATAGGCAACACTGCTTCTTGCCGTAGACCAACTTGTAGGGAGAGCTACCTGTTGACCTCTTTGGTGTTATCCTATCAGCCCATAATGTTGATTTGAGCTTGGTATGCCATGTCCTTTGATTTTCATCCAGAGTCCTCCTGATGATCTTCAACAAATTCTTGTTTGTGGACTCTGCTTGTCCGTTACCCTGTGGGTAATAGTTTGATGAGGTGCTCAAGTAGATCCCATTCCTGACAGCCCATTTTGTGATCTTGGAACCTAGGAATGCCAATGCATTATCTGATATTATAGTGGCTGGTACTCCAAACCTTGTCACTATTCCTTCGTAGAAGTCCAGTATACTAGACTCATTTTCCTCCTTGAGAGCCACTGCCTCGGTCCACTTGGTGAAATAATCTGTTGCTGTTAGAATCCACTTGTGACCTTGGCTTGAATTAGGATTAATGATTCCGATGAAGTCTAATCCCCACTTGCATGAATGGTTGGTCAACTGAAATTGGATGCAATGGAAGTGCTGCCAACTTCTCTTTCCTGTGAAGAATGCACATTTTTTACATTTCTTGATCCAAGTGTAGCAGTCACTGAACATTGTGGGCCAATAATAACCCACTTTCATTATCTTGAGAGCTTTACCCATGGAGAAAAATGACCTCCTACCTCTCCATCACAAAACTCATGTAACACCTTCTCAATTTGACCTTCTCCAATGCATCTCAATAGAACACAATTGATGTCTTTCTTGAATAAGACACCATCAACAAGCACATAAGGAATGGCTTGTAGTCTGAAGTATCTCCTCTTTACTTTGCTCATTTCTGGAGGGCATAGACCTATTTGTAGGAAGTGTATCATGTCTTGAGTCCAACAAGGAATAGGCACATTATCATTTACTTTTTTCTGATTGTCTTGTAACACCAAGACAATTTCTTTTCCATCACCTACTTCACCTATGTTGACTTGAGGCTAATTGTTCACATAACCTTTTCCACATGACTAGTTTAGTGACTTTTATCTCAATGTCATACTCCATGACACGAGTGATCCATCCTGCATTTTCTCATTCAAATCCTTGTTCAATAAAAGTCCTTGATTCCTGCATGTGACACCAAGAGTTGGATCTTGTTGTTTGAAACTAGGTGCTTGAATTTCTTTAGACTCCTGATTACTGCAAGAATGTGCTTTTCAATGAAGGAGTACCTAACTTCATAATCTTCCAAACCTTGACTGAAGAATGCAATTGGTTGCTCGGATCCCTCTTTGTTTTGTTGTACTAGGATTGTGGAAATTGTGTCTGAACCACCAAAAGCATAAAGCATGAAGTCCTTAGAAAATTCTGGATTGACGAGAGTTGGAGCTTGAGATATGGCTTCTTTGATTGCCTCAAAACTTGCTTTACCTTCTGCAGTCCACTTGAATGCCAAGATATTTTTCAACATCTGTGTTATTGGCTTCACAAGAGTGGAAAAATTTGGTACAAACCTGCGAACAAAATTGATCCTTCCTAAGAAATATTTGAAGAGCCTTCTTATGAGTTGGAAATGGTAATGCTCAAATTGATTCAAATTTTTTTGGGTCAATTATCAATCCTTCCTTTGACACAATGTGGCCTAGAAGCTTTCCTTCATGGGCCAAGAATACACACTTTTTTGGGTTTAAAGAAACTCCGAATCTTCTGCACCTTTGAAATACTTGTCTTAGATGAAAGAGGTGATCTGCTGCATTTTTGGAGAACACAGTGATATCATCAAGATATACTAGCACTATTTTATTTATCAACCCCTTGAATGCCATGTCCATTTCCCTTTGGAAAGTGGCTCTGGCATTCGACAATCCAAATAGCATCTTCTTATAGGCATAGGTGCCTCATTTGGTTGTGAAAGCCACCTTGAACTAGTCTTCTTCTTTCACCATTATCTAATTATACCATGAATACCCATCCAAGAGAGAGAATATTTCTGAGCCCGCTACCACCTATAAGATTTTCTCCATTGAAGGGAGTGGGTAGTGGTCTTTGAGAGATGCCCTATTCAGATCCTGAAAGTCTACACACAACCTGATTTCCCCATTCTTCTTCCTGACCGACACCAAGTTTGCAACCCAACTTGAATGCTTGATTGGAAATATAATACTTGCCTCTATCAGCTTGTTTAGCTCTTTCTTCATAAGAGGCTCAATGTGTGGGTTGACTGGTCTTTGCTTTTTCCTGATGGGCTTAGCATCTGGATCCAGTTCTATTGTATGTTGTGCTAACTTCAGATTGAATCCTCACAAATCTTCATAGCTCCAGGTGAAAACATCTGGAAACTCTTGGAAAAGTTGTATGAACTCATATCTCTCCTGCTCAGTGGCCACTTTTCCAATTTGGAGTGTTTTTCCTTCCCCTATTGAAATTGGTTCTGAATCCTCTCCTTTGACCTGTATGTTAGCTTTTTCTTTATGAAATTGATCATTAGGATTGAAGATGGACTCCAACATAACCAAACCTTTGGGAAGTTTGTTTGTCTGAAGCTATACTACTTGATCTCTGTACTGCTGCTCTAATCTTTCCTGGTTCCTAGCTGAGAATTCTACCTCTTCCTGCAAGAAATTGATGATCTGTTGATCATTCTCAAACACCTGCCAGCTTGTGTTGTTATCTGGGACTGCTGGCCTCACAATTACATGGATATGGGGTTGCATTTTATCTCTTTTAATACTATCCACCACATTGAAATGTTGCTCCAACTACTGCAAGCCTGTCTGCAGCTTCATTTTTCTTCCTAGGTATGGATTCAATGTTGAATGCTTCAAAGTCTTCAATGAGATCCCATACCCTATTTTTGTAACTCTTGAGTAGGTCATTCTTTGTAGCATGTTGTCCCCTGACTTGATTCATGATTGTCTTGCTATCCCCGAACACCTGCAAGTTCTTAATGCCTCTTTTCCTAGCCCAATGAAGTCCATGGACTAGAGCCTCGTATTCGGTCGTGTTGTTTGAAAAAGTGAACTGAAATCTGAATGTTGAATAGTACTTGACATTATGTGGAGACACTAACATTTCACCCCCTCCTGCTCCTTGTCTGCTCCTTGAATTGTTAAAGAACAATTGCCATACTTCATTTTCATCCTTATCTTCCTGCTTGGTGAGGCTTGGAATGGGTGAATTTTCTTCATGTACACAATACACTCCTAATTCAGCTTCCTCCATCTCCTTGTATGGATCAAATGCATGTATTTTGTTAGCCCAATCATCAAGTGTTAAATCTGGAATGCCTTCAACCTTGGTACCTATCTCATGATCATTTGAACACTCCTCTTGATCAAAGGCCGAGAAATTTGCATTGATAGGACTTAGCACATGGGGCTCGATGTGAAATTGGCAATTGGCTCTGACCTGATTGTGGCCTTAGCTCCATACCTTGTCCTAAAAAGCATGTGTGACCAATCTACAGATAGATATCCACCAATTTTGGCTGTGAAATCCCTTGATAGACATAGGGCGAAGAGTGGTGGAAGATCAATCACAGAAACATCCTATAAAACATTGACATTGGGACATGCATGCAGTGTTAGGCTTAACCCTTTGATGACCCCAACTATTCCAACTATTGTCTCATCTAGTTCCATAACTCCTCTTAGCACTGGCTCATACTTAATACCCAATTGATCAGTTATTTTCTTTGGCATCGCTGAGCTACTTGCACCAGAATCAATCATGCAGTTGTGTACTAACTTATCTCCGAAAATCAATGAGACATAGAAGGGTGGAGGTTTCAGATTCTTGCTTGGTTGACCTCCATCTTGTTGAACGACATTGGTAAGAACTTTCTCTTGATCCCTAGGTGTCTCCTTTGAAGTGGACCAATTTTCCATCACATCTTGCAACAAATCTCGTTGCCCTGGAATCACCAGTGATTCCCACATGGAAATGTTCACATGTGTTTTCTTCATCTGATCTATGATGTTGAAAGGAGACAGACTATCCTTTTGTTTTCCCTTACTGGGCACAACCTTTTCTTGTACGTGAGTGTGTACTTGCACTACTGGGTAGTTCCCTAGGATGATTTTACACATTTGGAGCTGCACTTGTTTTATTAACACCTTGTGGTGTGAGAGTGGGTTGAGAAATAATAGGGTTAGATGATTTCCCTTCCTCTATGTTCCTCTTCTTTGACCTTGTGTTGGAAGCCACACCTTGGAAAGGAGGTTGATTGATTCCACAAAAATCTTCCACCTGCCAATTTACCAATGTAGTTTATGTTTGAGGGGCTTCCTGTTGACTTCCCTGTTGTTTATTTTCTTCTTCATTCGGCTCTTGAAGACACACCAATGGTTTGAACCATCAAGGCTTGATTTACTGCACCATTGAAACAAGTAGATTGGTTATGTGGTTAACTGCAAGGATAACACCATTCATATTCTTGAGCAATGTTGTTTTGAGTTGGAACCAAGGCTCTTGATGTCGAGGCTACATTTGGATCATATGGTCAGAATTTCCTGTTAGCTTGTGGTTGTCCTTGGTTCTGGTTTTGGTTTGTAGCTTGAGTTGATGGCCTATTTGATTGAAAAGGAGGCCTATTTGGTTGAGCTTGAGGCTGATAAGGCCTAAAACTCTGAGCATGTTGTCTCTTGATAGAAACTAACTCATTCCCGAAAGCTTGCTGCACCTTGACCATTTCTTGTTATCCTTTTGCTATTTCTTGCAAAGCCTTCTT
Source organism: Taxus chinensis (assembly GCA_019776745.2). Classification (NCBI taxonomy): domain Eukaryota; kingdom Viridiplantae; phylum Streptophyta; class Pinopsida; order Cupressales; family Taxaceae; genus Taxus; species Taxus chinensis. The sequence goes on from CM034157.1 coordinate 101,549,089, forward strand.
AAGTTCTTGGGTTTCAAATGGATTACTTGAATAAGTGGAAGCCTCGTTATTGCTTTGATTTCTTGGAGCAGAAAAGGGGTATATTTTAGGTGCTTGACTAGTTGTAGGAGTTCCCATTTCCGGATATAGAGGCATTGGTGGCCTTGGTGCTAACTTGTCGGCTTGAATGAGGCAATTTTCTGCTATGATAGCTATGTCATAGGTGCCTAGCAGCATTGTTCCTCCCATGGACTTGATCATCTTCACTATATCTAAATTTAGAGACTTCAAAAAGTAGAGGAATGCACCTTCTATCTGCTGGCCTCATGGAAAATGGAATTCGGTCCCATGATCGTTAGAATCAGAAATTGAAATCCATCATCTGCTCATTGGGAGCCCTCTTGATGGTTGTTAATTGTTTCCAATAAAGACAAATTGTCTCCTCTTTCTCCAAACTGATTATAGAGGGTTATGCATATCTGATCCCAATTTTGGATAGATCCCGCTGTCAAGCTCCTAAACCATTGCAATGCCTTGCCTTTGAATGAGGAAGCTAGTAACTTGACTGCAACATCTACTTCATTTATTTCATGAATAGTGCAGATGTTTGCAATATCTTTTATATGATCAACAGGAGTTGTGTGATTCTCACCAGTGAAATAAGGGATGTTTTTTAGTGCTACCACTGGGATAGGGTTTTGAGCATTAAGTGCCAATGGGTTGCTACCTGTAAAGTGAACATAAGGATTTGATGGACCTTGCAGTGGTTGTTGTTGTAGATGTGCCATTATGATTGGCCTAAGAACCCTTTTTGTTTGAAGAAAAGGTCTATTGGGCCGAGGTGTAGATAATGCTCTACTTAGAGGAGATGGTGATCTTTGTGGTCTTCTTCCTCTTGTACCTCTGCATGGAGATAATTACAAGTACTCAAAATTACCTTCCTCTCTTTCTTGTGAATGAGTTTGGATCCTTCTCATATACTTAGACAACCTATGCTGCTACACCACCACTGAAGTTCTATTCCCTTCGGAGTCACCAGATGTGTTAGGAGATGAGCCCCAAAAGGCTGGATGTTTCCAAGTCACACACCAAACTTGAAAAATTGAAAAAATGAAACTTTGAAGGGCTTGATGTTTGATTTTCTAGAGGTTGAATATTGTTTTGAACTGTCATTCTTGAAATCTTGAAATGTAGAGATCTCTGAAACTGAAAAACCTTCGAATGTCTGAAATTGAGGAAACCCTAAAATCCTAAAAGCAGGATACTTTCAAACTCTAAAATTCAAAAGGTCCAAAATTGATGGACTTCCAAAAATTGAAACCTCAAAATCCCAAAATTTTGGAAGGTCTGAAATCCCGAAACCCTGAAATCCCAAAATTGAGAAAACCTTGAAATTTTGAAAGTCAAAATTTCAAAAATCTAAAAATACCCTTTTGAAGTTTAGGTCCCGATCTATCAATTTGGTGAAATTTGGACTTATTTTCTAAGTTAAGCCCTTGAAAATTGATTTTGGAGACTTTAGCCTGAGAGGTGAAAAGTCTGAAATTGAAGAACTTGCAAGTTTCTAAGTCTGAAATTTTCTTGAAAATGCCTTCAAAGTTCATAGAATGACTTCCTTATCCCACTGGGCATGCCAAAACTATTGATGTGTAATCATAACACCCCTGATTGTTTACAATTTGATGGATTGAGACAGTCAGTGTGATTGCATAACATGGAGCTTTTTCCAAAAGTGTGGGACTTTGCAATCAACAAAGCTCTCCGGAGAAAGGTTGGATTCCTATTCCTAAATCTATCACCACTCACCAATTTACAGAAACTAATCTAAATCCTACTCTAAAATTTTCCAAGGAGACAGGGAAGAAGGATTGCAAGAAAAGTAAACCTAATTCTACTGGAGGTGATGCACCAATAAGGAATGTTGAATAATTTACCTTGCATGGAAATGAAAATAAAAATGTGTAAGAGGATGATTGAATCACCAACACAAATCAATTACTTGTCATAAATCCATTCACCGTTAAACACAAACCATCAAAACATGTAACACAATCTAACATGCACAAATAACCAAGATTGTAATGAAAGATCAAGAGAATGCAATGAACACAAGAGAGGGTTGAAATTCATCCACAGACTTATATTATTGCTCCACAAATTTGATACAATGCATTACAATGGCCAAGAGGCAAAAATTGCATTACAGTTTGAATGGGAGGTTTGAACTCCAAAAGATCACTTATAGACAAGAGAAGAAGGGAGGGTGCAAAGAAAAATTATCCAACATTAGAACAATGCCCCTCATTACAATTTATAGTGGAAGATTTGCAAAGGAGGAGAGAGAAAATAATCCTGATTTGCCCAAAAATTCTCCAAGAATCATTGTTTAATCATGTAATGAGTGCATTCAAATCTTCAAAATCTCCTTTTTCATTAATGGTTTTCCTTGAGCTTCAAGAAATTGACTGTGATTGCACCTCCTGTCTAGTCTAGCCCCTGTAGACTCATGATAGCTCTACTTTTCACCAACCTCATTAATGGATTTCACCTACCACTACAATGTTTGAAATTTCCAAAGGTCCATAACCCTCAAAATCTGAAATCCATGTTTTCATGCTCTAGATCCTGAAAATACCTCTCCAATGACTATAATTTTGCAAGAAATGGTTAAGTACATTAGAAGATATCATTATTTTTTTCTGGTTACCTTACTAGGATTTCATTTTCCACTATTCCTCTGAAGATTAAAATGGTCATCACCATTTATATGACTTGGCAAACAATGTTGACTCAACGGGTATAGGTTTTGAAATGGGTGGGAGTTTGAATTTTTTCAGGGTTTCGGGCTATGTTCCTTCAAACTCTACGCAACACCCGCTTTTGGTTCCACACACTCTAACTCTCAAAAGCCATCCTCGAACCCACATACTCCCGAACTCTGAAAACACCTTTTTTGTGGATTCTGAAATCCATCCAACTCACCGCATGTAGCCCGCTTCAGAATTTTTGCATTCGAAACTTTAGGCACTTGCACTTCGGAGTTGTGTGCACTATTCATCCTCCTGTGGCATGATTTTTTCCAAAATTCAATTTCCCAAAATTTCAGAGTTTCAAGATTCAGGATTTAGCTCTCCATTTGTGTAAAAATCCTCCTAGGGCTCTAAAGACATCAACTCTCAAAGTATGAAGTCTTCTGGCTCCAAAATGCTTTATTGGTTCATCCAAGGGCTTGCCCTTTCTTACTTTTCTCAGAATCGGTCATCCCTCCAAATAGCCATGTTGTTGTGCTTAATGTTCTTTCAATGTCATCCTTTTTCCAAGTCCAAATTTTAAGGGCCCCGAAACTATTCAATCTTCAACTCCCATTTATCTCCTTCTACATGGGCTGAGTTCCCATTGGTGGCCAACTCGTTGCTTCGTTCAGGGGTTTCTCACCATTTGCGAGTTGACCTTGTCGTTGATGTGTGAGTCATGGCCGAGACAACTTTGTGGTTCTTACGAGCTTAATTCCATTTCACAACCCGCTCCTTCCTTGACTATCTCGCCGAACGTTAAAACTCATATGAGCTTCCACGATGCTGGCTTTTGGCCCCTCGAGCTACTTGTTTCCATGACCCAGCCACCATAGACTGTGCGAGCCCATTCATCACTTGCATCACACTCTTGCGAGTCAATTCGTCCACGTGTTTTCCCTACTGCGTTATGGCCGAAACTTTTATCTCCATGGCGAGCCTTTTTTTCATTGTGGTATGCTTGAATTATGGGCTTGTTCCCTTGGCCGAGTTGTCTCTGTCCACTATGGTTATGAGCTTTCCATTGGTGGGCCGAGCTCGCTTGGTTATGAGTTAGTTGTACACTAAGCACCGAAGTTCAAGTTCCTTAGAGAGTGACCTACGTTTGTTCCACTTGACATCAGATAACCCATACCTTTCATGTATGTGAGCTCCTATGGTGACTGTCGATCGTTCCATGGTTTGTTGTATGGTTTGACCTATGAGCTATCCATGTAAATTGAGCTCTCTTGGCTAAATACAAGTTTACCAAGTAACTTGGCTCTCTAGTAATACACCATCGAGATCAAAGAGCTTGATTTCCATTTTATTGGCGTAGCTCAATTCTGAGCTTGACCTTCGCACACTCAAGGGGTCCCTTGGTTTGGCATCGCCCACCGATGCATTGGTCGGCTAAGCTCGGGGAGCTCAGATCCTTGTCGAATGTGACCCGACTCCATGTTTTTGTGTCATTCACAAAGCCATCTCAACTTAGCTGAGCTATAAGACAACTCAGCTCGTCCCCCATACAACTCCTAACTCGATCGAGCTCCATCACAACCTAGCTCATCGAGTAGCTCGTCAAGCTACTCGGCGAGCTCTTTTCTAGCTCGATGGCCTAGATGAGGCAAGAATTAAATATTTTGATACCCTAGAGCCCGTTTTTTTAATTTTGTGTGTCAGAGGCCTGTTGGGGAATACAATAAGGGGTTTTGATATTTGACACGAATTCTTCCATTTTGCTTACTTTGTCCAGAGGTGGGCTCGGGTTGGCTAGTTTTACCTGAGGGAAAAATTCATCAGCACAACGTATGAAAGGAAATATTAAAACCCTAATGTGAAAAGGAGGAAGATAAATGACTTAGTTGATAATAGACGATTGTCACAGAGTGTCGCAGGTCTAACTGGAAATTTTGGGAACAAAAAAGAACATGCAAAAGTCCTAAAAAGACTAGATCTAGAGGATCTAGGTGGACCAGGGCACCTGGGACTAGACTAGGGCGCCCATAGACACTTTGGTATGAATTTTGGTCGCCTTGGTTTGCGAAAAAGCTCCAAAAATAGTTTTTGCAGGGTCGCAAGATAATATGTAACCTTCGCTAGCTATCGCACTAATTTTTCTGAACTACGCTGAATGCTCAAAATATTCCAAGATGAATAAATGACCTGTAAAATACCAAAGAGAAGTATCAAAACCCTAAAAAAAGATGCAGAATGAATGGGTCAAACTCACCTCAGCTGCCACAACAATGGGCTTACTAAAGTAAGTGTTGCACTACATTTCAGACCCAGATGTAGTTCTGGCGTGTGTGTGTGCATGTCATGCACTAGGTGCTCTTTTTCCAATCACACTTTGTGAAATAGCGAGCAAGAGCTATATGTAGAAAATATAATAGTATGTGTGTGTTTCACCAATAAGTTTTACATTTTCTAGGATGAATGGTTAAGGAGGAATACCTGTGAGGCGAAGGTGGAAGGTAAAATGTGTGTGTTGTAGAATTTTGATCCAAGTTGATTGTGTGAGCTTCCCTTTGGCTAGGAGGAATGACTTGTATAAGAAACACAACAAGATCACCAAATAGTATTAAATAACAAGAGTCAGAGGACACCCTAGCAAGGCTAGATCTGGGAAGCGTGATGCTTCCTCGAGTGGTTGTCAATCCTCTATTTAATACAATTTAATGTAAGAAATAACAGTTCCTATTGTAGTTGATAAGATTTAGGTATCTACTATTAACATACAATAAGTGAATTTAAATCAACATGCAACAGTTAGAATTAAATACAAACGATTAATGGGCTTGTTTGGGTCTGTAGGTGTAGCAAAGGCTATAGGTGAGGTCTAGGTGAAATTACGCCAGGTTTTGAGCTATTTTGGGGAAGTTGTTAACTCATTGTTATAGGCAAAACAACCAGTCTCAAAGACTGGTCTCAGTTGGACGACTGCTGCCGGTATAAGAGATATACTAATGTCAGTTGGCTAACTAGTTTTGGTAGGGGAAATTTGGTTCAAATGTTAAAACGGGAGTTTTAACCTCTATGTGATTACACAGAGAGTGAAGAGGGCATTGATAAGGTTGTAATATTGTTAAGAAGACTCGTGTATGCTAAAAAAGAGGTTAGAAAGGGCGTAAAGGCTTGAGATGGTTGAATAGTGGGTTGGTGGAAATAAGGTGATATACAGGTAATGGAAAGAATATAATATAGAAAGAAATGAAATATCTATACTTGAATAAACACAAATGATAAAATCACAATACTTACTAGGTATGTTGCAGATCTTGTGAGTGGAAGTGGTTGGTGGTTGATCGAAGAAGAGATGCCTAGGTCCAATGTCGCAACAGTACAACCTGTGTGTTCCCGTGAGTATTCCAATGCTCTAGAAGGAGAACTAACTACGTGTCTTGCAATGTGGTTGTGTGTGTTCGTCATCTAGATGTAGGAGGGCTTGAAGATTCGTGATTGAATGCAATAAGGCTCTAATAACTGAATGACCAACCTGGGTAAAGGGTTGTAAAATTCTATATAAAGGAACCGATGGCGGTTTAGGTGACCGACGTCAGCCAAGGATAAACCGGCGTCGGTTAGGGTGAAATAGTCCTATTTACCAAGAATAGGTAGATCTTCTCATATTTGGTGTGCTTTCCTTGTCAGGTGTGCTTAGGGAAGTAGAGTTCACATGAGAAAAGGCAGGAAGATCTTAGAAGAATTCTAGTTAGGTTTAGGAATAATTCTTAGTTAGTTAGGTCAAGTGGTGACTCAACACTAGGAGTGATGACTCAGTGCTGAGAGTGATGACTTGGTCACTATGAGATAAATGCCCCTGGAAAGGGTCCAGGGTGACGTGTAATGATGAGGTGGAGGTGTGAGGATGAAACTAACTTAATTAAATTAATTAAATTAATTAATAATGTGAGGATGAATATTAATATGGGATGAAGGGGTCATGATTAGTTAAACATGTTATGTTAATTAATTGAAGGGGACCAAGGGTGCCTTGATGATGGAGCTATGTGGATGTCAATGCAATAGATGGATGCAACTCTAGATGGAGTGATAGTAGTGTATGATGTTAGGTCCCTCATTATGGTCTCATAACTTTATATTTATAGGGTTCTCTTGGTCTAATTTCATAATTAACCCCAAAAAGGCCGACCACATAAAAGATAAGAATGAAAAATGGCTAGAAAAGACCCAAAAATGGTAGGAAAGTGGAAAATAGACCAGGGTGCCCCCAGGTGGGACCAAGGTTCCCTAATATTAAATATGGGCACCCCAGTTAGGGTTAAGACGATGGGGGATCTTTGGAAATGACTGGGTAAGTAGGTGTCATAGGTCACAAAATATGAAATAAAATAAATAAGATGGCAAAAAGGACGGGGGTTAATTAGTACTTTCTTTCCTTGAGAACCTTCTAAATAGTAGTATGAGACCGGGATAAATAAATGTCTAAAGTGCATGATTTTGTGACTACATTTTGCCCCCACTTTATGTTGGTGAGTGAAAATCTCGTAACATAAAGTAGATAGAGATGCGTACCTGATGTCAATGAAGAGTGATAGAAGAAGGTGTGCCAAAGGACTAGACAGAAACGTGGAATGATAAAAAGATGGAGGAGCGTGGAAACTATAGATGAAAAATGTGTAAAGAAAAAGTGATGAGAGTGAACCTAGGGTGAAACACGTGTGTGTAGCTGCCATAATGTGTACCTGCATGGTTAGTAAAGCATGTGTGTTGTCATGGAATGTTGTTGTTGTTGTCACTTGTTGTTGCCCCCATTTGACTGCTTGTTTCTCATACGGCCGGACCTGCAAGGAGAAAATGATCAAGTAGTCAAATATGTATGTATGTAAGTGTAAAAAATGCAATGTAAGCATGCATGTAAAGTACACAAATGTAAAGTATGTAAATAAGAAGTGTAAATGGAACATGTGCACCTGATCCATGTCGAGAAAGAGTGTAGAAGGATATCTTGTACTGTGAGTTTTTTGGGTGATCTCATGCCACCCTGGCTGAAGAAGTGTAGGGAGGAAATGCTCTGTGTCCTCCAAGCTCTAACCGCTTCTCCTGAAATGTGTGTAGAGATCTCTGTAGTGTCCTGGTTTTTTGGGTGATCTGATGCCACTGGCTAAAGAAGTGTAGGGAGGAAATGCTTTGTGTCCTCCAAGCTCTAACTACTTCCTATAAATGCCAAGGACACCATGTCCTATAAAATCCGTTGTGTATGGGGTTCGTAGACTGGTCTGAACCCACTCGCTGAATATAACTAAACCAAACTAGGGAGGAAACCGGTGTAAATCGTGTGTTGTATGTAGAAACCCCCAAATGATGCCCCCCTCTTTGGGGGTGCATGTGATGTCACTGATAGGAGACATGTGGCCCCAAAAGAGGGCCAACCACATGTATGTTGAAAAGTGCTTGGTAGAAACCAAGGCACACACAAACAAGAAGGCTAGCCAAAGACAAGTATAACATGCATGTATATAAAAACAGTGTGTAATCTATGCAAACAGTATGTAAGCTACCAAGCAAGGTAATGTAAACATGCAATAAGACAAGTATGCCACACAAAATGGGTTGCAAACATGGGACATCACTCATGATGTCATAAGACATGCAAGGCCATCATGGCCACAAACAACAAACAAGTGTGCACACCAAACAAAGTGCAAGGCCCACGCAAACAATAGACAGACAAGTAAAAACAAACAAACAAGTAGTCATGGAAACATATAATCCTGCAAAACAAGTGTTGCACATGGAACACCCATTAGCATGTTAGAGAAATAACCAATATGTCAAAAGTGTGTATGATCAAGTAATGTAAGATGCTAAGTACAAAAATGAAACAATAGCACCTGGATGAGACGAATGTGGATGCCCCCAGTGACCAGTATAGTAAGGGTAGAAGGAGAGCATCCATGCCGCTTGTAGGAGTCTTGTATCTATGATCACACTAAATAAATGCATGAACGCGCATGTGTGGATGGTATAGATAATGACATATAAGAAATCAATCTAACATGTGTAATAAAGTGAACATGTAAAACACTAGTAAGCAAGAATAAATGCCCCCAAGACAATGCAATATGTTGTGGATGGATGGAATGGAATGCAAGATGGAATGATAGGATCCATGTGCCCCCCGAGTGGATGGAAGTGTATGCAATGAGGTTCATTTTGTTTGCCCCCTCAACAGTCAAGAATGAACCATAAATGAGAGTGTGTCATCGGGAAATGGTTGAGTAGTGTATATCATGTCTAGCACACTATGATGAATGTGTATGTATAATGTTGATGATATGCGACATATAGAGGAAATGTGTGTGGAACTTATAGCCTAAGTGTATACCACTACGAGATGAAGTATGGAGTGATGATTTATCCCTATAAGCAGTATATCACTAAACATATATCACTATGAGAGGAGTGGATGAGTGATGATTTAGCACTAAGTGTATATCACTACAAGATAAATGATAAGGAGTGGTGATGTAACCTAAGGTGTATACCACTACAAGATGATAGAATAGGTGATGATTTAGCCTAAAGTGTATGTCACTAAGCTAGAGATGTCGCATGATGAAAGGTGGAATAATATGGGTGTGATAAGTGTAAGGTCCATTTGATTTGTAAACCCTCAGCAGTCAAGTATGGACCGATGAACTAAAGTGTGTCATCGGGTGGTGAGTGCAGTGCGTAGAAGACAATGTAGTATAAATGACCAAGTGATGAATAGGGTATGTAAATGTGTGGTATGTTGAATGTGATGCTAAATGTGTAGGATGTGTAATATGTAATGTGTAAAATGAAATGTAATGTGTGATAATGTAGGATGTATGGATGAAATGTAAATATAGGCTCATAGATGATGTAGACTAGCATAATATGTAGAATATAGGTGATGTATAAATGTAGTGTGAAATAGCCTAATGGCATGTAGAATGACCAATATGTGCATGATGAGAATGTAGTATAATGTAGAATGTAGGCTAAGTGTAGAATGGATGGTGTATGATGTGTGATGTGTGTGATAAAATGTAAATATGTAGTGCCTATAGTGTAGTGTGTGGGGTTCAGTGTAATGGTAATCCCTCAACAGTCAAGTGTGAACTGAAGCACAAGAGTGTGTCATCGGGTAATGACACTAGAATATATGATGAATATGAATTTATAAAATGTAAAGGAGAATAAGTGTGACTAGCACAAGACTAAGTATGCGATGCTAGAAGGAGGGGGGAATATGGAGTGTCATCATGCCCCCCCAAGCATGTGTGAATGAATGACTATCCAATGATAGTGAAGGATTAATGTCCTTCATCTGGTGTGGGTGGCGAAAGCGTATGACCATGTTCTAATAAGGGAGGTATAGTAGACAAATGTTGTAGTGGGGAATGAAGCCTATGTGCATGTGAGGGATGAATATATGAAGAAGGTCGTGGTGCCATAAAATGTGTCGGTGATAAGGATCTGTATGTTGTGGAATGTGAAGGTGAAGAAGGTCATTGTGGAATAAATCGAGGTGGTGACCTATGTCGTGATGTAGTAACTATGTGAGGAATAGGCCTATACTTATGTGTAGGGCTAGTGGAGCGATGTGGTTGTACAGAGGATACACAAGTAGGTGAACTAGGGGTAGATTGTGCATTGAACAACTTTGACAGTGGTGCAGTAGATGAAGTATGGGATGTACTAGGTATTGTGTGAGGAGATGGTGACCATGGAGTGGATGGAGGGATACCATTAATAGAAATGACCTGGTTGTTATGGATGAACTTGAGATGCAAATGATTCATGGAAATGATAGATTGTGAGAAATGAATCCAATTGAGACCTAAGAGCATGTCACAATAGTCAACTGTGTTGCCAACAAGGAAAGGTACAAGCATAGTAAGAGGGCCAACTGTAACATGGAGTTTAACAATGCTAAAAGGTTTTGCAAAAGGGTACTCAACTTGAGACAGAGGGTAACAGAATGGCCCTAAGGAGTGACATAGAGCACGCACTAATGGGCCATGATGGGTCAACCTTAGTGTTGTTGATGGGGGTGGATCCAATAGATGCATGGATGTGCAAATGGTTAGATGTGAACTTGGCATGATAATCGATATTGGAAAAGGAAATGATAGGTGGTGAAATTCAGTGTTAGCAACTAAGAAATCTAGAACTTATGAGTCAGGGGAGAGATACAGTGTGAAATATGATTAGTGGTTGAATCTGTTGTCTTGTGTGTTATGTTTTGGTAGTCATTGTTAAAGATTTTGAGTTTATGGTTTTCATTGTAGGAGGAGTTGTTTCAGATTCTGGAAACTTCAATTTGAACCATTGTCAAGAAAATCTTGGATGAGATGTATCGTACCAGAAACATGATTAGTGGGATGTCCAATGCATTGATGATAGTCACAATAAGATAGTTTTCATCAAAAGTTCATCCTTTTGGGTCATGATGGATCAAGTTGTAGAGGAGATGGTAAGTGTAATAAGATTGTTATCAAGAGTTTGGTATAAAGAAATGGGAAGGGTGCTAAAATTAGTAAAAGGCTATATGGTTGTGATCGAAGTTCCTTCAGAGTAGAGATTGTGTTGACGATAGTTTTTTTGTGTCCATGGATTTAGTTATGGAAGATTTGAAAGTTAGCTTATTTTGAAAATATTAGTGGAGGACGACCTTTTCTTGATATTTGAGTTTGCCTATGGTTAAATTTTGTTCTCACGAAGTTTGAGAGTATGGAAAAGTTGATCAAACATGAGGAGATGTCTCAAAGATAACACTCTCTTGTAGAGGTGGTAGTAAACTTTGAATAAATAAATCCTGAAGTTCATGATATGCAAGGACATTAGACATCTTAGCTACATTATTCTTATATCACAAGACGTAGTGGGATAAGTGTTCATTAGTCCCCTACTTGAGTTGTGCCAGCTAAGCATAAGATATCTTGGAGCCAATGTCGATAGAAAAGTGAGTGAGAAAGGTATTGGCCAAATGGGTGAAAGAGACTATGGAGTGGACATGTAGAGTCATAAACCAATGCATTGCATAGTCTTGTAGGCTACACGGAAAAAACTTAACTAGTACAATGTGATCATTTGTATAATTAAGGAATGCTACATGAAATGATCGTGAAGATACATCTTGGGTCCCCATGGCATTGAAGTGGTAGCTTAGGAATGGTAAATTAGGTGGCAATGGGTATCATTGATATGGTAGGTGCAAAAGGAGTATGCAACATGATTGTAGAATCATAGCAAGATGGATCCATGACATGGATAGTAGCTATGCATGATGAATTTGGTTTGTAAGTCCTTGATATAAGAAGTCAAATACAGAATTTGAAGATTGCAAGATGTCAAGATGAGAAGACCATTGTGAATAATATGGTTGGTGGTGCCAATAGGATAGTGGAAACATTTGTGGTGGTGGAGTAGCAAGATAATAGGATCTAGAAACATGAGTAGGTGGTGATAGATACATATGGTGCATGAAACATAAGTAGGTAAAGTAGAGACCATAGGAGCAGAGGAAGCAATGATGGAGGTGGAAGGATCATGAGCCCTCTTAGCTACAAATAAAGCATATAAAACATGAGGAAGATGGGTAGGATCTTTACTATACAATTTGGATGAAAAAGTGATGGCGTTGAGTTGATCTTGTCAACATTAGTGTCTTCATCGTAGGAATTTTCACATGTAAAAGATAAATCTAGGAAGGAACTTGATAGGAGTCATCTAAAATAGAGCCATATCATGTGGATGTCAACCATTGTCTTAGGAAGTAGATGAGTAGATAAAGGGGAGTTCACAATATTGAAGAGATCCAAAATGGACCACTAGGTGATGGGCATAAAATAAATAAATCAAAATAAGACCTAAAATGGAGAATGAGAAAAGGATCATAGTTAAGAAATGAAAGATCGGGTTCACTAAAATGATTAACTAAAATTAACTAAATCTATAATTAGCTAAGAACTAGTTAATCTAATCTAGGAGGACATATAACATTGTAAATAACTAGGTAAATGTAGTAAATAAAGATATAAATGATCTAAGAAAATGTATGAAAGGAAATTAAAACCCTAATGTGTAAAAGGAAGTATAGGAATGACTTAGCTGATAACAGATGACTATCGCAGAGTTTTGCAGATCTGACTGGAAATTCTAGGAACAGGAACAAACATGCAGAGGTCCTAAAAAGAGTGGATCTGGAGGATATGAGTGGACTGGGGCACCTGGGACTAGACTGGGGCACCCACGGGTGCTCTGGTATGAAAAATAGGTGCCCTGGTCTGCGGAAAAAGCTCAAAACTAGTTTTTGCAGGGTCGTAAGATAATTTGTAACCTTCGCCAGTTGTCACACTATTTTTTCTAAACTACATTGAATGCTCTGAATATTCCAAGATGAATAAATGACCTACAAGAGACCAAAGAGAAGTATCAAAACCCTAAAAAAAGAAGATGCAGAATGAATGGGTTGGACTGACCTCAACTGCCACAACAGTGGGCTTACTAAACTGAGCATTGCACTACATTTCGGACCCAGATGTAGTTTTGGTGTGTGTGCATGTTGTGCCCTAGGTGCTCTTGTGTCAGTCACACTTTGTGAAATAGTGAGCAATAGCTAGATGTAGAAAATGTAATAGTATGTGTGCATGGAATAGAATAGAATCCCTCCCCCTATGAAGTGTGATGTAGATGTCCTAGCTTGTGCCTTGATGATGGAGCTATGTGGATGCCAATGCAATAGATGGATGCAACTCTAGATGGAGTGATAGTAGTGTATGATGTTAGGTCCCTCATTATGGTCTCATAACTTTATATTTATAGGGTTCTCTTGGTCTAATTTCGTAATTAACCCCGAAAAGGCTGACCACATAAAAGATAAGAATGAAAAATGGCTAGAAAAGACCCAAAAAATGGCGGGAAAGTGGAAAATAGACCAGGGCACCCCCAGGTGGGACCAGGCACCATGGGTGCCCCAGTTAGGGTTAAGATGATGGGGGATATTTAAAATGACTGGGTAAGTAGGTGTCATAGGTCACAAAATATGAAATAAAATAAATAATATGGCCAAAAAGGACAGGGGTTAATTAGTACTTTCTTTCCTTGAGAACCTTCTAAATAGTAGTATGAGACCGGGATAAATAAATGTCTAAAGTGCATGTCTGGTACAATTTTAATGTTTCAAATCATAAATTAATTCCATGATCTGCCAATGACTTGTACACATCCAAATGACTATCAGATCTTGAGGCAAGCTCAAATTTTTCGATGGAGATATTTTTTATTTGCAAGCCAACATGGTGCAACAAAATGATGGGTCCCATATGGAAAATCATGAATTCACCTGCATAGGAAAATGGGGCACAATGGATGAGGATAAAGTAGTTGGCCTACAGTCAGTGAAAACTACTAAGAAGGACTAGAGATATATGTGCAAGCTACATATCGACATACTGCTTGGTTGAAATGGTGTTTTTCCCCATGTTCACACTAAGTGGAGGAGTGTTAGGAATATCTTGGTTAGTGCTCACATTATTGAGACTTATATTTATATGGGATTGTTAATGTGTTGTAATTAGTAAATAATTATATTATCTACGATAATATAAATGTTAGGTTGTTTATAACAACCTACGTGTGGTGGAGAGTGTTACAACTCCTCATCCATATTAGATGAGTTGTTATAGGAGTTGTTATAGCCTCCCTATAAATTAGGAGATGTTACTCATACATAAATGTATTAGTTTGTGAATGAATATTACACATCAATATAATTATTATTTAGCTTTCTATGTGCAAATCTGATCCTACCACTTAACATCCAAACCATCAAATCAACAAGAAACATAGGAAGTACTAAGGCATTAGCAAAACACGAATAATTGACTAGAATCGTGCTATGGTTTAGTCAACTTGAAGCTTGGGGGAACACTAAACATCTTGAGAAGTCATAGAGTTAACGAAATTGGAATGACATACCAACATTCACAGGGAGGGATACAAAACGTGCCATAATTTCCAACAAGATCAAATCAGGCACCAACACTCATGAACTGGATGGTTTTGTTTTTGGGATAGCCAAAAACCTTCGAGATGGTTTTTCTAGTGGTAAACCAACAACCAAAAAAGATGGTTTTATTTTCAGTATAATCAATAAACCTTTGTGATGGAAATGGTGTCATCTATATTAGTATTGTTGTTAGGTGAATGTGGAGAAAATAGATTTGGTTCTGTCATGGATCCATATGTGGTGATCATGGAGGTATCTGAGGAAGGTTTTTTGAAACCTAACCCATATTTCTCATGGGGCTTGCGAGACTGATCAAAGTACAAGTCATGTATTCCTTTTTGTAACATCATAAGTAAAATCCTTTTCTAGGCACAACGATGAATGTACATTTATGTAAAGGATTAGTTATATAAGAAGGTGAAAAATCAGATATAAATGGCTTAGTGTGGTGTAGGTTATTGTGACATGTGGGTAAGGACGGTCGGTCCCTCCGTATACAAGAGGTTAGTTTTTAGATGAAGAAGGGATGGAGATAATATCTCCAACTTTGGGTTCATAAATCAGTTGTTTGTCAATCCTCCCATACGTTTTCACCATAGGGAGTGAGTTAAGGGCTAAGGAGGTGATACTCCCTCAGCAAAAGGTGTTGTATGACACTTTTAAAGGAGCTATCATCTGGTAATTTTGAATGCAACAATGGATAGAACTAGTAGATGCTTCATTAGAGGATCCTGAGTTTATTGAAACTCTCCCTCTACAAGATATACTATTTCATGGAGGGTCTTGGTGCCAAATTTGATAGGTAAGATAACTGTGCCCAATGTGGGAGCAACGGTGTCATTAAAGGAACCTAGTACTGTAGGTGACTGAGCGACGATAGTGTTAGGTAGTTAAATTTGATTAAAGGCATGTGATGATATGATATTGATGTTAGTGCCATTTTGATCATAACTCTCTTAATGAGAGTATCATCAATTTGGGCGGTGATGAATAGTGGAAGATCATGATCTTCAGGTTTCAAAGATGGGATTTTAGAATTGTCAAAAGAAATAATGGTGGACATTTTGAGGGTGCCGACTAGATTTTGAATCGTTGGGGATTATATGAAGGTATTGATATGGATTGAAGTGCTTAAATCATCACTTGTCAATGTTGTGGTGAGGATTGGAAAAACTCATAAAGGGACATCATTTATGGAACCTGATGGAGTTGTTTAATGATGGTATTTTATATAGAAGTGGTGGATTGGGTATGTGTAGTGGAAAGGATGGATACCTTATCCTGGAGGGTGAAGGATTAGAGGATTTGGGGTTGAGAGGGATATAGACCTTGGAATTGTTTTGATTTTAAGTCTTAGGGTCTTGTGCATGAGATCTAGTAGTTATATGAAACTACATCGATTTGATGAAGTGGGGTCTTTCTGGAAGAGGCCTCGCCTTTGTTAGATGTAGACATAGTGTCGGGTGATGGTTTGGGTGTTGTGGTTTTAAGGGTTTGAGGGGTTGTTTTGACTTGATTTGGTTGTTCTAGATCTACAGGGAGAATCCCTTTGTTAGCAAGGCTTCGAATAACAGCGTGGAGGGATTTGCAATCCTTGGTGGAATGTCCTGGTGTTTGATGATAATCACAAAATGCTTCAAAGTTATACCAGGAGGGTTTCCACCCCTAAGAGCTAGATGGCTTAAGAGGAGGTAATGTTATAATGGATTTTTGGATAAGCCTTTCAAGGGTTCTAGCGTATTACCCTATCGAGGTTGAGGTTGAGGGGATTGGTGCTTCTTTTGATGATATGGAAGTTGGGGTTGAAGGGATTGTTTTTGTGTGACATTTAGGTTCCAGGTGGAGGAATAATCTTAGATTTTGTAATAGTGACTATAAATTTGGATGAGGGGTGCAACCCTAAAAATAGAAGGAAAGGGACTTTGGATTTTGTGTTTTGAGGTTGTTGGATGATTTTGTGATATGATTTCTATTTTTTGGATGGAAGGATTGGAGGTTGTGTAGTGTATTTTTTGAGGTTTGGGATGTAGTGTTGGGTGACATGATCTTCATAAGATATCTTCATTATTTATATGATGGGTTCTTTTCTAAATTTTTTAGAAGAGGTCATGGTGAGTTTGAAGTAGATGTATGGATGTAGGGGGATTATGTGGTATTTTCAAGAGGAAAGACTAGGGGAGTTGTGTGATTCAGTAGGTGTTTTATGTGGTAGAAACACTAGGTGTTAAAGGTGTGGATAATTAGTTAATGTTTCTGTGACAAAAACAATAGAAAAATTAGATGGTTTGAGGGCTTTTGTGGATGAATTAGATATTTTGGGTGATGTATTGATATTTTTGATGTGATGAGAGTTAATGACATTGGATTGGGGTTGACTAGTGGATGGGGCATGGTTTGGAAAGGGTTGTTTAAAGACATCTAAGTTTGATTTGGAGGTGCATTTGGGTTATCCAGTTGTAACTCACCTTTGTCAATAAGGTCTTGAATGACATTTCTAAACAAACGAAACCTTTCAATGTCATGACCTTAACTTGATGGTATTTACAATAGTCATTTTCTCAATACCAAGAGGGATTTGAAATAGATGTTCAATAGGGAAGAATAGGAGGAAGTGTGATCATACATGTCAGCTAGGATTTTTTCAAAAACCACACTATAGGATTATCTCGATGGGTGTATAGTTACATTGAGGATGGGTGACGTTCAGAGTCAATGAATTCCTTGGAAGCAAATTTTATGACAACCACATTTGCTAAAGTTTTAGATTTATCATGATTGGAAGAAGGTTTGAATGAGGACTCAGGTTTAGGTTTCTTTGATCTAAGTTTGACTCTACCATCCTTGAGGGTGCAAAGTTATAATTTATGAGCCATAGTAAAGGCTTCATCAAACATTTGGAAATATTGTATTTGAAGTGTTGATGATATATGTTTAACAGGATCAGAAAATAACTCGATCAATTCAGTTTGTGGGAGTGATAAGGATGATTGACTAATAATACTCCTCCAGTGGGTGGCAAAGTCTACGATAGATTCATCTTTGAACTGTTTGATGGCATAAAGGTTGGTAATGGTGATTTTATGGGTGATGTTAATCGAGAAATGTTCTAAGAACAATTGTGCAAGTTGTATGAAGGAAAAAAGTGAGTATTGTGGGATACTGTTATACCAATCTAATGTAGGCCCTACTAAGGACATAGGAAATGTCCTCAACATGAGGTCTTGATCATGTGTGATAAGATAACATGTGTGATGGAAGGCTCGGATGTGTTGTTGAGGGTCCTCTTTACTATAGAATTTAAGGAACTTTGGGAGTTCCCAGTGTGGAGGGTAGGATTTGTATGGTATGGAGGGATGAATAGGTTTTTTAACAGATTTGTTCATATGATAGGGTGTTTTTAGGACCCATAGAGGCATCTTCTAGAATTGAGATCCTATTCATCAATGCTTATAAAGGATCATTTTGTGATGATTGTTGGGGGTTGAATGATGACAGGATAGGTTGATTATATGTATGTGTTTTTTCTTATTGATATAATTGATATGGTAAAGGGATATTATGTTAGAGGAGACACTCATGGGAATATTATAGGTAGGTTATGAAACTAAAGGTTGTGATGGTTGAATGTATTGATATTGGATAGGAATTAAATTTTTGATAAGAGGTTGAGATGGATGCGGTATATATTGAGAAGAGATAGAAGTATGGATAAGGGTTGAGATTGTTGGGTATATGTATTGTAATGGGATAGAAGTGTTGATAAGTGGTTGGGATGTTGAGGTATATAGTGAGATGGGATAGATTTGTGAGACAAGGTTAAGTTGATGTTTGAGGTATATGAAGAATGGATTTGTGCTAGTGAAATAGAAATTATTGATGAGGGTATTGATGTGGGTATGACAAGACATGACCACATTATGAATAAGGATGTCAGGTTTTTGTGATGGGGGGATGGGTTGAGATATTAAGGGATGGCTAGTCGAGCTTACAAGAGGTGTAGAGGAGTACACTAGAAGCTATGGGACTAGATGTGGAAGGAGATGTGTTAGTATTATTTTGTGAAGATGATGAGCTTGATGAGGGATCTGGTGATGGAGGATGGTTGTTGATTGGTTGTGTCTTGTGATGAACAACATTAAGGTCAAAAGTGATGACTGGGTACTGATGAATAGGGAACTGATGTTTCTGATCCACCAAGTGGAATAGGGATGAAGTTGTTGGATGACCGGCTCATGATTAGGGTCAATGAGTTGGGAAGGTCAAAAGTGATGAGTAGTGGAGATAGGAGGACATTTTTCAGGTGTTGGTTGTTGGAGGGAGACACCTCGGGAAGAGAGATAAGCATTAAGAGCCATGAGGTTTGAATCTAGAATCTCAGTGAAGACTAGATCACCACTATTGAAAAAATGAGGACTGGGTGGATCTGGGATTTATGATGTGGTTGATTGACTGCTAGGAGAATGTGGAGGTTCTTGATTGGTTAGCTGAGGGTGATCAGTATTGATTCAATTTATGCATGGAATGTCTTGAAGGTGAGTTCTGGATATTATCTAGGGATTGTTGGAAATGGTTAGATCATATTATCAAGTTTTGTAGATGGGATTATTGTCTGGTTAGAACCATGAACTGAACAAACAATCACTAAAAAAAAAATAAAGAAAAATAGATGGTTGATTACAAATAACAAACAAGTCACACAAGAGAATTATTTTGATTATCTTGATTAAATTAAGAAAATATGAAATGTGAAGAACAGATGAAAAAGGTACTAGGAAATGGTAGTCTAAGGTTGGTTTTAGGTAATGTTAAAGGATGGAGTCCTTGATATATCTGAAGGTATGTGAGGCCCAAATCTGTGTTGGTGTTAGTATGAGGCATGGTATTGGGGCCTACCCCCTCACTTCATGGTCCTGCAATGATAAGGGTGTTGGGTGCTTAGCCAATATACCACCCACCAGCTTATTTATACTCGACCAGAACACCAAGTTGGCTTATCCTCTTGGTGATGAAATCCAAGTAGGTCCACCTGGGAAGGAGTGTTTTAGATGCAAGTTATGTTTTGATGTGGTTTGGTTGTGTGTGAAGGGAGTTTTGTGAATGCAATTCCTTAAACTCCTAATTAAGCTATGTGATAAGGCAAATATGATGTTTATTTTAAGATCCCAAAGGAGATGTTTTAATTTTATGAGAACAAACAAACAAATGCAATGTTGAAAAAGAAAATGATGAAGAAAGGAGCATACCTGTGATCGATTTTCCTTTTTATTTTTGATTTTTTAATTTTTAAGCAACAAACAACAATGTACTCCAAGATGAAAGGTTAGATGAAATAGAAAACAAAAGAAATGAAACTAAAAAATAAAATCTAAATGAAAAAGGGACTAAGAGGTCCCACTGGGGGTGCCAGGATGTTTAAGGTGTTTTTTGGTTAGTGCTATGAAATGGAGAAAATACCAAAACTCGAATAAGTAGGGTTTACTGATACCTTACACCAAAAATCACAATGTTGGGATGATGAACGTGTGGACAATGTGAAAATTCCTCCTTTCAACAAGTGAGAAGACATGTAAGCAATGACAACTAAACAAAGAGATATTAGATAAATATGATAACAAGTTGCTCAACAAAGTCGATCCCAAGAATCCAAAGGGACTTCCTTGAAGGGTGTTAACTCGTTGATACAATTAAGTTGATTTGATAATGATAATAAGATAAATGATAACAATGATAAAGATAAAATTCAAGGGGGATAGTGAGACCCTGTTCAGCTTCATAAGTGGCCCAAGCTAGGGTTGTGGCAAGCTCGAAGTCTTTAAAGTAGTCGTACCAGAACTCTTCAGTTGCTTCTCACTCTTCTTGGAGGATCTTGACCTAATATCTTCAATGTCTTCAATGTTTGGTGTGAATGTGATGTGCACACAAGGTGATTTGATGGAGGATATCAAATTGTTCCACACAAATGGATACTAGATGATTATAAGATCATATATGCTAGTGATAGGATGTGACATACCTCAGAACAATCATCTATAGAACATATATACTTGCAAATAACTTGTTAGATCAAAATCAGATTATTGTAAATGTAAAATATGATAAATGATTATAAAACAATAGGGATCGATATTGATCGACAGATCGACAGTGATATGATACAAAATTATTATTTTGATAAAATAATTGATAAAACAAGCAAGAGTAAATTCAAGAGACAAAGGAGTGAAACTAAAAAACTATGAAGAGTTTAAAAATTATAGAAGCCTAGGAAAACAAATCTGATATTCAAATGTGTTTTCAAGGAAAATGATAAAGAAAGGTACTATGGATACCGATTGATCGATGATCAGGTAGGAAAATTTTTTTTGATAAAAGGATTAATAAAAAAGACAATGATTAATGACTGATAGATTGACAATGAAGAGATAAACTATAGAAAGAATCTAGAAACCCACGAGATTCTGAAAAAGAGGTTTTGGAAGTGTTTAGAAATCTAATGGATGAAGAAAAGGTCAAAGGACTGATTGATGGTGATCAAGGGTTGATGTTGATATTGTGGATAATCAAGGTTATTGTAAAGGTGGTCTAAATGATTGAACAAGGGGATAAGCTCGAGAAGGATATACAAGATGATGTAACGATAAGCTATGGATTGTATTTTCTATATGTAAACAAGATAAAAATGTGAAAGAATGCATATACTAACCTTGATAATTGGCTAGATGATAAAGATCTCCCAAGGAGGTTGAATGGTGATTTGAT
This sequence comes from Taxus chinensis, assembly GCA_019776745.2. Lineage (NCBI taxonomy): Eukaryota > Viridiplantae > Streptophyta > Pinopsida > Cupressales > Taxaceae > Taxus > Taxus chinensis. The sequence goes on from CM034157.1 coordinate 101,570,605, forward strand.
AGAGTTCTTGGGGGTCCTGATAGCTTTGACAACAATGTGTTGATAGCTTTGAATGCGGTGATGTTGTTTATAGGAAACCAATTCATCCTTTGCACTTATTCTGACTAACTAGAAAGGAGAGAAATGTTGGCTAAATAAAATCAACATCTGCAAGGATCACCATCAATTTTTTTGTAGAGGTTAAAACCAACAAAAGTAAGAATGGAAAATGGTTAAAACCAATTACCTTCCAAGATATCAGGTTGTTGGACATCGATGGGAGGTTAGGGATTCAAGTTATGAGAGGTTAGAAGGTTTGGGTAAGTATGGTAAAGTAAATCAGTTTTACGTTGGTAAATAGGATTTACAATGGTGAATTATATGATACTTAGGATATATATACCAGTCATAGGTAATGATAATTTAATTGATGTGCGACGGATCACCTAGGGGTGAAAAAAAGGGTGTCTACACTTGATCTGGATGGTTTTGTTTTTAGGATAGCCAACAACCTCCGTGATGGTTTTTCAAGTGGTAAACCAACAACCACAAAAGATGGTTTTGTTTTCAGGATAACCAACAAATCTTCAGGATGGTTTTCAAAATGGATAACCAACAACCATAATATCATGATGCCGCAGTATTATCATCAGCTCTCATCACATTCTTCCATTAGGGGATTACACAGGAATTGTGCTCACACATTACAAACTAAAAAGAAACTGGAAATGGAATAGTGGTGTCATGTTCCCCCCCACAATGTGAAATTTCCACTTTTTCTGCAAACCAAACAGGGACACTGAAATTTGAAGCACACTAAAAAACTAAAAAAATAGGTCACCAATGCTTCATGCAACCCCATCGTTGGTGACTGACGAGAGGTCGTTGATTGACTCCCTTCTTCTGTTGCCTCTGTCCTCCGGTATTTTATTTCTTAACTTAGCTGAATATGAATTTTAGGCTCAAGTACATGCTTGAATCGACCATCGGTTTTAGCTGAAAATGCATTGTAAGGATTTTTTTTTCTTTTTTACAACTTTTATACAAAGGAACATTTGACGATAAATTTTTATGATACAAAACTTGACTGATGATTTTGACATACACATACAAAACAATGTACAAGTCGAGTTTTACTTTACTCAGTGGACTGACTATGATTTTTACATGAACAAAAACTATTAACATTACTATAAATAATATTGACACAATTTATAATAACTTAATAAGAAGGACTAAAGACTTACAACAAGATGACATAAAATACTACAAACAACTATATGAAGGAAACACACTAAAACACTGAAATACTTCAACAACCTAATCAAAATGAATGGAGCTAAATAACATTTGACCACTCACATATCATACACCTACCAGTTGTTAGGAGACGTCAACATAACCATGCAACATAATGTTTGTTTCTATTTTCTTTGGAGTGTCTAGACTGGGGATGTCAGATGTCTCACGGATTTCATGTTCTATCACAAACATGTGCAATATGCTAGACTTTGACAACTATATGTCTTTGCATGAAATGAAAAATGAGCCATTGTAGAGAGCTTTTACTCTTCCTTGCGAAATTCTCTAAATATAAAGACACTTATAAATTGAATTCCAAGATTCTTATGGAGGTATGTATAATGATAAATGACTTCTAGATCTATGATGCGAGCAGGTCAAAAACTCTGAACTGAAGAATGCATGATGTCGAATCCACCTAATGTGCCAGATATGAGTAACTAGCGATAGAAGCAAAATAAGTCAGAAATGATCTATCCTCCTCTTGGTATGCAAAGCAGGGAATTCAATGTAGTTGTGCGTTGTTCACTGTAGAGCCATTCTCGATGAAAGTATGATATGATGTTGAGCTTGTGTATGCCATGGAGGGGAGACGAGTTGTCAATATTTGGAGGGCCCGTAGTTGTTAAAAAACAATACAAATGGATTTATAGACCTTAAATCGATATGTCTAAAGGAATGACGACATGCGTGATGCAAAAAAAACCACAGATCACTGACAAGACTAAATATTTTTGACACACAACATGTGCACATACATACATATACATACATATATATATATATATATATATATATATATATATATATATACAGGCACCCGAGGAAGACATATAGTGAATGGAATATAGATCACAATTAATGTGAAGAAAACACAAACTACTACAATTATCAATATGATTCTTTAGACTTTACTACAACAAACATACCCTAAGACTACAAAGATTTCAACCCTAACAAACTTCATAACGAAGGACAACTAAGAATAAGACGATCGCCCCTCCAAACTATTTATTTCTCCATCACAGGACAAAACAAATGTTCTGATACCAAATGAAATTTGGTACAGAGTTTTGCACAACAAAAACAAAATGTATTCTTCACTATCGATTCATCCGATAACATACAAATTTATAGGAAATGAATTCCTATATTTATGGAGATATAATGTCTAGCAAAATCTCTAAATAATTGAACTTGTTACTCTTGTAACAATACACAAACCTAATAAACATAAGTTGTTTTAACAACTTATTTACATTAAAAAAAAATTTACTTGAGAATAATTACTCTCGTAATTATTCCAATATTTAATTGCTCATGCCATAATGTAAGCACTAATATATATTTCCTAACAAATTCTAGCTTGGGGAGCTTATATTTATATAACATATATTGTTACAAGACTTAAACACAACTCATTGTAGAGCTCTTCGTACTTTTCATGAAAAGGGTTTCAAGCATTACATACCGAGTTCGAACCTTGATTTGGAATCAACTCCATTACTTTTGAGTCGATCTTGATAACCCATTTTTCAAGCATTACATACCGAGTTCAAACCTTGATTTGGAATCAACTCCATTACTTTTGAGTCAATCTTGATAACTCGTTTTTCAAGCATTACATACCGAGTTCAAACCTTGATCTGGAATCAACTCCATTACTTTCGAGTTGATCTTGATGACCCAGTTGCCTAAACCACTGACTACGCCTCTGTGAAAATTTTGCCTAGAGAACCTATAATAGGAAACTCGAATAGGGGACCACCCCTAGATTGCCTCAAATTCCCTTATCCACTTTTAAAAAAAAAATTCGAGCAATGTGAAAGGCCAACCAACAAGACCCGACTAATTTAGTCATACACTAATCGACTGGTCGGAAGTGACCCACTAACCACGAACGTTGACTAGGAATAAAACGCATAAGCTGAAGTTGCTTACCTTATATTATGTATGGATGAGCTCATCACATTCACACAACCCTTAAGAGCACAAAATCTCCCAACCCACACTTTCCGACCAATCATTACACAATTTAGCAATTTCCCTCTAAACCAGGTCCCAAATCCATTAATTTGGCGGGTTTCACCTAAAACCCCCCGCCAAATTTAGGGGCTTTTCTGTTTTCTATTCCTCTTTGTTTTTTTTTTTTCAGTTCCTTTCATTTTGTCGATGAGAATCACAAACAGTCTGTACGAGACTCCAATCAGAACACGCGTTTAGAAAACTTACAGTTCTTTTTTATAAAATTATTGTAGTACTGTAAAATTTATACGGCGGATTGAAGCGCTTGGACGTGTTAGGGCTTTTTCAACTTTGCGGATAAAAGTTGAAACAGAGTGTTTTAGGGTTCAATTGACGGAGAAGCGGTGGCGTTCCGATCGGAGTCAGTTGACGGAATTATGTACGTCTCTTGCTGCTGAACGGAGCTGTCTTACGAGGTCTCCGCCGAACCTTCTTGGTTTTTATTTATTTTTTAATTATGTTGAAAATTTGAGCATTTCTAGAGCATAACTTTTTGATTGTGCTGAAAATTTCAGCATTTCTGGAGTTTTACGTTTAGTTATGCTGAAAATTTTAGCTGTATTTTGTATAAAGTTGAAAATTTTAGCAAATCTTGTCAATTTTGTGTCTTTTTAAATAAATTTGCTATGTAATTTTTAAAAAATCGGATTTTGGCTGTTTTTTAGGGCTTTGCATATCATTATAAAGTTGTAAGCTTCCACACTTTTTTTATATGGTTGAAACTCTCGTTATTCATTTTGGTTACCGGTGAAGTGTTTTGTGAAAAAACGTGAACTTTTTGCGTGCTTTAGTGTCACTGTATGATGATTTCCAGACTACCATTTTATGTTCAAAGTTGGAAGCTCTTGCAAATTGTCACTTTATTCTTTTATTAAATGTGTTAAAATTTAGGGTGTTGCAATTTTAGGGTTTGAAATAGCTATGATACCATCCTAAACCAATGATTTTTGTAAAAAATAACGTCTGCTCTTTGGTGATTCGGAAGTTGAAAATCAAGTGGAAGTGCTAGCCAGAGAAGAAATTAGCTCTCAATGATAAAGACGATATTTTGCTATTTTGCTTTATATTGTACAGATACGAAGACCCCTCATTTAATGATTTGTCCGTGTTGCTGTAATAATGGTTTAAGCGGAACAGGAGAAAAATGCTGTGGCAGTGTATGGGCACAGTCACATCCCATCGCTACAAGCTTCTTGTATAGATTATAAATGAGTTTTGAAGATAGAATTAGTTCTGCAACTTGGACCGTAGCAGGTACTGGAACCCGGTGGTCGTAGTCATCTTTTGATAGAATGTTTCTGGATATAGTGTCCGAACATTGTCCTCTCGATTTTTATCCTATCTAGTTACTTAAATGGAGTTAGGGCGACCGTGGAAGTCATTACATATGCAACTGTACTAGTTCCGAACCCTGCATGTGTGCAATGTACAAGGCATTATAACATTTCTAAGTGGGTATAACATTTCCAAGTGGGTAAATTCCATTGTATGCGTGCTCGAGGAAATGCTGTGTACTGTTCTTGGTTGGGTCGCATGATGCATGTGCCCATTGTTTTGAATTAAATTCCAACATTAGTGTAGCATTCCAGCTTGTTTTGTTCTTTGTGTCTGTAGAACTTAGGGTGGATTCTCAGAACTCGTTCACATTGAACAAATTTCAACTATAGTTTTGCTTCTGCTGTAGTTTGGTCACTTATGTATCTTTGCTACGAGTCCAATTTCGAGCCAGTTTCCCCCTAGTTGGTTGTCCTCTCCATATGCGAGTAATGGTGCAGTGATCGAGTGATAATATTAACTCATTGAATCCTTGTGTAGGAACAAGTTCTAAAATGTGAAATACAGTCTGCAAGTGTTAGACAAGGTTGAAGTATATGTTCTCAGTCTCACAGATTGAAATGTGTTAAAGACCATAATGTTACACTGTGAAGTGGTTACGATCCCCATGGTTGTAATCGTTTTGTCATGACGTGTTTTGTTTGAGGAATTTCAAAAGCAGTCAAAATCATGCTAGCGAGTTTTTAACAGAATTTAATGTTTTCTTTTTGATTAAAGGGCTACATCTACAGCCCAAATAATTTGCCTGTATTCCAAAATGTGAAGTTTGACGATGGTGGTTATCCAGAAAAATATACTTCAATCCACTCCAGAGTCCGAAACTGTACGGAAATGCTCTGTTCCCAAGGACGATCCAGAAGTAGATTTTTTAACATAACTAGCTGCTGAGAATCTGTCTTTTTTCCTAAGGAGTCCAATGTTCAGGATTTTATTTGAATCCAACAAACTACTGTGAATCTGCCGTTACCGTCTTTTATGGTAATTTTGATCATCTGAATATTATTGTTTCTCTTGCTCTGATGTCTGTGTTACTGTTTATATGCTAGTCTGTCTGCTTCATGGGTCATGAGTTTTTTTGGTCTAGATGTTAGATTCGCCTTAAATAAATGCGGACTCTTTTGATTCTTTATTATTTAATTGCCAGATGGAGGTCTGGGAGCTAATCTAACTGTTGAGAAAAACCTCTCAATGACACTTAGGGGGTATCACTTCTATTGAAATTTGTAAGCACCTTGACATTTGTCATCTTGTTTCCTGGCTGTATGAGGCACTGTTTCAATTATCTCCCTTGGTCAGTTGGTCATTTTTCATTTAGAATGCTTATTCACTTCAATAGTAATTTGTAAGTACCTCGACTGTTGTCATCTTGTTTCCGGACTGCACAAGGCACTGTTTCGACCACCTCCCTTGGTCAGTTGGTCATTTTCCATTTAAAACGCTTATTCATTTCCATTTCATGGCTGGCTTACATACACACATAGCCAAAAAGGGGATCTGTCTTAACAGTTCAGATTGATCTGATTGTTTTAAAAACACTGTTTCATCTTTTTTGTTTATGCTAGATGATGAAGATGATTAAGCCCTGTCTGCTCTCTAGATTCATCCATTTTATTGTGTATAGTGTTAGTAGGAAAATGTTGTGCATGTTTTTTCACGGTTGTTAATTTGACAGTCTTCTTTGTTCCTGTTCTCAATGTATATCTAGCAAAATGTATTTTCAATGTTAAGTTGAAGGCTTCCATGAGCAATTTTAACTAGATAGTAATTTTTGTGGGATTTTTACTTGTGTGTTTGAGTCATCTCAAGATGAGCTCCATGAGTAGTCATTACCCAAAGGACATTTTTGCTTATGTATTTTGTTAATAATCACAAGACAAGGGGACCCACTTTAGCACACAACAGCTGTAAGCATATGTTAGATAGCTAATGCTTTCAGTCTAATGCATTCACAGTCCATATGCTGAAGATAGAGTTTCTGGAAAAGCTATGTAGAATTCCTTAGATCTAAAAAACTCTACACAGTTCTACTGAAACTCTATCTTCATTATGTATTTTGTTATTTTGCAGTTTATAAAGAGCAATTCTGATGTACATCGAAGTTAATTCTTGCTTGTCTACTGCAGAGGAATTGAACTGGGAGATGTGGACACATTTGATCTCATCTTGGATACGTTGGGCATCTGATCTGCTTGTTTTTTTCCCCCTGATTCTGTCTATCACTTATAGGTCTGTTGATACAGCGGGCAGGAATCTTGTTCAATTATTTATATACATAAAGGGCTACTAAGCAGTGTAACTCCATATATTACCTTTTTACCTATGTTTCATTGGGGCATTATCCCCAGGTGTGGCACATTCTCTCAGGATTGTCTTGACTCTCTTATGACAATAGCATGGTCTGGTGGTTTGGGGATGACTGTTAATTTCTGGGTGCATGGCGGCACATTCCTGTATTTCTAGGGAGACATCCCTTGAGCTGCAACAGCTAGGGATCTTCCCTTGAATAATAAAAATAAAAAACAGAAAGAAACAGGCTTTACATTGTTTTTCCTCCTGTAGTGCCACTGTGCTACTAACCAGTGATCAACAACTAAAAGAGGGGAAATAAAACAATTGACTGCTATGTTAAAACCGTAAGACAGATTCAGCGAAGTAAGAAGACAGATTAATTAATAGAAGTTCATTCTTGGTTAATTAGCTATCGATTTACAAAACATGGCAAAAGTTATCACCTCAAAATCACTGGAAGGCTTACAATTTACATAAATGTTCATTTCCAATACTTAGTGTGGTCATGCAGAAAGGAACAGATATGAAATCCATACACACCCATGAAAACAATTTTTAAATGGCTTATTTCACCCCCCAGTTTTTACCTGCCTGTTTTCCCATATATGTATGGGGAAAGACAAGAGTCGAAAAAATGAAAATGGGATACGGGCCGAGTGTTGAGGCTAACATGATTCTTTGGGCATAATGCATCTGGGAAATCAGGTTTCTGTTATGCGTTTTAAGGGTAATTTCATAGTAACCTGGTACGTCTTATGCTATGTCGCAGCTCTGATGGCTAAATTATTTGAGATCTGGGTACAAATAATGAAACCATCTTTCCATAAACGACCCTGCGCTCCTAAGTGTGAAAACCCTGTTTTCTCATTTTATTTGGGTTGGTGCCAAGATGATATTCTTGAAGATGAACTCATTGCGATGAGAGATAGTCACATGGGCTATATTGCATTTTAATTGTAAATTCTTGCTATTTGCACATATCTCTTTATATCTAGCTTCCTCTAGAAGCTTCCTTGTTGCAAAAGTCTATTGTACATGTGTCTTCTCCTACAAGCTTAATTTTCTCTTTCTTCTATTAGAAGCTTCTTTGAGTATAATTGTACTCTATAAATGCCTAATACAATTGAGTGTACATGTACAAATGTGGTCAAGTCCTTTACGTTGTTTTCTTGCTTGTAATTATGCTCATATCAATTGGTATTGGAGCTTATCGATCGTGGCCTTAACCCGTTTACCCTAATAAATCTAACACCCTTTGAACTCTCCTGATCAAGGTCTTTGATCTAGTCTCCTTGAGGGTTTTTGCTTCTTATCCTTCACCAGATCCTTTTCCTATTAATTCACTTCAGGAGCATAAGAGATTTCTTTGCCGCCTTGATCTTTGCTGTAGCTTTTCTGAACTCCTTCCCTTTGTAAGCAACATACACTTGGTAACTGTTGGGCACTATTGCAGGAGTCGAGGCCCAAATCTTGTGGATCGTTACATTCGAGAAAATGAGAAATTTGGAACCAGATCCTTTAGATCGTTGTGTTCTGGCTCAGATAGCTGCTAATTAAGCCTTGATCCTGTTGACAGGTCACAGGTCCTGTTCAAAATGCCTTAGAAAAATGTTTCTTAAGGAATTTTCAAAAGAATCTGTGAATACTGATGGCCTCGAGTAGATCCTTGCTAATCAAGCCAACCCTCTTTAGCAGATCCTTTCCAGCTAGACTAAGAAACAAGTCGAGTTTCTGCAAGAGATGATAAATGCTTTTGCAGAGTTGAGCTATAGCACTTACTTCTCAAGCACCATAGATACGTATCCAACTCCCCGCTAAGGTAAAGATCCCTAGGTTTGATGGCAACTTCAATGATGAGAAGCTTGATTCTTGGCTGTGCAGCCTTAAGGTATATTTCAATACTTGTCCTTTTGGTCACGGATTTGACAAGATTTAAACTGCTAAGTTCATATGGAAGGAACCGCCCAAGATTGGTGGCAAAATTATCAGAACATGCTTGTTGCGATTGAAGGTGAAGATGGTAAACATCAATTCGCTTGATGGGATGACTTTAAAGATGCCGTGAAGAAGAGGTTCTACCCTATTGGGTATCAAGACAGTGTGTGGGCATATTGGCTTCAATTCAACCAACATCTGGTTCAGTCAATGCAACAATATGTTTAGCTTTTCACGAAGCTTCAAGTTAAGCCAGAGATCCATGATCCATAAGAGGTGCTTAGGATCCAATTTACTTCTATTCTGCAAATATTTGTTTGGTATATGACTCATTCTTCTTCATCATTAAACTCTGCTTCTAATTGTTTTTTTTTTTATCCAACTCTGCTTTAGACCACAAACTTTTTCTGAAGGAGGGAGCTTGGTTGAATTGGGCACAGACTTATATTCCTCTACCAGTGTTACCATCTATATTCGGTTGACAAGATCAACATGTCTTTCCAGTGGAAGATCCAACTACCTCACAATCTCCATCCACCGGGTGCTCGTGAGTGGTATACAATGCTCTGGTACCGGCTGAACCTTCCTTGGTTTCGGCTTTGGCTATAACTTCAGCTCACGCGTTGGCTTTCACTAGAATCCGTACTTTCCTTGAGGGTTCCCTTTGTGTGGCTGCGTTACGCAGCCTGAATTCACTCTTGTTGTTCCAAAAACCTTGCAAATTGTCAAATTTCTTAGGCTTCCCCTAGACCATAATGCCTTCTCCCGCCGTTGTTAAGGTTATATGGCATTAGTGCCATTTGGTTCGGCATCGGTCTGCGATCATTCTTCTTCATGGCAATAACTTTCCTGTATTGTTCTAATGTTTGTTGTCGCTGTCTTTTGTGGTCGCGTTGAGCCTGAAGGTCTTGGAAGACTACATAGTGTGTGGCTAGGAGTTTAGGTAATTGGTCAAGCAGTTGTTCCACTTCTATAGTTACAGCCAAATTGCCCAAGATAGTTACTGTCGGTACATGGGTCCTTTTGGATTTTTCCTTGATTTGCATATGTACGGAAAGATACCATGATCACTCAAAGTTCTTTGTGAGGTTATCCTCTCTTTCTTGGTCTGTTTCAATTGCTTCTTGAACCAAGTGACCTATTTATTTTTCGTAATGTGTGTTGTCGTCAATTGAATTGTTGACCGACTATTACTTCCTAAACTAATTTAGCTTGACCTGTTGTTCCTTTAAGGCAATGGCGCCAAATTCTTTATAGAGAAATTATGCTTTTAAGACGGTGGAAGATACATATGACACACCCATGTATAGGCAAGAATCACAACAAATATCTTCTCATTAACAAAAGATATAACTCAATACAATTCATGTGGTACAAGGAGGTCCTGATACAAGTGCCCCTACCCCTTTGTACAATGACAATTTAAACTCAAGATTCAATGGATAATGACTATCAACTGCTCAAATGACCTTAAGCCGTTGCTACTACTTGTCTACAAAAACACCACGGATTACAATTATTTATTGATAAAGATACTCTACACCACTCAACATTTGATCTTGGTAGCACCTAATGTTATTCAACGAATAAATCACTTGCCACGTGACATGTCAACAGTCCTGCTAGTAGGTCCCAAGGCATAAAACACAGGGGCCAATATTTACCACCTCACTATTTTCACTCATGTTTTTAGCAATCATCCCAATAGTTGATCACGTGGCATTACTTGTAGATTAAAGCATATCTTAAATCAATGGTTTGGTAAGGAGGCGAGTAGGATCAAATTTAACGCAATAGATTCAGACTTTAATGCAAACAAGTATGGATGCACATAATATATTAAGGAGGATTATGCACGCGACAAATGCCCTAATAGCGTGCCACAAGACCGTCTTGACGCAAAAGGCATTATATGGAGACTCATTTTTGGCTTATAATTGTAGTGGGGGAAGAGTTAGGTTGGAGGAACACGTAGATGAAATAAAATAACAAGTGGATGAGTAAATGGGACATTAGCCTACGAGAATGTCCAAATACAATGTCAATGAATTCAGTTCCACTTGTGATTATGACCAAAAATGCTACATTGGAGCAAAAATTAAATGGCAGGCAATAATGTTGATAGTTCAAGAAAGGACTAGCTCACACCATCTTAGGTGCGAGACTGGTAGGTGGACAACACCTAAAGAAGATTGGGAAAAGAGAATATGCCTATTTTGTACTTTGTGTTGGTGGAGATGGAGTGGCATTATGTCATGAAGTGCTTGACTTATAATGACATACGAATCAAGTACATTGATAGTTTGAAACTTTGACACTTTATCTGCCTTGTTTGAAGAAGAGAGAAAGAAAGAAAGAAATAAATTATGTTAATGTCCACAAATGATGTTGGATATTTCATGTATTGGTTGGAACTTCATAGGTTACATTGTTGATAATAATGTGTGATTTGTAATAGACAACTCACTAATTGCATGGAGTGTGTAAATGTACATATGTGCTGGGTTGTTGAAACAACTCATAAAAATAAGGTTAGTAGAGATTCTATAGGAGTTTGTTAATAAGCTAAACTCCTTGTTTATAGGCGACATCTTGGCTATTTATACTTTACTCTAGTAAATGAAAGATTAAGAGAGTTTTATTATTATGTTATATTTTTTGGCATTCTTTAACCAAACATCATAAATGACCAAAATTAGGTCAATGGGACTTGAGGATACATTAGTTGACAATAGAGATTAGAAAAAGCAGCTGACTTTTTGATCAAGGTTCATAACAGAAGACATCAAAAAAGAAATGGATATATCACAATCGTAGACTTCTAGCCCTGTTTCAAAGGGTTGTTTATGCACGAAACAACTTTGTTACTGCCCAATGGTGCCATAGACTGCTTGGGCTCATGGACATCATTAAATTCATTCATTCTACATGCACAGACTCTTCTCGATGCATTTATCCTTGTTGAATCTATCAGAGTTAACACCTTAGTAAAACATGGGATGATCTCTCAATGTGGGACTTGACTGTATGAGATCACCCTCCACATAAGGATGGCTTCCTCTACCTATCTTACTAATACTAACACTACTAATCCTAAGCATTCCAAGGGACCAAGGTTAAGAGGGAGAGAAATGCATGAAAGGGAAACTAAGATAAAAAAAGTGGTGATAGCACCAAAAAAGGGGATCACTCTCCATGAGGGGAAGAACAGAAATAACACAAGAGGAGAGGGCACACATGTGCCACAGACCAAAGCCTGCATCGAAACATTTGATTCCACGCAATATAGACACACATAAATGAAAACCCATAGAGATAATCCATACACTACATAAAATGAATGAAATAGAGGGACAAGAAGACAAATAATCTATGCAAAAGGGCATGATACGAGCCACAATCAACATTATATCATTGTTTTAAAGGAACACAATTCCATTACAAACACTGGTTGAAGGAATTGGATGCACTTAGAGATCAAATCCGAGGTCTTCCTCATGAGATATCAACCGGTCACCATTTTGACATGGTGACTTTACAGTCAAGAGAGGATGTTTTAGAATGAGTTTTGAGTTGTATTTATAGAACGAATGAGAGAAGAGAAAGAGAGAAGATCAGATAGTGCCATTGAATGAATTCAACCACCCGATGCCACCAAGGACCAATCACCACTTTGATTTCAGACAGGTATGACGCCAAACATTACTCCGTGCACATTGGGCCATTGATTTTGTAATCTCAGTATGAGGTGTCTAATATTGATTTACTTTACATGCCATCCAAATTGTATGAAAATGTGGAGCTCACCGTGCAGGATTTAATGCTGGTGGCTTGGGATTGGTTATTACTATTGAACTACGGCTTCATATTTCGTAAAATCATGGGATTCTGATGATTTTACTTTGATCTGTGGTTTTCTACCTTCGTTTGAATGATCTGTGGCTTTGTTGACCTCCGCAAGATCCGCGAGACTTTGCATGTACTTCGCAACTTTGTATGTTCCACAACTTTGTCAATTCCATAGAACAATAAGTCTTTGATGTACATGGAACACTAAATTCCCGTGTTCTGTGGCTTTTCAACTCTTCCGCACTTAGCCTTTTAACACTCCCACACTTAGTCTTTTTCCTTTAGCAATGACCATGAAGGTATTTCCTCCTTCTTTGCGTGACATTTTTTAGCCTTGTGACCATGTACCCTTTTGTTCCCTAATTTTGAAATATGAGGAACACTACACTTTGAGAACCCACAGAACACATAGTTCTTTGTTCCATGGTTTCCAACCTTAGTCGTATTCAAACTTGCTTGCCTTTGCCTCGCGGTGTTTCGCGGCACTTTTTTCTTGCATTGTGGCTTCTCTTGAACAGACTACATGCTTTGTTGCACAGAAATTAACTAACTCTAAGGAATTCCATATTTTCCAAGCCTGTGTAACACTGTATTTTCCATGCTACGAAGCACTAAGCTTTTCACAAAATGCCATGGAAGACTAATCCTTCTAACTTATCTATTTGTAGCTTCTAGCCTTGTAAATTCTGCAGAATGCTAACTTTTTTCCCAATTTTTTTGTTACACTATGTCTTCAAATTCTTCATCCCACAAGTCGTCAATTCGGAGCTGCCTAAGTTTGAAACTTGGATGAGTTGTTCAAAATAGCATGGGGGTGCTATTTTGGACAACAGTACCTCAATCCAGTGCATTCAATATATACAACAACCGTCGAAGAGTTCTCAAATATTTCAACATAAATCTCCAACATATACTCTGCCCAAGGCATTTAACAGTACCTCAGTGCAGTGCATTCAATATATACAACAACCGTCGAAGAGTTCTCAAATATTTCAACATAAATCTCCAACATATACTCCGCCCAAGGCATTTATTGAATACATAAACCGTCAAAGAATTTTCAAATATTTTAGCATAAATCTCCAACATGTCACTTTAGTTTGCTATCTATGTGGGCAGGTGGATAGATTCACATCACTAATTGGTACTCGAGTGGGATACAATTCAAATCAAGAATTCATGGTACCTCCTAGGAATCCTAAATTAATGGCACTAGATATGAAAAGTATCACCCAATTCTGCAAATGTAGATGTGAATCAACCACTCCAAAAAAGTTTAAAGTACCTCAGAGGGAAAGAAAATCTATGAAAATACAACCCTATACAAGTAATCCTTAACTAAGGGCTAGCAGGGCCGGCCACCAAGGGGAGATCATCCAACTATCATCAACTGATTCAAACTTGATCATGAATATGTAGCAACTCCACTCCATGTATCCTCCTTGCAACAATGTCACGGAAATTCAGCAAGCCTCTCTTAGGTACATATAGCATCTCTCTTGTTTGTTGTGACGAATATCACTCAGACCCATTTAGATAACACTGCCAGGGCCCAATTCACCCCTCTATCTTCTAAGCCTCACATGCAGGTCAACTCCATGACTGAATTCAACAACTTGCAACCTTGTATCAAAATCTCCTCACCCCTTGCCCCCAATTGTTCTAATGCTTTACATTTGACTTTTTATCCTTAGAGCGATTCTTTTGCATCCCAATTTGACCATGACACTATCTTTCCTCAATTTGCTCAAATGCACTAGACTATTGGTTTTCCAATCTCTCAATCTGCAAAAAGGCAATGCATTTGTGTCCTAGAGCGCTAACACCAACTCCTGCCAAAGATTTGACTCGACTCCCACCAAAGTTTTTCTATGAAGGGGAACTTCTAGAGAGCACATTAGCCTACAAATACTTAGGGGTCCAATGTTTTGGTCTATATTTCAACATGAAGTTTGCATCTCACTGACGCCTTTGCAAGGTGTATGCACCTCTCTTTGTGTCAATGTTTCCAGATCCACTTCCAGGACATTCCCTCCAAATTACGCCTTTTTGATATAATCATCAAGCCTATAGTTTTATATGGTTAAGAGGTTTGGGACCTAATGTGGGTGCTGTTGATTGGGCTTGTATTGAGAGGGTCCAGACTCTTACGCTTACAATACATGAGCTGTTGTAAACAAACAGTTCCCTCAGTGTTTTTGTCCATGTTGAATTTTCCACCCAACCGCTATGTCTTGAGACCACCTTAAGGCTTACTTTCTACATTCATAGGCTAAGATACCATGTGGACCTTAGCATCAAGTCTGGCCGCAAGAGATATCTCATTCTTAGCACTTAGCTCTTAAGAGTGGATTACTTCTCTTGCCCTAATTGCTCCATTGGTCCCCCTATACACTGACACTGTTGGTACTTTGAGATTAAGCTTGCTTCTTCTTGCTATTGGCATCTCCATTTCATAGTTCTTCTACTCCTCTTGCTCCCCATGAGCCGCTTCCCATAAAGGACGTCATCATCTAGAGTCTGCCTAGAGAGGGACATCTACAAATAACATATTCTAGGCCACATGGATTTCCTCCTTTGAGTCGTTCAAGCCCCAAGCTTGCTTTTTACGTTAAGCATTTCTTACAGATGGTGGATGGTTATTATTTGTCACTCTCACTATCTCTTCCAACACCATTGGTCCCACTGGACTGCAGATTTCCCCTCTGCCCAGATGAGGGTGTCCTCTCATTAGTTACGGGTTGAAATTGATCACCCACATTCTCCATTACATGACTAGTATTTGCTATCTTTGCTGCCCTCCAGGAGGTGGAGACCAAGGAACACTTCATTTTCAGATGCCATCATTTACTATATGAGATCAGGAGGAAGATATCGCTGCCTTTATATGGACTTCAGGCAACACTCTATCTAGTTTTATTCGGTATATCCTTGACTAGCGGTGCATTAGCTTTTTTATATTCGTGAGGTTGTTATCGCCTTCCGCCGCAAATCCCTACATGGGGAGGTTTAGAGGCTTTGGTGTCCGCCATGTTGATCACCTTTTTTTGTCCATTCCCATTCTAGGTGATAGGCAATCAACTGTAAGTCGCCCATTGGACACCAATACTTCACCCATATCAGAGTTGATCGATTAATTAGGCAGCGCTCCTTCTCTGCAACGCACCATTACCACTAGGATTACTGGAGATCCCTTAGCTTGCTCTCCCTAGGCTTTGTGGCTATGCTCCTTCCCATTGGTCGACATGGTTCTATCCCTTCTTTCCGACGACATGGATCTACTACTCATCGACTGCCACCCAGATCACAGGGACAAACTCATATTACGAGTTTCTTTTCTACTATGGGATCTGCACCGACCTTGGATGTTAGAGAGAGAGTCTAAAGGATGTGTCTTTGCTTGGTCCTATAGGTCTGCCAACCTAGTCCTCTTCTGACCTTGGATTACTCCCAAACCATTGAGCATTATTGGATCTTTCACAAGCTGATCATTGATGGCTCAGGCGACTCCTTTCACTTTAGGCAGATACATAGAGATATTGGATGAGATTTCCATCCAGTCTTCATCGGCACATGTTTTTGGGGATCTTTTTTCCCTTCATTACAATTTGTATTGCTTTTCATTGCCACCTATGTAGAGTGGCCCCACTGCTTTATTTTATCTTATGTACTTTTATTCCTTTATTTTGCTTCTAGGATTATCTTCTCTTAGAACTTGCTTTTGTTAACTGTTGTAAAATCGAGTCCCATTGACCTATTTTTGGTCATTTCTGGACATTAATATAATTTCTTATTTTCTTTCTATCCAA
Source organism: Taxus chinensis (assembly GCA_019776745.2). Lineage (NCBI taxonomy): Eukaryota > Viridiplantae > Streptophyta > Pinopsida > Cupressales > Taxaceae > Taxus > Taxus chinensis. Next base: position 101,587,128 of record CM034157.1, read on the forward strand.
TTTAATCTTATGGAAAAGAGCATACACAACCTCAGCAAGCAGATTGTGAAGAAAGTTTTTTACAATATAGTGTTGGAGAAACACTTTCTTCAACTTCCGGCTTGTCATGAACAACATGTGGCAAATCATGAACAATTATCTCAAAGAACAGCTGACATTGAGTAACTGATGGTACAGGATGAAGCAAAGAGCCCTCGAGAAGACTCGTGAACAAGGGATTCCCTTCCCCAATCCCAAATGGCAGGCCGCACAATCTGAGAGCTCTGGGATGTTAACATTGCTAAACAATTCTAGGAGAAGAAAGAATTGTTCCTATTTTCAGGCCACAACCCCGTCAGCCCACTTAAAATTTGGACTCAAGGAGGGTTGCCAACATAGGGGAAAATTGGGACAAGACATGGTGGCTTGAAGATCCATCACATAAGAAATCGAGACAACTTAAATAGTTTTAATTGGTAAGAATCAAATGATTACCCTACCATCCATATTTCTCCACAACAGTCCAATCGCGAGAAAGTTGAGTAGATGAAGAGAATTACCAGCTAAGAGATAGGTTGTAATTGCCACACCACTGAACTCAATCAGGTGGTCAGTGTTGTGCTACGTTGCCAGGATACGCCCTGACCCCCCACGAATCCTGTCTAATACGTATCCGGTACGAATACAGATACGCCATGGATACGTGTGGGTACCTCCCGGATATGCCACGGATATGTGATGACGTATCCGGGAGGTACCCACACGCATCCGTGGCGTATCCCTTCCTAAATACGTTTTTTAAAGGTTTTAATTCATTTTTTTTATTTTTTGACTTTTCTAATCACTAAAACCAAATCCTAAAAATAAAATGAATAAAATAAACCACCCTAATCACCACAAAAAGCTATACAAAGCAAGGAGCGGAGAGTGGAGTTAATGAGAGTGGAGCTAGAGCAAGTGGTACACATGAACTTGATTTTGAGGAAAATCTAGATGATATAATCTAGATTTGTTTGTATTCCTATATCATATGTATGGCAGCCACATGAACAATGAAATGTAAAATCTTAAGTATATTGTTTGTTTTGAAAATTTGAACATGGATCCTAGTATATTTTTTCAAATTTCAAGTTTTGTTCGTATCCATGTTCAACATGATATTCGTATATCATATGTATGGCAACCACATGATCAATAAAAATGTAGAGTCTTAAGTATATTGAATGTTTTGATTCTTTGAACATTGATTCAAGTTTTGTATGACTATTTCAGTTTTTTATGGACTAAAAAGTGAGTAAAATGATGTACATAAAATATATATATATATATATATATATATATATATATATATATATATATATATATGTACGGATGTATCCAAGACGTATCGTATCCAAGGGTTTTTTAAAATTGACGTATCCGTGTATCGTATCCTGTATCCAAACCGATACTTCGTACCCGTATCCTGGCAACATAGAGATAAGTTCTGAATACTAAAGCAATTAGTGATTTCCTAACATCTAGGCATGGTACGATAACATGTTACAAATAAAAGATTTAAGTTAGCATCACACACATGGTCAATCATAGGGGGTGATTATGTTAGGAAGTATGTGTAACTGGACACGGTTCAGATAGCATCATATTTAGCTTGTATATACACCCCATCAGAGGATACTGAGTGAACTTGATCAAGATCTAGTCTAATATAAGCCCATTCAGTGATTTCCTAACATCTCATGGTCTCAAGATATCCTTTTCAATTAGGCACTACTGTAAATCAGGGGAAGCTGATGTACACAAGCTGTACTTAAGGTTTGCTTCAGAATCTTCTTTAGAAAGCAACATCACTTCCTTAGCTATAAACAATACTGTTCAGGTAAGTAATACTGCACTTATGTGCATTATGTAATTTCAACTATAGTCATAGGAAATGCATCTATATAAGATGTTAGATTCATTCAGTCAAGTATAAATTTTTTGTCCTGTAACTCTTAGTTCTTGCATTTAGATTTTCGATATTCTAGCAAGCATGCTGCAAGATGCCCTGCCATCACAAACTAACATTTACCTTTATTTCTCTAAAAGGAGTAAGTTCCACTCCATTACAGCCTCATTGATGCCAATACATACTATAGCAAAATGATACTCAGAACCAATTTTAAGCATATATGACACCAGGAACACAATGTGGACCCATCATAACCCAATTCCTATGATGCTTAGTGTCAATTGTGAATCAAACTATGACTTGAAGCTACTCCAGAAAAACATTGCCATAAGAATGATTGTACAGGGAAACTAGTGACCTGTGCACAACATCCCTTCTAAATTTCTAATATGATGGATAAGCTCAACTAAATAGTAGCTCAATTCAGAACTTGTCTTCCTTGGTGATCCTTGAACAGCCAAGAGACTCAATTTAACAATGGCCAGCTAGGTAAAGGAATGTACAAGCATCAGTAAACCTGGACAGTTCCACCATAGCAACCATAGTATACAGAAAGATTTATCCAATATCAGACAAGTATATATGACATCAAGAATAAAATCTTAAAAAAATCGTAACTCGGTTCTTACAATGCATATATCAATTTAGACTTTCGGATTAAGCTGGAAACGTAATCATTTCAGGTTATCTACTGTTTAAAACAATCATGGATTCTCAGTCAGCTCAGTACCCAACTTCAAGAAGGTTGGGAGGTAGTTTTGATTCACCATCTACCCGTCAAGTTGACATGTGGGGAGATTCATTTAGACCCATGAAAACAGTCCAAAAGACTGGAACATTTAACAACTATGGAAGCAGAAGTAAAGGAATGATAACAAGTGTTCGCAATCAGATTTGGTCTCATCGTGGCAACCGTAGTTTACTGGTGATTCCCAAATCAGACAAAGTATATATATGGAGTACACTGACATGTTGAGTTTATATCATTAACCCGACTTCTACAATATACTCTAATTTCAGACTGAAGATGCACATTGGGGATGACAATTGTGGTATCAAGGAATGCTGACCATCTAGCAAACAAACCGTAATCTGATAAGGCCCATGTTTTCCCTTTTAATACAATGAATAACTAACTGGGGTGGCATGAATTCTCCAAAGAGAAAGATGGTCATGACCCTTGTTTTAGCCAAAACACTGAATTTAAAAGCTAGCTCAGTAAACAAATGAGCACTGTTTTAGTCCTGGAAAGTCTCATCGTGGCAAAGTCTATAGTCATATTCCTTCTAGTACCCAAATTCTGAAACATAGTATATGGCAGGACAAATAGGAACACAGTGTAAACTCAATAATAAGACAATTGTAATGTCCCCTTTTCCCATTCGAAGACTTTTGGCCCATTTTGTCGACCCGACAACCAAAGGAAAAATATAAGGGTGACTTAAGTCACAATGAGTTATTACAAAGTGCAAAAAAATATTAATAAAGCACTTGTATTAATTTATTTGACTTAATAATAAATTTGTAATCTCTAAAGGGGTGCATTGGGTCTAATATCATGTCGTATCCTTTATAGGGAAAGTAGAAAAAAGACCCATGCCATTTTTGTGTCATCCCTAGGTAAGAATGCGCCTTGGACAAAAGAGGGAAATAGAGTTTAGGAAAGATAAAAGTTATTACACCTCCCAAGGAAAGTGCGACGAGAAACCTGGTTTGGGCATGTTTTTAGGGTATTTTGGCCCTCTTTTCTTATTGGAAGATGAAAAGGTTATTTTGTAATATTTTTCCTATAAAAGAAGAGGGGGCGGCTTGGGTAGGATACCATAAATCATTTTATCAATTTTGAACTTGATCTTAAGCCTAGTGCTTTTGTATTAAAATATTCTAAGGACGAAAACCCTTAGTATATTGCCTCTAGAGGATGAAAGCCCTCTTGGAGATTAGGAGGAATTTCTGCACTGGATTTTCCATAGAGCTTACACAAAATTTCAGTGTTTTTTCAGCGGTAGTTGTGGAGTTTTTGCAATAAAAGTCAAAAACCAGTGTTGCAGCAGTGCTGTACTGATTTTCTCTAATGGAGCGGCTCATATGTGGCTGTCATGTGATGTTTTGACGTCATTCCCAGGTCTGATCTGTGCTGCTACCTGTTGTATTCTTTTTTACAGCTCAAGGGAAGGTATTTTCGATATTTTGGAAGGATTTATATTACTGTTCCAGTCTCTTTAAATCTGCAGATTTCTGTGTTAAATCCCAGCCTGTTTTATATTCAAAAATACCAGATTTTTATTTTATAATAAACTGTTCCAGTTTGAACTTGTTATGACAAGAATGGGTAATCCTGGTAGTAGTTCTATCATCTAGACTAGTCGCCATAGACAGAAAACATCCATATTTAATGTTGCACAGTCTTCAAATCTGTTTGGGGTGGGTTTCAGGCTAGTTTCCATTCAAACCCTAGTCGCACTTCTTCACATAAAATCAGATCTGTTTTAGTGTGATTGCCATAATAATCAAAAATCAGCTTTTGGGTATTTTTAATTGATTTAAATTGTTGGAGAACAACCGGGATCCATCTGGGGATCTTTCATACAATTTGATTTTGGGTAAAGACAAGTATTCTCTTGCCTGGTTATGTTTTCTATTTACAGTTTTTTGTAGTCTCTGTCTCCATTTGATGTTATTTTGATTGTTATGTTTCTTTTGCAGTTCTTGTGGAATTGCACAAAAGCAATAATCAGCCTTGTGTGATAATTAGTTGGTAACCACGAAAATAGACAACACATTGGAATCTTATATTTCCATAACTTTCTAGAAAATGATACTTTCCGAGGAACAGCTAAGGCACTTAGTTGAATTTAATTTTTTTTTTGAAATAATGTTTTTCTTTATATTCATCAATATGATTAAAATATTTGTATGATAAAACAAGATGAGTACAAAAGTGTCACCTCACAACCCAACCAAGCTCAAGAGATAGTCCAAAAAGCTGCACTAAAGTGCAAACAAAAGAAAGCTCCAATCAGAGTCTAGATGAAAGATAATAACACAAAACAAACTACCAAAGCAGCAGAATTCGAGGGTGGGTCATCCTTGTCATTTGTGAGTCAGGATGAGCACCGACTTGTCTCAGTTGGTAGATTTGTTTGGGCCAGGGCTTCCCAAATTTCTTGCCACACAGGTCATTCGAGATGGCCAGTGTTGGTAGAAAAAAAACTAAGAAAAAGATAAAAAGGCACAACCGTTGGAATGGACGCAGGCAGAGTATATTTATTAAAGAGAAGGTGGTTACATTTAGTTAGCGGTTAGAGGCAGGTAAAACTGCATAACTCGAACGAACAAAACTATATATATATTCAACACTCCCTCTTAATGACTAACCCGGAAACAACACCAAATTTATCTCTAAATTTGACAAACAACAAAGGACCAAGAGGTTTAGTCATTACATCAATAGGATGCACCGTAGAAGGACAAAAATGGAGAGAGATATCACCCGAGTCAACCAATTGTCGAATATAGTGATGATGAATCTCAATATGTTTATTGTGGGCATGATAGACATGATTCTTCACCATCTTGAGAACACCTTGATTATCACAAAAGAGTGAAAAAGGTGTAGCAATAGCTTGGGGAATCTGAAAATCAATTAGAATTTGATGAAGCCATATTGCTTTGCAACTAGTACTAGCAACAACCTTGTATTCTGTTTCAGTGGAAGAGATGGCTATAGTGGGTTGAAGCTTACTCTGCCAAAAAACAACTCTTGAACCAAAAGAGAAGATATATCCAGTGGTGTATCTCCGAGTATCTACTGATCCTCCCCAATCAGAGTTGGTATAGCCAATCAATTTGAAATCTGCAACTCTCTGATACAAAATGCCAGAGTCAAGAGTTCCTTTGACATATTTTAGAACTCATTTTGTTGCTCGCCAGTGAATGAGGTTTGGTTTAGACAAGAACCGAGAAAGATAGCTAACAACAAAACATAGATCCGTTTGTGTAGTGATGAGATAGATCAGGGTACCCACCAACGGTATGTACAATGATTCATCGACTGGTGGTGAATCATCATGAGCTGAGAGTTTCAGCTTGACCTCCATAGGTGTAGAAGTAGAATTACAATCATTCATCTGAAATTTTTGTAAGAGGTTTGTGGCATACTTAACTTGAGAAATGAAAATCAAGTGAGTATGTTGCCAAAATTCTACACCAAGACAATAGTGAAGGAGGCCTAAATCAGTCATGTCAAAAGCAACACATAAATATGATTTTACCTTATGAATCGCAACATCTCCACTACCTGTGATGGCAAGGTCGTCAACATAAACAATAAGAATCACAATGTCATCACCATGCTTTTGACATAGAGATTTGGATTAGAATGACTCTGTTTGAAGCCCGAATCTTTGAGATGGTTATCTATTTTGATATATCAGGCTCGAGGAGCCTGCTTAAGTCCATACAAGGAATTTATCAACTTGCATACCAGATGCTCACGATCACATGCCCGAAAACCCGCAGGCTGTGTCATATACACTTCTTCCTCCAAATCGCCATTCAGGAAAGCACTTTTGACATCCATTTGATATACTTTCCAACCAAATTGAGTTGCAAAGGAAAGAAGTAACCGAAAAGTGACCATCTTCGCAGTAGGAGCAAAAGTCTCCTCATAGTCTATCCCCTCCTGTTGCGAAAATCCTTTCGCAACAAGCCAAGCCTTGTACTTATCCAAAGTACCATCTGTTTTACACTTGATTTTATACACCTATTTACAATCAATGGGATGTTTCTCTGAAGGAAACGCTAACAAATTCCAAGTAATATATTTAATCAAGGCATCATACTCTAGTTGCATGGCAGTTTCCCATTCTAGTATGCGTCGTGCTTCAGAGTATTTCTATGGCTCATGAATATGAAGAAGATCAAAAGCACGAGCAAACTGAGCTTGTTTAGAATAATCAATCTGCTTACTAGTTCGTCTAGACTGGACATTTAAGAGAGGAAACAATTCTTCCTTCCTCAGATCCTGAATAGTGGAATAGAACCACTCAGGCCGCCTCTGAACTGAGGATGTGGAATCCTGTTGTAGTGCTTCTAGAGGCAAAACCAACGCAGGTTGATTTCCTAGAAACTCAAAAGTCTTAGCAGGAGAGTGCATAGACGGTATTGGAGCACATGGAGGAGTATAATCAGGACTAGACTCATCATTGGGCAAGGAAAGAGAACCAATTTCCGTTATGATCCCTTGCTGATTGCTGCTTCCTTGCTGGTCCCCTTGCTGATTACAGCCAAAGAAAGATTCTGTTTCTTTTACATCAACATCCCAACTAACAATGATTTTATTAGTGGGAGTATGAATCAATCTATAGGCTTTAGAATGATCACAATTACCAGCAAATAATAATCTAAAACATTTGGAATCTAACTTACTCCTCTTACGATCAGGAACCAAAGTATAAGCAACTGAACCAAAAACACGAAATGTTGATATCTCTTGTTTGATTTTGGACCAAGCCTCCTCTTTCGGTGTGATCTCTTGCAAGGATTTGCAAAGTACTCCAATTGAGAATATATACGGTTGTGTTAACAGTTTCTCCCTAGTACTTATATGGCACTCCTCGACTGTGCATCATGCACCTTGCCATCTCCATGATGGTTTTGTTCCGCCTTTCTACCACCCCATTTTGTTGTGGAGTTTAAGGAGCTGTCAACTAGCGTTAAATCCCTTCTTGACTGCAGAAATCAGCGAATTTTTTTGAGGTGAACTCACCCCCATTATTGTTGGTAGAAGAAAAACTAAGAAAAAGAAAAGAAGACACAACTGCACGGCTGGAATGGACGCAGGTGGTTACCTTTAGTTAGCGGTTAGAGGCAGGTAAAATTGCATAACCAAACAGAAAACTATATATATTTAACAGGATATGAGGGTACTTGTTGCTCTTACAAAGAGTGTGGGAGCTCTTTACAATGTGATTTCCAAGGAGATTGAGGGTAGTGAAAGAATCTGTATGTAAGATAGTAACACTAAATGAACAATGACCAAGCAAAACATTTTGACAGAGGGTTCATCTTGTCATTGCTAGGATAAGATAAGACCCAACATGTCTTGGCTGGTGGATCTCTTTGGGAATGGGTTTCCTAGTCTTACTGCACATGCCACAGAGCAAGGTAGATCTAGTCACTTTTCAGAAAGGTGTATGGATCCCTGTGAAACAACCTTATCAAGGAAATCTAGACGAGTGAGGAGGCAACTGCCACCCAACAGAAATGTTGTTGTCCTTGCCACGCCCTTTATCAAGGCCAAGAGTGGCTCACACTACCTTCCCAAGCTTCAGATTTATCCTCTTCGGTCGGGACTCAGAGAGTGTATAGGGCATTGCCCCAGCGAGCAATAAGAGCCTGGAGCTAGTCTAGCCCGACGACCACCTTCTCTGCCTGATGTTCAATCGGCATGCCACAATTAGCATCAATAACATATATCAGTAGAGCTTACAGAGCTTGAAATAGAATGCTAGTCTATTATTGCAGTTTTTTCCATTTTCAAATTGCATGGGGAATCTCTGCCTTGAGAAGTTTCCAGGAGGGCATGAAAAATAAGGATCGGCACTGATTGTCACTAAGTATGATAGATTTCAAGACAATTCCCATTGCAGTCAAATCCTGATATTGTCCGGATTTCTACAAGTGTAAAATGATGGATCAAAAATTCATCTTGGTTACAAATGGGGCATGCAAGGGAATGTCCCTTTTCCCTCGCCCATGGCCTAAGGGCCAATGCGTGCCCTAACCCTAGTCATGCCCAAGGGGTTACGGACACTATTTTGCTATTGGGTATGGGCATCTAGTCCAGTTGTTATTATTTTTTATTGACTGGGTCATAAAGTACTTTTAAAAAGGGACTAGATGTTATGTTTCATCATTGGGGCCACTTAAAGTACCTTTTTGGCGACTTGAGAGGACATGCATGGCATTAAATGTTATATTTCTTCATTGAGGTTACTTTATGGGCCTAGGCGCCTAGGAAGGGAAAAGCAACTTCAAGTTATTTTTAATAAGGCCCTCTTTTTGGGAAAGTGCGCCTTGAGTGGTTTTAGGGTTTCTTTGGCATGAAAAGGTTATAAAAGGAGGTGAGGGGTGAAAGGATAATCATTCATACATACACTCATATTTTCTTTTCATGGTGCAACTGCTGTTTGCAACTTTTAGCTTGTGGAGTAAGATCCCACGGGAACCCTAGCTTCGGTGGTGAAAGATCCAACCCTAGCTAGCAGGGCATTCTTCGGTAGTGAAAGATCTACCCTAGCTTGTCATTTGGAGTGGATTTCAGGGCTGTTTTACAGAGGTATTTTCAGGATTTTCAGAATTAGGGTTTGAAGGGTTTTGAGAGTTTTTGTGGAGATTTTCAGCCGGTTTTCGGATCAGACCTACGGCAGCCATAGAAGAAGGATTCGGCATCATCTACAGAGGGTTTCACAAGGGTTTTGGCTGTTTTCCAAAGGGGGCGACTTGTTTGGGAATTTGCAGCCCTAATTTCTAGGGTTTCCAGCAGTCCTTTTTCAGATCTGAAGGTTGGAGAGTTATCTACTATTTTTATATATATTATTTCCAAAGTTTCATCTTTATTGCATTTGTATTCGAAAAGATATTAATTTTCGAAGTTTTCCGGCTATTCTAGGCACGCTGTAAATTTCTGGCAGCATTCTGTTATCTGAAAAATTCCAAAAATATTTCCCTTGTGTTCTACATATTATTATCTTGTTCCAGTTAAAATTTCAAGTATTTTGGACGGGTATTTTAAGAGTTATTCACATTTTTCTGTTCGCTGCCCTAGCTGTACTTTTCTGTATAAAATCTGCAAAAATCAGATTTAGTATATTGCTGCAAATTTCTGTGTTTTGTCATTTTTTGTGGTAAGATCCCAACAAGGGATATTTCAGTGGTATCAGAGCGGTTGTTCCTCCAGCCTGTTAGGGTTGAAAGATGGGAGACAGAGACAGAGACAGTGAAGAAATGGGAGTAGATCTGATGAGACAACTGTTCACCAACATGGTGAAGCAGCAGGAGACTACCAACCTCTATTTGAGCCAGCTTACTGAGAGGTTAGCACAGGGTAGGATCGAGACTCATGCGGAGAAGGGAGAGGCCAGCAATATGGGTCAACATGGTAATAGAAGTGAGAGTCGACATTCGGGACAAGGGTCCCCTCATGCATCTACCAGGCCATTGGGACTCCACGAGCCTTCATTCTTAAAGGATCCGGAAGTTTCGCAGACACGACAGCCCGCAGACATTGTGGATGAAGAATCTTGCTGGGAGAAGTACCGGACTTTGAGCGAGGGTTTCCGAGACAACATGCCATTTCAGGAGTATTGCAAAATGAAGATTGGCAGCAGGCCTAGGAGAGATTACCAGCCACAGGTACCTGAGTTTCAGAAGAGGTTAGGACAGATCTCTATTCCACACTTCGATGGCTCTAGGAAGTGTACCGCCCAGTCTTGGATTCAGAAGTTGAAGACTTACTTCGACTTGAATCCCATGCGCGAAGAAGATGCAATTAAGTTTGCTATCCTACACCTCGAGGGAGATGCCCATGACTGGTGGCATCATGGATTGATCACACAGGGGCACATGCATATCACTACATATGCAGATTTTACACAGAGATTGATGAGCAGGTTTGACAGGAGGGACCCAGATAGGCACTTCAGGGAATTGACCCACTTGAGGCAGACAGGTTCTCTGGATCAATACATTGCAGATTTTCAGAGGTTGTCAGTGATGGTATCTGATGTTTCAGAGATGAGGTTGACTTCACTCTTCATGGCAGGTTTGACGGACGCTTTAGCAGGATTTGTGAAGGCATTTGAGCCTTCCTCCCTACATGAGGCGATTAGGCGAGCACGAGATTTGGAGTTGTCCACTCCAAAATCGAGGTTTCCCCCTCGAAATCAGCCTAAGGGTTTTCCTTCGAAAACTGAGGGTTCACAGCCAAAGGGGCCCCCACCCAGGCAGGATACCACAAGGAGACCATTTGTATCGAGAGAGGACCGGGAGGAGTTGAGGCGAAAGAAACTCTGTTTCGATTGCCGCACACCATGGGTTCCAGGACATGATTGTAGAGGGAAAGGAAGGGCCCAATTCATAGAGGTCTTTGAGGAGAGTGAGAACGAGGAGGAGCGGTACCATCAGGAGTTAGAAGATGAAGATGAGGAGGCATTGGATAGTGCAGGGATTGAACAGGAGGAGGAGACTTTTCCCCAGGAGACTATTGCTACTTTGTCGAGTACCCCGAGGTACAAGGCATTCAGAGTTAGGGGAACATTACAGGGCCAGAGAGTTGTAGTGCTCATTGATAGTGGGGCCACCCACAATTTCATTGATGCATCTTTGGTAGAGAAGCGGGGACTGCAGGCAGAAGACTTTGAGGGTTTCAATGTAGTGGTAGCCAATGGTGAGTCCATGAGATGCATGCAGCGAGTTCCGCAGTTGAGTATCACCATGGGTAACCATACAGTCACCGATGACTTCTATGTGGTTGGTATTGGAGAGACCAACCTTGTGCTGGGTGTACAGTGGCTCCATTCTCTTGGAGAATTTCGGACTAACTTTCAGACCATGGAACTCAAGTTCAAGTCCGAGGGAAAGAATGTAACCTTAAGAGGTTTATCTTCAGAAGCACCCAGAGTTGTTTCAGCAAAGAGGATCGAGAGGATTCACAGACACAATGGGGTTGATTGGGCAGTACAGTGCTTGGTTTCTACCAAGAACTCAGAGGATGGACAGCCAGAGTATCATGTAGATATACAGGGGCTATTGGACAAGCACAGTACAGTTTTTAGCGACATACCACCTGGTGTACCGCCAGAGAGGGGATTTGAGCATGTGATTGAGCTCGAGGACACTAGACCAGTGGTTACTACTCCTTACCGTCACCCCAAACGGTTTAAGGACGAGATTGAGAGGACCATCCATGAGCTTATTGACATGGGACACATTAGGCCGAGTTCTAGTCCTTTCGCTTCTTCAGTAGTGTTGGTGAAGAAGAAGGATGGGACCATGCGGATGTGCATTGATTATCGGGCATTGAATAAGAAGACAATCAAGAACAAATATCCAGTGCCGCGTATTGATGAGCTACTAGATGAGCTACAGGGAGCAATCTATTTTTCTAAAATAGATTTGCGATCGGGATATCACCAGATCAAGGTTAGGGAGCAGGATGTGCATAAGACCGCTTTCAGATGTCATTATGGACATTTTGAGTTTTTGGTGATGCCCTTCGGTTTGTCTAATGCACCAGCCACATTCCAGTCTTGCATGAACCACGTGTTCAACCGCCACTTGCGGAAGTTTGTTTTAGTCTTCTTTGATGATATATTGGTTTACAGCAGGACTTGGGAGAGTCATATCCGCCACCTTGACGAGATATTGGGAATACTAGGAGCTAATTTGCTATATGCAAAGGCTTCTAAATGTGAGTTTGGCATGACAGAGTTGTTGTACTTGGGATATGTGATTGGCGGAGGGGGAGTCAAGGTGGACAGAGTGAAGATACAGGCAATTTTGGATTGGCCTCCACCCAGGACGTTGACACATTTGAGGGGATTCTTAGGACTATGCACCTATTACAGGAGGTTCGTGAAGAATTTCTCACGATTGACTGCCCCACTGACAGACTTGACCAAGAAGGGAGCCTTCGCTTGGTCAGAAGCGGCACAACAGACTTTTGATCATCTCAAGGAGGTGATGAGCTCATGCCCCGTCTTGGCATTACCAGATTTTGCTCGTCCATTTGTTCTAGAGTGTGATGCATCAGGTGAGGGGATTGGAGCAGTGCTTATGCAGGATAGGCACCCCATTGCTTACGAGAGTCGGAAATTGAGCCCCGTGGAGAGGGGGTATTCAATCTACGACAAGGAGATGTTGGCCATCATGCATGCTTTGGCCAAATTCAGACAGTACCTTGTGGGCAGCAGGTTCGTGGTACGTACAGATCACAATAGTTTGAGGTTCTTTTTGGGACAGAAGGATCTCAACGACCGCCAGCAGAGATGGGTGAACAAGGTACAAACGTATGACTTTGATATAGAATACACTAGAGGTAAGAATAATGTTGTTGCTGATGCTTTATCTAGGAAGCCTTACCTTACTACTATGTTGAGTTCTATGTCTGAGATTTCAGCAGATTGGAAGGCTCACATACTGGTTGAGTACTCCAAGAATCAGTTTGCATGCGAGATCATGGATGGTATTATCAAGGATGACCGATACAGGGTGGTAGATGATCTCATTTTTTATAAGGATCGGATTTTCCTTGTACAGGGGTCTAAGATGAAGGACAAGATCCTTCGTGCAGTACATGACACACCACTAGCTGGACACCCCGGATATTTCAAAACATACAGGTATATCAGGGAGAGATTCGCTTGGAAGGGGATGAAGGATGATGTCCTTAATCATGTCAGAGAGTGTATGGTTTGCCAGCAAACCAAATCAGAGCATTCTTTTCCTGCAGGTTTACTTCAGCCTCTTCCCATCCCTGAGCAAAAGTGGGAGAGCATATCGATGGACTTCATCACAGGACTCCCTCTGGTGCATGGGCACAATTGCATTTATGTGGTAGTTGATCGATTGACCAAGTATGCGCACTTCTTTTCTCTACCCAAGAAGCATGAGGCAGCTGATGTGGCTCAGGTATTTTATACAGGGATTTTTAGGCTACATGGGTTGCCTAAAAATATTATCAGCGACAGGGACAAGATCTTCATGAGCACTTTTTGGCAGGAGATTTTCAGACTTGCTGGTACCGAGTTGACTCCTAGCACGAGCTACCACCCTCAGACTGACGGGCAGACGGAGATTGTCAACAAATGGATAGAGGGCTATTTGCGGAGTTATGTGACCGGACATCAGCAGGCATGGATCAGATGGTTGCATATGGGTGAGTATTGCTACAATACCACATATCAGATGAGTATTGGCATGACGCCTTTCAGAGCTTTGTATGGATACGATGCCATGTCATTTGCTGATTTAGTATTATCAGATAGTCGAGCTCCCAAAGCTCGGGATTGGTTACAGGAGAACCAAGATATCCTGCGAGCTCTTAAGGAGAATCTCCAGAAGGCGCAGAATCAGCAGAAGGTTTATGCGGATCGACACAGGGTAGAGAGGTCCTTCGAGGTAGGAGACTTGGTGTTCTTGCGTCTACAGCCATACAGACAGTCATCACTCAAGCAGAAGGGGGCGGAAAAGCTGAAGCCCCGGTTTTATGGTCCATACAGGATAGTCAGGCGAGTGGGTGCGGTTGCATATGAGTTGGATCTTCCAGAGCACAGCAAGATACATAATGTCTTCCATGTATCATGCCTTAAGAAGGCCTTAGGACAGCACATTGTACCTTCTACAGAGTTGCCACCACTGGATGAGGAGGGGAAGCTGGTTTTAGAACCGGATTCTATTATTGAGGTCAGACAGAGGAAGCTCAGGAACAGAGATATCACAGAATATTTGGTGCGATGGAAGGGTTTGCCTCTTGAGGATGCTACTTGGGAGGGAGAACAGATTCTACGGCATCCTAGTCTGCATTTGCTTGGGGACAAGCAAATTTTGGGAAGGGAGGACTGTAATGTCCCTTTTCCCTCGCCCATGGCCTAAGGGCCAATGCGTGCCCTAACCCTAGTCATGCCCAAGGGGTTACAGACACTATTTTGCTATTGGGTATGGGCATCTAGTCCAGTTATTATTTTTTATTGACTGGGTCATAAAGTACTTTTAAAAAGGGACTAGATGTTATGTTTCATCATTGGGGCCACTTAAAGTACCTTTTTGGCGACTTGAGAGGACATGCATGGCATTAAATGTTATATTTCTTCATTGAGGTTACTTTATGGGCCTAGGCGCCTAGGAAGGGAAAAGCAACTTCAAGTTATTTTTAATAAGGCCCTCTTTTTGGGAAAGTGCGCCTTGAGTGGTTTTAGGGTTTCTTTGGCATGAAAAGGTTATAAAAGGAGGTGAGGGGTGAAAGGATAATCATTCATACATACACTCATATTTTCTTTTCATGGTGCAACTGCTGTTTGCAACTTTTAGCTTGTGGAGTAAGATCCCACGGGAACCCTAGCTTCGGTGGTGAAAGATCCAACCCTAGCTAGCAGGGCATTCTTCGGTAGTGAAAGATCTACCCTAGCTTGTCATTTGGAGTGGATTTCAGGGCTGTTTTACAGAGGTATTTTCAGGATTTTCAGAATTAGGGTTTGAAGGGTTTTGAGAGTTTTTGTGGAGATTTTCAGCCGGTTTTCGGATCAGACCTACGGCAGCCATAGAAGAAGGATTCGGCATCATCTACAGAGGGTTTCACAAGGGTTTTGGCTGTTTTCCAAAGGGGGCGACTTGTTTGGGAATTTGCAGCCCTAATTTCTAGGGTTTCCAGCAGTCCTTTTTCAGATCTGAAGGTTGGAGAGTTATCTACTATTTTTATATATATTATTTCCAAAGTTTCATCTTTATTGCATTTGTATTCGAAAAGATATTAATTTTCGAAGTTTTCCGGCTATTCTAGGCACGCTGTAAATTTCTGGCAGCATTCTGTTATCTGAAAAATTCCAAAAATATTTCCCTTGTGTTCTACATATTATTATCTTGTTCCAGTTAAAATTTCAAGTATTTTGGACGGGTATTTTAAGAGTTATTCACATTTTTCTGTTCGCTGCCCTAGCTGTACTTTTCTGTATAAAATCTGCAAAAATCAGATTTAGTATATTGCTGCAAATTTCTGTGTTTTGTCATTTTTTGTGGTAAGATCCCAACAAGGGATAGGTTGTAAAATAATGTAATATAAACCTTTGTACATGAATGGAAAAGAATC
This sequence comes from Taxus chinensis, assembly GCA_019776745.2. Lineage (NCBI taxonomy): Eukaryota > Viridiplantae > Streptophyta > Pinopsida > Cupressales > Taxaceae > Taxus > Taxus chinensis. Next base: position 101,602,925 of record CM034157.1, read on the forward strand.
AGCTGGATTGCCATATAATCTGTGCTAATTTTTGTTTTTTTTGTCAATCTTTGGAGCTGGAAATCAGCATGTGTTATTAAAGGGAAAAGAAAAGAAAAAGTCTGAATTTGCAGCCCAGACGAGGGGTGTTTGGGAAGAGAAGGCCATACAAAAATTGCAAGATTAAAAAAACATGGTTTGAAAGTGTATTGAGTTGCTGTCTTTTTTATAAACTTGAGGGGCTGTATGGATATGTACTAAGTGTGAGGCTGCTAGCAGACCTTCACAAAAATACAGAAGTGAAATTGTATGGAAGTGATTTGTATTGATGTGTTTGTGATGCCATGAGATGCTGTACAAAGGTGTTAGTGGTGAGGAGAACGATGCTTCCTTATGAACGTGATTGAAATGCTTATGGAAGTTGGTTAATTGAAATGCTTATGTTCTACATGAGTTTCAGTTTCAAATAATTAAAATCTGTTTTTTGATTGCCGGGTATACATACAAACTTGAAACCCTTTTTATTTTTGGAGTCCAATAGAACAAACCACAAAGTTATGTCAAATTTTGTGCTTATATGTTCTAAATGACTGCATATGGGAGCTGGTGAAATGCATTTTGTAAGACTTTGCACTTCTAGAGGTTACATGTTCAAAATGCAGCAAGTTTGATAATTCGTAATAAATCCATATAAGCCTTTCAATTTAAAGCTTGTCACAGGTGAAATGGTAGATGCATGTTTGTAGAAGACACCCATTAGTTATCTACAGGTTCCAAGTTCAAGCCGTCTTCACTCCAAAATGTGAAAAATTTGATTTTTGCAAATTTGCCAAATTGAATTTCTGCAACAAATAAGACCTGTCATATTTCTTTAAATTTTCAAAAGTTTCAGAAACTCGACTCTCTTTAGACTAGGTTTCCCACGAGTGGTTACGCGATAGGTTCCAAAATGTTCAGTTGGTAGATTTTAAAGTTGGATGTTGATTTGTCTATTTGTGTACCTGATGGATCTTTTTGCACTTGACTTGTAGTTGCAAAATCACCTATTTGTGGAGGAGTAGAGCATCTGATTATGAATCTTGTTGCTCAAGATTTGATGATTGTCATTGTGATTGGATGTTTGATGTTGTGATTGGATACTTGTGATCAACATGTATGTCTACTTTTAGTTGTGGATTTGGCACATTGTCTATTGTGTTCAAGTGATTTAAAATTCGTAAGGAGTTTTCCCATGTGTTACCTAGAGAATACTAATATTGGCCACTAAGGATTGGTTATCTTTGATTGTAACTTATCGTGCATTACAGGTTATTATTGCTTTATGGACAAGGAGTGGTTGACAGTTACTGTTTGACAAAGATTGAGGTAACCATTCATTATAGTGCATTATACATTTTATATCCGGAATCAGTTTGAGTTGTTGATGTGGCATTTTGTATTTCAGGCTATCACTTACCCTTCCATGGGGATCTATACCACAGGTGGCTGTTCCACTCTCATCTGACAATGAGAACATGAGAAGTCAGATTTCAAATTGCGACATTTGAGATTCTCTGTCTATATTTGATGATCGGATGTTGTTTGATGCATATTTGTTGTGGATAGTCCAAATGTTGCATGTAGCTGGAAATATCTTAGCATTTCAACATTTTTTTTATAGAGTTTTTGAGTTGTACTGATTGGTGATGTCTGGAGCACTACTTTTTTCAGGAATGAATATTTTAGAGTTGAGTTTGAGTTCAGGTTGTAACTGAGGAGACAACAATTACATATCTATTGAGAGATGCATATTTGGCACAAATTTTTCTACCACAGGTATTTATGTGTCAATATGATTTTCCTAAGATTGGGGTCATTGACTCTAGAGACCATCAGGAGAATGGTCCATCATCTGCTCGACATCATGAGAAGTCACACTTTTGAGGGTGCTCTTGAAGCAGAATTGAGGCAATTGACCTCACAGGGATTCGGATACTCATGACAAAGATAGCATGAGATATCACATTGGAGAGATTTGAAGACTCGTAGCAGGAATTACCCTAATCTTCTTAGATTTGGAGTGAACGTTTTACAATCGCTGAATACATGGGTGGGCAATGCAGTACCAAAATAGTGAGAGAATTGTGGCTGTAAAAGTTTGAGATATGATTCTTGCATTATTTCAATTGCAGAGAATGAGTTGGGCAGACTTCGGATCACAAAGGAGTATGTTAGGACTTGATCCAAAGAATAATAAAAATTCAAAAGACTGAAAGGTAATTAATAAATATTGAAAATACACCAGAATGAAGTTGGAAGGTGATAGGTCACACTTGACCTTTGGTTTCTCCCTTGGTTTTGAAAAGGCTGTACTATAATGTATTATAAACCTTAGTACATGTATGGAAACAAATAACTTAGAGTGCCGCATAATCTTTATTTTGATTTGTGTTTCTTTTCATCTTTGTGGTTGGAAATCAAAATGTGGTATCATAGTGAATAGAAGAAAAAAACTGGATTTGCAGCCCATAAGATGAGTATTTGGTAAGGCCGTACAAAATATTGCAAAATTAAAAAATAGAACTCAAGATGGAGCCATTATAGCTCAAATAGATTGATGGAAGTCTGAAACAAATTTACCCATCCATCATTAGACAACTCGAAAGAGCATTTATGCAATGCTTAACATGGAGAATTGTCCAAAACTTCGTGAGTATTAAACATAATTCGCAGTTTAGGATTTATATGTAGAATATTAGAACTAAGCATGAATCCTTAAATGCTTCAAGACCAAACCACTTCAATGCAGGCTATATCGGACACATAATTCAACCAGCTGGTTCTGTATAAAGGAACCTAGGCCATTAACTGCACTGTGTTCAAAGAGGAAGCATATGACAGAATGTTACCTTTCATTTAGCTCTGTTTTAAATATTGCAACATATTTTGTGCACATATGAACTTTTAACATCCTATGAATTGCACTGGAAACAGAAATCGGATATACGGATACAAAAGTATTGCACCCACGACTAATTTTTAAAACCTTGGATATGAAACGTTGCCGGAAACGCCATATAGTGTCAATATTCATAACAAAATATGCATATATATATATGCAGAATACTCATTTTATTAAATGTCCATTAGGGCAGTAGACCAACAAATCTAGTTTTAATTGATGCAAAATTTGAGCACTTTCAAACACTGATTTTTATTCATTGTAATTTGAACTTTGCAGCAACTCTAACTAAAATCATGGATAGCAACTATCAGATGGAAACCACATACCACATCCATAATATATCTAGATAAATTGTATGTGCATAAGTCAAATACAAAACCCAAATTCAAAGTCATAATAGCACTTTTTACCATACTATATATTTGTATTTGGCACGCAAATTACGAGAAATGAAGCTATGGGGGTGGCATGTCCGTTACGTGTTTCCTGGAAATGTTTTCCAGGCAAAACGTGTGTGCATACCATAAATAGGCGATTTAAGAAATGGCTACACATGGCTTTCTCTAGTGAAATAAAATCTTAAGAGCCTCCCCCTAGGATCATCAACCCCCGAAAATTTACCATTAAGACCAAGCACTGAGTACAAGATGCAAGTTGCAGATAACTCAGATTGTAATAATTCTCGTACATAATAAAATCATGGCCCACTAGATGTTGGCATGTGTGCAATCCACTCCTTCAATCAAGCCCGTATTCAATGACCACTTGTAACAAAAATGAACTCTGAAGCCAAACAGCTGTTTTCCGCCACGTGGTGCAATCTAGTACCGGCAAATGCCTTTGTACAGGAACTGAGGTAGTGAGATACAGCTTCAGTCGTAACCTGGGATGCGTCCCGAATGCAAGATTACGAGTGCAGATTGCAGGTGTCAGAAATAGATCAAATTTGGTTGCAATTGAGGGTTTTCATCCTCAATGCAAACCCTGGACGCAGCAGCTCAAACCCTATTAAAAAATGAAACCCTTATGGTCTATAACCTGGCCATAAAACACTGTAGCCAATCATGACCCGTCACATGGCACCAATCCCAAATTTTATCGGCTTTTGCAAGTGTAAGAGACTAAATTGCCAAAGTCAACCCAAATGGAGGATGGCTCCCACTTCGGCTAAGAGAGCAATCTATTTAAAGTAGCCAATCACGACTTTATTTTGGCATTTCAAGGACAAGTCACCAAGCATTTATCTTGCATTGCTTGCCCAGGATGAAGCTTATATCTTAAAAGTAGGGCTAGTGGCTAGTAGCATTTAAAATTCAAATTTTGAGGAAACATCTAGATGTTTATAATCTAAAGATTATCTGGTTTTTGGGCCATATCTTCAAATGCATTAAGTTCGCCAACTACACATACGATGGTTTTCTACCCCATTGCCCAAGAAAGATTATTTTGTACAAGGACAATGGTCTTTGACCAAAATGGAATGCTTTGTGAGAAGCAATTTGTCAAAGTTTCATTACCATTCCATTTCTTTAGTGTGTTTTAAATGCCTCTCAAGCTACCTAGAGGCTTATGCTCAAACAAAATAGCCCATCATTTCCACTAATGCTAGCGCAAGCCGTTTTAAATTTTTGGAGTTATTTAAACTTTCCAAATTGCTTTACCTTGGAGGAATCTGTCATTGCTTATGTGGCTTGGATAAGGATTTCCATGATTTCTGTTTTGCCGATGGCATGGGATGACCTACCTAGCAGAGAGGGCTTTGCAATGATCAACGGTATCAGTGATGTCCAAACCACTCCTTTTTGGTTCTACGACAAATTTCAAGATTTAATATTAGTTGGAATCCAACTTTTCTTACCTGTTTCCTATGAAATAAAGTAATGAACCCAAGAGCTTATTCAATTTATGATTATCATTCTTCCACAATAAAGACTTAAATATTCTAAAGTGAAAGCTGGTAGATAGAGGCATGGGCATAGTTAACAGTATTGAAGTTCCTTTTCAACTTTGTAAAAACATATTGATCTAAGTTTCTATTGGCAAAGCACCAAAGTAGAAGGGAAGCTACCCAATTTATTTTTAATATTGGACGAGGTTGAATTAGCCCCACTCATATTTAACAAGTCATTTAAGGAGAGGACTTTGACTTTGTTGTAATAATGAGATTCTCATAGTTTAATCTTTAAGCTTGATGTTAAAGTCCCACACTTGAACAAGGAAGTACTAAAGGAGCTGAAATGCACACATTGTCCATGTTTATCCGTCATTTTATTATGCAAGAGATATTTACAAAATGGTCGAAGTGGTTACAACCGTCCATTATGTTAATACATAACTAGCATTGTGAATAGTAATAAATTATAAGCCTTATATTAGTTACCGAAATGTTTTGGATACGGGAGCGGGAGCGGGGTATCCGATACGCGGAAACGGCAAATTTTTTTTTGACCCCGGATACGGCGTAGGATACGGCAGTACAAAAACTATATAAAAATTAAAAAATATATAAATTTCAGCCTTCTAAATAGGAATTTAATTATTAACCACATATTATGCATATGAAAGACAAGATAAAAGACAAGTTATAAGCTAAATAAGTGAATAACCACAACAAACAAGCTAGGATACCGATAAAACTTAGAAACTTAAAAGCTTAAAAGTTAAATTAAAATTTAAAATACTTAAATCAAACACAATGTGAATGTCATGAATCTCATGATATATTAAATTCAATCATAGATCAATATTCAAAGCTCAAACTATCTTTCATTGTCAATATTCATCATATTCCTCTTCATCAAGAGGATCAAAACCAGCTACATCATCATCATTATGTGGTTCATTAGAACCACATGGGCTCGAACCACTCGCACTAGGGCCACTGCCAGTTGCACCCCCTTGTGCATGTAGGTCTCGTGGTGCCACAGAACTCCTCTCATCATCATATGCTCCATGGTGGGAAATGGAAGCATCCAAGTCAACTATCTCTGGATCAATGTCCCAATGTCTTGTTGACCCTTCCTTGTACTCTGGCTGCTTGTGGGATAAAAGGCGCAAGTTGGAATGTATGTATACCAAATCTTCAGCCCTTTTAGCCCCCAATCTGTTGCGCTTCTGTGAGTGGATGAAATTATACGTACTCCAGTTGCGCTCAGAGGAAGATGAACTTGCAACCTATTAAGGCAACCCAAACTTCAAAGTCAATGCAAAGTTCAACTTCAGATTTAAACACTCAAACTTAAATTTTAAAAAACTAAAAGAAAAGAGAATAAAAAAATTAAAAACTTACCTGTGCCAAGACCTTGATTGCAAGAGGTTGCAAGTAAGCCGATGAAGTACCATGGAGGTACCACCACATATGTGCATCCATCTTGTATTTGCTCCGAAGAGCGAGAAGGCTATGACCCGTTTCTGCTATGAAATTGCCAAACTCTACCATAACCTGGTCTTGGGCCTCAGGATCAGGGAAGAGCCTAGCCAATGCCGCCATATATCCCTCACTGACTTCCGCATCCCTGTATGGTGCTACCCTCCCTGGCAAGGAAAGGATCTCTGTGCTATAAAATCTAGGAGTCAATGCAAAAGCTAGTAGATGTAATGGGGTGGTCATTTTGTTCCACCGCTCAATGAGGATTGACTTCACTTGTTTGAAAAATATTTCCTCGGGATCTTGTTCTTTTGCATTTATGACGGCTTTTATCTTCTCAATCATTGAGTCGATGCCGTCATATATCTCTCCTAGACATGGTTGATCCGTGTCAGTAAACCGGATCATGCTCATAATGGGCTCCGTAAAACTCAACAGATAACCCACTCTATCCCACCAAGAGTCCTCTAAGATCAAGTTCTTCACTTTTTGAGCCCCTTGAGTGTTTGATTGCCTCCATACAGACCAAAGATTGGATGTTACCATCCTCATGAGTGCCTCTCGCACCTTCACTAGTCGTCTCAAGACGATTGTGTGTGATGCAAACCGAGTCTCAGCAACCTAATAAGAACGAGGAACAAAAATTAAAAATAAAATTTAAATTATAAAATTGAAAGCTAAAAGAATACTAAAAAACTTATATTAAATTTTAAATTAAAAAGAAAGAAAGAAATAAAGCTTGTCCTTACCTTCAGTAGCTCCAACTGCGAGAATGATCTAAAAATGCCCTGTGACATGTGGTGGTTGGTGACAAACATTTGGATTTCTTCAGCTTCTGCATACACTTGCTGGATCCACTCTATTTTGTTTGCCATTTTCTTTAGCATTAAATTCAATGAATGCACAGCACAAGGTGTCCAAAAAATATGCCCATACCGTGCCTCAACTAGCATCCCCGCAGCTTTGCAATTTTTGGCGTTGTCCGTTATCACTTGGACAACATTTTCAGGCCCCACTGCCTCAATGGACTCAAAGAGAATGTTGGCTATGAATTGGGCATCCTTCACTTGCCCCTCACAATCAACCGCTTTCAAAAACATTGCCCCCTTAGGGCATACTGCAATCACATTGATTAAAGGGCGGTTTCTTGCATCTTTCCATCCATCAGAAACAATGGACACACCAGTTTTGGTCCATGAGTCCCTAATTGGTTGCAAGGAGGTTTCCACATATTTTTTTTGTCTATCCAAAAGGGTGGTGCGGATCTTCTCATATCCTGGTGGTTTATACCCTTTTGGTGCCTCATTGATGGCTTTCACCATCTCATGCCAATAAGGTGATCTCACAACATTAAAAGAAAGCCCATTAGCATATACACACCTTGCAATGCATTCATCTGCAATCTCCCTGTTCTCATTCTGAAAGGCCTTTTCCAATGGCCCTTTTGTCTTACTTTTCTTTCGTGCAAGGGAAACATCCTCATCTGTGGAGATAGGAGCCACAAATGGATGTGGCATGGCCACAATTGGGGATCCACTAGGTGATGGAGCAATTGGAGGCCTTGCTGAACGAGATGAACCTCCTCTTTTGGCCAATGGATGACCCACTCGCATAGCCACGCCTCTGCATCCTTCTGCTCTTTGATATATGCCAAAACATTTGCTTTTAGCACCCCAGCATTATTCCTCCCCCTGCATACTCTTATACCATTACCCGTTATGGCACACAAGTGGCTTTTCACCCTACTGTAAGAGCCTTTGAATAGTCCATCACACTCATTGCATTTCCATTCAAAACAACCACCACCTGCAAGTTGTCGAACTATTGTTACGTGCCTCCATAACGGTGAATTTGGGTCAAAGTCTTTGGCCAAAGATTGCCCAGAAGAAGCAGAACTTGTTGCCATTGTAGAAATACCTACAAGGTTTAAAAAAAAAATTAAGCAAAGAAAACAATGGCATGCAATTGCATTGTGATTGAACAATGAAAATTAAAAAAATTAAATGGAAAGAGCAAAATAAAAATGAACATAAGCAAAAAAATGTAATGTGTGAAAGATTAAATAATAAAAAAAAAAATAGAGGAACAAGGCTAGAAATTAAAAAAAAACTTACCTTCACTTAGTAAACCACAAATCAAATCCTTCACAAATCCTCCTTTGCAGCTCCCCACACTCCTACAAGCTTAGCAATAGCTCCTCACACTCCTACAAGCTTAGCAATAGCTCCTCAAACCCTAGACAAGCACAATGCAATTTTGGAGAGCCACAATGTGAGTTTGTTTGCTTTATGTTTTGTTTGTGTGTTGTTCTTTTGTTTTATTGTTTAGAGGTAGCTTTTAGGTTTTAGATTAGAAGAATTTATAATTTTTTATTGTTGTGTGCCTTTAAAAACATAAAAAAAATAAAAAAAAAATTAAAAAAAAACGTTTTTTCCACGCGGGAGCGGCCAGGGAGCGGGCAGGGGCTGCGGAAACGCCCGGGTACGGCGCAGGCCGTACCCGCGCGTTTCCGCACCCCTGGCCGCTCCCAGCCGCTCCTCCCCCGCTCCCGCTCCCGCCGCTCCCGCTCCGGCTGCCTGTACCGGCGTTTCCTAAAATATGTAGTCTTCATCGGCAATTTTCACCCATTTGGTTTGTCTTTGAGCTCTCCCTTGCTATAAATTGCATAAGTGATTTGTTCTTGGTCATCTCATAGGTATGTTATAATATCATGGGTAAAACCGTGGTAAGCCGTAAGTATACTACTTTTTCTGACGATTTTTCCTGTCACAACCATTATGAGGCCAGAGTATTTTTCCAATGGAATTTCCATTCTTAAAAAATTACCTCAAAAGTCTATACAACAATTTTGACGCTATATAGTATAAACAATACAACAAGTGGATTTTGACTCGAAAACCAATGTAAATAACTGTACTGTTGAAAAAATTAGAAAATACCAGAGAAATGTGTCTTCTTTTCTGGACTGTGCCTGACTGGTTTTTAATCTTTTTTAGATCACCTGATTCACGATTTTCCCTTTTGCGACTGTATTTTCCCTTTGAAATTCGAGCTTGGGAAGTCACGTATTGTCCCTCTGGTCTGAAACAAACAAATTTTGTGCCCTGGAAGACAATGGTATTTTCGTTGTCTGTAGTTTTTGCCTGACATTCATGACTGGTATATTATAAGAAATACATTTTGTGACTGTAGTGATTTGCATTTAAATGGCAGCAATATTTCTTCATTGCATAAAGTTTCGTGAATGTGTGCCCTTTCCAAAAATAATGTGACTTGTTCCAGTGACTTCAAATGTGCCCTGAAATTATCTAAAACTTGTGACTGCAGAAAATCGTGAATGAAAGATGCCCTCACTTGACTTTGTGCCTGTGACTGGTCTCCTCTTAAAATCACGACAGTATTTAAATGTGCAATATTCAAATTCGTGACTGTCTTCTTGCCTGTATATTCCTCTCCCTTTTTGTGGGATCTAATATATCGTCGTGCCCTAACAGTACTTTCTCGATTTTGACGTGTTCTGATTTTCTGTGAGTTACAGCCTTAGATTTGCAGTCATCTATTCAGGATTTGCAGACCCTATCGAGCATGAAAAGGAATAAATGAGCGGAATGCAAAATGAGCGGAATGCACACATTGTAAGATATGTGTCCGTCATTTTGTCATGCAAGAAATAGTTACAAAATGGTTGAAGTGGCTACAACCGTCCATTAGTTACATAACCAATAATGGCTTAATAATAAAATATAAGCCTTATAGTCTAATACTCGAATCTTGATTGAATATCCCAAGGTGTCAGCAGAGAGAGCAGACTGCACTGGAGCAGACTGACATCCTTGGTGACTCAAGTGAAATGGCGAAATTTGTCAGACCTTTCACTATGATTGGTATTGATGGCTTGAACTGTCAACATCAATGAACAGAGCTTGTACCATGTTTATGAAATATGACCCAATGCCCTTGAACATTGTGATAACAAATGGCCACTTAACTTGATCGTATCTCGATGAACGTCGTGTCCTAGGATGAGGTGTGGGTCCATTCTATGACTTCCTAGACTGTAGTAATGTTATCAAGGATATAATTGCTTTTAATAAAGTCAGTTGGCTCAGGCCTAAGCACCACCAACATTAAGGGCTTGTGCCGTCTGTATGAAATATGACCCAACATGCAAGGTCTTGAACATAGTAAAAACAAAGGGCCACTGAATTTGATCATATCTTGATGAACAACATGTCCTAGGCGGAGGTGCAGGCCCATTCCATGACTTCCTAGAGTGTAGTTGTGTTATCAAGGATATAACTGCCTCTAATAAAGTCAGTTGGCTCAAGCCTAACAACCACTTGCATTAAGGGCTTGATTCTTGAAGCCAGTTTCGTACCCAAAATTTCCAAACCATATCAAGCAAGGTAATCATCTGCTAGATGGTAATTAACTTGGGATTGCCAGCTTTGTGAATAAATTGAATATTGTGTTGGATAACTAGCAAAGTGATTGACTGGTAGGCACAACGTGATTAAGTAAAGCCAACCCTGTTGAAAACTTAAATTCTGTTTGTAAAACTTGCATGCAAAGCCATTTTGTACTGGGTGATTTTTTGTCAGCCAGTGCTTTAGAGCTTTTGTCAGCTCATCTAGAGTGAGAGAGTCATCACAAGACTGTCCGATGTGTGGTGACTTGGTGAGACTAGGTGTCACATGTCAGAGCATTTATGAGTGGCTTGGCACTCCTCAGTGAGCCCTTGCAATTGAAAATTTATTTGTAGTTCTGCAACAAAAGCCTTGGAAATTTTCTGCCTGCTTTGTAACTCAGCTAGAATTCAGCTGAAGTGCAGGGATGAAGCTTCTCTGTATGCTTGAGTGCCAAGGATTAAAAAGGCTTTTTGTTGGCTGGTCGTAATCCCTCAAAAATGAGGTAAGCTGTGTGATAGTTTCATTCCACCTTTTGATCCAGCGGATATCTCCTCTGGGGCTTGGAAGTTGAATGCCGCCTGTTGCAGCTACTGTGGATACAGTGCGCATCCTGTAAGTGTGACATTGGGCTTGAAAGATGACTGGTTCGTAGAGCATCGTCAATTTATACGATCATATAAGAAATTTTAAAATTTTGGATTGCAATTAAACTGTAAGTTTGAGAAGTCTCTGCAGTAAAATGAGACAAAGTTGTTTTAAATTTTTCAACTGACCCTGCCTAAACTATTATAGAGAAATTGTAAAATTTCACCTTGGAAACATCATCCAGTAGAATGCACGTGGAAGAATTTATCTGAAAAGCAAATGCATTCCTTTAACAGAAGTGGCTATTCCAGCATCCAAAATAATTACAATGTCCTTTAGAAGAAATAGTCTTATGACATTGAATACCACTCCAAAAAATCTTAATGTTACTATGTAACAAAGCGATACAAGATAAGGGCTTAAATAATATCCGTAGAATGATAATGTAGGAATGCTATAAACAGAATGGTAAAAGACCAACATAGTTCCCAATAGATGCCACACTCTAGTACTAGGCTTTGATCATTCCTTTTTGTCCCAAATTTAAGCATCTCCAAATATGGTGTTTTTTTTTGTCTGAGTCTTAATATTTTGTCCAATTTGTATGGTTGCAGCACGCCCATATAATGAATCGTAAGCATGTGTGTATCTGTGCTTTAAAATAACCTTAACCCTGAGTGGGTTGAGAGAACTTAATTGAAGGACACCTACCTTAGGTGATCAGAACTATGATCGATGGAATGGCTAATGTATTATCTGATTAGCAATTCAAGTGTGAATGCTATGACGATACGAGCATTCCCACAGCCCAAATTTAAGAATGTGATTTAACACAAGCAATTTTCACCATTCATAATCAATGATAAATACATTTTATAGTGTAATTTTTGGCCATTTGCAGGTTAATTTAAACTCCTTTCTAGCCACATTTTCTTTTTCGGTGATGCCGAGGAATCGGAAACCCAACAACCCGGAGTAGCGCGCATTAACGCACCTTGCTGACTCTAAACCACAAGGTGAGCTCCCCTATAACCTCGGAGCAAGCTAGGAGGAAGCAGTCTCGCCTGCCAGTTTGAATTGAGAATCGAACACGAGTCCAGTGTGGCCTAAGTCATTTGCCCCATCCACTTGGCCCAACCCCGGGGTTTTTCAAGCCACATTTTTTAATCATTTTAAAAGACATCAGTTGTTCTGAAGTAGTAGTCGAGGGCATCTGTAAATTTGAAAACGATACTTTTGCTATGTCTGCAAGATCTTAAGTGTATATATACATCCATATAGAATTTAAAACATTTACAAGAAAGAAAATATTGATACTATAACGTCTGGTATGACTGTCGGGACTGGTTGCCTTGGTCATGAAATATGAACTCGAAATAGTAGCCTATGTGAATCCTCAGTGTCCAGCACGAGCCTTCCATAACAATGGGAAAAATTCTTGTTAACTGATAAGATAATGGAATACAATTCATAATCTAGGTTAGATTATGAATAAGTGCCTTCTTGCTAAGATAATACTGTAGTTTATTTATTACAATCTGCAAATAAAACTTGGATGTATCAAATCAACAAGAACAAAAAATGAAACTTTGAAGGTTGCTAGTTTATGACATTTTAACCAGAGTTGTTTATGCTGCTGGATTTAACATCCCTTCTTCCTATGTAAATTATGTGTATTAGTCTTCCTGTTCAAGTGTTTGCCGCAATTGTAGAAGCCAATGGGGGGATGTCATGGTTGTAAATTCCCTTTCAGGTTCTCATTTGAAATCACTTTTGAGTCTATGGATTTGCATCTTCAGTGTGAAATCTGTACACCCAGGATACAATTCAATACTGTTCTATAATATCTAAAAAGCTTTTGTCTGATTCTCTTTTTGTTATGTAATATTATTGCACATAATATACTAGCAATTGCACGCGAAATGTGCGATGTGAATGCCGAAGGGGCAGCGTAAGACGAGGTTGAATTTGAGGGACTAAAACATAAAAGGAGGAAGAGGGGTGTAGAAGAGGGAGAAGAAGCAATTGGGAGATGATATTATCGGGTGGAACCGTTTTGAGGAAGCTAACTTTCTTAGGAGGAGGAACATATGTAACATGTGCATATTTTGTCAAATGTTCTACGGAGAAAGGGGATACGGTACATGGGCCATTCGTAACTACGAATTCAACCTACTGAGCCCTTACGATTCCCTGGAATTTGTCCCAGCCGTTTGTAGATCGACCTCCGCAGGACTGCCCAAAAGGAAAGACATACCAACAACCAAATAACCCAGATAGACAACCCTAGCTTTGAATCAAGTAAACCAACATTTCCTGTTGGGGGAGAACGTGAGACGTATGATCACAATCAAATGGTTGACGTCGCCTAGAGCCCTGTACTTGGCACGGAGGAGATGAACAATGATGCAAAGCACATACATGCAAAACCCTTTGGTTAGATCAAATTAAATTATTATTATGTCATCGATGTTCGGATGTTAATCTACGTCGTCCACGTCCTTGCCTGCTGTCAGAGGGGGGAAGCCTCAACCCAATTGTGAACTCCCAATTGCTTGACTGCTCACGTGGACGATGAGGATTTATTTCATTGACGTACGATCACGATCGAATGGTCGACGTCGCCTAGAGCCCTGTACTTGGCACAAAGGAGATGAACGGTGACGCAGAGCACCTATACGTAAAGCCCTTCGATCAGATCAAATTAAATTATTATTATGTCATCGATGTTTGGATGTTAATCTACGTCGTCGAAATTTAGGGTTTACGGAGTTAGGACACATTTTAAATTTGTTTTTAAGGGCATTCGATATAGATATTCCTTAGATTGATAAGATTGCGGTTGAAAAGATATGATATGAATCGTATAGCTTCAAAAGTATTGTATCTGCTGTTTGTTTCTCCATGTATTTAACAACAAAATAAAAGTTGAGTGGGAAAAATAGACCCATGTCAAACAAACCCACCAACCGGGTTAAGCGCTCTTCAAAACCCAAAGCAGAACATGGAGAGCGACACATCCTAAACGGCCTTGCAGACCTGTCATTTTCCTTGCATAATAATACAAGCACTTTATTTGAGATCCAGAGGCGTTAACCACGCTGAAACCCAAGTTAACGTTGTAAATTTAGCAGTAATTGTGCAAAGAGAAGAAAGAATTCAGAGAAGGCTGAATGCACAAAACTGCACTGCAAAAATGATTGAGGCAGGGTGAATTTATATATGTGAAGAGGTGGTTACAGATTGGTTACAAAACAGTTACCAATTATAACAACTACATAACTACATTACATGTTATATAATGCTGTTATATATTTTAACACCCCCTCTTAATGACTAAACTGGAAACAATACCTAAGTTTGTCCCGAAATTTTACAAATGTCCTAAAGCCCATATGTTTAGTCATTAGATCTACAGACTGTGCCATAAGGTTGTACTTCAAAATCAGTAGTCCATGATTGTGTTGCGGTTGTCGAATGGAGAAGAACCGCAAAACAAAAATTTGGTCGTGTGAACAAAGGATATGGCAAGTGGTCCACTAGTTCTTTGTTACGTGATTCATTGACCAGTGATGAATCATCAATGGCTGAGAGTGTCAGCCCCATCTCCAGAGTGCTAGAATCAAAAACTCAGAGAGGTGGATTGAAAAATTTGTTCCAGGCTTGTGTAGCCTGTTGGAGTCTATACAGAGACTCAGTTATCCTGCAATCGAAGTCACCTCGATCATGTCCTTGCAACACCATGTAGTGCTCATCCAACCTTTTCAAGAAGAGAAATGTGACCATCTGTGCAGTAGGAGTTAGAACCAACTATGCAATAGTAGGAGAAATAACCATCTCCGTCTCAGCAGTGGGAGAAATAACCATCTCCGTCTCAAGTAGGAGTGAGAACCAACTCTCATCTATTTGCTCATTTATCCCCCTCTGTTGGGAAAGATCTTTCACAACACAATGAGCAAACTGTTCATGCTCTACTGTCCTTCGAGCAAGTACCTCTGAGTGAGTGGCTTGGCATGCCATCTCACCATGCACCGTCAGTGCATCTAGAATAGTGGAGTCTCCATCCACAACAAACTGTTCTTCAGAATGAGGAAATCCATCCTCCCAAGGCATGTCCACCTCCCGTACATCTGGTATAGTGGATACTCCCTCCACAATAAGTGCATGTAGGTTGACTGTATCCAAGTCAACAGATTTGTGAGGAATGGCTTCCTCCCAAGGCATTGCAGCCTCCTGCACATCCTATATGGTGGAGCTGTCCTCCACACGTGCATTCATGTTGATCGTAGCAAGATCAACAAGCCGATATTGACCACCTTGCCCAATACCAAGGGCAATCATCCGTCTCTATTTCACATCAGAGACAACACACTTCTTCCCACAGAAATCCACAGAAATATTGGGATTTTCAGTTAATTGACGAATAGATAGAAGATTCTTTTGTAAAGAAGGTACATATCTAACATTTCGTACCAACAATTTATGAGCATTATTCAATACAATGCATATATCTCCTATCCCTTCTACTGCAAGTGATTCTCCATCAGCTAGTACTACTGATTCAAAACAGATATTTGCAATAAATGAAACATACCAGTCCCTGCAACATGAAAAGTGTGTGGACGCACCAGAGTCAATGATCCAGCAACTAGTACCACTGTCATGCGAGCATGATGTCGTAAGACAATAAAGAGCATGCCCGTCATCCGAATCTCGTTCTTCTGCAACTGCAACCACATGTTCCTCATCACATGTTTTTGTTCTGTTGCGAAAGATCATACTTCCGCTTCCGACAATCCTTCTTAAGGTGCCCAACCTTGTGACAGTAATAGCATGTGACCTAATACCGAGTGGAAGACTCACCAGAATGACGTCTCCACTTTCCCTTTGACTGTGTGACAAGAGCACTCTCTGATTGGTCACAATTAGATTTTGCCTGAATTTGTCTCCACTCCTTTTGCAACAGGTAGGAACTCACCTTGTCAAACGTGAGTGTTTGACTTTCAGCCATTAAATGGAGTGCCTCCACAAATGACTCATACGAAGAAGGTAAGTTGTTCAGAACTAGAGCCACCATATCATCGTCGTCCACCTTTTTGTTGATGGAAGATAACTGGTCTCGGAGGTCTTTCATCCAAAGTAGGTGCTCAGACAACGATCCACCTTCTTGTAACTTTACGGAAAAGAGCATATTCTTTAGGTATAAAACCCAACTCTTTTCTGACGTCTGATATTTATCCCTCAGACTGGCCCACAACGTGCTTGCCACAGTAGCATTCTGCACTTCCGGTATCATATCATCCGACACCGATAACTTGAGAAGTAATAGAGCTTCCTTATGACGCTTGTCATAATCCGCGAAGTTCATCCTTGGTTGACCTTCACTACCCGTGATTATTTTATCACAATCACAAAATTCTACAAGTGTTAAAATCTTATGGCTCCATACATTGAAATTAGTGCCCGTTAATTTTTGTGTCTTTGACAAAGTCAAGTGTGAAATATTTGCCATTTCCAAAGTAACGGAAATAATAAAATAATATTTTGCCCACACAAATAATATTAATATTGAATATTCCAATGCAAGGTGAATAACTTTGTTGAAAAATAAAATAATATTTAATGCAAAAACAAGGTAATTAAAATAATCGACCGACTTTCAAAAGTTTGAAGGAAATAGGAATCAAACTCCCTTTCGAACTTCTCACGACTCTGCTCCTGCAGAAACAGACTTTGCAACAACATCTTTTGTACCGACAACGTTGCTTCTTGCACACAATTTGCTTGTTGGTTCTGGCCTTGATGTTACAATAGGTTCTCTCCAACGACGTCTTTCTTGCCTTATTTGCCCTCCTTCAAGCATGTCACGTTTTTCTCCTTTCACACGACTCTGCACAGTACACGAGCACGACGTTTTCAGGCACTGACTGGGCTTCTTCACGTTTTTCTTTGCACCTACGTCAACCATCCGTCTGAGGTTTTCACTGCTCACGATTGCTGGTGGCTACGACTTCGAACCTACGATTAACGATACCACGATGTTAGGCATATGCAAAGAGAAGAAAGAATTTCCACGATTCAGAATCCACGTTTTGCTTTCAAGTTACTTGTCAATCCATTATGATGCCAACTCCCTTACAGTTGCGAAAATGCGTCAAGAAGATGAAACTTGTCGACAAAATCACCAATCATGATTTCTATATTTTGCTCGAAAAATGATTTGACTTCAAACTTCAATTGTCTACAATTCGTACCCTGTCAGGGCTTCAAATTTGTCTGTATGGAATTCATACGACACTCCCATGCTCGTCTAAGAGCTTCCTCGGGCAATCTTTCGCTTCTGATACCAATGTTAGCATATGCAGAGAGAAGAAAAAATGCAGATGGAGACAAGAGAGCAAATTGCACTGCTCAAATGTACAAGCAGAGGTTTATTTATTGAGAGGTGGAAATTTGGTTGAACAGTTACCAACCGATTAACTACATAACTGTTTTTACATTCTATATAATGTCGTTATATTTTAATAGGTGCGATGCACTTTCAAGTGGATTCACTATTGAAATTCGCAACTTATACAAGACAGCTTGCCCTTTACAATGATGGGTATTTGGCTCTATTCTGAATAATCCTGGCTCAATGAGGCTCAAATAATTCAGCATTTCTTATAACCAACTCAAGAGATTTTATCCTCGAGGGTAGAATTCGGTCTGGTCTTCTAAATGGTTTGGCCCCTCCCATGTGCAGTTTGATGAAAGTCCACAATGTCATAACTCAGTCCAAGAGCTCGGACTGCATACAACTCGATGCACAAATGCATGAATTATTTTTGCAGCTCAGTTCCATGTCTTGCATGTCATATAAGAGCCCAACTCGACGGGGAATTCAAAGTGCTCGGGCCTTGGCTTGATTTGTTTCTTCTCATCCGAGCTAGTAAAGCTTCACCAGCCTCGGTTTCCAACTTCAGAGTTAACTTGGCTGCCTTTCAAAGCCTCATTTCCCATTCTCGTTCATATGCAGCCTTTTGAACCTTTGATGGGGGGACCAAGTAAGCATCTGTGACCAAGCTTGCCTAAGTTTTCAATTTGGCCGAGGGTGCAAATTACAGCAATTTATAACAGGGACTAGTCTCGCCCCTTATGTCCCCAACTTGGTTATAAAAAAAGTATAAGGTGGGATGGTCAAATGAAACTTTGAAATACTAAACTCATTGCATTGAAAAATGAAAATGCCAAATATCAATATATTAATATTTATATTCAAAATGATGATTACATTCAAAATTCAAATACAGTTGGCGAGTGGCTCAATTGCAATGAAGACTTGGCACTTGATCTAACTCTTGTTGTTACTTGTTAATGTTGTCCCTCTTCCTACATGTTAATGTTCTCACTCTTCTTGCTAATGAATGTTATTGCTCTCTCTTGCTTGTTAATGCTTTCACTCTTGCTTTGAATTTTTTATTGTGATTTGGAGTGAGGACAACTCTTATTTATAATTTGCTGTGGAGTGCTTTGGGGGTGGGTGACTTGCCCATTGAGTAGGGTTAGGGCTAGGGTTAGGAGCCAAAAAATTATAAAACAAAATGATTTTTTGAAAAAAAATCTTTTGACAACCTTATGCTCCAAGGACAGCTTGGAGTCTCTGGGACAGCTCAAGAGAATTTTGGGACAAGTTGGGACATCCATGACTGTCCCCAAGTCCCTATGAGGTCCCTAAATTCTTGGGAGTTTGGATGTTTAATAAATTTCTTAAATAGCTTTGATAAATGTTTTAGGGACGCAACCATTTGGCTAAACTTAAAGTGGGGGAGATTTCTTACATAAAAACGTCCCCAAGTCTT
The DNA here is from genome assembly GCA_019776745.2 of Taxus chinensis. NCBI lineage: Eukaryota > Viridiplantae > Streptophyta > Pinopsida > Cupressales > Taxaceae > Taxus > Taxus chinensis. Next base: position 101,622,050 of record CM034157.1, read on the forward strand.
GGAGAGGTTGAGTCTTTCACTTTCTTTTGAGATGTGGTTGCCCGCGGAACAATGCATAAGGCTGCTGCAAGCATATGGACATGAGTTATGATCTCAAAAAAGATCCCAGCAATAAATACATTATCAAACCATTTTTCTAAGCTATGTAAACAAAGAGAAATGTCCAATGGAACACTTTCTTCATATAGAATATTCAAATATGCAATGATCAATGATCATGAATGATGTTTGCAAATCGAGATGTTTTGCACACATCATTAAGAAATGTGAGGTTATGGTTATTTCATATTAACATTTCATTGTACAAAAGCATGGGAAGATTTTGACCTTGAAAGGGTCAGAGCAACCTTCATTTTTCCTCCTTAAAGTTGTGCCTTGCTGATAAATTCCTTTTAAAGTTACTTGAAAAGATTCCTAAAGCCTTGCTTCATTTGTAAATGAGGTTAATTTTCATTTCATTGGGAAAAATCTTTTTCCAGTATATTTCTTATACCAAATTGAAAAAATATGATCATCGATTATGATAGGCCTAACAATGAGTCATAATTTGCAAATCATATTAAAAACAATTCACGACCTGTATAAAAACAAATGGAAAGAAGATATTGAATGAAATGAGAACAAATTCATTGTTCCTCCTTTAAGTTGATGCATTTGCTTCTCGTCTTTAAAGTTGATTGTAGATCAAACTCCTTGCATTTGTAACTACCCTAATATAACTTCAACAGCATCTATGGCTCCTTCCCTTGTTGCAACAATTTTCTAATAAGGAAAAGTTTTATTCCAATCCCTTGAACCCAATCGGCATATTATTGAAATTGTGTTTTGTAATGGGCCAAGGAGTGTTTGCCACTAGTATTTTTGGAAGTGTGTTTACAAAAGTTATGGAAGTAGGTGTCAAATTAGCGGTCCTTATTCTTATGTTTTGTTCTTATTATTGTACCATTTACCCTGGGTTTCCCAACATTGCAACCGTTCTTTCATACTAACGACATGTATACAAAAAGGACAAGCTTCATTTTTGTATCATTTCTGATACCATCAGGAAGGACATATAATCGAGATTGGTGTTATAGAAAAGGGAATCTATTTCTTCTTAAGGAAATGAATCCATCTATGTAGAAAAAATGTCTATGGCATTTAAATTTACATTGTTCCCAGTCATCACTATTCAATCCTTTGGAAGGATATTCACACCAAAATGGTTCCATTGTCAAGTTGAGAACACTTATCAAATTCCAACCTAGTATTTATGAGTTACGACATTTCAAGTGATGGAGACAAGAGCTGGAACCATTAGCAGGAAACAAATATGGATCAAAAGAATTACTTGGCATGGCCTTGATGAGGGTTCAATTATGGGTTGGATGGCTAAAATTTTTCATCACTAAGGGCAAAACTCTTTCCATTTGTCATTAACAAAGTGTCGTTGTTCTCCATGCTCGAGTATGGTAGTTGTTCATAACATTCTTGAAATTCTCGATTTTCTATATGATTTGCAATAAGTAAGTTATATAAGGTGGGACAATTGTGCATCCTAGTGTAAGTATGGTTTGTCAGACTCAACATGTTTATCAATGTGATTGCCTGTTATAATAACATCATATGTTAACCGTATTGTTATCTCAACTTCCACCCTTGCTTTCCAATTGAGTTCTCCGCATGTGCGTCAAGTAAATTTCTTTTTTCACTTGTGCTCTACAGGCTCTTTGAAAGAATGAAAGAAAACCTTGGAATTACATGTGGTGGATTGTGTGGCCATTGCCAAGGACCTATGCAACTTGATGCGTTACAAAATTGTCTGAGGTGGTATAAATGGGGAAAACTTGTTAGCCTTGATAATGCACCTACCAATTGGTGAATTGAAATCAAACCCGGTAAGCTCTTTTTTTATATTAATAAAACTCCCGCATTGTGAACCTGCTAAATTCTTTGGACAACTAGGATATTGAGCAACATCCACAGTGCTCCATCAAGTTGTCTCATGACCCATCGTAAGGGTATAATTTCCAAGATCCACAAACTCCCAAACTAACTGAGCAACCATCCATGTTGAGCTTCATCTACACTAGATCCCTTCTTGTCTTCAAAGTGTGGGCTTCTTTAAAATATGTATTCTTCATTAGCGAATTCCTCACCACTTTCAACATCTGGTGAATCTTTCAACAATGGCTATATTAACTTCATTTGATTTGTCTTTCCCTGGTTTTTTACTTAGTAGGTGTGAAAGTTGAGGCCAAAATATTGTCTAATGGAATTTCCATTCTCAAACAAATACCTAGAAAATAAATCCCTTTCCCCAAAAATATGAATGGCCCACAAATTAATGTAACAAGATTTTAAAAGTTCAATTCAAGTTTGGAAATTTGTTTTATTTCTTTTGCAAAGAAAGGAAATTGTAATAAGCATGCAAAGTTTGTGCTTTGGATTTGACTCTTTGAAGAATTGCCAAATCTGTGTGCCCTAACAGCAATGCCCTTCAAAAAATTGCAAAGTGAAATGTGTGACTGTATTTTCTTTGTTTTGCCCTCGTAGATAATCAAAAATTTTTTTCCTCTTCCAACTGAATTAGTGGTTTCAAGCGACTACAAAAATTTTGCCCTAAATCATGTTTTTCTTTATATTTGCTTGTCATGTTGACTCCCTGAAAATGTCTTTTGCCATTTTTCCCTAACTATCATTGAATCTGTAAAAACTCCTTCAAAAATGGAAAACCTTATTTTTGTGCCCTGGTTGTTTCAATTCCTTAAAATTCATTTGAAAACATAAAATTTGTGCCCTAGAATGGTGAAGGTAAAATCACATTTGTGACCTTTTTTCATCGCCCTTACGAATTTAGATGCAACCAACATTCCAGCCAACTGTGTTTGCTGGAGCACCTTTGAATTTCTGTTTGAATTCATGAACTACATGTGGGTTCAAAACTCGCATTTTTACAGGCTTATTCTCATTTGACTGTTGTGCCCTCGAACATTGCTCTTTTTGCAATCAAACTGTATTTTTGTCTTTGAAGCCTCATGCAATTTATGTTCTGAATTTCTTCCTTGATCCCCAATTTGTGCTCCTGCACCAAGCATTGCTCTGATACCAATGTTAGAAGATGTGAACAAAGAAAAAATGAAGAGAAAACTGGAATGCACACATTGTAGATTGTGTGTCCATCATTTTATTATGCAAGAGATAGTTACAAAATGGTTGAGGTGGTTACAACCAAACATTAGGTAATACATAACTAACAGTGACTTAGTTATAAAAGGTAAGCCTTATATTTTAATAAAGGAGTCTCTCTTTTGATCAATTGGTTGAAAACTGAAAGAGAAATGGCCATTTGTCAACTAAATATCTGAAACTGCTTACCGGATGTATGCTATCCAAGTCTTATCAAAAGGGCAATTCTTCCAATAAGGCTTCCAATTCCAATGGCAGAGGCAAGGGAAGATATAGAGGGTGAGGAGGAAAAACTGGAAAGAATAATGGTCAACAATAGGAAAAGCAAAATGTAGTTGTCCCATGCATGCTCTAAAACTTCCAAATTGTATTGAATAGATATTCATGAAGCCCATGAAACAAAAAATCTTGTGACAAATATTGATCTATGTCAACCACGAATAGATGTTTTTGCAATTTCATCCCAAAGTAGATCTCTAAAAACTATTGACATGTTAACATGAATTCTGTAGATGCCCTATTTGTGTGGAACTTCAACTAAGGAAAGGTGTTGGCCCATCTTGACTCAACCAAGCTCCAACTGATTTTAGATATTTTCACATGACAATATCGAACATTCACAGGATGCCCTATTCGTAGATCGAAAACTCTGTTGGACCAAATTCAATTTGTCTCACTAGCACCGCCAAAAATAGCGAGTCAATCTTCAAATGGAACAGGAGGTCACATCTGAGTTCTACCAAATTGTGCAAATCGCTTGAAACCAATGTAAAGATTACTCCCAAGCATGCAATCTAATACTACTGCTAATAGGGCTTAATGGCATTAATGCACAACAAAGTTGATGCTTGCTGTATGGATGAAAATACCTTGTCCGAACCCTTCATATTTAGAGGGATATGCGACTCATAGTGGGTTTATTCCAATCAAAGATATTGTCAAAAGGCCTGATTATGACCTAAAATACTTTACCAGCCTAGCAAACTCAAATCATGAATGTCGCAATATGGATGTTTTAAAACATCGATTTGGGCCGCTTCTCACTGTTATATGAGAATTTTGACTTGGGTAGTTCCATCCTTTTATTCATCATGATAATTCCTTAGGGGCTCCGTGCTTGAAGCTTCTAAGTAGGGTTTTCATATAGAAATCCACTTGACGAAACATTGAGAACCTAGCAATTCTTTGTGGATGAAAACCTCAGTGGAGTTTGAGAGAATTCATTCAATTAGAATGTTCCTAACTGTTCTAAGCTGAGTTGAACAACCCAATTTTATGAGTTTATTGGAAATATATGCACCAAATATTGCAAGTTGTTGGTCGACCTAAATTGATGTATACATGTTTTGGCTATCACTAGAAGTATTTCTTCTTGCTCAACATTTTGTCAGTCAGTTTGCAATGGTATTTGCACTTAAATTTGAAGACTCTGAATTTTCTAAATTTTGATAAGCCATATGCTAAAAGAGGCTTTGAAAAGGAATATAAAACTACAGTATTTCAATGGTTCCTTCAATTTGACATGCAAATAATTCTGCCCTATTTGCTATATGTGTCGAGGCTCCACTTCACATGCTCACCCAAGAAATGAGACTGTGTTGGTGGGATAAAGTCACAAACCATGAACTGATAATTGAAATGGTCAGAGCCATCCCCAAAAGTCAATCCATCTACTGCTGAAAACAATCCATGTTCCTGCAAACGTTGTGGTTCGGAAAGGGAGTCATGAGACTCATGAATGCAAGACCATCATTTGGACAAAATTGAGATCTATCAGAAAACAAAAAGAATCAAGCAAAGAAAAGAAGAAGTGCCTAAGAATTGGAACTCTACTCATTTTGAAGTTATGCTTTCCATCATAGATGAATTCAATAATGCCTCAATAAATACATCCTGGTTTGGTGCTTGGGTCCTAGACACCAGTGCTACACAACACATGACTTTCTGAAAGGACTTCTTTGAGGAGTACCATGAAGAAAGTTGTAGTCTGGTATACTTTTTAAACATATCAAATTTACAACGTGAAGGTAAAAGGGACAATTTGACTTAAGTCTCTAGGTCTTCCAGATTCCATTCTAAAAAATGCCCTATACCTTCCTTCAATTAAAAATAAACTTGTTGTCCACTGATGCTAATTCGACAACAAGGCCACTCCATTTTGCTGGATGATGGAGAAGTAAAATCACAAGAAAATGTGATAAAACTGGTTGTAATGACTAGATTTGAGGAATGAAAGTTGTTAAAACTCAGGGGCGAGCGCTTCAATCTTCAAGGAACTTTGCTCATTTCTTGTAGACGAAGGGATGTCACCAAGTCTTTATGGCACGCTAGATTTGGGCACATAAACTATGACAACATTTGCACAATGCAAAAGAATGATGTTATAGGATTGCCAAATTTGCCTAAGAAAATTGAAAAATGTGAAGTCTGCATTTTGCCTAAACATTCAAGGGAACCATTTCAAACATCAAAATGGAAAACTGACAGAAAGTTGCAGTTAGTTCACTTTGATCTGTGTTCTCTACCAATTCTTTCTGCTGGTGGTCACAAGTACTTCATGTTGTTTTTGATCACTACAACAAGATGACAAGGATCTACTTTTTCAAACAAAAATTCAGAAATCCTTCAAAATTTTTCAAAGGTTTTGAACCATCATTGAAAATGAAGCGCAATCTCCATGCATTGGGACGCTCAGGATTGACAATGGTGGTGAATTCACTTCAAAGATGTTTGAGGCCTCTGATTCGAAGCAAAATGGGATCAAACATCAATCTAACAAGTCACTCACACTCAACAAAATGGAGTAGTGCCGAGAGGATGAATAGAATTGTGATGAACATGGTCTCATGCAATGTCTCTCTCTCACATAGGATCATACTGCACTTAAGAGATTTATAATATCAGCTCAAGCATACATATGTACACTCATGCAAAATGCTCTCTTTCATCACTCTACCCTAAAAATGTGCACGCAACACTTGCTTATATAGAGAGAAGGAGAGGGAAAAACCATCTTGTGGTTTCCCTAAAACCATGTGCCCATACCACTCGGCCAATTTGCTCCAAATATTTAATATTTGCTCCAAATAGAAATATTCTCTTACACATGTAAGAGTAACTCTTACGCATCATAGAATCTCTTACACGTCATAAACTGTCATAAAATCTCTTACGTGTCATAAGCTGCCATAGGATCTCTTATGCGTCATAAACTATCATAAAATCTCTTACGCATCATAAGCTGCCATAGAATCTCTTACACGTCATAAGTTGTCATAGAATCTCTTACGCGTCATAAGTTGCCATAGAATCTCTTATGTGTCATAAGCTGCCATAGAATCTCTTACGCGTCATAATATCTCTTACACATGCCACCATGTGTCGTAAGATTCCTTGGTGATGTTGAATATTAAAATATTCAAATTTTGACATCACACTAATTTTGACATTCATAAATATTTTACAAACACTAATGTTGTAATGTTGAATATTAAACAAATATTCAAACCTCAATATTTCCACCAACACTAATGTTGTACCTTTGACATCAATGACAAAAATACTCAACAAACTCCCCCTTTGTCATTGATGGCAAACCCCTGTTAAAAATAGACATGAAAACTTGTTTGCTCTAAAATCCAATTTTCTGTCTTTGAGCTCTTTCTGTACTGCTGCACTGTACATGTTCTATGCAACTCTCCCCCATGCTGCAATTCTCCCCCATTCTACAATTCTCCCCCTTTGACATCAATGACAAAGGGATAACTGAACCTGTCACCTGAACCTATACTCGGAGCTGAAGATACTGCAATGTGTAGCTCCCCCTATGTCCATACTCCCCCTGAGATAGTCAATGAGTAAGAGTGACAGAAATCACTCCTAACTTTTGTCTGAGTGACTCAAAAGATTCCTTTGGTAGGGTTTTGTAAAAATATTAGCAATCTGATCCTTAGTCCCAACATATTCCAATTTCACCTGCTGATCTGCAACTTTCTCTCTCAAAAAGTGATACTTAATGGGAATGTGCTTTGTCCTGGAATGCATGACTAGATTTTTCGAGATGTTAATAGCACTCGTATTGTCACAAAAAATGGAAATAGGATGCTCATACTCTACCTTCATGTCCTTCAATGTTTGCTTCATCCAAAGCACTTGTGTATAACATGCCACTGTTGCAATATACTCTGCCTCTGCTGTAGATAATAAAACTGATGCCTGTTTCTTGCTGAACCATGACACTTATCTGTAACCAAGATAAAAATCTCCCCCACTTGTACTTTTCCTGTCATCAACACTTCCTGCCCAATCTGCATCTGTGAATGCTGTAAGAGTGAAATCATCACTCTTTGGATACCATAAACCATAATCCAAACGAACCTTTCAAATATTTGAAAATTCTTTTCACTGCTGCTACATGAGTTTCCTTTGGTGCCACCTGAAATTGTGCAACTAATCCAACAACCTGCATAATATGTGGTCTAGATGCTATGGTATATAACAAACTCCCTATCATGGACCTATACAAAGTCTGATTAGCATCGGGAGACTCGTCATCCTTACTCAACTTGCAACCTGTAATCATGGGTGTACTAATTGGATTACAATCTTCCATTTTAAACTTTTTCAACATCTCCTTTATATATTTCGTTTGTGAAATAAAAATGCCTTGACTAGACAACTGAATTTGCAAACCAAGAGAATAGGACAACTCACCAAGCATAGACATCTCAAACTCCTCCTGCATCTCTTCTGCAAATTCTTTTCATAATCTCCTACATCCGCTTCCAAAAATAATGTCATCCACATAAACCACAACTATCACCTGATGTTCTCCTTCTATCTTGATATACAAATTCCTATCCGCAATTCCTTTTTTGAATCCTTGTTCCTGCAAGTACTTGTCCAGTCTTGAGTACCAAGCTCTAGGAGCTTGTTTCAAACCATAAAGAGCCTTTTTTAACTTGCATACAAAATCTGAATTTTCTGATAGAATAAAACCTTCTGGTTGCTCTATATAAACTTCTTCCTCTAAGTTTCCATTTGAGAATGATGATTTTACATCCATTTGATAACTTTAAAATTCTTGAAACAAGCAAATGCTAAAAACATTCTTACCACCTCCATGCAAGCAACATGTGCAAATGTCTCCTCGAAATCAATGCCTTCAACTTGTGAGTACCCTTTGCACACTAATCTGGCCTTGTTTCTGACAACTTCTCCTTCTTTGTTCATCTTGTTTCTAAAGACCCACTTGGTACCAATGATATTCTTGTCCTTTGGCCTCGGAACTAACTCCCATGTGTCATTCTTTTCTATCTGATTAAGTTCCTCTTCCATGACTTTTATCGAAAACTTATCCTTGCTAGCTTCATTAAAATTACTTGGTTCAACTTTTGACAACAAGGAAAAGTTTACCTCTTGTGGTGCACTTGCTAGTCTCCTCCTTGTCTGTACTCCAGTATCTTTGTTTCCAATGATTTGATCTGTTGTATGATTCTTCTGAACGAATCTGGACTCATGCAAACTCATTGACATGTTCCTTGTCTGATCTCAAACATTGATCCTAGAGTCTTCCTCTTTCTCAAAGATTTAAAATTTCTGAATCATCAAAAGCTTCTGATTTATTCTTTAGAAATGCACCCACATTCTAGTGTCATCTCAATAACATTAAAAATCACCTTGCAAGCTTTCAGTTCTTGACCCACAATAAGTGAAACTTTTCATTTAGTACTCCTTTTTCTTTAATCCACCCTTATCTTTCCCATGTTACTGTCTACAGATAGTCTTGTTTTTGTGATCTTGGTTAAATCTCTCACTCCTTTTGAGCTGATTTTCACCATGTTGTCAAAATTATGTGACCCTCATTTGCCTCAACCAACTTTCATCAATTTGACTCATGCAACAGTTTTTCTCATCTTCACGTCGTCTCTCATGTACAGGTTGTTCCTTGTTCTATTTACCTACCTGTATCCTTCTTTCTAATGTCACAACCCTCAACGGAAACGTGAGTCTATAACCCTGATCATACATTTGACTGACACTCAAAAGTATGTTTCAGTCCTTCAACAAGTAAAACATTTTCAACTTTAGTTTGACCATTCAATTTTATGTTACCTCTTCTTGCGATCTTGCTGTCAGTGTTATACACCAAACTTTACTGTACCTCACTGCCTTTTTCAGCTTCTGGAATTTGCATTTGTCACCTGTCAACTGGATGGAACTCTATCAATTACCAAGGTTGTTCTTCATCTTGTTGCATGGATGCTCCGTTTGCCAACACATCCTCTTCCTTTTTCCCTGCTTGCCATATCTTATTGTTGGTTTTCTGTATGATCTGTTTTCTTTCTTTCTTTTGCTTTGGCCTTTCTATAATCTTACTCCTGCAAAATCTTGCTATGTGGCCAACTTGGTTGCATTCATAACATCTAGTCTCATGCTCATTCAAATTTGATAATGCAACAAAAGAATTATAGTTTCTAGCATGAAAGTTCTGATTCCAATTCTGAAACCTCGATCTATAGTCCATCATCTTATGATCAAAATTGTGACAGAAAGAACAATAACTGTGAAAAGAATACCTAGTCATGTAGGGCTGCCTTTGATAAGATGAACTTCTGAAACTTCTTATTGCCACCTTCTTCCACTTGCTCTCTTATTTGTTGTTGTTTTGTGGCGGATGATCTTCTTGTTTCTTGCTGCTTTCTCCTTTACTGGAGCCTTTAAGGACATCTCCATAACTAGCTTTCTTTACTGGTTCTTTGGTCTCTTTACCACTTGCTTAATTGAATCCAATCTTTGGATGATTTTGGTTTGTGTTCACTCAGAATGTTGCTCAACACCTCAGAACTCTTTTCAAATTCGAGTCTCTTGTTCCACCACCCATCCCTCGACCACTAGTACTACTAAATCTTGCCCCATGAACCAATGATATGATGTAGAGTGCAAATCCCTTCACCGTCGCCTTCGCTAGGCTTTTACCCAGGCCCTCCCCTCCTTCCCCACTCTTAAGGTTGCCTATCGGTGCTTTCTCCGTCGTAAGAAGCGATCCTTCATTTCCCACCGTAGATATATGCTTTCCACCTCCCTTCCTAACCCTCGATCCTTCTGGCATACTGTCTTTCCCTGCCACTCCCCCTCCTCCACGACGATCGATCCTATCTCCATTTTTCCCACACCTCTACCCTTTACGATGTTCCGAGGCAGCAGTTTACCCAGATTGGCATCCCACCGCCTGGTAATCCCTTCACTCACCGTAACATCAAAGAGGCAATAAAGATTTTGAAATGTAGCCAGGCGGTTGATGTGGAAGGTTTCCAGGCTGAATTTTTCAAGCAGGGTTTTGAGGTCTTTGATAACTATTTGATAGATCTTTTCAATCATGTGGTTAGCGTGGGCTTCCCTCTTACTTGGTCTCATCACATCATTCACCCGATTCACAAAGCTGGGTCCATTTCTGATCCGAACAACTACAGGACTATAATTGTGGGCCATTCTTTTTTCAAACTCTATGCTACAGTTCTCCACAGGTGGTTGTCCGAGATTTTGGAGTAGAAGTAGCTCAGAGCCGAAGGTCAGGCTGGTTTTCGCCCTGGTTACCACACCATCGACCACATCTTCACCATTTGGGCTATTATTGAGGAGGCCCGTCACCGCTCTTCGAAAGTTTATTGTTGTTTTGTAGACTTTCGAAAAGATTTTGATTCTGTACCTCGCATGGCCCTCTTCCAGCAACTCCGAGACATTGGCTTTTTTTGAGATTCTTATTATCGCCATCATGCGCCTCTATGAGTCCACCCTTGGTCGTCTTTGTACTGCACATGGATTGTCTGATTTCATTAGAAACACCATTGAGGTTAAACATGGATGCCCCCTGTCTCCTACCCTCTTTGGCATTTACATTGATGAGCTGGAAAATTTTCTTCGGGATCACATTCAGGAAGAGGATGGCTTGCGTTCTTCACCACATCTTAATTTCTATTCTCCTATTTGCCGACGATATTGTTTTACTCGTCTCTTCTCCTGAGGGGCTTCAGAGACAACTTGAATGCACTTGCTTTATTTTGTGATCTTCGACATTTGACGGTCAATCTGGGTAAGACCAAGGTCATGGTCTTCAACGGGTTGAAGACATCACACCTCCATTTCTTCTTCAAAGGGCAGGAGGTTGAAATCACTAATAAATAAACCTACCGGGGAGTCTAGTTCTGAGTGCCAAGATTCGGTATGAGGCATGCTCTTCAGCCGAGGGTGAATAAAGGGTATGGGTCTCTTGCCATTCGCGAGAGACAGTGCTTTGGACACCACTTCCAGGACATCTCCTCCAAGATGTTTCTTATGAACTCCCTCATCCGCCCCACTGTTCTCTATGGGTATTTTGTCTGGGGGCCCTCCCTCTTAGACACAGATTGGGCTTTTGCTGAGAGGATTCAGACTCTCCTCCTTCACCGCTTCATCAGATGCAAGTAGACGGTCCCCCAACATATTATTTTGGCAGAGTTCACAGCCCAACCTCTCCGTCTGGAGACTATATTTGACATATCAACCTTTCTTCACCGTATCAGGAGGTTTGGTGATCTCTCTGATGAGCAGGGCTAGGTATCCGTATCTCGCTTATTGTTCCTTTGTGAGTATTGCCCAAGATGTGGGCCGTTGTTGGTTTTCCGAGACTTCTGCCTTATTGGATTCAGTTGGTATCCAGATTGATTGTCACCCTCCTTTCCAGTATTCCCTGAATGCTCCCAGTCATTTCTTGCCCACTAAGCAAGTGTTGAATAGGTCTATCCGAGAAGATATCTACAGGAGGTTCATTCAGACTAGGGTGAACCCTCCTGGGGGTTTGTGCCCTAAGATGTCCTTTTATGCAGAGCACTTTCTTGAGATTAGAGATGGACTCATCATCCGCCCTCAATACACCTTTCGTCACTGTGGGCATGCCCTCCGTATACCTCTGGGTCAGTTTCGAGTCGGCTCCCATAGACTTCGGTGTGAGACTGACCGCCACGTTGATCGGTATGAAAGACTTTGTAGGCTCTGTAGCCTTCATGAGGTGGAGACTGAGACTCATTTCATCTTCCGCTGCCCCATATACTATGAGATCAGAGGATGATTTCACTGTCTCTTCAGAGGGATTCAGACTCTCCCAGTTTTCTTTAGATATATTGACGAGTGGTGTTTTGCCCTGTATATCCGTGAGTCTCTGCTGCTCTACGAGACCAGATTCTTCATCCCCCTTTGCAGAGTCATCCCCACGAGACGAATTACAACCTTCTTTTTGGTTCTACCCATGTAGGTGGAGGAACTAAACGACAGAGCCTTTCTGACCCAGATACAGTGCATTGATCAGTTCGTCCCCGGTTGGACCTTCACATTTCCCTCGATCACCGCCAGCAGCATCAGATGCACACACGTACCAGAGGGCAGTCCACTCCATTCGTCCCCCTGGTCGTCGCATTCAGTCTCAGATCTCAGCAGGGGAGGAGGTTTTCACCCCCCTCTTCGGGTTGCCAGTCATCAGGAGCTTCTTTTCGCCGCCTCTAATGTTAGGAGGGGTGTGGCTACCATTCCTGATTAGATGGTCCTCATTTGCCCCCCCCCTTCATTCTCTTCTTTGCTTCCATTGTTTTTCTCCCCCGCTTGCTCCTTTGCCCCCGCCTGTGGGGGCATTTGGAGGTTTCCTTTCTAGTCTTTTCTCTTCTTTTCTGTTTTTGGGAACTCGTTTTGAGTTGTCCCCTTCGCACTTTGTATATTGTTTGGGCTGCAGTCCCATTGACCTACTTTTGTGGTCATCTCGTTGGACATTAATTCCTTGTTTATCTAGGCATCTGTCCCAACCTCAATTTAATCTGTACAACTCAAGGTTCCAAAATTGGGTCTTTTACTAATGTGCCCAACTGGTTAGATGCATACTAAACGTGGCTTACCATTCCTGAGATTGGGTGGTTTTACCATTACTGAGCAATAAACAATGCTCAACATTTAGCTGAACAAAGTCAATTTTATGTTACAACCTTAGATTTCTTCCTGTGAATCTCATTAGGTAGGATACTTCTTCACTGTGGACTTCTACTAGCCCGTCATAGAGGATGCCTTGCTCTGCCTACCTAGCCCGTTAGGAACATGGGTGATCAGCTCTGTAAGGCCAATTGAATTCATTGGCACTCGTCGGATCACAGTAATTAAGTACTAACAGTCTTCGTTTTCTGCCTTCAAAATTTCGTCTCTGTTTCCTGCAAATTTTTATTGCTGTTTTTTGGCTTTTCAGTACTCTTAACTTGTGAGCCATACTTGAGTTGTCAGGAAGCATCCGCTCAAGCACAAATTTGTATATGTAGCAAATGAATTGGTACTGCATGAAAAATCTGATTCCAACTATGACCTATCTTCTGTGGAAAATGAAGAACTGTAAAAAGATTCGTCATGAGAGCCCGGAATGACATAAGAGAAACTTAAGAAATATTTATTGGAACGTTCATCTTATCAAGAACATTCTGGAGAATATCTTCTTGTTTCTTGTGCTTTCTCCTTCTAGTAGCACTTTTAGGATATCTGCATAGTTGGCTTCCTCTGGTTGTCTTAGTGCATTGACAACCACCTTTGACTCTACAACTAAATCTAATACCTCAACTATTTGAGCTAATCTCAAGCTTTTTTTTCCTTTGATTTCAATCCTTCGCTTTTCTTTGATCACTTCCTCTATTCTTTTTGCCTCTTCAACTTGGGTCTTTAGATCAACAATAGTATTCTCACGTTCTTTGTCAGCATGCAGATTTTTCGTTGCTTCTTCATACTCTTGATGTTGCACTTTTTGCTTCAGGTTCTTCTTTTATGAGTCTCTTGATCTTAGTCAAGGCACAGATGAGTTCTTCCTAAGTTTACCTCACCTTCTTCATCAACTGCATCTTTAGTTTCCACTTCTCCATGTTCAAGGGCCATAAATAAAAAGTTCTTCAATGTCACCTTTTGAATAGTCTTCCTCTGAGCTATCATCTTCTTTGGTGCATAGACTCTTCTTGTTTCGGTTCCAGTTCTTGCCTTTTCATAATTCTTTTGCTTGAAATTTTTTTTGTAGAAAGGCTTCCCTTTATTTGCTTTGACAAGCTCTTCATCACCACTTTCCTTTTTTGCATGCGGACAGTTAGCTGCAAAATTTCTAATCTCACCACAGTTAAAACATTTAAAAGGAAGTTTACCTTTGCACTTGCCGGATCCTACCTTTTCAAAATTTTCACCAATAGGGCTTCTTCTTCCTCATCAGATTCATCTTCTGATTCAATCTTCTTCTGCTTTCCTTTTGAAGCTTTGAAAGCAACTTCTCTTTTTCTTGGCTTATTTGGTTCTGTTCTCATCTCATATGCCGTGAGTATTCCATGTAACTCATCCATTTTCATTTTATCTAGATCCTTAAGTTCTTCAATAGCTGAAACTTTAGCATCAAATCCGGGGTGGGAAGGCAGAGATTGCAAAACTACACAATTCTACTGAAACTATTGAAACTACCATCGCAAAACTCCAAGCCTTTGAAACATGCAAAACTGTCCCCGAAATTCCTAAACTCCGCCGACAACTGCTTTAACTATCCCTGAAACTGTGAATACTGGGCCCCCGAAACTCTAAATACTCTAGGGCATCGAGATCTGCAAAACTGCCCTGGAAACCTCCCCAATTGTGACTATGTGAAATTGCCCTAATAGGTTTCACGACAAACTTACGAACACTGACCCAGAACTCCCGAAACTACGAAACTGACCCAGAACCCCGAAACTACGCAATTTCTTCCGCCGATAATTGAAAAACTACCCCAAAACAGCTGCAAACTGCAAAATATGCAAATACTATGGCTCAGAAGGATTCTTTTCAGTTTTTTTTGGGTACAACAGGGGGATTTTCTTCGATCAAGTGAAGATGATGGTTGGAGAACACTTCAAGTGAACCTATAGTTGATCAAAACATGTGATATTTGATGAGATTTGAAGATTCCCAAGCAGCTTAAAATATGCAAATATCATTTGAATCGGCAAATTGTGAGAGACGATTCAACTGTCAAATTGGTACCAGTTGCCCAAAATAAAGTGTGAGCAAACATTTTGGATGAACACTAACCCACTATCCAGTGTTGTGTTTTAAGAGAGAACATTTCAAACCGTTTACCGGAACTATGCTCAGTTCTCAACATTTTGACCACCAACCGGACCTTAAAAACCGGATTGGTTGACCGGTTATGGCCCCATAACTATATTATTAATCCTAGAAGTAGGCATTTTTCTTCTTTTAGAATCTCAAGAGACATCTGAAGGTGAACTGAACGGTCATCATGGAGATGAACTGAACTGTCATTTCTTTTTGTAATAAATATGTAATTGCATCTGATTTTTCAGTTAATTGAATACAAGTTTGGTTTGCACCATAGTTACCAGGTTCGGCCCGGATCTGTATGAAATCCTGTTCGAACCGTACTTTTTAAAACAACCGAATAAATCCGGTTCGGTTCGGCCTTGTTTTTGCAGGAATTTTTTTTTTTCCTTTTTGGGCATATTTTTTTTTTTTGGTGAAAAAATTCGCAAGTATGGAAAAAAATTTGCCATTTTTGGAAAGGGTCCGGGAAGATGTAGCAGCAAAAACTTGCATGTGCCATAACTTTCATTCTGTGGCTCCGTTTTAGGTGTCGTCTTCTCTAAAAGTATATATTTTCTCGAGCTCTATGCATTCACTGGCAATATTTTTCTTATTTTCATAAAATCACATTTTCTGTACCTTTTTGGACCAAGCAACTTCTTGCAATCTTTTGAAAGAAGCATTATGATGATGCATAAGATTATGGTAGATGAAGATGTTTAGTTTTGGAGTGATTTGTCTATATATAATGATATAAGTATACAACAATATAAATTTATAATAATATATGTATATATATTCCGAAGTTGGATTTTTCCGGATTTTTTCGGCTTGTTTCGAGAACTCCGTATTTTCGGATTTTTTTGCCCTTCCGAATTTAATCGGCTCTTTCCGAACCTGGTGACTTTGGTTTGCACAAACATAATTTGTTTTCAGAGTCCAATTGACTGGCCTGACATGCTAGTGGTATTGCTCATACGTCAGGATTTGCAGCTGGGCCAAGTTCATCTTCTTATTAGGTTTATGAAATTTTATGTCAGAACATAAGATTTTTCAGTGCTGTATCCATCAGACAAGTTCCGTTGATTTGGAGTGAGTTTGGAAGTTGTTTGGCACTCACGTGTGGGCTCTTAATGTGGTCTTCACATCTACATTGGGAGGGTGCAGCCCATGTTAATAGCTTTATTGTTGACTGTTTAAAACTTTTAACATCAAGCATGGATTCGTCAATGATGTTCCTACAAGGTTTAGCTCTTAGCCACAACTAATTTTAGCTTATATTGCTGTATTTTCCATAGCTATAATGTTAATCATGTTCTTGGCAGTTACATTTTCATATTTAAAATTTTGATTGTTTTTAGGTCTTAAGACGGCTTGCACAAAACCGCGAGGCAGCTAGGAAAAGTCGTCTCCGAAAAAAGGTAATTTGGGACCAAATTGTCATAGGACAAGCAGAGTTTAAGCAATGTAGTCTTCATAATATTTCCCCCCGTCATATTAATGAAATTTTTGAATGACAGGCTTATGTTCAACAACTTGAAACAAGTCGCGTGAAGTTGAATCAACTAGAACAAGAACTTGAACGAGCTAGGCAACAGGTGAACCGCACAAGATGACTGCACATATGTTTTCCAGTGGATGTTAAATGAATATTGTTATTAAATTTTTGTATACTAGCCGCAGGGTATATATATAGGAGGAAATTCTGGAGACCATAGTAATTCGACTATAAATGGAGCTGCTAATACAGGTAGACTCTTTAAGTGCATTGTTTTTTTGTGTCACTAAATGCTTAATATCATTGGATATAATGCTTGTGTCTCATGCATCAAATTAATTTAGAGACATTGGAATGGATTAAATCAAGCTATGGAATGGATTTAATTGCGATTATGCATTTAACCTCATTTAATATCTGTTAAAGCAATAATTCAAAGACCACAATACAAGTTTGCTGATGGACATAAAGTATGAGGTCAGGACATGAGTTTTGTATCGTAAGAAGTAGCTAGGGATTGATATGGCCTTACAAAACACTTGCAGGAAACACACACAATTGCAGAGAAAGACTGCAGCTAGCTAACGAAACATGTCATACACTTCATTATCATAGTTAAAATAGATTTACAACGACGAGTATGAGGACTTGCTGAAGAAGGCTAAGCACGAGCAAAGTGCTTGAGAACTGGGCATGCAAAGGCAACTGAGCGGTTAATCTAGCTACATGCAGTTAGAAGGGCTCAAGTGAACCGAGCCAAGTGTAGATGTGGGTATTTACAATGAGGATGATACTTAGTATTTAGACCACTATAGTATCTTTCTTTGTATCAGAATAATTAGATTAACTATCTCCATAAAGAATTCTATCATTAGCATACTTCACAAGTCTATGCGGATTTGACTCCATGTTGGCAATATTTGATTTAACAGGTGCTTTGTCAAAGGTTTCATATCCAAAGAGGTAGAAATGTGAAATATATATAAATAGGTATAAGTATATGCTAAAGTGTAAAATTCCCTTGTTTCCTCAAGGAGGTTTCATATGCATGTGACGCGTGCTGGCTAGGCTGGGACCTTAGAATATTACCTTATCTTCCCTATTTAAACTGTGCATAGGATATCAAAATTCTAAATATATATCTTATATGCCTATTCTTGCAAGATTTTCCAAGTTCCAAGTCAATAAATTCCTGAGTTTTTGTGAAGTTCAAGTTTCTGTTGAGTCAAAAGGTTGAAACCTAGAGACTTACAAATTTGAGCAATATGTATAAGGCAAATAGTAAAGTTTCCTTGTTCCCACAAGGGGGTCTCATATGCCGATGAGGTGTAATAGCTTGGCTGTGACAACAATTGCTTTACCTTATCTATATTAAAAACTACATAAGATAATTAATATCTTTTTTTTTTTTATATACTGAATTTAGCCTAGTTTTGCAAGATTTTCCAAGTTTCAAGTTTTAATAATTTTTTAGTGAAATACCAAGAAATGGTTTATGAAGTTTGAGTCATGTTGAGTGAAAAGTCCCATCTCATCTCAATTTTGACCAAAGTTATGATTGGCTAGTGATTCAAATCCCGAGCCATGTAACTATGATTACAATAGACACAGTTAAGTAGCTAGACTTAACAAACACTATTTTCCAATCCCTATCTGATTTATTTGTTAGGAGAGGCAAAGGAAATACACGTGATTCAATAATGTGGATTCTAGTTCTTACTTTCTCCAATAAAGGATGAAGTTGTCTGTAATGTAGTTCCATTGGATATCTGCAATGTATTTCTTTGAATATGATATGTGTGAGAGTGATATTCTATTTATGAAATTACGAGTTTTGAAAATTTGATTTCAATATTTTAAGTTCCGACAACAACGTACCTTTTCTGAATTGTCAACATGTCCATCAAAGACCATATCTGATCTTCATGAAGTAGGTTAAGCTGATAAACTGTGTTCCAAATTTTTTCTTTTTCATGGTTTAGCCTCAATTCAACGGTACAGCTGTCAGTAAGGTTTATATTTTCTCACTCAAAACCTAGACAAGAGAAGCAACTCAACACTGCTAGAAAGATATAGAGGTTGTATACGATCCACATGGAGTACTATCAACATGTTCAATCCAAGAGACTCTAAATTATTTTGGATTTTCATTGTGGAATGGACTTCTCTATCAAAGATCTATTTGTCAGAATGATGGCTCAAATGGTAAGATCAAGGTCTGTCCCAGTTTGTGCCACTACAGGAGCCTAATTATGATCGATCCTGAATAACAATGGCATATGTCGCATGTGTGTTGATTACATGCAGTAAAAAAATCTCTGCGAAGAATTTCATTCTTTGCATTGACAAACTCCTCGAAAACCTGTGTTGTAATGTTAAGGATCTCAATTGCCCCAAGTACCTGTTTGGCTTGAAGATGTAAAGAGGACAAAATTTAAGACCAAACAGTGATTCTATGATTGATAGCTTATGCCATTTTAGCCTCACCAATACTCCAACAATGCTTATGCAATTTGTGAACGGTCTTCTCTACCTTGTCAGTGATAATTTTAGCAGTCTAGACAATTATATTCTCATCCATAGCAACACGTGAAGTGCACCTAGAGGATGTCCATCCAGTTCTATAAATCCTATAGACCAAGAAACTTAAAGCCAATGTTGGCAAGTCTTGATTCCTTGAATAAATTACAGTACCTTGGGTTTGTTGTTCATGATCAAGGGTCCTGCTAAACTTCAAACCATTCGAGACCAATCATCTCCATAGAATCTGACCAAACTTCATAGTTTCTTAGGCCTGAGAAATGTTTATGGGAGGCTTTTGTTGTGATGCTTATGCCCATATTCCTGATAAAAAGAATGAAGTTGAGAAGAAGAGCCATAAGAATGTATTTGTTGTAATGTTAGTGAGGAGTCCAAGGTGTATAGATTGTATGATCCCCAAGCCAAGGAGGTGATTATTAGGGCACGAGGTGTTAGACGAGAATAGAGTAAGCTAGGTTAATCATCTTTTTCATCTTTCCCAGGTCCTTAACCAGTGATTGTTGGCAGTGATATAGGTGATGGGTAGCCAGGGGAAGGCAAAATTTCTTCTGTAGACAAGGCTAGATTGCATTAGTGGGCCCAAAAGACCTTTGGGGATGCAAAGACTGATGTTAATGTGACAGAAAATTGGAGGACTAGGAGTGATCGTGCTCGTTATGCTCGGCTGTCTTGTGTCATGATGACAGAGAATCCTCATAATTATGAGGATGCCTGTGGCAAGAGGGAATGGGAGACAACTCTGAGAATACAATTCCATGATGAGAACAGACTTGGGATTCTGCTCCACTCAGACAGTAAGTATTGGGTTTGCTAAGAATGGGTTTGTAAGACCAATTTTGCATCAGGCGGTGTGGTTGAAAAGCAACAGAGGTTCTTGCAAGCAGCTCAATTCATGGCAAAGGGATTCTCACACAAGGAAAGTATTGAGTACACTGAGCTTGTTGCTCGTAACATTTAGAATAGATCTTGTTATTGCTGCTAAAATCAGTCAGGAAGTATATCAGATGAATATGAATAGTGATTTTTAGTTGTGATTTGCATGAAAGGATTTATGCAATAAAAACCTGGTTTTCAATGTGTTGACAGGTTGAAAAAACCTTTGTATGGGCATTTCTTAGATGAAGGTCTCACAAGAAGCCTGTCTGACCCAGATCTGTAGATTAAATATTATTATGGCGGTCCTCTATATTGATGACTTGATTATCA
The DNA here is from genome assembly GCA_019776745.2 of Taxus chinensis. NCBI lineage: Eukaryota > Viridiplantae > Streptophyta > Pinopsida > Cupressales > Taxaceae > Taxus > Taxus chinensis. The sequence continues at coordinate 101,642,574 of CM034157.1, forward strand.
CAAACAGAAGCACTAGCTTGATTCATAACTATCAGTAGGCTTTGTAAAAGATGTTTGGCATGGCAGAATCAGGTTTGTTGACTTACTTTTTTGTATGTAAGTTTGGCAGGAGGGAGATGAGATTTATCTTCCCCAATCAATAATGGCATAAACTTGTCGAAGAGATTTAGGATGGAGTATTTTAAGTCTGATCATATACCATTTGATCCACATGAAGTATGTCGAAAACCTTATGTGATACAGATAAGTTTATTGGCACCTTGTACAAATAGCTTGTTGGTAGCCTTCTTTTTGACTGGTAAATCTAGGACATCACTGGGCCCAAGTTGATTGGAGACATAAATGGGAGCCTCGTTCCTTGGGAATGTGTAGGGCACATTAACTCTGCTGGCTTTATTTCCCATGTGCTTTGATGGTGTTCCAGGGCTGTAGTCCACCTTTAATATAGTTTGAAGATTTGAATGTGATTCTACTCTATATGAGTGTGCTTCCTTAACCGTTACAGCACAACCCTTTGAATATATGTCGGTAGTCTCTGACCCACACTTGGCCGGATATTGCTTATTTTGTTGGTGTTGTATCTCGATTCGATTCATGCAAGAACCTTGCTGTGTGCATTGGGAAAGAACCGAGCATATTATACAGTACCTTAAGGAAATTTAACAGCTTGATATTGAGTACATTTCTTGGTGATAATATCTATTTGTCTGGATTTTAGGTTTCGATTGGGTTGGCAAATTTAAATTGATGTTTGGAAGCCTTAATCTAGATTTATGTACACCTTTGGTCAGGTGCTATAACTTGGATCCACAAGAAACATTCTACCATAGCATTATTAACAACAGAGTATTTGGATTGTAGTGATAGCAATACAGGTGGCGTTGTGGGAGTGTTTGAGGAGTTATGCAATCTAGGGCCCATGAGGAATCCGGTGGATAGTGACACTCAATGGATTTCATGTACTGTGGCAGAAGCATATATGAAATAATAAAGGTGAAGAATATGCTAGAGTGTTATGAGACAAGGAGACACAAAAGAGAGAACAATAGACATGGTGCCAGAACTATAAACTGCAAGGTTATATTATGCAATAATTGTCTACAAGATCCAAGAGGTTGGATATACAAGATGTTTAACATTACTGTACTTCCTAATCTATCTTTGCTTTCTTGATCAAAGAATTGAAGAATGCATTAATATGCAAGTGTAGAGGACGAAAGAATGGTTGAACCATTATATGAACAACTGTTTTGAGCTGTTGTTTTATTGTTTTCTGGAAACGCCGTTGTGTAGCTGTGTAAAACATTACGGACACTGTCAGAACTGTGCAACATCAACAAAGGAGAGTTAGGGCTTCGCGGTATGACCACATGTGTTTGGGAGTGTCTTGGAGTCAGTGGTGGAGATGACACATGGCGCTTGGTGCTGCCGTTAACATGAGTCACTTGAAGTCTTAGATGCTCTTGGATTAGTCACCCCTGGTTGAAGAGGAATGGTCCTCATTGTGTGCAATTGTGGGAGGAGATGTGGAAAGTTATTGGCAACTTGCACTTCGGTAAACTCTTTTTCATGAGAAGGAATTTGACCCTTTTTGATGATTGGAAAGAGGAATTTCTTGTTGTCTTGTCTGTTTGACCCTCGCGTCAATAATTTGATCAAACTCTACTGAAGTGCTGCAATCAGGATTGATCTATGTCTACCAAAGAGTGTTGACAACATTTGAAGTGTCCAATAAAGGTGGAAAATAATGATGCAAGAGTTCTGCATTGGAAACTGGATATAAACCAAGTAGGAAGGAACGTTGAGCTCGAAAGTGCTATCTCCTACTTGCTTGGTGATGGTATAGGGCCTGTATCAAAGTGGATGAAGCTTGCAGTAAGTTCTTGTCAGTCATTCCTTCTGCAAATGAAGACATACTTGACCACCAACCTGAAAGGCGTGCGGCATATTTGATGCTGATCATGACGGTGCTTGTACTTAGAAGGAGTCCTTTGCAGAATTGTCTACACTTGTTGAATATGCTTAATGAATTTGGCTGCTTTGTCAACTTCCCTTTGAGCCGAAGGAGTTGATGTTGTAGGTTGTGGCATAGGATAAGCTATGTCAATGGGTGCTGAAGGTTGGAAACACAAGAAATCCTCAAAAGAACTATGTGGTGTAGAGTTGTGCAAAGCTTCGTTGTAGCTGTAGTGAATGAAGGGAAGATTTCCATCCCATGGGCATAGCTTCTTGGAATTGCACATTCTAAAAACATGCATGATTATCCTATTTACCACTTCCGTTTGTCCATCAGTCTGAGGATGGAATGTGATAGACTTGCTCAACTTTGTGTCCATCATATACCAAAGTACTTTCTAGAAATCTCACAAGAATCTTGTGTCCCTATTAGAGATGATAATTGCTGGAAATACAAAATGGATCCAAACATGCTGAAAATTTAGCTGAGTTGTTTCAAGAGATGAGATCAATTTCTTAGAAGGTGCGAGATTTTCTATCTTTGAGAATCTATCAAGTACTTTATAAACACCATCATTGCCATATGTGATAGTAGGATATCCTGAAAGAGTCCATGGAAACACATTCCCAATGTCTTGTTGGAACCAAAAGATGTGTGTAGATGCCTTGCATCTTGTCGATCAATTTGGCAATGGCACAGGTGGTAGATGACTTGATGTATTTGGAAACATCTAATATGAGGTGTGACCAAAAGTACTTCTGCAATACTGCGAGGGTCTTCAAGTCCAAAGTGTTCTGCAACCTTGCTGAAACAAGTTTCCCATTCTAGTATCTTCCACTCTCCCTAGTGTGGTACACACAGATGTCTGAGGTTGTAAGGAGTCCATCTTACAACTAAAATTTGGGAATCGACTTACTGTTGAGTAATACCTGATAGATTTGTACAAAGTCTGAAACAAATGTATGCGATTCTGACTGAGTGTTAGTCTTATGTCCACATGTGTTGAGCACAGTGAGAAGGGCTTGAACCCAAGGTGGACTCAAACAATTTGCTACTGGATTGGCATTTCCTTTCCATTTGCTTGATGGTCAAATGGAACTGCTGAAGATGAAGACTGTTTCATATGCTATTGTTGCTGCAACTTGATTATTGTTTGTAGAAATTCCAGTGGCTTGTGATCTGTGTGGATTATGGTCTCCTATCTTAATATGTAGTCTCTCCAAGTGAGGATTGTTACAAATGCATATTTAGATGGACCTGTTTCTATATCAAATGGTTGCTAAAGATCAGCTATTGCGAGCCCTGTTGCAGAACAGAGTCTGTATATCAATCCTTCAAATGCTTTCTGTTGTGTGGCTGACTAGGTGAAAGTTGTTCTGGCGCCACCTTTGGTAACTTGATTCAAAGGCCAAGTTATATGAGGAAAACCAAGTACAAATCACCCATAGAAATTTGCTGATCCCAAGAAGCTATTGAGATTTGTGAGATTCTTTGGTGTAGGCTGTTCTTGGATGATACAGATCTTGGCTGGGTCCACATGAAATCCTTGTGCATCCACAATGTATCCTATACATCGTATCTCCCACATGGCAAACAAACACTTCTTCTTGTTAGCATACCATGTTCGTTGCCGCAAAGTGGTTCACAAATTTAACTTGCCAGTTGCCACTGACGTCTCACCCACAACTACACTCCATTTTCAGGCTCTGAAAGATACTCAGTGATGTCACCTGGTGTACAAAATCAAGCCTTTTCAAGGCACAGTCCTTTGTGATGGAACGCCATTAGAGGTACATGTCATTTTACTTGGGAAACCATATCTTTTTCGTCAACATGCAATCTATGAAGCAAATCCAAGAGATATTATCATAGATGTTAGTGACAAGAGACGCCAAATACCAGAAGTAGTTCCTAAGCTCTCTTATTAGCACCAAGCAGAGCAAGAAGCTGGTCAATTCTAGTAAGAAGTTTGTGCTCCTGATGGTAAGACGTAAATGTAAGACCACCCTTATGGCTCAAACTCGTAGCAAGGTTCCGTTAGCAGACACACAATAGTTGCTTAGCATGCTTGACTAATACAAGGATATCTTTCATTCACCTAAAGAAGCTCCTACAATATGTGGGGTAAAGTATGCTATTGATTTGATACTTGGAATACCTCTACCTAATGCATCTCTATACCGCAGATCATTTCTCGAGAATGAAGAGATCAAGCGGTTGATCCATGAACTTGTGGATAAAGGACACATAAGGCCCAACTCTTTGCTTTGTGGCAGCCTGATTTTGCTCGCGCCAAAGAAGGATAGCATGTGGAGGTTGTGCATCGATTACAAAGTCCCCAACAAGATGAGTGTGAAGAAACACTACCCTCTTCCTAGGATAGAAGACCTTTCGGAACAGCTCCGAAGTGTGAAATTCTTCACCAAAACTGATCTTAGGTATGGGTATCATCAAATTCTTGTTGAACATACGAACAATTGGAAGACAACTTTCAAAGCCATGGAAGGTTTGTTTGGGTGGTTGGATATGCCCTTCAGCTTATTTAATGCACCTACAACATTGATGCAAATGTTGAATTACACCTCCAGCCCTTCACAAACATAGTTGTTACAGTATACCTTGATGACATCCTAATCTTTGACAAACCCTGGGAGGAAAATTTGTGCCACATTCAACAAGGGCCTCACGGGAGAAATCCGATTATTATGACTTCCACTGTCAATGTTGAAGTGTACAGGTTGTTCATTGATCCACGTGTGAGAATGGAACAATCTTTCTACTTTCTTTGATTCCGAGTTTGTGAAAGAAACGATGTTTGCTGTACCTACCATGGCACTAGGTTCAAAGTCCATGATTTTTTACCTTTGTCTTGTGCTGCATTAATAGTATCTGGTGCTTCAAGTTGTGCAAGTAGAGCCTTCCTGGTGCGACACTAATCATTGGAGTGACTGCTAGTATTATGAACTGAGCACCTCTTGTCATTCTTGGACTGCTTAGTTTAGACATTTGACGTTGTCTTCTCCTTCTAAGGATGGTGCGAAAGAGCCATTCCCTTGTTTAGGATTTTGCTTAATCCCAGACTTAGGATTCTTGGACTGCACCTTTTCCTATAACTTGGGATCGTCTTTCTTATACTTATGCTTCGATTTTGTGACCAAATTTGCTGCCTTCTTCCCAAAAAGAGATCTCGAGAAAATTCATGTCATGTAGGATGTATGGTCTCAAACTTGACCTATTGTTTAGAATGATATTCTGCTCAGTTTCTTGAACATTTAATTTGGATAGCCAAGTGTGCAAATCGTTTGTATATTTTTGAACAAATTGATCACGACCCTGGCATTATTGTGCAAACTTGATGCACTGGTCATCATTATTTCCAATATGATAATATGTAGCTTTTAGAGCTTCAACAAAACCATAGGAAGTATCTATGGACGGGTGCAAGTGATCTTCACGAGTTGTGTGGTAGTTATCTCACGTTGCACGGATACCTCAAAACCCCTACCGAATCCTTGAGACGTCTCGGATACGGGGATACGATACGGATACGGCCTGGATCCGTGCAGGATACTCCAGGATACAGACTATCCGCCACGTATCCTGGAGTATCCTGCGCGGATCCGGGCCGTATCCGCCTTCAAAAACGTTTTTTTTAAGTTCTATTTCATTTTTTTTTAAATGTTTGATTATTTTCTCTGTCATGAAAAGTGATCCTATATCATATGTATGGCAGCCAGTATGAACATGTAAAATCTTAAGTAATTGTTTGTTTTGAAAATTTGAACATGGATCTAGTTACTAGTATATTTTTAAAATTTCAAGTTTTGTTCGTATTCATGTTAACATGATATCCTTTTATGAAAATGACATTTAATGATTTCAATTTGGTTGCAGAGGTCAACCAAGCTATATTTTGAATGTTTAGAGGCATTCTAGTTGGAGTTGGAGCTTGAATATGGAGTTTTTAAGAGCTTCTTCTCTTATGAGAAGAATGGTTGTTTCAATTACATAAGAGTTATTTCTTTGTTCTATTCAATGTAAATATGGGAATATTTTTTCATTATCAATATTGGGCTGGAAACTATGATGCTATAATTTTTAACTCTTTATTTTAGAAATTGAAATAGTTTCATTTTGTAAGTAAGAACTCTTCAAATTTAATGGTTATTACACTTGCAAATATTGTATTGGAAAGAGAACTTGGTAAGTATTTTCTAAAATAATATCTTTAATTTATCATTATTTTATCAAATGGTATTTGAATTAGTTTGAAATCCTTGATATTATACAAATATAATCCACTCATAGTATGCTTTTCAAATTGGAGTGGTAAAAATATCATTTCCAAAATCCACTATAATCTTGCAAAGTATTATTTTAGTTATTTGTCTGTTGCATTTAAATTTAAAGAAAAGAAAATGGTTTCAATGTTTGTTTGCATCTGGACTTAAAATGAAGGTAGATCTTATGTTTATTAATCTTTATTCTTTAGCTTATCATCTTATTCTTCTTACCTTGTACAAAAATAAAAAAGGGATGGATTTTATCTCATACAAATTTCTCCTCTTCTCATCTCTTTAGATTATTACAACAATTTTCAACTCTTTGATTCTATTGATATAGGAGTGAAAACCTTTTCATATATCATTGTAGGTAAATAGTTAACCTGTATATGTGGAATAGCGTATATGAGTTTCTACCAGGATCATTAATAAACTAATGTTTTCACACATATAGACTACACAAATTCAAAGAACCGTGCTGATTGTAACACTGTAATGCAATTATGAAAGTTAACTCCAACAAGAAACATAAGAATGGATGTGAACTTTATTGGAACCTCGCATTAGCTCAAGTGGTGTGTACAAATAAGAGTGTTGAAGTAACTTCTCTATGAGAATATTCCTAGGGGAGTTTTATTCCATTATAGGAATGTAACTTCTTACACTCTATGACAAAATATTATGTGAAAGACATGTCATAGTAACTCCTATGACACAAATGAATCCTAAGCAAGATGAGTCACCATGTGTAGGAAATATTGTCAAGTAAATAAATAAATACAAGGAAAATAATATCCTACACGGTAAAACCCCTTGAAGATTATTTTAGATGGGAAAGAAGAAAAAGTGGGTCCCAAAAACAAGGCCTAATGAAGTACCCAAGTACAATGCAACACTTAGAAAGTGGAGAAAAGGATAAAAACTAGAGGGAAAAATCCCCCCAAAAGAGACTGAAAAGCTACAGATTGATGACTAGAATCCCCCCCCCCAAGAAAATGATTTCGATGTATCCCACACCCCAAGAAGCCTATTGTATGTGAAAAATCTTACATCTCTCAGGCAAATGGGGTTTAGTTGTAATATGTCAGACAATATGATCTTATGTTTGGTAATATATGAGATCAATTACAGTGTCCATGAATTCAACTCCCTAATGAAATGCATGTTGAATCTCAAGGATGTGTTTGGTAAGCTAATGGTGCTAAATAATATTCCTAAAGATCCAACTTGGTGCTTGAGATATCGCAAAATATGACTATGGGTCACCTGTATTCAAATATTAAACTCTGTAAAAATCCACTAAAGTGAAATGGCCTTTGTGGAAGCATTCATATGTTCCTCTGTATTTGGCCTCATTCACATGTATAAGATGCAATAACATCTTACTTCTTACTCGACTAAATACTAGGGCCAAATGTTAATGATAAATTGTAGCTTGAAGTGGAATTATGATTATTGAATATCTCTAGCCTAATCTGAATTTGTGTATGCAACCAAGTACGAATATCAATAAGATCTGTAGTGAATCCTGAAATAATGTGAACCCTGAATATTGAGTGAAAAATACTCTTTGTTGATTTCCAGTGTAGCTCATGAGGCTCCTGCATGAACATAGAGAAGAAGAATATTGCATATGAAATATCAGGTCCAGTGTGAGTCAAATATATACAGGCTTCCTACATAGTTGTCGATACAAGGTAGCATCAACCAATGGTCAAGTATAGTAAGCATAAAGCTTGACTCTAGATAGAAATGGAGTCACAGTTGATTATAATCAACCTATGTGAAACCAAGTAAATAAATCAAGAGCATTACTTCAGTTGTGTAATGGATATCTCATGATTTAGAATGTGAAATATGAATCCCAAGAAGTTGCAATAAACCCAAGTCATGGAAAATCTATCATGTATTGATTCTTTGTCACTGCTGCTGGATTGATGAAGATCTCACTATGATCAAAAGGTCATCAACATAAAGTACCAGAATCACAAGTGAATATTCTTGACATAAAATGTAGACAATTAGATCATGTAGCTGATATCTTCTGAACCCTGTATGTGAGAAAAAAAGGATTCCATCTACAGTATATTGAGCCTGAGGGGCCTGTTTGAGGCCATAAATAGATCTTCTAAGATGTATACTAATGAATAATCTTGAACAAACCCCTAAGCTTTACTCCATATATATTCCTCCTATAGGTCATTGTGAAGAATTAAAATCTTCACATCCATTTGATGAACATCCCAGTTTAATGATTCATGTGTAGGCAATGGAAAGAGTGAGTTTGCATGGAGTTCATTTTGGAGACTGGTGCAAATTTTGTAGTGTAGTTAATACCTGACAATTGTGAAAAACCTTTTATAATCAATTTTGACTTTAATTTCTGTAATCTAATAGACCCATCTAGCACGTAATTGGTCTAATGGATATCCACTTGGCATCAAAACATCTTCCTTCCCTTATGAATGTGTTTCAAATCCCAAGCTGTTGTTCCTGTAACACATTGAACTCCGTACACTTCCTGGACATAAAAGTGTCCCACTCAAGATCGCCATATGCCTCCTGAAAGGTTTTTAGATTAGAGGTAGAGAAAAAGAAATCATGTTTCTGGCCCACCCTTGACACTGCTGAACATGTCCTTTTTATGTATGTATGATCCCTTGCCAAAGAACTTCACTTTTTAATGTTTACCCAGCCCAAAGAGGACCGAATGGTTATGAGACTGCAGGAATAAGGCTCTTCATGTCTCATTTGTGGCTAGAAGTGGTTTTTTTGAATGAGCATAAATAGAACACCAAAGAACACAATATTGCAGATAAATGATCTCAATATGCAATTAAAATAGCTTCGCCACTTCGAGGGGGCAACCTCCAAACCATACAATAAGACTCAAATGCTCGAATGATGATGAAACTACTACCTACAATCCCCTATATATACTATTCATATGTTATGGCCATCACCAAGGCCGACCTACTAAGCATGAGAAAGTATAAATGATATAGTAAAATGATATGGTAAGCCACAAGTCGGCTACTCATATCCTAATACAAGCAATAGGTTAAGGGTGTAGCATGCCCTTCCCCTTCAAACCAACATTGTCCTCAATGTTGAATAATCCTGGATGTTGCTGCAGAAAACCTTCATCCTCCCAGGTCGCATCTTCTATGCTCAGATTCTTCCACTTGATCAGATATTCCTTAATGTCTCTGGTTCTCAGCCTCTTAGTACGTGTTTGCAGAATCTTCTCTGGCTCCAAAATGATTCTTCCTTCCTCATCAAGTTCTGGTAGCTCTGTCTGGGCTGCAAATTTCTGTCCAATAACCTTCTTCAGGAAGGAAACATGGAATACTGGGTGTATGCGTGAAGATTGAGGCAACTCTAGTTTATAAGCAACACTTCCAATTTTCTGTAGAACCTGATAAGGACCATAATATTTAGGAGCAAGTTTGTTGTCCTTTTTCTGTTGCTTCAGGGACATCTGCTTGTAAGGTTGTAGACGTACAAAAACCCAGTCACCAATTTCAAAATGTCTTTCACTACGGTGTTGATCTGCTTGTTGTTTCATCCTGTTTTGTGCCAATGCCAAATTCTCCTTCAAACCAGCCAAAACCTGTTGTTGATGTTGAATGTGTTCCTCAACATCTCTGACCTTAGTTTGCACCCTCAAGGAAGAAGTGATAGATGGTGGATGGTAACCATATAATGCTAAAAATGGGGTCATTTGAGAAGAGGTATGAAAAGATGTGTTATACCACCATTCTGCAAGTGGTAGCCATTTAACCCACCGTTCCTGCTTATCTGATACAAAACAACGTAGATACCCCTCTAAGCAATTTGTTAACCACTTCTGTTTGCCCATCAGTTTGAGGATGGTAAGATGAACTGTGAGCTAGCTGAGTACCCAAACATGCAAATAATTCTGTCCAAAAATTACTTGTGAAAATAGGATCACGATCACTTACAATTATCTTTGGGGTTCCATGTAGCCTTTGAACTGTCTCCAAAAAAATAGTTGTGACTGTACTGGCTGCAAATGGATGTGACAGGGCACAAAAATGGGCATATTTTGTGAGCCTATCCACAATCACCAAAATAACATTCTTACCCTCTGAACAAGGCAATCCTGTGATGAAATCCATGGAGACCTCCTCCCATCTCTGGCTAGGAATTGGTAATGGTTGCAATAGACCTGGTGTCTTAATGGTTTCACCTTTGTTCTGTTGGCACACCAAACACTCTGATACAAACTTTTGTACATCCCCCTTAAGTCCTTCCCAAAAGAATTCTCTTTTTATTCTATGATATGTCTTCAAAAACCCAGAGTGTCCTCCAACAGGTGATGCATGTAGCTCTGCAAGAATCTTATGCTTCAACTCAGAATCTTTACACAAGAATAACCTGTCCTTGTACCATAGGGCATTACCTTTCCACTCAAATTTGTTAGATGTTATAGAGCCTTGCTTGATATTCTGTATTAGAGATTGTGTATCCTTGTCCTGCTCCCATTCCAATCTTGCTTCATCCACCCAATCGGCCTTCAATATGGACATTGCACATAGTAAGGCATCTGTGGATGTATCCCTTCTGGATAGCGCATCGGCTACTACATTTTCTTTACCCTTTTTGTATATGATTTCAAAATCATAACCCAACATTTTTGTTACCCACTTTTGTTGTTCCTCAGATGATAACCTTTGCTCCAAAAAGTATTTGAGACTATCATGATCAGTTTTTACCTTGAAGTGTCTACCCATTAGATAGGGCCTCCATTGCTTGACTGCATGAAGAATAGCCATCATTTCTTTCTCATAGACAGGTTTGAGCAGATATTTTCCTTTGAATTGGTGACTCTCAAATGCAATTGGTCTTCCTTCCTGCATTAGAACTGCTCCCAATCCTGATCCTGAAGCGTCACATTCAACAATGAAGGTTTTTGAGAAGTTGGGAGTAGCCAAAACTGGGGTGGTGCACATGGCTTCCTTCAACTGCTCAAAGGATTTAGTGGTTGCGTCTGTCCAATGGAAGGCATCCTTCTTTAGCAATGCAGTGAGTGGAGCTGTGATTCTACCATATCCCCTCACAAATCTTTTGTAGTACCCTGTTAGTCCTAGGAACCCTCAGAGATTTTTGAGAGTTTTGGGCCTTGGCCATTCCACCATAGCTTTGATCTTCTGAGGATCAACTTTGACACCTTCATGGGATACAATGTGACCCAAGTACTCTACCTCTTGTACACCAAAAGAACATTTGGATGGCTTTGCATAGAGCTTATGTTTCTCCAAAACTTCCAACACTTTATTTACATGTTGCAAGTGTTCTTCCCATGTCTTACTGTAAATCAATATGTCATCAAAGAAAACTAATACAAATTTCCTTTAAAATGGCCTAAAAATAGTGTTCATCAAGCTTTGAAATGTTGAGGGAGCATTTGTAAGACCAAAAGGCATTACCAAAAACTCATAATGGCCCTCATGAGTCCTGAAAGCCATTTTATGAACATCTTCCTCTCTTATTCTAATTTGATGGTACCCCGAACGAAGATCTAATTTTGTGAAATAAATAGCACCATGCAATTCATCAAGTAAATCATCAATTACTGGAATAGGAAACTTATCTTTGATGGTGTACTTGTTGAGTTCTCGGTAATCTGGACACATCCTCCATGTTTCATCCTTCTTACGTACCATGACCACTGGTGAAGAATATGCGCTCTGGCTATGCCTGATGATACCTGCCTTCAACATTTCCTGCACCATTTTCTCGATCTCACTTTTCTGGGAATATGGGTATCTGTATGGTCTGATGTTAGGTGGTTGGCTCCCTGGAATCAACCGAATGGCATGATCATGATCCCTAACTGGTGGTAGTCCCTTTGGAATTGCATCAAAAATAGATGAGTGAGCATCAACAATCTTCTGAAGATCGGGTGGCATTGAAGACTCTGTATTTTGTACCTCTATGGAAAATAACTTTGCTACAAATCCATCTACTCCTTTTCTGAGAACCTTCTGCATCTGATGAGAGCTAATAATCTGTGGAGACTTAGCTACCATCCCTTTCAATTGTATTGTCCTTCCTTCTGAATGAAATCACATGAACAATTCTTGGAAATTCATTTCTATAGTACCCAAGGTTGTGAGCCATTGGACACCCAAAACAATATCTGCCCCTCCCATAGAAATAACAAACATAGGCGAGTCTAACATGTAGTCTCCCATGGAAAGCTTGATACTATGGCACTTTCCTGTGCACTTGACTGTCCCACCATCCGCAATCATAACTTGCATTTCTGGAGCTGGGTAAATAAAACAATTGAGGTGGGCAACTAACTTACTATTTATGAAGTTATGAGTACTCCCTGAGTCAATCAACACCGTCACCTTCTATTTTTTGAGATAGCCAATAACCTTGAGTGTTTGAGGAGTACTAATACCTGACAATGCATGGCAAGAAATTGTAGGTTGGTGATCCTCTACTTCATCTTCTACTGGTTCCTCAGCTTCTCCTATAATTTCAGCTTCCTCTTCATCCTCATTTCCTCCTTCAATATAGAACAACTTCTTCTCAGCACATTTGTGTCCCGGTCCATATTTGTTGTCACAGTTAAAACATAATCCTTTTGCTCTTTTTTCTTCCATTTGTTGAGGAGTCAGTCTAATTGGTTGAGTGAATGATGGGGAAGGGGTACTACGGTCTCTGGTGTTAGTGAAAGGTTGCCTCCTACTGCAAAGAATTTTTTCCTCTGCTCTACGTGCCATGATAATAGAATCAGAAAGCTTGAGTGGATTAAACATATGTACCTCATGCTCAATGTGGTCCTTAAGACCCCCAAGAAACAGGTCATTCAGGTTCTCTTCTGTAATATTCTCCACCCTTAAGGATAGGTTCTGGAATTGATGCACATAATCTTTGACTGATCCTGTTTGTCTTAACTTTTCCAATTGACTAAAGTAGTTATCTGAAACACTGGAACTATAGTGCAATTGCAACTCCTCAGTAAAAACTGTCCAAGTGACACTGAGACCACTCTTCTGCCTCTGAGCACATAACCATCGATACCAGACGAATTGGTCTGGTTCAAGATACAGGGATGCCAAGGTCACCTTTTGTCCTGATGGGGTTTGATGTAACTCAAAGAAGTTCTCCATTTGATTTATCCAATTCAGTGGATCCTTCCCATCAAATTTGTGCATCTCCACTTTTGGCATCATGTTCCGTGGTTGCGAATAAGTTGGATTCTGATTGGGCTGGAAAAGTGATCCAACATGGTTATTTTTCCCATTATTCTGAACTGAAGATCCTCCTTGGTTGAGTTGGGACTGATTTGGGACATAATGTTTACCCTTTATATGTTGCATGATATCATCCAACCGCTGATTGATTTGGTTTATGTCTCCTTTACAGGCCATCTCAGATTGTACATTTCACAGTTCATACTCGAGTTGGCTCACCTTATGATCAACTGAGGAATCTATATTTACCCCTTCTGACTCCAACTCTTCTATCACTACCCCATCTTTATCTGGGGTTTTACCTGGAGTGACCGGATTCTTTTTGGCTCTTGTGGAAGGCCCCGCCATGATGTCAAACCCTAGGGTTTAGGGTTTCGATACAAATTCGGCCGAATAGGAAAAAACACACAAAGAAGATACTACCAATATTTTTTTGAGGGCTTTCTGAAAATGTAAAGAACTTGGAAAAATTCCACAAATTTCAGCCTAGGGAGCGATTTTATGAAAAACCCTAAATTTGCAATAACTTTTGCAAAATAAATCAAAAAAGTCTGAAATTTTCAGGGAATCTTACTTGGAATTATTCACAACTATGGTAAAAAAATATCCAACAAATTCTCTCTGGTTCGCAAGATATATCGGAAACAAAAAATTAGGGTTTTTGCCCTAATTTTGGCCCGGATCGCAGCTCTGATACCACTTGTAATGAAATTACTTGTATAATTCAGATTATGAGCATAAATAGAACACCAAAGAACACAATATTGCAGATAAATGATCTCAATATGCAATTAAAATAGCTTCGCCACTTCGAGGGGGCAACCTCCAAACCATACAATAAGACTCAAATGCTCGAATGATGATGAACTACTACCTACAATCCCCTATATATACTATTCATATGTTATGGCCATCACCAAGGCCGACCTACTAAGCATGAGAAAGTATAAATGATATATAAAATGATATGGTAAGCCACAAGTCGGCTACTCATATCCTAATACAAGCAATAGGTAAACCATCAATTCTTTTGAGTTTTGATCTTGTTCTACCCCTGCATGAGGGATTTAGGTGGTTATTCTTTGGCGTAAAAGTGCTTAAATTAGAAACTAAAGAATTCCATACAGGAGTCATCAAGTGATTTAGACAGTTTTTCTTGATAATTGAATTGCTAGAATTAGCATTCAAGAATCTGAAAATGCTAAGAAGTTTCTAACTCCATCGCATGTCTTGTAGCAATTGGGTTGACTTCTATTGCGATAATAGAGTCCAAGAAGCATAGCACAAGGTAGATATCCACGTGGGATCAACATGGAGTTCAAGTGACAGAGGACTCCGTTGGTAGCCAAAGAGAGATGAAGTTAGTCATGTTAAATCAGATGAAATTGAATCAACTATGATTGGGAGAAAGTCATTGTATTGCAATGTTGATAGTATCATTTAACATGTGATCTAGCATATGGGCAGCAAATAGCATAAGTGTAGATCAGACTTCATTTCATTACAATGTATGGATACAACAGAAGAGGAGGCATGTAGAGGATGAAATGAGGCTGTGAGAAGAATTTATGAGATGACTAGACATCTCTCAGAATTTTGTGACTCATGTGTCGAGTAAATCAAGGACTTGCATTTTAGTAAAGCATATTGATGCAAGATTTGGAGTGAATACTAGAACAAAACCTAGATAGTATTCAAGATGTAATAATGATATAGGACATCAACTCTTCATATGGATTTCCTTTATAAATCAATTTAATAATGCACATGATTTAGGTGAGAATTCTAACGAGGAGATAAGGGAGGACATGACCTTGTGTTCAAATGAAGTCAATAACTAGAGGTTGATCAAACCCTTCCAAAACTATGACACTTTGGCAATTTCAAAAGCTTTTTACTGCAAATCTAAAAGTCAGATGCATGCCTAGATTAGTGAGGAAATTATGATGCAAGGGATTTGGACTAATAATAACTTGTATGAGATAATATGAGCAAAGTTATTGGTAATCAGGTGATAACCTTGGATCCCCATCCTTGGGAAGATGTTTCCTTGGATGATCAGATCATGAGGGCAAATGTAATGTTGGACTTAACTTCAAGTGGGATATGACTTGATGTAGATCCATGTCCAACAATTGTTCATTGTAGATCTTGTATCTTTTGTTAAGGAACCATCAATAGAGGGCTTTGAAGAGGCCATATGTATGCTAGCTTCCCTTAATGTCATCAATTGAGCTTGGTGGGATATCACAGTGTGATGTGCATGACTTTGTGAGCTCAGTCAGTAATTTTGACGTGCATTAGAAAGGAGAATGGACCTCAACAAGCTGATTGAATAGTATGGTTGAGTAGAAAGTGCAGCATGAAGGGATGCACAAAAGCTCCTGACAGACACTGTCAGGTCAAGAGAGTAAGGCCTCTTAGGATCGAGATGCAATTGCTTTAGACATGTGAAGATTAGTGATTAGGTCAAGTGGAAGAAAAAAACTCCTTGAAACTCCAATCAACCAATAGGTCGGGACCTATTGTAGACAGGCTAAGAATTGGGCTCATGACTTAAGCATATGGGAGTACTCCTGAATTTGACGGCTGAATGAGCATCTTGCACTTACAGGAGGAGAGTAAGAATGGAGACATATTTCAAGCTCTTCAAGCCCTCAGTGGTTGCAATGGGTGGGGGAGGAACTTGCAAATGCATGCTGGCAAAAACCTTCGAGGATCTTGTCCCATAGAGCTAAAGGGAAATGAAAATCATGTAGGCAGCGATGACTCCATGAGAATTTTGTCACTGAATGTGGATGTATAATCTACATGAGATGTGGTCTTGGAATACAAGGGCAATTCCAAAAAGTCTTATATAATCCAATGAGTTGGGATGACAGAGGAATGAATTGCAAATAGATAGTGAATGGACTTGCTTGAAAAGCACTAAAAGCTAACATAATAAAACTCCCAAATCTGGAATTCACGATCAGATGTATTTAAAGGTTAGAAACCAAAGCATTGCTTTGGGACTAGGAGGCTATTTGAAGATTTTGCATTTGGTCTACAAATTTTTTATGCTACTCTGAAAGCATAGACTCTGTCAAGATGCTTATACAAATTTGTCATCACTAGCTCTAAAATGTAGACCAATTTAAGTTTAAGGAGTGGCAACAGAAGAGTGCTTGCGGTGGTTGGGATCATAAATATGAAACTTATTAAGTAAATAATATTAGGCTCTCATGTTCACCTGTACATCCAACGCATCAGGATTTCCAGCCTACAATTTGTCTTTGGTGGATTTAACCATGTTGAAATATCCATAGGGAAAATCTAGGTATTTGAGCATGAAGATGATCAACCTTCCCAACCACTGCCAAAATCATACATTACACTTTTTAAGAAGGTGGAGCATTAAAATCACTAAATATTGGCCAAGTTTCAGAATTCATGGCCGACACATTCAAAAAGGTTCCACACCACCTGATCAGGCAATATTTCTACATGTTTTCATAATTTAGATACATTTAAAATTTCTAGATAGATATAATTTGTATTTTCAAATTTCAAAGAGATAGTAAAAGCTTCGCACAATTCCATGTCACTTTTTCATTTCCAAAGCTCAAAGAGAGAGAGATTATTACTCATAACATTAGTAGAAACTATAGAAGCCAAATATTTTGACATGTTTTCACATGAAATAACACCTAAAATTTTGGTAAACATGCCTACACACTGTCTCTGACAAAATGTTATTTGCAAGTCAAATCATTTAGCCCCTCTTTACATTCCTTGAGTAAAATAACATGGAGTACTATCAAGTTTCATGGTTTCCTCCTCGAGGCCAGCTAACAACTTTGCAGTAGTTAGAGAAAGTGACTTAGTGGGCCCAAGAAGTCATGAAACTAAAATCACAGAGTTCGAACTGCCGATTGAGTCTCTATGAGAAATCTTCCTAGGAAGGAGGGGAAGGATTTCCGGAATGGCTTAATGGATAGCCTTTCTATCCTCATGACTAAGGAGTGCCAAAGCCACCGGCCATGAGATCTAGAATTTCAGCATTAAGGTCTCATTTCACTGAGGGGTGTGGAAGAGATGTAATTTTTTTGAGGTAAAACATAGTTGATCAACTGGTTAGCTTGCAGAGTCCGTTCACATAGGGTTAGTTTTATATATATTGTTATAACAAATGTATAACAATATATCAATACGGGTTGTATATTGTTTGTATACTTCCTATTTTATAGGAAGTTGTTTTCCTACATTCCTGGCTATATAATAGCCATTGTATTAGCATGTAATTATAGAAAATATAATATTGTTTTGTATTACATCTACTGTGCAATTCTGTACCAAATTCAATATTTGGTATCAGAGCGATTTTCAAGATCCAGTATGTTAATGGAGTAACGATTGTTTGTAGGGGGCAGTGGTATTCTTCTTGCCCCCGTAATGAGATCAATTAAGTAAAAATTCATGTAGATTAGTTTTCTAGAAGCAAATATTATAGATTGTAGGATATTTTTATATGCAGTTTTTTTGATAGCATGGATCTGTGGGAATACCTCTATGAGTTCAATGCACTCCTGATGGCATTTGACATAGATCTCTCATGCCTGTCAAATCTAGGAGGATTCTTTTTCTAGACTATCAACTCGTGGTTTGAAGTTTGAGCGTCCATGAATGATTCCATGGAATGTTTTCTAATGTCATTAGTTTCCTGTCATTATTGTCGCATTCTGAAACTGATTTCTTTCATAGATCAGTTTCAACGGATCGACCTCTAAATGCAGCATCAAATGTTCAAGATGTATAGATTGATCATTCAGCAAAGTGGAAAGTTAAATTGCGGCATGCAGTATCAAGAATCCTGTATGGTTGAAAACCACTTTCCATCAGTTAATCAGTCAACTCCCACGGTGCATTCATCCTGACGGTTTCATGTTCCAAATTCTCTCCTGTACACGGATTTCGTGGATTACACTGCTCTAAAACTGCACTCCCAACACTGAAATCAATGAGAAAGCTTCTTCAATGTGCCCTCAGGAAATCTTTGACAACCAGTTTGAATTCCCTCTGCTTATTTCTAACGTCTTTTATCACGCATCTGGTTCATGTGGATCTGACCTCATCGATTACACAAGGATCTATAATCCAGTCTTCGCTTGCACCGTGGTCTGATCTTGAGTTGTCGCATTCAGATCTTCACACATGCATGGTTTTTCATGCACTTGATTATCATCTTTGTGAGTCAGGTCGATATGGTATATTATTGTTTTGTTTTGTGTATCTATTGAACCAATTAGTCATTAAAGTATCTTTTATATTCCAAGTTTGTAATCTCTATGTTGTTTGATTAGTTTTCTCATTTCCTAAAGGTTTTATATCAAAAGTTATAGCCGCTTCTCAATTTCTATGTAAAATGTTAGTCAATTAAGTGTATTACTATTTATCATAAAAAGAGTTTTGTATTAAAGTCAATGTAGTGCAAACGTTCATACGTTATCCAATCATTGTTATTTTTTTTTTAGGTGTGTCATTATTTGTGTCATGTAGTGTTAAGTCATATAAGTATGATTGTCATTAGTCATTTTCACGTTTGTCAGTTTGATGTCAATAATTTGTCATAAAAGTTAATGTTAAATAGGTGATTTTAGGTGGTGTCAAGAGTCAAGTGTCAAAATTCGTGTATTGTAAAATCCAAAAAAAAAAAATTTGCCTCACAGACGCATTATCGCTGGAACGCGACGTCTGATTGTAATAAATTAATGAGCCTCATGATCAAATTCCAGCTGAGTCTAGCAGCATCAAATGGAGGAAGGAGGCATCAGAGGCTGGAGGTCAGACAGCGACCTCTCGTCAGTCACCAATGACGGGGCCGCACAGAATGATTTGGTGGCACAGGTGTGCAGTGTGAGTATTTGATTTTCAGTGTGGTTTCCATTTTCTTAGAGTGCTTCTATTTGCAGAGTTCCTGTTTTGTGTGGTATTTGATGGATGTTGGAAAGAAAGTTGTGTTGGAGCACAGATGACTGTCAGTGATCCTCTGACTGACTTGGTCCTCTGACTGCCGTACTTCGTTGGAAGATGGTCAGCTAGAAGAATACGTTCACTAGCATTAGTGACCATGTGCAGCAAGACCTAACTAGCAAGATCCATTCAGGAGTATGTTCTTCGATGCAGTTTGCTTCTCAGTATCTATATGTGTGGAATTTCACATTGTGGGGGGGAATACATACCAATGTTCCATTCCCATTCTGCACCCAAAACGACTTAGTCAAGGAAAGCTTCCAGTGGCAGTGGCAGTTTTCTATGTTGTTCGAGATCGAGTGGCAGCGATCAAAGACAGAGACTACAATTAAGAACATTACGATTCTTATAGGAAGTAATGTGAAATTTTTTCAGTATATCTTCTATTGTGCAGTTTTGTGATATGCATGTTGTGTTTCCTACATAATTCCCTGATGTATAAGCATAGTGGTGAACAGTAGCACCAGAGTAAGTCAGTTCATGGATCTTGAAAGGGTTTGTGGGAGGATCCAGAAAACCACACGAGGTCGACAGTTGATGAGGTTCCTATCACTTCAAGGTTTGTGGTAAGCCTGTTTAAAACCATGGAAGGAGAGAGCCTTTCTTTTGGATCAAGGTCATGAGTCACAGAGTTGGACATGCCACAGGGGTGAGCATACTGCAGTTGAGTGTGTGGATGTTTTTCTACCATGTAAACACTAAGGGGGGGAATGTTAGGAATTAGTATTCACATGTGAATATTTTAGTTTTTTATATATTGTTATAACAAATGTATAACAATATATTAATACGGGTTGTATATTGTTTATACTTCCTATTTTATAGGAAGTTGTTTTCCTACATTCCTGGCTATATAATAGCCATTGTATTAGCATGTAAATATAGAAAATATAATATTGTTTTGTATTACATCTACTGTGCAATTCTGTACCAATGTTATGTATTTGAGTCCATTATACACATGAGGAAGAGGAAAGACCACCAACCAATAAAAGGTGGGAGCTCACAAGCATCAGAGATTAGAATACTTCAACACAGTCATAATCATTCCCTTAGCCTACTAGGTTGATTCCTCAACAAATTGAAGAGATATAGGTAAAAGCATCATGTTTTAACTATGATAGCAAATACAACTAGGGACATAAATGTGCTGAAAAGAAATTGTTCTACATTGAAGGTGCCAATACGAAGAATAAGACGAGGATGAAGAAGTAGGAATTAGAGGCTGCATGATGAGCTCATATAAGGAGTCAGGAAGATATCTAACCAACCATCTCTTGCCATGCACTTTTAGGCATTATCACCCCATATATCCTCAAGGTAGTGGGTTAAAAGGCCTCGTGAAAAAATTGAAGGTTGACAATATTGATTGACTTAGGGAAGTACTCACAACTTCATCAACAATAAGTTGGCTGCAAGCTTGAACTTTTTTGTATATATTGTTCTAGATTTTCAGATCATGATTGTTGATGGTAGTACAACCAGTTAGTTGTTCAAGGAAATGCCATATTATTAAATTCATCATGGGAGACTACTTACTAGATGGCCCTATGTTTTTCATTTCCATGGTGGAGAAGAAATTGTGTTGCGAGTCCAATGCCCCATTACCTTGGGAATGATTGAGATGAATTTCTAGCATTTGTTCATGTGTTTTTAGTTTTAGAGGGAAGACATTTGAATTGTGTGGGTTGTGAGCAAAGTCCCCACAACTAGTTACCTCTCATCAAGTGTAGAAGATTCTAAAAAGGGAGTGGATGGGATTGTGGTACCCTTGTTTACATACTCATACATGGCTAATACTTGGAAAGCCCAAAAAATGAATGACTTGCCTATACACTTGCTAGATCTAAAAAAATAGGCAATTATCGATGAGTTAAAAAACATAAATTTTTTTGGAGATATGCCGAAAGGATCTTTCAACTCATAAAAGGATCATGATTATGTCATTACAAGCGAGGGAGTTGAAACTTAGGATCCAAGCCACCCAACATCATACCTTATAAGGTACCCATATCCGTGCATAAGAACAAGTTTGTAAGCAAGACTGAAATAGATGTTGGACGTGTAAGTATCCAGGCAACATAGCTCAGAGTGCTTATTTCTTGTGAGTTCAGTGGGTGATGGCTATGTAAAAGAAGGATGACTCTCTGACTTGCACATGCGTCTAGACTAAATGGAACTCAACAAATACATTCATTAAAGCACAAGTTCCCAAAGATTTTGATCATTCTTGATTTTCTAGATGAGTTAGATGGTGCTATATATTTTACAAAACTTATTTGTAGAGATCTGAATTCGACTACCTTCCGAAAGGGATCCTGACAACTTGTTAGAATTCCATGATCTAACCACTATGAATTTCATAAATGCCCTTAAAGGTACCCATATGTGCACAAGAGAGCCAATTGAGAAGATGAATAGTTGGTGTTGGAAGATGCATTTTGGCCTAGATAGTCAAAGTGCTTATTCCTGTCCAGTGGTGATGTTGCACTGAGAAGGGATGACGCTTGAGCACATGTGTCCAAAATACATAGAGAACTCAACAAGTACATCATCAAAGATAAGTTTCCAACTCTCAGTATTTGATGATTTGCTAGATGAGTTACACATGTTGTATATGTTTAAAAAACTTGATCTTCGCTTAGGTTACCATCAAATCAGAATCAGAGATAAGGATTTATACATAAGATCTTGAAACACTTTTCAAAACCCATGAGGGCCACTATGAATTTTGGTGATGCCCTTTTGCCTCACAAATGCACTACCTACATTTTAGAGTTTGATGAACGTGTCTTTGTCTTCCAGTTTTTTTTTTGCAGAAAAGATGTCTTGGTGTTTTTTGATGACATCTTAATATACAACAACACATGGTAGGAAGAACACTTGCATGATGTGAATAAGGTTTTGATAACTCTTGAACATGATCAACTTTACAAGCCTTCCAGACCTTCCAGGTGAGTACTTGGGTCACATATGTTTTACATGAAGGTGTAAATGTTGGACCCTCACAAGCATCAAGACCATGGTAGAATGACATGTTCCAAGAACCCACAAGAACCTATTGGGGCTTCTTAGGGCTCACATTTCACTATCACGCCATTTGAAAAAAAAATATATGGCAACATAACAACACTACTCACAACTTTGTTGAAGGACTCCTTACATTGGATTGGGGCAACCACTAGGGCATTTGAGAATTTCTATAGGAATTTAGTGTCTAGCTACCCTAATTTTTCCAAAATCTTTATTGTTGAATATGATGCCTTAGGCCATATGGCATGGGGGTGGTACTCATGCAAGAGGGATGGCCCATTGCATTTGAGAGTCACCAACTCAAAGATAAGAATTTGTTGAAGCCCATTTATGAGAAGGAAATGATGGCTATCCTTCATGCATTTGACCAATGGAGATCATATATTATGGGTAGAGACTTTGAGGTGAAGATAAATCATGATAGTGTAAAATACTTCTTGGAACAGAGGTTGTCATCTAAAAGAACAACAAAAATGGGTTACCATAAAGATGTTGGGATTATGACTTTGAAATCATCTATAAGAAAGGAAAGGAAATGTAGTGGATGATGCACTCCAGGAGGGATGAATCCTAGAAGCATTGTTATGATGTCCATATTACAGGCAATTCAAGTGGATGAGGCAAGATTAAAATGAGAGAATGACACAAATACACAGGTTCTCATTCAGAAGCTCCAACAAGATTCAGAGTGTAAACATGTCAAAAAAATTTATATGGAAAGGGGACGCTTATATGGTACAAGGATCGGTTGTACCTATGTAAGAACTCAACCCTTTAGCATAAGGTTTTTGAGGAGCAACATGCATCTCTAATAGGGGCACTCATGGTGCTTGAAGAATTATCATAGAATTAAGCCGGATTTCTTTTGGGAAGGACTCAAAGGGGATGTCTAGAAATTTGTGGCAAAAGACATGGTGTGTCAGCAAAACAAGGGGAGACAACTAAAACCCTAGGTCTTCTGTAACCCTATCTATTCCTAGTCAGAAGTGGGAGGAGGTTTCCATTGATTTCATCACAGGTTTGCCTAATTCCAGAGGCAAAAATGTCACATGCTGGTTGTGGATAGGCTCACCAACTATGCCCATTTTTGAGCCTTGTCACATCCATTTGTAGCAAGTACAATAGCATCAACTTTCATGGATATAGTATAGAAGCTATGTGGGATACCAAACATCATTTTCAATGATTGTGATCCCATATTTACAAATAATATTTGGACTGATTTATCCTCATGTTTGGGTACTTAGTTGGCTCGTAGCTCGTCATATCATCCCTAATTTGACGGGCAAACAAAGGTGATCAACAAATTCTTGGAGGTTTATCTCCATTGTTTTTTTTCAGACAAACAATAGAGATGAGTTTAATGGCTTCCACTAGCAAAATGACGGTATAACACTTCTTTCCATACCTCATCCAAACTGTTTCTATTTTTGGCACATGGGTACCATCCTCCATCCATCACCTCATCCTTCGGGGTACAATCAAAGGTTCCGACAATTGAAGAAAACACATTCAACACTAATAAGAGGTACTTTCCAGTCTTAGAGAGAACTTGGCAATGACACAAACCCAAATGAAGCAAAAAGCTGACCAACACCATGGTGAAAGGTATTTTGAAGTAAGAGATTGGATTTTTGTGCACTTACATCTATATCAAAAAAGTTTTTGCAACAAGAGAAGGATAACAAGATTTCTCCCAAGTATTATGAACCTTGTCGAGTCTTGCAGAGGATTGGAAGTGTAGCATACAAAATGGAGTTACCTCAGTCAGCAAGAATGCATCCACTCTGATATATTTATTGTTTGAAGGAGGTCATTGGACAAAGAGTTTGATCACAGATAGAGTTATTGAAGCTTGATGAGGAGGGAAAAATCATTTTAGAACTTGAGGAGATTCTTCAGACACATAGTAAGAGGTTGCAGACAAGGGTGATTACAGAGTATCTAATCAATTGGAAAAAATTGGCTAGTGAATGTGCAAGATGGGAGGATGAATCATTCGTTGATAAACATCCATCGATATTCTACGTTGAGGACAATGTTGATTTGAAGGGGAGGAGCTTGCTATGCCCTTGACCTATAATATGTACTATGATATGTGTGGCTGACTTGTGGCTAGCATAAACTTTTACTTGGTCATATGATAATTCTCTATATCATCATATTGGTGGTAGGGTCAGCCTATGGAGTAACCATAACCCAAGTAGGGCACATATAAGAAGTGGTGGTTAGTATGTGATCATCATATTGCGTATTTGGTTCTTATTGTAACGTTGTGGAGGTTGCCCCCCCTGAAGTGGCTCAGTCATATATTTCTAGTACGTTGCATTGCTCTCAATCATATTGTGTAGATATGCTCTATTCTATTCTTGTTATTACGAATTCCTACTATCATTCTACTATTGATACTCATTGCCAAAATTTTGCTTATCTATCCAAGTAATTTCATTACATCTTTCAAGGTGGTCCTTGGGTTTTTCATTGTGCACATTCATGATGTTTTTGTATCTCGGCTTCAACCAGGATACGGATACGAGTATCCGTTTGGATACGGATACGATACGCGGATACGTCAATTTTAAAAAACCCTTGGATACGATACGTCTTGGATACGTCCGTACACACACACACACACACACACACACACACACACACACACATATATATATATATATATATATATATATATTTATGTACATCTACTCATTTTACTCATTTTTTAGTCCATAAAAAACTGAAATAGTAATACAAAACTTGAATCAATGTTCAAAACATTCAATATACTTAAGACTTTGCATTTTTATTGATCATGTGGCTGCCATACATATGATATACGAATATCATGTTAACATGAATACGAACAAAACTTGAAATTTGAAAAATATACTAGTAACTAGATCCATGTTCAAATTTTCAAAACAAACAATATACTTAAGATTTTACATTTATGATTTCATTGTTCATGTGGCTGCCATACATATGATATAGGAATACAAACAAATCTAGAATATATCATCTAGATTTTCCTCAAAATCAAGTTCATGTGTGCCACTTGCGCTAGCTCCACTCTCATTAACTCCACTCTCCGCTCCTTGCGAACTCCCTTGAGCGTCATCTTCGCCATCAAATAATGAAAGTTGGGCAAGCGTGGCTACGGAGGCATCCAAGTCTGTGGTCTCTGGAATAAGATCCCAAAGTTTGTGAGGCCCTTTAGCATACTCCTCAGACTTGTGTGACAAGAGGCGCAAATTGGAGTGCACATATACCAAATCCTCAGCTTTTTTAGATGCCAACTTGTTTCTTTTAGCTGAGTGGATAAAGCTATAAGTACTCCAATTCCGCTCTGCGGAAGAATTACTAGCCACCTATTACAACAAAGTTAGAAAATTGAAATTCAAAGACAAGTTAGTATCCTAAGTTCTAACTTAATAAAATTTAAAATATTCGAAATGATTCTAAATTTTAAAATTTATAAATGTTATACCTGTGAAAGAACTTTTATAGCAATAGGACGTAAGTACTTGGCATCATGGCCATGTACACGCCACCATGTGGTTGGAGTCAAGCTACTCTTGTCGAAAAGAGCCTCAATCGATCCCATGTTGCCTTCTGAACCAGTAAACATGCCCATTTCACTTCTGACCACACTGGCTATAGATGGATCAGGAAAAATTCTTCTGAATGCTGCCCTGGTTCCATTTCCAACTTCGGAGTCAGAAAATGGTGCTTGCCTGTTTGGTAGCCCAAGTACATCAGAGCTATAGTACTTTGGGGTCAGTGCATAAGCAAGGAGATGTAATGGGGTGGTCATTTTATTCCACCTCTTCATGACCACAGTCTTGACCTCACCGTAGAAGGTCTCTTCTGGATCTAGACCTTTTTTTTGTATTATATCTCTGATACGCTCAAGCATGGAATCTATGCCATCATATATCTCTCCCAAGCATGCTTCATCAGTATCTACATATCGGATCATGGAGAGAATGGGTTCTGTAAAACTCAACAAGTACTCAACCTTGGCCCACCAATCCTCATCAAGGACCCATGATTTTACCCTTGTAGCTTTCTCTGTATTTGACTGCCTCCACACTGACCAAACACTGCTGATCACCATACTGCTTAAAGCCTCTCTCACCTTCACAAGCCGTCTCAAAACAAGCGTGTGAGAGGCAAATCTAGTTTCTGCAACCTTCAGCAACTCTAACCTTGAGAATTTCCTAAAAATGGCTTGTGACATATGATGGTTTGTGATAAACATTTGAATGTCATTTGCCTCAGAATAAATTTGCTCAATCCATGGGATTTTCCCAATCTTTTGGAGCATCAAGTTAAGGGAGTGGACAGCACAAGGGGTCCAAAAAATGTGCTCATATCTACCCTCTATGATCATTCCTGCTGCTTTACAATTTTTAGCGTTGTCCGTGATGACTTGGACAACATTATGGGGGCCCACCGACTCAATTGCCTCTATTAAAATGTCAGCAATAAATTGTGCATCCTTGACTTGCCCTTCACAGTCAATGGCTTTAAGGAACATTGCCCCTTTAGGGCATACTGCAACAACATTTATGAGGGGTCTATTTCTAGCATCTTTCCATCCATCTGAAATGATGGAAACCCCTGTTTCCTTCCATGAGTCTCTGATTGGCTGCAAAGTCTTGTGAATGTGTTCCACTTCCTTTCCCAAGAGTGTGGTTCGAACTTTTTCGTAACCTGGGGATTTGTACCCTTGTGGAGCTTCATTGATACCCTTCACCATTTGATGCCAATATGGAGATCTCAATACATTAAAGGGCAGCCCACATGCATAAATGCATCGAGCAACAACCTCATCAGCAACCTCCCTCTTTTCAATATTAAATGCTTTCTCCAATGCTCCTTTTGGCCTTTTTCGTGAGCTCTCTGGACTCTCTTCATCAAATGGTTGACTTTGAGTTTGAATGAAAGGATGAGAAGTAGGTCTAGGTGTGGGTGGTAGTGATGAAGGCCTTCTTTGCGAAGGAATTGTTCTAGTTCTATTTCTTTCAGCTTGTTTATCAGCCTCCTCTTGCTCTCTTAGGTACTCTGCCATTTTTTCATTTGATATTTTTGGGCACCTCTTTATCCCCACACCTCCAACACCAGTCAAATGGATTTTCACTCGACTATATGAGGATCTGTACTGAGCTTGGCAACCATGACATATCCATACCCGACACCCACCACCAACAATGTTGTCTACCACTGTCACATGTCTCCAAAGAGGGGAATTAGGATCATGTCTCACAGGAACTGATGTGTTTTCAGCTTGGCCTTGCACTCCACCCGAAGCAAAACTTGATGCCATCCTAATCTGTTTTTGATCACCAAGATCACCATAACGGCGCGAGGTGAGAGCATACACAGAGTTAGGATGTTTAAAAAATTAAAAACATTTTGCCTTAACATAAATAAATTAGTTATGTCATCCTAATCTGTTTTTGATCACCAAGATTGCCATAAAGGCGCGAGGTGAGAGCATACACAGGTTTAGGATGTTTAAAAAATTAAAACACAATTTGCCTTAACATAAATAAATTACTAATTAGTTATGTCATCCTAATCTGTTTTTGATCACCAAGATCGCCATAAAGGCGCGAGGTGAGAGCATACACAGGTTTAGGATGTTTAAAAAATTAAAAACACAATTTGCCTTAACATAAATAAATTACCAATTACTAATTAGTTATGTCATCCTAATCTGTTTTTGATCACCAAGATCGCCATAAAGGCGCGAGGTGAGAGCATACACAGATTTAGGAAGCTAAAAAAAAAAACAAATACATTAACATTGAACAATGCATTTAAAATAAAAAATGATTTTTTACCAATTAATAAATTAAATAACCCTAAACTATGCCATCCTAATCTGTTTTTGATCACCAAGATCGCCATAAAGGCGTGAGGTGAGAGCATACACAGATTTAGGATGTGCTTAAATTATAAAATTTTAAAAAAATGCAACATAATAAATAAATAAATAACCGTAAAAACTTGTGCTAGCTCCACTCTCATTAAACTCTCCGCTCCTTGCGAATAAAACAAAAGGATGAATTAAAAATAAAAATAAAATTAAAATACGGTATACCTGTAGAGTGTAGTGTAGAATCGTAGATCCTGGTTGCCTCTAAAATTTTAAAACAATCTCTTCCTCTCAAGTCTCAACAATGGCTTCTTCTCCTTCTAAGTTCTCCTCCTTGCAATGATGGACTCCAAACAATAGAAGCAATCGTTGCCCCTCCTTCAAATCTTTGCCTCCTCTAAGCTCTTTGCAAAACCTCCTTCCAATCTTTGCCTCCACTAAGCTCTTCACAACTCTTCTTTGGCTCTTTGCTCATTCACTTGCAAAAAGACAATGAAATTGTTTGTGTGATTTCAAATGAGAGGGGTGGGTGCTTTTTATAACTTTTTGTGGGGGAGAGGGTGTATTATTTTATTCATTTATTTAGGGTTCGGTTTAGGGAGTAGAAAAGTCAAACATTAAAAAAAAATGAAATAGAACTAAAAAAAAACGTATTTAATGCCAGATACGCCCCGGATCCGTACGGGATACGCCAGGGTACGTGGCGGATACGTATGTACGTACGTATCCGCCACGTACCCTGGGGTATCCCGTACGGATCCGGTGCGTATCTGGGGAGTATCCGTATCGGATATGTATCTTGCAAGATTCGGGGGGGGGGGTTTCAGGTATCTGTGCAACGTAGGAGTTTTGGAATGAAAATGTGTTCAAGAAGGATGGAGATTTATTTGGAATGAAAATGTGTTCCAGAGTTGGCAATTTAATAGGAAAATACGCATGCACTTCTAAGTTGCCAGTGACTCATGGCTTTCCAAATTATGCATGAATACTAAACATGGACGCTTGGGGAGAATTTCCTTTGTGGCTGTAGAGGAGGAACGAACTTCAATAATTGATTAGGAACCGAATAAGAATGCCCCTTACAATACTGGGATGAAAGAAGGGGCTGTTTAGTATCCGTAGGAGGGCGTGGAGAACCTCAAGGCCCAAGACACACCCCATCAAGAACTTCTATAGAATTGGGAAAGGTCTTCAAAGAAGAACAAGCAAGGTCGTGATAACATGAATGACAAAATCCAAAAGGAAACCATAAAAGACTTGGATGTGCTAGGGAAAACCAAAAAGCTTCAGATGGATACATGCAGACGGTGGAAGAAGTGAAAAAAGAGGAAGCGGAAATTATTTGGCAATTGGAATAAATGATGAGAGATGATAAAGGAAAAGAGGAAATGTTGATCAAAGAGGTATAAGTAATGGGCCAAAAGAAACACATGGCAGAATAGAGAAGCAAGGTTAGAAATTCAGGACTAAATAAGAAAAAGCAGGGGATGTGTAGAACTGTTAGCATTTTCTTTGGAATGGTAGAATAATATTTACATACACTATAAAAGCAGCCACCGATAAGAAAAGGCAGTAAAAAAATTGCATGCTTAAGAAAAGAGTGCATTAAATTCTTGCATGCAAAGGAAAAGCAGAATTTTTTCGCATTTACAAGTAAAGAAAAAGCAAAAGCAAACTTCCATTTACAAGAAAAGAAAGGAAAAACTTGCATGCATTATAAAAAGCTTTAGTGCTCTAAGAGAAAAATGCATGCATTAGAAACTCTCGCATGCATGCTTTAAATTTAGATGTCTAAGTGCTTGTAAGGTTTAGATTTTTAGGTGATGAGTTGTGTTTGTCTTGCATGTCGCCATTTGTTTAATCGTCAGACTTGGTCCTTTTTGTTGTTGATAATATTACTTTAACCTAGCAAAAGAAGACAGAAGGCTCCATGGTGCCAACCACTGCTATGGAAACCATCTGTGATCACAATTTTTTAAAAGCATGGAATGAGATGGTTGAGAACAAATTAACTCATCACACAGAATGTTTGAAGAACTAGTTTCCTTATAGATTTTTGCCAAAATCAAAATATGGTGAATGTACTTTCCTCACGGGTACACATTGTGTGAGCAAAAGGAGCACTACCTGTCAACGCAAGGCTTCATGGTGCCAATGAAAGCTCTAGCAACAATCCATGATTACAATTTTTAAAAGCATGGTTGGGATAGGAGAAAAATTTACACCCAACTTGCAGAACGTTTGAAGAAATATTTTTCTCCCAGATATTTTCCAAAAGGGAATGATGTTGAAGGCACTTCCCTTAGAAATAAACTTTCCTCTTAATATGCTTAATGTTAAGAAGTAGCACACAGAAGGTGCCCTCTTCTTTGTTCAAACTTAATGTGTCTCACCTGGATTCCCCTGATTTTCAGCCTCTTGTTCATCATATTTGGAACCTCATTCCTCGTCTTGGTGGGGATAGAGGCTGGCTTTTGTGGTGGGAGGGTGCTGTTCAGAGAACTGTCAAATTCATGAAAGGGTGGGACTGTTTGATAGCTTGCAGGTGTTGGTGGGACCTTTGGGAAGCCAAGCAGAAGTTGGAGGAGGCTTGCATTCGTTCGAGGATGATCTTCACAATATTTCTTTGTAGGAAGAGGAGGCTTGTTTAGTGGTTGTTCTGCGTAGAGAGGATTACATCTTGAGAGGGGCTCGGATTCGTGCTTGCTTATTGGATTCAAGGGGGAGATGAGGGCTCCAAATTCTTCTTTGACTTCTTAAAGATGAAAGCGGTAGCTGATAGGGTGCTTGGTCTTTGTAAACTTGATGGCTCGGTGGAGGAGAATCAAGAGGGAATTCGTGAGATATTTAGACGGCATTTTTAGAACTTTTTTTCTCCCTACCCTCTCTCAGATTCGGTTGTGGCTGCTAGAAATTCTTTCTGCTAGGTTGTTTCTCTCAAAGTTTCAGCTAGGGAACGTAGCAAATTGGACAGATTTTACGAAGGACGAACTGTATGCTGCTCTTTGTTCTATGCAAAATGGGAAATCCCCTGGGATTGACAGTCCTTGCGAGTTCTACAAAGCAATGTGGGACACTGTTGGAGATGATTTATGCTGCCTTGCTTATGAAGCTTTTTCCATGGGTTGCTTGTCTGAGTCCCTTAATCAAGGTTTGATTAAATTGATTCCTAAGAGGGTGGCTAGGGATACCATAGGAGGGTGGTGTCCTATCACATTGTTGAGTGTACCCTACAAGATTTTGGCTAAAGTTGTTGCTCTACATTTGAAGGATGTGGCTAGAAGAATTGTTCAGAGGGAGCAAACTAGTTTTGTGCAGGGATGTTTTGTTTTGGATACAATTATTTCTGCTTGGGAAGTTATGGAGTGGGCCAGGGAGACTAGTCAGCAGACTCTCTTTTTGAAAATTGATTTTGACAAGGCATATGATCGGATTGACTAGTCCTTCATCACTGAGATGCTTACTTTGGCGAACACTCTCTTCTCCTGCGTTTCTGCTTTCATATCAATTATTAATGTATTGTCTCCTCGTGTTCTCCTATATCTTTCTATTATATAGGGTTGCCCTTTATCTCCCTGTTTGTATGTGCTGATTGCTGATACTTGGACCTCTCCTTGGCATTGTGGTAGGCAGAATTCTTCAAGCCTCTCACATCTATTATGTTTCTTGTTGGCTGCCTAGTAAGGCTTAGTTCTGTCGTTTGGAGCAGATTCTGATGTCTTATTTATGGGCCAAGTATGGGGGTGCTTGTGGTCTTCCCATGGTGCCTTGGGTTGTTTGTACTATCCCCAAGGAGGAGGGTGGGCTGGGGTTGATTGATGTAGCAACACAAGGGTATTTTCTTGTGGCTAAATGGGTGGTTCGTTGCTTGGAGGGCTGCTCACCTTGGCAGGTTATTTTGAGGCATAGGCTTCTCACTGTGCAACATATTGGTAAGATTAAGGGTCCTTTTGGGCTGTGTGACATTATCTCTAACCCTCAGCATTTTCAGATCTTTGGCTCCTTTGTCTTTAAAAGATATGGTCTGCTTGGAGGAAGATTGCGAGATTAGTTAAGTGGCAAATGTCGGGCAGCCATGTGGGTGAGATTTGTCTAGAAGACCAATTTGGAACTGGAAGCTGCCAGACACATGTATTGCAGATCTGCCTTGCATTCAGGCCAAGAGATTGAGTATTTTTTTCTCTTTGGAGAGATCTTTGGGATGGCACCTCATGTTCAATGAAGGATTCATGCTCCTTAGCTCGTGAGTATGCTCTTTGCTCCACTGATCGGCCTTCCATCACGGAAATTGAGAAACTAATTTCACAGGAAGATCTGTTCTAAATAAACATTGATATGCTGGGACCCATTTGGTGTGAATGGGTGTGGAGCTTCGGGCCATCTTGAGCAGTTTGACATTTGCAGGTTATATTCCACTCTTCATCAGAGGCGGGATCTTGCTCCAGTTCTCAATGCAAGATGTATCTCCTTCGGTGCTGATAGTGAATGGGTTAAAAGATTGCACAGTGTCTGGTCGGTGAAAGTGTCTTACATGCTCTGGTTGTTTGCATGGTTAGTGATTTACTACGGGCTTCCCACTAAAGTGTGTTTGGCTAAGGGTGGTCTTTCTGATGACATTTGTCTGTAGTATTTGTACTGCCACAAATTGGAATCAGCTAAGCATCTTTTTTGGGACTATTCATTTGCTAGATCTTGTTGGAACCATGTGCAAATGAAGCACTCAGCTATCCTTCAGGGGAACCTTCATAGGTGTGCTGTTGTGTTTGGGGACCCTAGCTCACTAGTTTGGGTGCCTCTTAGGGGCATTTGGCATTGTTTGAGGATTTGCTATGTTCATTATTTGTAAGCTTTGTTCCGAGTTTGTTTTTGCTATCGTTATTTGTAAGCTTTGTTCCTGCACCAGAGCTTTTGACGAAGCATTTCCAGATCCTGTAGTAGCCTTTGTGAACAACAAACAAATAACATTAGCTAAGTATCTTATCCCTCTACTGTTTTGTCAATTCAAAATCAATAAATCACAATATCAATTATCCTTTAACAATTTTGATTTGTTGTTTTTACTATCATCATTATTATAGTTTGAATTATCTCATGTTTGTTTACATTTTATATCTCGTAGGTGTAAAATAATTGAAACACATATGTCCATACAATATAGTTAAAATTATAAATATAATTAACTATATACTGATAGAGCAACAAGAGGCAATCTGGGTCTAGCTAGTATTGGAGGGATAGCTCATGATTCTTTAGGTGCTCCCCTCTTCTTCTTTGCTCAACAATCGGGGAACTTTACTAACAATGTGGCTGAAATCTTGGCAATTCAGCAAGCTCTCCGGGAGGCAAATAAATTGGGATGTGTTAGAATTATAGTTGAATATGATTCTAAGGTTATTGTCAACCTTCTGTCAGCTCAAGAGCATCATAGATCCAATAATTGGCTAATCGCCAAGATTCAGGATAATATTAAGGTTATTGCTAGACAATTTCAGACCATCATATATCAACTTGTTCTTAGAGATCAGAACAAGGTGGCAGATGCTTTAGCTAACTGGGCTTTGGATCATAATAATCTGATCAACTTTGGCCCTTTACCATTGACATGGTCTTCAGAGAAGCAGAAATAGATTGAAAAGATCCTTCACTTGCAATCATTGGATGGATAAATTTGCAGATATGCTCTCTTTCTTGTACACTAGACTAATATTTGGGGTGGCCAGAGGCCGGGAATGTGCAGAAACACCCTTGTTGTGACTGCAATGGTAGACTAGAGAGGGAGAAATTTGTAGGTAAGGGAAGAGAGAGAAATGAGAAGGGGAATTGTATTAATGAGCTGAAATCATATTTCATTAACTACAACTCAGAGGTGATTCCAGTTTCAATTGGAGGAAACAGGCAAGCACAACACAACATCATAACAAGATAATGAAATGGATAATGCAAGATAAATACAAAGCCTTATCAAGATATATTCATTCCACAAAGAAGGCACAAAGTCCTTCAACTTCTTACAAATGCCAGCATGTGCTCGGCTGAGTGACAAGATGAGAATGGAGGAAAATATTAATGCAAGAAATAGAAGAATACAACCTGCTAGAGAGAGCAAAAACTGATCCTTTGGAATGGAGAGAGCATTCCAATTTATAGCCAAAACAAGTGACTCTTCGCATTCCCATGTGACTTTTCAACTTAAAGTGCAATCTCAATGAAGAAATAGAAACTTTAAGTGACTTAAGTCACTTTTACAAAAGTTATTTCTCAATGGAGAAATAGAATGTTAGAGAGAGAAAAGAAGAGAGAAGGTGTGATCAAAAGAAGATGATCCAGGATGAAGTTTTGCCCTTCCCTCATTGTGGAGATGAATGTTGCAACTGAATAGGATCTTCCTTCTTCTCTGATCAAGGCATGTCTTTGATTAAGGCATCTTTTCTTGGACTTAGAAATGATGCTCCACATCTTATCCAGAATGATCATCTTTGGTCATGTCTGGAAAGCTCTCTTTCAACTCTTCATCTCTGTGAGCAATGATAGACTACACAAATCAACTCTTTGTCACAAACACGATCTCTTGTCTCCCACATGAGAAAACACTTATCTTGCAATCATCAGGAAGCATGCACTCACATCACACATGTCCCAGACTTGGTAAGAAAAATCACACCATGAGCTCTCTTGGATTTGACAGTATCAAAGATTTATGAGAATCCTCAATGACAACATAGCAATCCTCTGAATGGAAACACTTCCTCTTTGTGAGATGGAATCAAGCATTGACTGAATGGACAATGTCTTCCTGAAGAATAGGAGTACTTCCTGTTATGTCTCCTGAATAGAGGATGGTAAGGAGATCGAGAATACACTAGAACCATGGTTTTCATCATAGAAGCCTTCAATTGATTCAACTAGATGTTTCATGCTCAACAATCCTCTTGTGCACTTTGACTTAGGTTAGCAAATGAGTTTTTCTTTCTTTTTAGGTGTTTTCAATGGTCCTTCATGATGTTTTTGGCTGCAACATGGATGTGGTCACCATGGATGGACTCATCCAAATCAATCATGGATGGATTTGTTTGAAAGGTTCTTGAGAGAAGAAGCGATGCTCCAATTTTGAGACAATTCTCTCGTCAGGATCAACGGGAAAGTGCAAAATCCAATGAAGAGGGCAGAATATTGTGAAAAACTCAGTCATCCATATCTCCAAAAATACTCCACCTCATCATGCAAGAGATGGATCAAATGAAAGGTTATTTTAAGAGGAACATTTGCTCCAAATTTTAGGCAATTTGGCTCGTTGAGTCACCGGGAAAAAGCAAAAACATTTTCAGTTGTTCTGGGCACAAATTGGAGTTTTCAATTGGCCTGGATTAAATTGAAATAATACTTTCTTGAATAAAAAATAAACCAGGTTATGATAGCCTCTCATGTAACTGCAAAACAAAGGTTGCACAATGAGTTGAATGGAGAGGAAATGAATCCTCTTAGGTGTGCAAAATTTGGAAAGGCGTTTTGACCATGGGAACGAAAAATTTTGGGAGATGACTATTTTGTTAATGAGCAAAATGTGCAAAATTCAAGTTTTTGGGAGCTAGGGCACGGAGCTGGTTTCAATGGCTTCCATGGGAGGAAAAGTGAAGTTTTCATGGTGTTCCTCATATGCACTTTATCTATTTTTGAATTGGGGTTTTGGAGGGAAAACATAGATTTCAAAAAGTCACTTAAGTGGAGGTGGGGTTTGGGCTTTGCTCAAATGTAAACAAA
The DNA here is from genome assembly GCA_019776745.2 of Taxus chinensis. Lineage (NCBI taxonomy): Eukaryota > Viridiplantae > Streptophyta > Pinopsida > Cupressales > Taxaceae > Taxus > Taxus chinensis. The sequence goes on from CM034157.1 coordinate 101,678,733, forward strand.
CATGAAAATGCACCACCCCTTTGCAAACTCCACTCCCCAAAATGGCTCCAATAATGGGGTGGGGCACTTATGAAGTGCATGGAACATTGGCAAAATGCGCTCATGCATGGGGGAAGTAAATAATGCGCCTAAGCCCTTGGGGTTTGCACTTTATCACTTAAAACGAGCCAAAACCTTCTAATTTGATGTTACTTTTTGAGTTTGGGAATGGACCAATCAAGGTTGAAGCGCACTTATGAAGGTGGGGAAACATAACATTCCATGCAAAACTCTATTTTCCGCTTCCCAAAAGGCCTCCATGCTCCATAAGTGCGCCCAAGTCACTTAAGTTGCTGACATCAACAACTCAATAAAGAATTAGAACATAAAGTGCATTTTTGGGTCCAAAACCAAAACTTTTCTAGGGGGTATGATATATGATCTTGATTGGAAATGGGCCAACAAATTCAATGTAACCACTTAGAAGACTTGAAAATGCATTCTTTTTGAGTTTTGAGCCAACTCACCTTTTTGGTGTAGGAAGGAGCAACAGTGAGTTGAGCTGTCACGGGAGCTTGAGATGAGTAGGAACAAAACCAACACTTGGACCATGAAGAGGACTCAATGAGCTTTCTTTTGACCATTTGTTAGGCTTTTGACTCTATCTGAGGCTCTTGAAACCTTCCGTGCAAGTTCTCTCCTTCATAACCACTAAGGTGCCTTAGTGTTTGAAAGGTTTCCATTCTTGGTACTTTTAAAACCTTACTTTAAATATACCATCATGCAGTAGGCTCCAAAACCTTTCAAATGGATTTGATCTAGGCTTCTGAAACCACCTGAGGCTCTTGAAACCTTTCACACAAGATGAATCTTCTCTGATGACTAAAAACACCTTTTCCTCAAAAAGTGCCAGAAGTGAATGTGCTCCCAAAACTAGTCCAAAGCTTCCAGAATGTTCCCTAAACCATACTGACATGAAGTAAACTCAGAGACCTTTCCAATGACTGCAATCTGGACTTCTGAAACCACCCGGAGCTTCCAAAACCTTTCACACAAGTTGATATTTGCAAAGAGTAAAATTTCACAATTTTGACCAACTTTCCCGAGAAGTGACAAAAATTTTCATGGGGCTGTCAAGTAAAATGCCTAGACATTTTACATGCCAACACCTAAAATGTTCTACTATGCACCTCAGGTTTAGAAGTTTGAATTAGTTGACATGTGACACATAGAACTTGTTTTATAATCACCAATGTTTTTAATGTTTTATCTATAAATAGATTAGAATGTTTAAAATAAAGACTAATATTTGAAATTTGGAAGTAAAGCACCCATGCTTCTAGGCATATGATGCATTTACCTTTGTGTACATTTCTCGGAATATGGCAACCTCCCAGTTCCCCAACAATGTGTTGGGACTCGATAATACAAAAACATGTGACGTATTCGGAAAGGTACTTATATGGATGCATGACGCCCTTTTTTATATTTCTCCATGCAACCTAAGCATTGGTCCCCGATACAATGCGTGTAGTGGTATCTTGTATAGAATCTATGAAGGCAAAATCTAATCCATCATTGAAAGGGCTTCAACATGATAAGACAAGTCTAGGTAGATTGACGATTGCCCTCAACGACTTAGCTCTTTACAACCATTTTCATAATACTCCCCTTAATTTTCACTTTGAAATGCTGATTATATCCTGGAGATTTGTAATAACCAGACTATGCGATAATATTTGAGTTGCATGGCTGGGAAAACATCTAAAGGATACGCCTCTTTACACTTCAAAATAACACTTAACAAGAAGACTGATTGGAGAATGTAACCCCATCCAAGAACACACAATAGAAAATATGTATAGCAAGGTGATCAGCAGTTAGGTTTTTCAACGAAGAGGTGCCTTAGTACTCACACATGTCCATAAGAAAACACCCATTATAAAGTTTTATCAATAAAAGATCCTTACAGAACTTATAAGAAATGATAAAAGCTTCTTCTATTAATCAACGAGGAAAAGATTATAGGCTCATGCATAAATATTACAATCTTGTCATAGTCTTGCATTGAAGATTGTAGAAATTCCTAAAAAGGAATTCAACCCCTAGGATCTAATCCTAGCTATGCTTTTCGGCTCACAAGGCTTACACAAAATCAAACTTGGCTCCTTGAAATGGAGCTTTGTTACAATTATGCTCATACTTTTAACTCGGCTATTCTCGCCTTCCTCTAAGTATTGGTTTGCTTCTTGTTACTTTACACGTTCATCACTCTGCCTATTTCTAGAATCTGGTGGGAGAAATAAAGACACCTTTGCAAATTTTTACTAACCAGTCAGATCTGATTTTATTAACCCAATCAGATCAGTGTCAATTCAACTCATTCAGTGAACAGGTTATCACTCGAGGGGTTGTTTTTGTCCAATCAAAATATACCAGGGCACAATTCTCCATAATGTGCATGCCTAGTTTGTGCATAGTCCATCGCAAAAGATTCCCAATCACAACTCCACAGGGGCACAAAACTCTCAAGTCTTCATGCCTTGTCTTCTTTATTCCAATTAACACAATTCACAAATTTGTGCAAGGTCGTACAAAGCCATGAAAGATTGCAGAAGCTTTTATTCTTCTAACTCTTATTCTTTTTGGTGATGCAATATTGCAAGTGAACTTAGACGCTTCTGCATTGTACACATTAGATAAGAAGATAAACGATCCCCTACTCATACGGGTTTCATAACTTCTTCAATGGATCAGCCAAGTTTTGCAACTTCAGCTGCACTAAGCCATGATGTATCCTCAACTTTTTTCCTTTCCACTTTACAAAATATATTATGTATTCCTTTATGCATGTTGTCTTTTCTACATGTGAATCTAGAACTTCCTCAATTTCTTCGTGCACTTGCTTTGGTAGTTGGTGCCTCCAATCTACTTCGGCGTGGTCTACTTCATTACTTGTCTGCCCTTCATAATAAGGGTATAGGTCCACAATATTGAAGATAGGCGAAATGTCTATCCCATTTGGCAGCTCCATTTCATGTGTTTAGTGCAATTTTCCTTAGGACCTTACATGGTCCAATGTCTTCCACTTCAACTTATCATACACTCCTCTGGGGAGCCTCTCTTTGCGCAGGTGCACAAGAATCACGTCTCCTTCCTCAAACTCTCTCTTTTCTCTTCAGATCTGCATCCTGTTTGTATTGTGCATTGATCTCCTCCAATTGTGTGCACACTTGCTGGTGCACATCCTTTATGTGCTATGCAAAGTCTTTTGCTTCTTCCTCCATCTTTCTTGATGTCACACAATTTCGCTACACCTCTTGGACTTGGTCTATAAACAATCTAGAAAGGTGACTTGGTGTAAGTCTATAAACAATTTGGAAAGGTGACTTCCTAGCATTCTTATTCATAGATTTTTTGTATGCAAACTCCACATGTGCAAGGATTGAATTCCACGTCTCTACTTTCTCTCTAGCCAAGGATCTCAACAATTTGCCAACACTCCTATTGACAACTTTTGTCTGGCCATTTATTTGTAGGTGATACGTAGAACTAAACTGTAGCTTAGTGTTCAACTTCTTCCACAAGGTCCTCCAAAAGTGATTCATAAACTTAGTGTCTCTGTTTGACACAATACCATGTGGCGATTCATGCAGTCTCACAACTTACCTAAAAAATAAGTTAGCTATATGCGTAACATCACTGGTCTTTCTACAAGCAATAAAATGAACAATTTTGAAAAAACTATCATCTACAACAAAGACTGAATCATGACCCTCTTGTGTTCAAAGTAAGCCCAGAACAAAATCCAAAGTCAGTTGCTCCCACTGTTTCTTAGTTATTGGCAATGGCTGATATAACCCTGCATCCGACTCTTATGTTTTGCCCATTGAATTTTGTTGCATCTCTCTATGTATCTACACACATTTGTAGCCATATGTGATCAATAATCTCTCACTTAGTTGTGTCAAGGTCTTGTCTATACCAAAGTGACCAACTAATCCTTCATAATGCTTCTATTGGATCAAATTCTCTTGCATGGACCCCTTTAGGTATGCACAATTGCATTCCTATGAATATCAACTTTTCCTTAAAGTAATAAAGTAATCAAGGTGTGCAATCAACGCTTGTTGGTTCTGTGTATTGTCTCCATGCTTCTTGTTGTTGGTATGTAGGAGTTTCCGATCATTTGGGGTTCATGGGTATTAGGATGGACCATCTCCTTCTGTTTAGGTATTCCTTGGACGCACCTGACCACCTTCTACCTACTAGACATGAGTTGTACAGGGTCATCAGGGAGGACATTTATAGTCAGTTCATCCATACCACTTGGGTAAACCCTCATGGTGGGTTACACCCAAAGATGGTCTTCTATGTTGGGCACTTCTTAGAGCTGAGATACGGGCTTATTGCCCATCCTCAATATACAATCCGTCATTGGATGCAGGCCCTTTGCATCCCCCTCGGCCAATTCAAAGTGGGTTCTCATAGGCTTCAGATTGAGACAAACCAACAAATGGATCAGTCAGACATGATCTACTAGTTATGCAACATTTAAGAGGTCGAGACGAAAGAACACTTCATCTTTTGCTGCCCCTTTTGCTAAGAGATCAGAGGGAGTTTCCACTGCCTTTTTAGGGGGATCCAATCTCTCACAGATTTCTTTAAATATGATGACCAAAGATGTTTGGATTTATACATACAGGAGACACCGAGGCTTCGAGGCTAGACAATTCAGGCCCTACTAGACCCGACTCTACTTGGTGGATCACTTTCTTTTTCATGGCGCTACCCTCGGGGAGGGGCACTAAGCGCCAGACTGATAACATCACGACTTCACACTCCAGATTAGTACAGACTCATTAGACCATCCATAGTTCCCCGAGTTCACATCGGTATGACCATACCAGTTCTAATACCAGGAGACAGACGAGATCCAGTAGGCCTTTGCGGCAAGCTACCTCCACCAGACAACAACACAATGGGCATCCCAAGCCTCTCACCTCCTCCTTTGGTCAGCCTTCTAGTTAGAGTTTCTTTCAGTTGGCCTCGAATGTTAGGAGAGATAGATCTACTCCTTGATGGACCTTCCGCATTACTGCTTCTCCACTGCTTGGGGGGTGGATTGCTTATTCTCTGCTTAGGTTTCACTCTCATGTCTACTTCGTTTTGCTTTTGCTTTTCTTTTTGTTGGTTGAGCCCATCCCATAAATATCTTCGATCCCATGTCTATATAGATAGAGGGGGAGGGAGTCACATAAATGACCTCTCCCTCTCGAGAGAACTCAACTCCAACTCATATATGGAGGGGGGAGGGGCTTTCCCCATTTGTTGTTGGTTCCCTTATCTAGATATGGGCCAAGAGGGTTGATTAGCTACTTAGGGGAGATAAGATAGAATTATATATAGCCCATTCGATTGATCCAACTAATGCCAATGCCATTCGTTTGATCCCCACCCTTGCCCCCTGCATTTAGTAATTCATTTTTATAGGAAACCTGTTGGTTTTCCTACTTTGTGCCGATACCTTCGTAATCTGGAGTCCCATTGACCGACTTTTGTGGTCATTTGTCGGAGATTAATATATTTATCTTATCTATCTAATCTAAAATCTTCATCTTTTACGTAGAGTTCATAACATTGAACCCTACTACTTCCACATCACCTCACTCAATAAGATGCATCTTTTACTTAATGCATCTATAACTCTATTCGACTTCCCACTTCTATGCTTGAAGACAAATGAGTAACTCTACAAGAATTCAACCTATTTGATGTGTCTTTGATGTAACTCACCTAGACTATGGATGAATCATAGTGCTTGATGGTTGATATACAACATAAACTGCCTGGGAAATAGGTAGTGCCTCCACTTCTTTAGAGCTTGCACTATGGCATAAAACTCCTGATCATAAGTTGAATGCTTCCTTCTTGCGTCATTTAGTTTTTCACTAAAATAGGCAATGGGCATAACATCTTGACTCATCATAGCTCCAATGGATGTTCCGCTTGCATCACAATCAACTTGAAATACCTTATTGAAATCAGGCAAAGCCAACATTGGCTGCTCCATGACTTTCTGCTCCTTACTTTCTTCAACTTCTCAAAGCAATATTTTGTGTCTATTGTCCATGCAAACTCCTTTTTCTCCCTATATCACTTTTATGATCGATGCACGAATTCTACTGAAGTCTCGTATGAAAATTTTGTAAAAGCTCGCCAAGCCATTATGTGCTCTTGGGTGATAACCATTCAACTAAAGCTCCTTCTCAGGATTTGTATACACCTCATTTTTGACGCTTGCTACCTTTTCTCTTGTGCAGGGGCTACTAATGCATTATCCTCCTGAGTGGGTGTGATTGGATTTGGTTTTGCGGGCTAGACCACAACATTTGAGAGATATCTCTTATACCATAGCTACCCTATCCTCTCTTTGTTTTCTCTTCTTCACATGCTTCCGTTGTTATGTTCACTTGTTTACACTCATTCCTGGGCTTACCATCACTGTTGGTCATCCTAGACCTTTGTCATACATCCATTATGTCTTTGCCTTCCATTCCCCATCGTTTTGCAACGTTTACCTATAATAGCCCCTTCTTGGTTGAAGACCCTTAGCCCATTCATTGTTTCCCGACGACTAAGGGATGAGAAAAAGGGAAACTAAGTCCTAGTAAATTAATCATAAAGTGCATCATAAAATATTATTATTAGCACTTTATTAATTTATTAATGACAAAGTGAAAAAAGAAAACAAAAATAAAAGAAAGGTGACAAAATAAGATTAGAAAAAGAAGTCACTTTATTTTATTTTATTTTTCCCAAGGAAAATGTGACCCTTGTGGAGGAGGAAAAAAAGGTAAAGAAAAATATTAAATGTGGGGAAATAAATCTAATTGGTGGTTGTGGGTGGCTAAAAGGCCAAGATCTGTTATAAAAGCAAGTAGACTTACAAAGGAAAATCTCTTTTTGTTTATGATAATTTTCAGATTTATGGTGTAAGCTTGCATGCTTTCCATAAAAACTCCAAAGGACGAAAAACCTTTGAAGTTGGCTTTAGAGGACGAAAACCTTCTTTAAGCTTAGAGAGAAGAACGAAAACTTTTCTTTCTTTTGAGAGGGAGCTCTATTGAGGGGTTTCTACTAATTTTCAAGGTTTTACTTCAGAATTGTAGTGATATTTGAGGAGAAAAGTGCAGATTTATATTGTTTCCAGCTAGGGTTTGAAGACACAAGTGTTGGGGCAGATTTCTACCTTCAGATTCAGCCTGATCTAGGGTTATCTACACCCCTGTGAGTGGAGTTTGACCCATTTTAGGGCACGGCTGTCCCAGATCTCATCACCAACATCTTTCATATTTTTAGTGGCCAAATCAGCTGGTGTGCATATTTTTGGGGCCAAGGAATTTGCATTTCCAGCTGTGTCTGAGGACTGTCATCTGGAGATTTATAATGAGATCAAATCTTGAGTTATTGTAAAACGAAAATATTTCAGCCTTTTATTTGGATCCAATCTGGTACTTCCCAAGTGTTTTTACAATAATAAAATTAGCTGATTTGTTTTTGATGATAAAAGAATGGTTTTAGTTCAGTTTTGAATGATTTCCATCCTCTAAGCAAGTTGCATTTTCTGAGTAATATTCAGATTTGCATTATAAAAGTTTTGTATACCTTATACAATTTGCTATTTTGGTTGGGATTTGTCGCTATTCCGTTTAGGGTTAGAAATTCGTCTATTGGGGACATTGCATGACCTTAGGTTTCTCCGTAAGTATCTTTAACCCTTTTTTGTCCTTTATTTCACGTTTACTGATGTGTGGATAGTTGATCATTCATTGTTATGGATTAGGGTAGATGTATGTTTAGTTTAGTCTATTGCTTTGTCTTATTATGTTATGCCCCTTGGCTTTATCCATCTTTTGACCTACCTTTATTTCGAATCCTAGTAGGATACCTCTCTTTACTTTAGGTATAGGCCTTGGAAACCTATAACTATCTTAGGGTTAGGGCTACTATCCTCTAGAATTGTGACACTTGTGCTCCTTGAGCACCTTTGGTATCTACATCTTGTGTGTAGGCCTAGATTTGATCCCCAATATTTGAGAACACAGGTGGGGATCCATCTTAGCCCGTCATACATTCTAGTGAACCAAATGTGAATCTTACTTTGCCCTAGATCAAGTTAGATTCACTTTGATTTTTCATTTTTCTCTGCATTTCCTATGCAATCAGCCACTATGTAAATTCCTTTACACGGTCAATCTTCTTTGCACTCACATTTTTCTGACCTTATGCCATTGGCCCCTGTGTAAACACTTGCATGGCCGATCCTGTTATGAGTTATTTTTCATAATTCACATTTTCTCCATCTTGACACCATCAGCCCCTGTGCAACTTTTGCATAATCGATCCCTGTCTGCTTCACATTCGATTTTTAAATTTCTACCCTGACGCCATCAACCCCAATGTAATTCTTTCTGCATGGCCAATCCCATCAGAAATATCTTTCCAAAACTTCCCTTTTCAGTCACTCTTGATTCATAAAACTTCATCAATGGAATATCTGACTAGTGGTTCTGTTGATTCATCTTCCAAACAATATTTGTACAACGACATTCACAAGCTTGAAACTGATACCTTTCCTAAGTTTATCTCCTCATTACATTGATTGTTTGGCCATAGGAGTTAACAACAAGAAGCAAAAGCAACCAAACCATAATATGAAGGGCTAGGTCTAACACTCATAATCCTATCTTTGATTTAGAGGAGAAAGGAGAACATGAAGATATTCTTGGTTTTGATTATCCTCTTGCCATCCAAAAATTTCTTCAACAATTCCCTGAGTTTATAGGAGAGACACCTGATATGCTACAAAAGTGCATTGAAGATTACCTTTCTAGAAAATTAGACTCATATGTTAACCACACAAAGCCTCTTGCAAAAGAAAATGTCTGATACTACCAAAACACTACCCCCTTTCATCCAATAATGATCCTACTCAACTCATCATTCAACTTATTGATCACTTAAGTCAACAAACTACAATGACCAATCAGTTCTTGCAAATGCAAAACAACTTGGCCCAACTCACTAGTTGACCACAAATGGTATCTTGGGGCATGACAAACCAATGCACCCCTCCCCTCCCCGTTGGTATAAATGGAGCACCCATTACCCAACCTCCTATCCACAACAAAGTCCTTCAAGCTATTCAAAGAGAGCCTCTTGCTCCCTACATTGCTTCCATGGACATTGGAGGGATCACACCTTCCATTTCTTATGATGGCTCTACTGACCCTACCCTTCACATCAAAGCCTTTGGCAACCTTTACAAGGATTGGGTCAAAGCTAATTCCTATGCAGCCACCAAGCTCTTGGCCAAAACACTTATGGGAGATGCTTTGGATTGGTATCACACTCTTATGGCCAACTCTATTGTAGAGCTTGAAAGCTTAGTTACTACTCTTGTGAATGAATTCCAATACCATGATCTTCCTGAAAACAACATCAATGCTTTCATCAATTGTAAACAAGTTGAAAATGAATCTACACAAGCTTTCATCAAGAGATGGAAAACCTTATCCACTAAGGTTGAACATAACATGCCTGATGAGAGTCTATTTCAACTATTCCTTAGAGCCCTCGAGCCTCGCCTTCAATACAAGGTGAGATCCTTCTCTCCTACCACATTGGAAGAAGCATTCAAGCAAGCTAAATGCCAAGACTATCTCATGAGGGAATTTGAAAATCCTTCCCCCAAGCAACAACTACCTAAGAATGTACACATGTTCTCATGCGTCCTAGAAACAAGAATGCCACTGATGATGGAGTCACAAACACTCTTCCTCAAGGCACCTCTTCTAATAGGACCATCCATAACATTGATCATACCACTCCTAAACCACAAGGAGGTTCTCACTCACATTCTTCCTCCCATAATGACTCTCACCAACCTCTGTCTAAGGAGGAGTTGAGACGATGTTTACCCCAACCATTCACCATGGTTGTAGACCCTTCTCGACCTCTTCCTCAATGGCATGATGAAAGAAAATTTTGTTGGTGGCATGCCAATTGAGGTCACTCCTATGAAAATTATTGTGCCCTTCGATCCTTCAGCCTATAGATTCCTCCTTAGCACCAACTTTGATCATGAAAGCCATCACTTGGGAGAGGTTAGATGAAGCTATCAAGGCACGTGATAAAGCCCAACAACGTGATTGACATGAGGTGGTTCATCAAGCCAATGAATGTCTTAAAGTCTATAATGACCCACTCCCTGATCACTCTAAATCTGAACAACCCAATTCAGCTCCTACTTAGAACAATAATACACCCACTAATGTTGTTGGTACTTCCTATCCTTCTATTAGTACATTTATGGAAAACACTTGAGTTAACATGCAAGGTCATAAACATATTATTGCTTGCATTGAACCTGCATATCCTTCTTCTACTCAACCTAGAACTTATATGAAACCATCTATCCATGTTCTTTAAGCCAACCATCAGTTGAAAAACATCAAATCCCATTCACTTGTCCAAATAAATGCCATCATTCCCCTGTGTAAATTCCTCTACACTGACAATCTTGTCTGTATCTTCCTCAGCATCCTTAGACGCCATTGACATTTGGGCACCTGCATGGCTGATCTGGTGTGATCCTATCCCTTATGTTCCCTACGCCATTGCCCTTATGAAGATTCTTCTACCATGGCTGATTCAATAGAAATTTCAGAAAAAATAAAAATCGTGAGCAATATGCAAGCCCTACACCTAAAAAACCTCTTCAGACTAACATCCCACAGGATCAAACTGCTGCACAATCCAATCTTGAAGATTAGGACCCCCTTGCAAAACTCTCTAACCTCCCAAGTCAAATCCCATTTCTAGAACTTATTCATACCTCACCTAAGCATTGTGAGGGCCTCATGTCAACCCTCTTTGCTATGAATATTCTCTTCCACCCACTTTGGGGCATGAGCCTACTTCGCATGGTTTTGAAGAGAGTATCATATGCCAATGTGAAGAGCTATCCATTCAAATCGACCTTTCCACTGATAATTCTTCATGCATTCATTTTCCTCTTGATTCCATGATTCCCGATGAGCTTCTCTTTTGTGCAGATGATCCTCCCCTCTTTATTTCCATTCAAATTAGCCACACTACAATTAAGAGAGCCCTCATGGACGAAGGTTCCGATACTTGCATTGCTTCTCTCGTTTTCATTAAGACACTTGACTATTTTATCGATAATTTTAAGTCCACTTGGAGCTCGTGTCTGAAATATCCCTAACTGGATATATTACACTAGAAGGATTTTATGGCAAACCCCAACCTCACGATACAATGCATAGACAAAATGCTATTAGATTATCACACAGATCTAAATAAAACAAGGGAAGTGCAACTAGGTTTGTGAATGAATCTCATGTAAAACAAGCATTATGTGATAGTCTTCATTCCCCAAATTCCATGCCGTTTATGCATATTTTTTATGAGACTACTTTCAGCCAAACAGGGTATCTTATGAAGCTTTGCAAAGGCAATCCTTTTGACTGCTGCAACATGATTCGAAATAGAGATATGGCTGTTGGATCAAATCCTTGTAAAACTTGCAGCAATAAGTATATTTTCTAAATCTGAAACCCAATCTCATAATTTTAGCATGACCATTAATGGATTGATAATCAGGTTTTTAGGGCATAAATAGGCTTGGAAATATAACTCAGAATGCTGCAGATTAAGGACTGAAACAAATCTGCAACCCTTCCAAAAAATACTGGAAATGACATATTTGAATCCCAAAAATGTAGTACAAACGATGGCAATGATAATCAGACCTGAAACAGCTCCAAAACACTGAGAACCTACCAAAAGATGGGTTGCTAACTGAAGTGGAAATAAGAATGCCCTGCTGCAATTTTTATTCTTCATGTTTAGAATCACTTCTGGAAACTAGTAAAAATCTGTGATGGCCATGCCATGGAAAATCCTGTGAAATTCCTGCAAAGCTCTAAGAGGGTTTTCATCCTCTAGATTCAATCCGAAGGGTTTTCATCCTTTGGATTAATTTGCAAAAAGCTCAAGGCTTCAAATGCAAGAAGAGAAAATATCAAATCAATTGGAATGCCTTTACAAGTCGACTTCTTAGAACCTCTTCCAAAGAGAAGTGACCCAATGGAAACCTCTAAAGCCACCAATCCAGCGGATTGTGGTGCTTATTTTCTATGCAATTTTTCCATCTAAGGCCTAGTTTCATTTTTTAAAGGAGCACCTAAGACCTTTTTACACTCATTTTCGCTTTTAATGAAATTTTCCTCCTTGATCAAGTCGCATTTTCCCCCTAGCAAAATACAAATTTAATAAGTGCTTTATCGAATTCAATGCAACTTTTCTACTAATTTCATGTTAAGCCTTCCCTTTATTATATGATGCTTTTATAATTTCTTTTTATTTTTTTGCACAATTTAATAGAATTAATGGCCAAAACTTAAGTCACCCTTGAAGGTTCTCATCCTTTGGCCGTCTGGGTAGACAAAATGGGCCAAAGGTCTTCGATAAAATTTCCGAAAAGGGGACATTACAGTGTCAAGGTTATGACTGTTGAGAGATGCCCCCTATGGGTTTTATTTGGTTACCTATTACCTTGCCTTCTTGCATTGTCTACGTTAAAGTAATGATCTTCAACTTCCCTTTGTCTTATAACATCCTCCTAGGTTGATTGTGGACCCACTACATGCATGCAATCACATCATTCGCTTGCCAATGCGTTAACTTGCACATTTAAGAGTTATCTATAAAGTACAAGGCGCCACTAACCCTTGGAACTTTGACCTCTTCCAACAACGTGGGACTTTCAAGATTCCCACCATGGAGGAGCTTCCTACTATTCCATTTCGAGAATATCAACGCTTTAACTATCATGTCGATTCCCTTTGTGGCTATAGTGGTCATCTCAAAGTCGTGGCCATACTCCGCCCAACCTTCTTAACTCAAACAATGATGAGCCTGATGAAATCAACCTTAAGATTAACACTTGCAATCTTTTTGATGCTATTATCTCACAGTTACCTCTTGCCTTATGACCTCGCTCTCGCAAGAAGGCCACCAATCAAGTTTCTATCACTATTATTTGCAAGGCGTCCTCTTGTAGAGCATCTAGTTTACCTTGAGACTATCATTGACTCATGTATTATTGACGTTACCATGCCTGAATACGATGATGGTTATACCCTAGATGACCCTTTGTAAGCAGGCTATGCCCAGGTTAAGAATGCATGGATATCCTTCGATATCGGAGAATTGTGCAATCTACTTTCAACCATAGCATCGACACTATTAGTGTCTCCTCACCAAACATGTATTCTGATTTCAACCGTAAGGAAGGTGACTTGATGGAGGATTTCCCTTCGACTAACGACCAATGCCTGAGCCATAGCTTGCTCCTTCGGTTAGCTCTCCCGCCACAATGCCCCTTGTGCCATCCCTTTTGCCTCCTTATGTTGTCACTGACTAATTACCTTTTGCAATATCACCTCTGACTCGTCTTGCCATTATGGCTCTCGGCCCACCTGAGGCTGAACCATACTACACATGATATGAGGCTTTTTGGGATGATGTTTTGGATTGTATAGCCTATCGACGACAATGGAATAAGCTCAAATGCAGAGGTTAGACCAAGATCAACAAAGAAAAAGCACACAGAACTTCTTCTTCTACGCCACTCTATTTCTCTCATCATGGCTTTTGTTCTCATACTGATGACACTTGAAAGGTTATCCACTGCAATTGCCAAGTTTAAGAACCTTCTTCTCGTGTGCCTAAGCAAAGGGCCCGTTCTTTCTCCATCATGATAACCTCCTATGCCATCATCTAGTGGGCTTGACACCTACTCAATCTTCCCCTCCGCATCCATCTTCAATCCTGCTCGAGATATCACAAATCCCAAGTATACCAACTCTTTTTTCATAAAATTGCACTTCTTCAAGTTTACCAACAATTTCTATTTGCGCAAACAAAGTTGTGACACTTGTCTCCGCAAATGCACCAAGTGCTCTTTGGCCCTTGCTAAAAATCAAAATGTCATCTAAATACACAATGTTGAACTTGCCGAAAATGCCTTCAACACTTCGTTCATGAGTCTCATGAATGTGCTAGGTGTGTTAGTTAACCCAAATGGCATGACTAACCACTCATATGATCCATCCTACATTTTAAAACTAGTTTTCCACTCAGCACCTTCTCTTATCTTGATTTGGTGATTCCCACTCTTCAAATCAACCTTTGTGAAGTACTACGCTCCACTTAAACAATCCATCAAATCATCCATGTGCGGCAATGGAAACCTATACTTGATGGTAATCTTGTTGATGGCTCTAGAATCAATGCACATCCTCCACTCACCTCCTTTTTTCAGCAATAATATTGTAGGTATTGCGCACAAACTGAGAGACTCTCTGATCAACCCCTTCTCAAGCAAATCTTGGACTTGCTTCTTCACTTCCTCATTCTCCATAGGCGTCAACCTATATGTAGCCTTGTTTGGTAAACTAAACCCTATGATCAAATCCATTGATCGCTTATACTGCGTGTAGGTTGTAATCTGTTTGGAATATCCTTGGACATGATATCCGCAAACTCACCTAGAATTTCTTCACTTCACGAAAGTACTCCTTTTCTGTTCATGTTGCACTTCCTTCTTTGCATGTAGGCTTTGAAAATGAATGCAAAACATTCACTCTTCTACTTCATCTCATTCATGAATTGTTTTCCTAAAATCATCAACACCTTCGAACCCTTCTCCACTTTTACACTCGCATCCTTCAAAGGATTCAAAGCGTACTGCTTACTCACCTTCAAAGGTGTATGTGTTTGCATGGCCATCATGCTACACTTTTCTGTCAAACTGCCAAGGTCGACCAAGTAACACATGGCATATGTCCATGGGCATTATATCACACAAGACTTCATCCTCATATGCGCTAATCTTAAAGCAAACTTTACATTGTTCATTCACAAGCATTGATGCCCCTTCAACAACTAGGAACACCTTATACGGACTCCAATGCACAATCCGCTTTAGACCAAGTTTTTCAATCATCTCCTTAGGGACGAGATTATCAGTGCTACCACTATCAATAATAACTTCACAGCACTTACCTCCGGACTTGCAAATGGTTATGAATACATTCTTCCTCTAAGCAGGTGCATTCTCCACTTAAATTGGCTTCAATAACACTCTTCATCATAAGAGCTTCTCTGCACTGTGGCTCTTTTACAAAGTACAATTACTTGATGCATTGTACTCTCCATATTTGCATGCAGCAACATGGTTGCTAGCATTATTCCTCCTCGCACCATCATTCTGTTGTGCTTGTGGACACTTGAACGCATGGTGTTTGATTTCTCCACAGCTGAAACACGTTCCAATGAATCCTCTACCTCTTCCACGTTTTCTTCCTCTAAAAATAGATATATCCCTGCCTCTTTGCGCATGACTTCGATCATGCAATGAACTCGCTTCACTCTTCATGTGCATGATCTGTTTATCACTGCACAATCCTCCACCCTATGCACCATGCAACTTTTCTTTCCCTCATGCATCTACTTGTTGTTTATGGCACAACTTTTCTTTGGCCTTCAACAAACACTGATAGGTTTCATATCTTATCTTATCTTTTCTACAAACCTTAGTCTAACCATGCCAAACTCATCTTGAATGGAAATATGCAATCCATTAACATACCTTGAGACTTTTTTGTGCCACCTTCCATGTGACCAGTGTGAATCAGTTAGGTGATAGAACTATTTTGTGTAGTCCTTAACGCACATCTCCTTTTGTCTCAAGGTTTGCAATTTCTTGAAAAAGTTCAATTGATAATTTGTTGGGCAAGAAACTTTGCCTTCAACTTGGAAACCATCCTCTTCCAGAGCTTTGATGTTTCTCCTTTCCTTTCTCTATCATTCTGAACATGATCCCACCATAAAGATGCATGTCCCTTCAGCTTTGTACAAGCAAAACAAACCTTCTTAGGGTCCTCTATTGACTCATAGTCAAAATATTTCTCCAATTCTATTATTTAATCAATAAGATCCTCAGGTCATAAGCTTTCTGAATAGTTCGGGACATTCATACATGATCTACCTCCAATCCTCAAAATGGATTGTAGACACATCTTTAGGCTCTTTTTCTAACTCTTTGACACTAACCTCCAATGTTTTATCATCACTGGCGTTGCCATCATCACCAACTCTTCTTCTCTGAGCCATTTCCATAGCTTCAGGTCTCTCATGCAGATCTCTCATAGATCAGCTAACTCAACCACCCTTAGTGGTCCAATTCCCCATTCCCTCATAGGAATACCTCTATGTGCTATCTCAAAATTTCCTCATATGCTTAGTGGTAACAAAATATTGCAACCTACACCTGCCCAACAACCTTAGTGCTGGAAGATGCCTACAACCACTTTCTACCCACACTCGCAAATATGGAAAGCAACAAATGAAAATCACTCACCTACAATACCTAAAATCCCGCTCTAATACTAGTTGGTGTAGTCGCAGTTAGGGGTCTCAATGAAGAGATGCCTTAGACCATGCAACCCATAAATTCTTAGAGAAAGACCTCACACAAGCAAGATCCTTATTCAGCTTATACAAAACAATAAAAGCTTCTATTAATCAATGAGCAAAAGATAACAGACTCAGGAACAAAGCATTACAATCTTGTTACAGCCTTACAATGAAGACTATGCAGAAAATCCCAAAAAGGAATTCAACTCCTAGGACCTAACCTAGCGATGCTTGATGGCTCATAAGACTTACAGAGAACTAGACTCGGCTCCCTGAAGTGGAGCTTTAACTGCAATTCACTAAGCAACTCAATTCTTAGCTTCCACTTGTCTTTCTTATTCTCGCCTTCCTTTTTGGACTTGCTTCTGGTTACTTTACATGTTCATTGCTCCGCCTATTTATAGAATCTAGCTGGAGAAATAAAGATACCTTTGCAAAGTTACCTTAACTGGATTAGATCACTGGCGATTCAGCTCATTCGGTTAGTAGTTAATCACTCGTGGGGACATTTTTGATCGATCAAAATATAGCAGGTCTCTCGGTCATCTAGTTAGTGAAGAAAAAGGATAAAGACCCATGTGTTTAGGCAAGAACTTGCTCGACAATGACATTCATGCAAGAACACAGGATTCACAAAACACAAGCTAAATAATATACGCTGGGTACAAAGCTTCATAATGTGCATGCGCAGATTGCACTCAGTCCATTTCCAAAGCTCCCCATGCACAAGTCCACAGGCTGCACAAAAATCCCAAATCTTCATTTCTTGCCTTTTTTATTCCAAGTAACATCATGTGCAGGTTTGCAAAAGGTCGTGCAAAGCCACAAAACATTTTTCAAGCTTTCATTCTTCTAGCTCTGACTCTTTGGTGATGCAAGATTGCAAGTGAACCTGAATGCTCCTGCATCAATTTGACTCCATAATATGTAGCTGGAAGGAAGGAGCACTGATGTCATTTTGCTGGACAAGGATTTTCATTTTCATATTGGATTGTCGAGACAAAGGAGCCAACATTTAGAGTTGAGAGCTTGAATTGGCTAGGCAATAATAGAAATGCGAAAAGTGAGTCAGCAAGACCTTCGAACACAAGGACAAATGTTCTCTGTCATGGCCAAATAATTGACACTACTTTTGTTTGGTTTTGACTTATTTCATACCATGTTCCATAATCCATGGAATTTGGATTCAATGCATCTAAATATTGATCCTTTTGTGCTAAAAGCTGCTTGAAGTTTATATCTAATGTAGTATTCTTTGAACATTTGACTGTTTAGTATTTCATTTGACATGAATATGCCTACTTTGATGTACATGAAGTTGGTTATTGTGGAGCGGTAATATATTTAAGGGCAAAAACTTCAATATTATTTATGCATATTTAATTTGTCAGTTATTGCAAACTGCTTGGTCACTGTAGAGAAACTACACTACCAAGAACAGTCCTAGATAATATGGCATACCACGAGTATAGACAAGAATGACAGGAACAATATCTTCTCATCAATAAAAGGTATAACTCAGTACAATCAGTGCAGTACAGGAGGACCTGATAAAAGCGTCTCCTACCCCTACGTGCAACAACTATTTAATATCAAGATACAATGGTTAGCCATTGACAACCACTCAACCTAACACCAAGTTACTACCTAATGCTGACAAGAACAACATTAATTACTATTTTATGTAGATGGTCTACAGTCACTTTTATTATTTGGCTTGCTGAGTTGCTCACAAGTCTGAGACAATGGGAATCAGGTATACATTAACCTCAACTTGAAAAATGCACTGAGGAATCATGTGCTTATCATGCATAATTTGGGTGGACCGTGGTCCCATTCACAGTGATAGACAAATGACACAGATGATTCCTCTATCTCAGGCATGGTCAGAGATGTTTGCTGGGGCTACCATCCGGTCTTTTTGACTCTCATTTGGCCATATTATTTGGGGATTCTTGCTATCCCCTCATGGCTATTTGTATTGGTATCTTAACCACATGGATTGGGGTTTTACTGCTTTGGGTTTACACCCTGTACATTTTTAGCGCTTTTGTTCTTTTTGTTTGGTTAGTCTTTAATCTTAGGGTCCTTTTGTCCTAGCACTTTCTATTGTAATTGAACATCCTCTTGAGTCCCATTGACCTATTTTTGGTCATTCATGGACATCAATATAATTTCTTTCTTTTCTCTGAACCTCAATGCCACAGAAGGCTTTGCAATTGTCTAAAAAGATGCATTTTGGAATTGGTATTCAAAACATGGAGGTGGAAGAAATGTCTCAACAAGACTGCAAAGAAGGCTTGCCCTTTGCAAAGGGAGAGTTGAAATGTAGGTTTTGTGATAAAATTGATGATTGATTTGGACAAACAAATAAGAGTAGGAACAAGTGATTGATGCCAGATTTTCCCTATTTATGATTCATAGCCTTAATATTTTTTTCTTATTTAAATTTAAGTTATGGTCATTGTTTTACGAAGATTGACCTTCGAAACCAAAAAATTACTTATTTGCAGTTCCCCCATGGAGTGACTAACAGAATGACAAACTTGGTATGGAAAGATGAATGGAGATTAAAACATTATTGAAAAGACAACCCTTGACCAAGTCCTTGAGATTTCGTTCTAGCTTTGTCAATATACAACCTAAACTTGGAAGACTGTTGAATGAGGATGTCCACATTTAATGAGCACAGCACCTTGGACAAGGCTGCATTCTTCATGAGTGGTATGAAAGTAATTGCTTCAAGAGAAATTCAAATGCTTTTATGATATTTACTTTATCCTCATTTGTACAACTGATGAAAAAGGGACTTTTATGAGGAATCCTTTTCATTGAGTTGGAGGTGAGCCCATGAAGTTGACATTAGATTGGAAATTCCCAAGGTACTTAAGTCCATGTAATGGGTTCTAAATGAATAATGATGGCAGACCGGCTGTATTACTATTTTAATTATGTGATCATTGGGAAACAATCCTTATATTTTTCAGCTATCATACATTCTGAATATAATGGAATGAGTCAAAATAATGCATCTTACTCAATACTTGGCTCAAAAGTACTATCCAGCCAAGAAGATACATTTGCAAAAAAATCCATCTAAAATTTGACACAATCAAGATTGGAATATTTTTGTTCATGGTGTGTTTGGTATACAATACTATCAAAATTGTGCTCATTGATTGCTTTTCTGTTTCATTTCCTACTTAAGGACCTGTAGTATCCATGCACATCAAGATTTGTGAAATATACTTCTAATAATAATTGTTTGTCTTCATTTTGCTTACCAGATTCTTACTCCTCAACTTGAGCCATTAACTGAGCAGCAGGTTTTATCGGTTTGTAACTTACGGCAATCATCACAACAGGCAGAGGATGCACTATCACAAGGCATGGAGGCACTCCAGCAGGCTCTTGCTGACACTTTGGCAGCGGGTTCGTTGGGTACACCAAATGTAGCCAATTATATGGGGCAAATGGCAATAGCAATGGGAAAACTTGAAACGCTCGAGAGCTTTGTACATCAGGTCATCTACTAAGTATTTATTATTTTGTTGTTCTGAGCATCAGAGTTACCAGTATTTTACCTTACATTTAAGTGTTGAATAGGAAATGCATATTTTCATCTTTATTTCCCACTCGTTCAAGTTTCGTGGATGAAATTTGAGCACCATTTTCAATCAAGATGCTTTCCAAATTATGCATGTATTCTCAAGTCCCATTGACCAAATTTTGGTCATTCGTGGACATTAATATAATTTCTCTTTCTTTCTTATGCAAATCTTTTTCTCAAAATAAGCTTTATTTTTCAAAAAGAAAAGTATTGCATTAGGTCAGATTTTTTATGACCTAATGCAATATGTAATATAATTTTTTGGCATTTGGTCAATATTTTTATTACAAATTATGTAATATGAGTTTTTGGATTTCAGTTATGTAGTTTTGAGTCAATATTTTAGGGATCTTCATAATGAATGGTTCATAATGCAAATACTTGCTGAAGGTTTTGCAAATAGTGCTGCAACCAGGTGGCGGAAGGACTTGATTGTCGCGGAAACTAGGTGGTTAAAGCTTGCTTGAGCCAGAATATTACTGGGATGGGTGACTTCTCAGGAAGTCTCAGCGCTTCACCCTTGTGAGCACCACCTAGATGCAATGAGTGCCAAGTGGACCATTCATGCTCTATATTATGGTTTCTTGTGAAACTGTACAAAATGGGTCATTGTAGATTGACTTAAAACTATGCAGTTGAATCCCAAAAAAGCATATTAGATGATGATGCACTGTGTAAATACCAATTATATCAGAAATTTAAATTCTTGAAGCTGTAGTGCCATTGTGGATGTTTCTTGATTCTGTCATTTTTACATTTATTTCATTCAACTACTTTAGGCGCTCTTCAGTGCATCAGGGTAATACTCCAGTTTTGTCCACTCGTATGGAATTTGGGAGCTGTATTTCTGTGATATTAGGAGTGTTTTGAAGCATCCTCACTCCTATTTGGATCTAACAGGCACATGTGTCTTATCTTTGAACAAAGCTACCTAGTTTGGAAATCTGGCTTTGGACAGCAGGGATGAAATATGAAAAATCCGGAATTACATTTTTTTTGGAAAGTCCGGTTCAAAAGAAAAAGGTGTACACACATATAACATAAACATGTGTAAAAAATTGAACTGCTGGCCTGAGCAGAGAAAGACAGCTGGGACGTGGGTTTGCAGAGAAATTGAATTCTAATTTCCAAAAGAGAATAAATAATAAAAATTATCCAGATTGGATGAGACCAATACGGGACTTCTCCGGATCCGATAGTATCTAGGCCAGACCTGGCAGGACTTGGCAACTTTATCTTTGAATGTGCCATTTACAATTTTGATGTTTTCATTTTAGTTGCGTGCATATGAGTCTTTGACAGCATGCCTTGTTTTTGCATACCTATGAAATGTGAAATTTGGAAACCATTTTGGACGTATGGGCAACAGCTTTCCCCACCCTGGCTGTCCCCTGTCCCATTTCAGGAGAGGGAGACCCTACCCAGGACCATCCCCTCACTTTCCCGTTGCACCCCTCCTCCCCTGCCACCCCCACCGCACTCTCCCCCACCCCCACGAGGAATTTTCCTGCAACTTGCATTCCAATTTCAAGGGTTCGTGTGGCTTTTTCCTACATAAGTTCTAACCCTTCCTATTTCTTTTGCTTCCATTACCCTTTTTCCTATAATTTCCTCATAAATGTATATTCAAGTTTCCATTGAAATTGAACCATGGCCATGCCCATTACTGACAACCCCTGTTTCTTGACTCGCACCAAACACTCAAGTCTAAGAATAAAAATGATATTATTAGCTTCTTGAGAACTTTGGATTCTCAAGCCTTAGTAAGGAAGCTAGGATTGATATATTCTTTAATGAGAATGTTCAAGTTTCAATGCTCAATTTAAAGAGTCAAAATGATTTTATTATATTCATCTCATAACATGAAGCCCTCCATAATGAATCACAACCACGCTTTGATTGAAGAAATATGGCAAAGAGAACAAAAGTGTGTTTAAACTCTATTTCAAAGATGAAAGATCCTGATTGTTACATTGAACTTCTATATATTTTGATTTCCATTCTGTGGAAGGTCTTGCCTTTATACAATAGATCAATTACATCCTCAAAATTGAGTTTAGTATATGGCCTAAGGACTTTGGAACAAAAACCACTAAAAGGACCCTGATTAAGTTCCTTGTTACATGGTATCCCTCCTGAAAAATGACTGTTTTATGCTTTCCAAGGAGACGGTTTAGAGACTCATCATTGTTTTCATGATATTGCTATAACAAGTAGTTTTATTAGCATGGACTGACCGAATCCAACCTTTCCCCTTGAGCTGTTTCCCCACAGTCGGATGTATTAGTTCTCAAATTCTCTTGCCTGAAATGTGAAACAAATTCTGTGGTGGTTGTGTTTTTAGTATTTCGACATTCTTTTCAATTATTTCAATTGAATATGCAAGGAATTGATATTATATAATTTTACTAACAATAGTTCAATTGATGGTTTATGAAACAGGCAGACAATCTACGCCAGCAGACCCTGCAGCAGATGTATCGTATTCTTACAACTCGTCAAGCAGCAAGAGGCCTCCTTGCCATGGGGGACTATTTCAACCGACTTCGAGCACTCAGTTCTCTCTGGGCTGCTCGTCCTCGCGAGCCAGCTTAATGTTTACTAGGTTTTTGATAATTATTCTTCAACAAGGATTCAGCAAGTGCTTCCAAACTGCTGACCTTGAAGGACAGATGCTAATGGTAGAATCTCATGGTATAGTATACAGAATACTCGCAGTTATGAAAAGAATAGTTTGACCATCGAAGATGAGGAAGAATGAAGATATGACAGAGATCTTTATGGTACCATATTCAGCAGATCTGTAGAAGTAAGTAACTTGTTGCTCCGATTATTCAGGAGTTGCAGCTCTGCTTCTTTCAGTAATTTATTGAACACTTGGATCTTCTGGACTATACATGTAAAATTTAGGTTGCCAATTCAGTTGTCAAAGGAGAGTGTCAGATTTTATAGGAAGTTGTGAATAGATTCTGACGCTCTCTGTAGTTTGTAACAATTCTGGTTGATAATTTATGTGAGTTAATTTCAACGTAATTTCTTCAAAACTGTATCAGTTGCAAATGTGCTGTGTCAATAGCTGTGGAAAGCAGATGGAACTGCTTCATGCATGGCTGCTATTTATTAATAAAGTGAGGACGGTGGAAAGCACAACTCATGGCTAGATACAAATCAGGTGAAAGGTAACTGATATCAAAGAATCAAGGTTCCAGACCGTAACTGTCAAATTTTAACACTAATCGCACTTAGAGAAGTTATATTGTAACATTTCCAAGAAAACACAGTTAGGGTTGATTAGGCTATCATGGTTTGCAGTCAACTTATGGAACCTGAGTCACCATTACTCTTTTCTGATGGCTGTCATACTCGTAAATCAGGTTGTGTAGCAAAACTCCATTGAATTACCAAAATCAGCAGTTATTAACAAACATACTGGGTGTTAAATTTTTAGGATTGACAACTACTAACTTTTTAAATCCAAGAAAAGACACCTTCCATTTTCTACGAGAACTGCAATAGATAATGTGAGATGTTGAAACTGAATTTTTCAGGAAAGCATGGGAAAACCATTAGCGGTGAAATTTGCATAGAGGAATGTCATTACGATAAGAAAAGATTGTTGAGAAGGAAACAATTCGTATTACCAATTATGTTGGGTATAGATGGGGTTGAGATTAAAATGAAATGCTAAAGTTGTCAAATGTGACATTGATCTATTGAGAATCCAATGAACTTTCCCTTTTAGTCTGCCAAGGAAATGCTATAACAAACATTCAGTATCAGTTATTAGAAACATTCAGTATCAGTTATTAGAAAAATTCAGTTTGAACTCTTGCAGCAACTGCATATAAGCTGTTCATTTGAGAATATTATATACTAGCTTTGTAATTGATGTGTTAGTATTTGTGTGCTGAATGAGGACAGATATAAGCTGCATGTTTTGTAGACTTTCTGCAGATGAGCGCTTAATATGAACAAATGAAACCCAATCTTCAGCATAGACTATGTGATTCTCTTCTTTGTATTAACCTGTTTCCTTGTCATTTGCTTTGGTTTTAAGATTTATCTTTTCAAAATTGGAGTTCTGGACATGCCTTCCGGAAATACTCAGGTTTGCTGGTGTCGGTGGCAGTTCTATTTTTGAAAAATGGTGCATTGAGCTCTGTACTCTAAATATAACAAATCAAAGGTATTTTTCGGCTCTTTGGTGAAGACCCAACTGGGCTGGTTTCACCTTTTTGTTCTGTTCTAATAGTAAAATTTGAATTTAAGGAATTCTAATGTTCTATTGGAAATATTATCATTCGACTCTATACATAGTGTTGGAGGAAAAAATGCAGAAAATTCTTAGTTCAAGTAGAATGGGATGTAAAGCAATGGGACGTTTTAATTTATTTTGCTAGACAAATGGAAAGCCATAGACAGTTTGAGATGCTGTGGGTCCAAACAATGCATATTTATGTTAATGGAGCCAAATTCATCTGCATTAACTCTCTTTCATCATTCAATAATTTAGGTCAAAAGAAGCTGTATTCACAGAAAAATATTATTTGAATTTACCAGGACACTATAAATCACTCTCTTTTGGTGTTGTACCATGACAAACCATTGGCGAGCATTTTAATTTCTTAGATTCTTGTTGTTGCAAATTGCGTCTTTTAGTGTGTCTACTCGTGCTTTGAACTCATACTATAATTTAATGGATCCAACAAAATTGTTATAGAGATTTTTATTGGTTCCCTAATATTTAAATATTGTTTAGTATGGTATGGTATATATCAATATTCTTGTAGTGTTTCTTTCTGCATTTGTTTATATATTAATAGAAAAAAGCAACAATGTAATTTTTTTTTCTTTTTTCTTTTATTCTGAATGGAAATAAAAACAACATTTGCATGTGCATGCAAATCTGTAGTGTCTTATCGGGCATTCCATAGTAAGATTTCAGCATCTTGTTGCAGTTTTTGGGATATTTTTTTTCATTAAACATTTTTCTCATTCACAGGATTTGTAATCACAAGTTGTTGTTCAAGATGTCAATTCCATGGTCATCTTGTTTGATGTACGTTTCTCCAGATGATTGATTGAAATAATTGATAATATTTGCAAAAAAAATTATCTTCAAAAAAATCCATATGCAAATGTATAAAGACTTGGTGCATGGCCATAACTTGGATAGAATGTTATTCACACAATTATGCAATGGTGTTACGATGGGCATGTATGGTGTGGTCGTAGCTATATGATTCTATGCTAGTTCCTCATGGTAGGTTTGGTGATGGCAGTTTTCTGTTCCTCGCCCATTTAAGGGTTTATTAGGATTGTAGTGTAGTGCTCAAGACAATTAGAGTTGATATCAACGTCATGCTCCAACCAATGCTCTAATGGCACTGGGATGATATAAAGAAAACAATTTCTCATTGAAACACAAGGCAAATTTCGGAGTTACATAATTTAACTTTATGTTAGAGAGAGATGCGTGCTATTCATATTAGTTGACCACAAAAAATTCAGTAGGCCAACATAGGCTGACATATGTAGACCGTACCATATTCTTCACCCTCGTAATTCCTCAAACCACTAAACATTAAGCAAGGTTAAATGATAAGATCTTATTAGATTTCTGCTCAATTATTAGCAACCTAGTCATATTTTTGATAGTTTCTTAATAAGGACCACACATCCGAGGGAACACACCCATGCATGTTTGCATGTGCAGACACGCATGTGCACGCGAGTATACTACACACACGCGCGCACACACACACGCGCGTGCACATACACGTGCATGCACACTCTCACGCACATGCACAAACACACACACGCGCGTGCACATACACGTGCATGCACACCCTCACGCACATGCACAAACACATGCACGCGCACACACATGCACATGCACACATGCACACACACACGTGCACACACGCGTACATATGCACATGCATACACCCACACACGCACGCACGCGCATGCACACAGAGGCGCGTGAGCACGCATACACACACAAACACAAAACACAAACACACAAACACGAACACGCGCGCGCGCACACCCACAAACAATATGATGATTGTAATTGTTATTTATAGTTGAAACCACACACATGCGCGCGCACATATATTTCACAAGAAAAATATCTTAATTTTAACTAGAAATAACAATTATAGTCGTTATCAGTTACAATCACACATGAGCGCGCACACATATATTTCACAAGAAAAATATCTTAATTTTAACTAGAAATAATAGCTACAATTGTTGTCGTCATATATATATATATGTATGTATGTATGTTAAAGTCAAATTATAGAAAATCTTTCAACATGATTGTTTGCTCGAGCCTTCCACTTTTTTGACCTCAAGCAATGTATGTGATGCATGGGCACCTTTGGATCTTAAAGTTATCACAAATTTGAGAAGTGAAAGAGTTTCATAAAGCTCAAAGACAACTGTGCAAATGCATCAAAGGTGGTGATATTACAAGACTTATCCTTGTGGCTTGTTTGCGGTACTTCCAAAAGTGTCAACACATCTTCCTTTGAAGTCACACACCTCATTAGTGGGACAATGCCGAGAGTGGCAGATCTATTAGACACGTGCGCGCGCACACACAATATATGATGATTGTAATTGTTATTTATAGTTAAAACCACACACGTGCACACACATATATATTTAACAAGAAAAATATCTTAGTTTTAACTAGAAATAATAGTTATACACACGCATGCGCGCACGCACACGCACACACACACACACATGCACGCACACACACATATTTCACAAGAAAAATATCTTAATTTTAACTAGAAATAACAGTTACAGTCTATACATGATGACGACGATTGTAACTGTTATTTCTAGTTAAAATTAAGATATTTTTCTTGTGAAATATGTGTGTGTGTGCGCGTGCGCGCGCGCGTGTGTGTGTGTGTGATGACGACGACTATAATTGTTATTTCTAGTTAAAACTAAGATAATTTTCTTGTGAAATATATGTGTTTGTGCTCATGCGTGTGTGGTTTTAACTATAAATAACAATTACAACCATCATATTGTGTGTGTGATATATATATAAAGTCCAAGTATAGAAAATCTTTCAACACGATTGTTTGCTCAAGCCTCCTACTTTTTTGACCTCAAGCAATGTATGTGATGCATAAGCACCTTTGGATCTTAAAGTTATCACAAATTTGAGAAGTGAAGGAGTTTCATAAAGCTCAAAGAAAACTGTGCAAATGTATCAAAGGTGGTGATATTACAAGACTTGTCCTTGTGGCTTGTTTGTGGTACTTCTAAGAGCGCCAACACATCTTCCTTTGAAGTTGCACACCTCGTTAGTGGGACAACGCCGAGAGTGGTAGATTTGTTAGAAGGGTTGAGAGGAATGTAAGTTAGATTGGAGGCTATGGAGATTACACGATGAAGATTTGTTGTGGTCATCAATGAAGATGAAGAAGCTCGAAAATTGCATGTGGAAGGTTTCAAGTAATGGATTTTAAAATCTATTGCTGAGATGGGAGGCAAGCCAAAGTTGGACATTTTGAGCTACTTAGAAAGTTTGAAATTTGAAGATTTGATTGATTGGATCGTAGAGTTGGAAAAGTTCTTCGAGTATTAAAAAATTGTAGGCACTAAGAGAATGATGCTTGCTTACACAATTGAAAAGACACATCCTTATGGCGGGATCATGTGTAGTTGGAAAGAGTAAGAAGAGGCAAGGATAAAATTAAGTCGTGGCGTAGAATGACAACACAATTTAAAGGTAAGTTTTTATCTTTTGATTATCAACTAAGTTTGTTTAAGAAGTTGAATTTGAAGTGGAAAGACATGAGTGTAAATGATTACACCAAAGAGTTCTACGAAATGATTATCCCAACAAGTCATGTTGGAGATGACTAAGTAAAATATTTTAAGGTATGTGAATGGCCTCTACCTTTCCATACAAGATGAGTTTGAAATGATGATCGTACATTATGTAGAACAAACATATCAATGTGATTTTAAGGCTCAAGAGAAGCCGTCGAGAAAATAAGAAGAATGAGGAAATGTCGAGGATGTGCAAGCCAATCATATGGAAGAGGACAAACCTATGCGGAGGAGGATGAACCTAGTCATAGGAAACCCAAAGAGGTGATTATAATTCCTATGCAGGAAGAGGATATTGAAACCAAGGAAGAGGTCGAGGATTCAATGGTATATGTTTCAAATTTGGCCAATCATGGGCCTCAACAGCATCATTGAAGTATCCATGCAAAGAAAGTACTTTATTCCATAGAGAGGAATCTTGTATTTTTTAGGCTTTTTCTTGAAGACCACATTAATGAAGTATCTCCTGAAGGTTTAATAAAATTCTTAGGATAGCAACAGAGTGAACTAATGTAGGGGACAAATCGTTTTTCTAGCTTAAGATGGAACCAAGATATAGGTAAGAAGATCCATGGCTAACTTTAGATAACATTTAAACACCCATAGAAATAATTTCCACTAAGCATGGTGCATACGTTAGGGCTGAAATGCATGCACCATCCTCGTCCATAAAAGAATAGGTAGATAGAGAAAAAAGCCATTAGAAGTAACAATGACAGAAGTACCTTATTAGGTTAAACAACCAATTTAGTAAACTTCCTGCCACAATATTAAAATAGATAATAGAATGTGTATGAGCCAAGTGTAGTAGACTTCCTACCAATTGCTTATTAAGATTACAAATTAATCGAAGGAGAAGAATACATGGGTAGAAAGTTTGACCCAAGATTGGAAATGATTCAGTGTGGAAATGTAGTTTTCAATGTTGAAGTCTCATAGAATATTTTGAGTGATTGATGAACTAAAATACCTTTCTTAGACTATGAAATCCATAGACCAAGGAAAAATATAACAAAATCATGTCAATCATTTCAAAATACTTCATTATGGAATCCCCATTGTCCCAAAGTTCTATTTATTACAAAACAAGGATATAGGGAAAATATTTGAAAGAAAGAGGATCGATCAATGTTGTGTATGATTGGAATCAAATTTTAATTGTATTTTAGAGTGAAAAAGGTTAATCACAATGTTGGTCAAATAATTTGTCTTAGTGCAGATTATTGGTTTCCACCAACGGTCACGGGGTTAAGCCCCTCCTTGGGTATGGGGAGACTCCCATTATTGAATGTAAACTAACTAAAATTGTGGGGTAGCTGTTAGGTCAGAGATCACATATAAATACTCCACTAAACCTATGGCAAAGTGCTTGTACAATGTACATGGGAGAAATTTGCATGGGAGAGAGGTAAAGGGGAGTAAGAGAAATAGGGAGAGAGGGTTAATATTGTGTGTAGATTTACAAAGATCACATACATTAGTCAGAGTAGGTCCACATTCAATTAGAAGAATACACCAATGTAAGCAATCAACAAGACTAACAAATCATAGATACAAAGTTCTACATATCCATTAATCAAGAACATGAAGTTCCTTCTTGGTCGTACAAGATCATAATGCTTGCAAAGTTGGAGAGTAGAGAGGATAGATGAACATAAATAAGGAGAAAGAGGAGATATACCTTTTATTACATGATGTAGTAGTGAAATCCAACAACTTACAACAATCAACAATTGCCAACCCTTCGGAACAGAGAATCCATTCCCATTTATAAATTTAGAACATGACTTTTCATCTTCCCCTTCCATATGACCTTTCATCTTCTTATCACTTGTGACCTTACATCTCCTAAACTTGAGTTAATACATGCAATTTCGGCACAAATAGATTGTTTTGACATTATATCACAAACATTGAAGTTATAAAGCTTGAAAATCACCCTATTTGGCAAAAAATTGAGAAATTATGGGAGAATTTGCAATACAATCGGTCCAAACAGAGTTTCGAAGTACATGATGAACAGTGGAATGTTCCCTGTGGGCCTTCAAAAGTCGATTCGACTTTTTCCTTTACATTGTCGGTTGGGTGGTGAATCGAGGAACATAGGGAACGAGGGAATAATTCCCTTTGTTCCCTCCTGGGCAGACATAACTGACTTGTGCACATTTTTTTTGCTTTTGGCAGTGAATTGGGGTTTCTAAGGAACAATGGAACTTGCAAATTGTTCTATGAGTTCATGGTGCTACCAACTTAACTGATTAGTTCATTGTGCTAAGGAGTCGGGCATGATGGGGTTTTGGGGCACTTATGGAACTTGGGAACTGTTCCCAGTGTTCCCAAAGCGGACGACTTAACCGACTTGCCACCATTTCCTTTTCTTTTTTATGCTTGAGTGATTGTGAGCGGTCGGGGTGCCGATGGAACAAAAGAACACTCCCCCTATACAAATATAACCTGATTTCATGGATTCCCTTTGTTATGCGGCCAAGGCAGAGATGCGGGGAACAAGTGAAACAAAGGAACTGTTCCACCTGTTCCTCAGAAGATTGATTTTTCCCTGCAAAATTTGACTAACTCTTGGACTTTGGGGCTCAACAAAGGGGGAAAGTGACCAAAAAATTGAGAATTTAGCCTATGAATTGTCAAGTTTCATTGATCATGTGACAACAACACCATTCACCGTTGTAGCACGAAGGAGCAACGATAGTGACTTGATCTATCACAAAAGATCTTGAAGGCTTAAATAAAAAATTATATTTCCATCATATAGATAATTCTAATAGCTTTCCAGTGGAGTATTTGATTAGCTCCCAACTCCTCGCGGAACTCCTAGAATCATCTAAACAAGTTAGCTTTCACTGTTTGAGCCTTCATCCCGTGCCCAAAATGACTTGATCTTGCTCGCTTGATTCCCGACATCTATTTCATCCACAAATCTTCTCTAAACTGCCTTGGCTGCATTCAGAACTCTCCTATACAACTCCCAGATGGCTTGCGTCTTCCTTGTCAACTTCTGGAGGGTGTTCACCAATTGCAAAATGGTCAAAAATGGCCCTTCCTAGGCCCTCGGGATAGTCATTCTTCCTTGAATCTTAGTGATATTTTCCATCACCTTGTGAGTACATCCCTGCACATGAAACACACTTGGAAATCTTGGTAGCACGTTCCTTTAGGCCAAAATGATGATGAAACTGAGGACATACTAGCCTGAGGAAAGGTTTACAGTGACTAGGGGAGGAAATTTTCAAGTGTGGGCATCATGGTCAAAGTTTTCAATTTTGCATGCTATAAATTTTGCATGACAACACACAACGATAAAAATTTGAATATGTCGTGATTTGTATGAGTGGGATTTAAGACCATCAACCGCTAATGTGAATTAATTCGATAGTGAGGGGTGAATGACACTTAAATAAAATTCAAAGGTGTTTGGCTTCCATTGCAAGCTATTAGTGGGTAGTAGGAAACATGAAAAATATTATTTTCGAAAGAGCATAAGAGATGGCCGCTATAATATTTTGCACAACCCAACCATAATATCAGTGGTTAATATTCAAAAATCTCTCTAAAAATAACTTTTTATCATTTTTAAAATAGTTAATTGGGTTAACATATGCATACGCCAACTAACCCAACTATTATTCCACCTTATTAATTCACGCTTATGATTTCCTTATATAATATGCTCTTACTTTCGAGCATGGTTTAGCTACACTTACTATGCATTGTTCAATCCACATCGTCCTAAAGTTCTATATATTACGAAACAATGATATAGGAAAAAGATTTGAAAGGAAGAGGATTGATTAATGTTGTGTATGTTTGGAATTGAATTTCATCTGTATTTTAGGGTGAAAAAGGTTAATCAAAACTATAAAAAATTGAATGTACCGTGATTTGTATGAGTGGGATTTAAGACCATCAACCACTGATGTGAAATTAATTCTATAGTGAGGGATGTATGACACTTAATTGAAATCCAAAAGGTGTTTGGTGCTTCCATTGCAAGCTATTAGTGGGTAGTAGGAAACATGAAAGATATTATTTTCGAAGGAGCATAAGTGGTAGCCACTGTAATATTTTGCAGCGCCTAGTTTTATCATGACATTTGGCAAGGGGTCAGTCATGAGGATGTAGAGTGGAGTAAGTCTCGTAACACAAACATACAAACATTTCACCAGCCAATTAACACAAAGTTTTGAAGTATGGAAGCTTATTTCTGAATCTTGAAAGATGATTGTGTTGTGTTTTATCTTTACCTTATGACTAAGTGACATTAATCCATGAAGGAAGTTGCTATTTTTTCTTTAGTCTTCTGAGATGGTATGTTTTACTAAGCATAAACATTGCTTGATTGCTTAAATTACATGTATTTATCTAGTCAACTTCTTCCTCTTTTAGTACTATTGATGTCTATGTGAATGTAGGTATGGAAGACAACGGGGAATGTCATTTTGGATCGTAGCCATGTTCATTGCTAATATGTATCATAAAGGGTAAATATAAAGCTATAAGCAAAAGGTGTAAAAAAGTATTAGAACCAATCCTAGCGAGTCTTTTCATCATAGTGTAATCGCTTGTCATTCTTGTTGCCTTTGGGATGACAATTCATTGTATCTGATTTCTTGTCTTAACCATGTATTTATCGATGCTTCATTTGAAGCAATGACTAGTATCTAAAAGTCTTAACAAAGTTACTATTTATCTTTTGGCATAAACTTAGTTTATTTTATGATGGATTAGAATGCTATAAGTTATCAAGGTACTTGCATGGTTGTTGTATTGATTTATATTTTTCCTTAAACATGAGGGGACATTGGTATTGTGTTTTTACATTGTGTTGTGATGCAATTAGAGTGAGGGGCTTTAATGAAGAACAACCTTTCCTTGCAACTCAACCTCAACATACATCTAATGACACACTCAAAAATAAATTCACTTAGAATTGAACACATTTCATTGGATGATATTAGTAGAGTGACCACTACATCAGTGGTAATTGTAATGAGAAGTGGCATCAAATTTCTTACCATGAGACACACTTGGATCAACCTCAAGCGGTGGAGGGAGAGATATAAGGTTGCACTCAAGTAATTGTTGAAGCACTTTTTGAGGTGAGCAAGGTAATTGGGTGAATTACTGATCAGAGCTTTGCAATTTCAGCTTTGTAGGTTACGACATGACATTGATTATGGTTTTAGAGTCTGTTTTATCATCAGTAGCTTTGTTCTTAAAAGTAGCCTTAGACTGAAATGTGTGCATAAATGTGATATGAGGATGAGAAACATATTTGAACTTGTACATGCTTAGGAGCTTAGGTTCGCACTCTGTTAAAGTATGGAAAAGATGATTGAATGAATGGAACTTGTCAAACATGACCTATTCTTGCAAAGGAACTAGAAGACTTTGAGTAAAAAATATTGTAATTTGGTATCGACCAATATATTGTTCATCTTAGAAATTGTAGTTTTATATCACAACACAATATATCTTACTAACTACAAACATGATGAAGAAGCCATTATAAATAGTCCCTCAATGAATTGGTACAACCCTCATGCACTCTTCCCCAAACAATCTTAAATCTCCCATATCAAAAAGACTATAATTCTAATCTAAAGAACACATATTTAGCATGCAGATGCACGTTCGAACTCCTAACATCTCAAAAACTCTCAACAATTGGAAATTCATCATTTTGGGTAGTTACATCTTCTTTTTAACTGGAAGTGGTGGCACCACACCTTTTTATAACAATGTGTGGCTTGAATAAAGGAAAGCCATGATTTTTTTTTGAAAATATGGGTCTTTGCCGCAAAAATAAGATGAGATGTGACAACTTTCTATGGCCATAACTTTTTAATATGGTCTTGAAATGAGATGTTTTTTTCAAAGTGCATAATTTTTCAAGGGGAATCCAGTTGTGTAATCAAATTCTAGTTTTGATGTGTCCATTATGCCCTTGAATTTAAGGGTGTTAAATCTTTACTTGGACCAACTTCCACCATGCCAAAATGAAAAAATAATCACAAATAAGGAGTCATGTGTTTAGGTGATGTAAGATTGTTTGTGGACCCATATGCTCTTGCATCAGAGCTAAGAATTTTTTGGGCATAGTGCTCTCAAACAAGGGATAGATGTGTATTGTCTATCTCTAAGGCATCATTTCACATACCTTACTGAAGAACCCTACACATGGCAGGAAAATCTATGCTCGGAGCGCGCTCTAGGGCAGTCGGAGCGCGTCCGTATGCGCCATCCAACCACCCCTCCTACTGCCTAGGCTGCCCCTGGCTCCTGTACGTAGTTGAGAGTGCAAGTTTGATTTTTCTATATATAACTGCAGTTTTAAGTGTTTAAGATTCAAGCCATGTGCACGGTTCTTAAGATCTCACAGAATCTTAATGCCACTCCAGAACCATCTCATGATGCGTGGTATTATTGCTAATTTGGGTGATAGGCATTTATTGTGCCTTGCATAGGCCATGGCAATCACTCTCACGCCTCATTTCTCCCATAGCCCCCCTTGCCACTTCAGTGGCTTCCACTCCTCACATCCTCCAGGCATTGATCTTCAAGGAACTGTTCCAACCCCTATTGAAATATTGGTTATGTAGCACACACAACGTTAGTCTCCGTGCTTCGGCATTGGAGGAATAGGTTCAGTGGTCTCCAGAGCGTGGAAGAAAGTGAAAATGCTCTCGTAGTGATTGTGTGGCTCTTGGGTTTTGAGAGATGAACAATCCACCAAAGAGGGTTGTTTGCCCCAAAGGCAGAATGCCCTATTTCACTAGTGGGATTTATAGCCATGAATGGCTTACCACCAAGAAAGATGATATGCATGTGGACACCATTCTTGTTGGCCCAATGCATTAATCTGATTGTTGTCTCATTGGATGTCAACACCATGGTTTTGTTGCAATCTAAAATATTATGTGTAATTCGTTGGTAGGCATCGACCTTTGAAGATGCCCTTGCTGGAAAGTGTCAAATTTTGACAGCTCCATCGCTGTCTTAATTTTAGAGGTTGCTGAATTTTAGATATTTAGATAAAATAGTGCGAGTTGTCTTGAATATCAACTTTATGAAGCAATTTGATTGTTGAACAATGTTTGTAGTTAATTAATTTGGTGAAACAACATAAATGCAAAAATAAATATCTACTTCAGTGGCCTCCCTCAATCGCCTTGTACTGCCAAAATATCTCAATCATATTATATATTGACCGCACAGAGATAGCACAAGGCTGTTATCAGCCGCAACACATCAACAACGAAAATGAAGGGCATCGAGCCTGAGGTGAAATATTTGGGTATCACATGTCCCTGTGGTATGAGCACTTTGCAGGCATGAATGGAGGTATAAGGCCTGAATATCTTCAGGAAGAGAGTCTAAAATGCGTGAAGACTATGCGCGCTATAATCAAGCGAGCGTGGGATGTGTTTGTTGGGAAAGAAATAGTTGATCTTCTGGGCCATCTTTTTCCCTTCCTTGTGCATAATATTATTATCCTGCAGAGCCTCGCTGATGCCAATAGGAGGATCTTGCTGCATACGCTTGAAATCCCTCATGAGCCTCTTCCATGTAGGTGTCGACATGGCGGCTTGTCTTAAACTGCGACCCGCTCTGCCAACAATTGATGACTTTAGATCTTAATGTAATCTTGATGCACGGTTTAGCTGCTATCAAAGTGGATGCATGATAATCTTAATTTTATCAGATTTGAAACCCTTTCACAAAATCCCAAATACGATGGGCTTTACTTTGTATTTATGGGGAGCACAGGGAAAGTGTTTCTAACTCCAATCACCATTTTAAATGGCTTCTTTTTTGTGAAAAAGGTGGGAGAGTGTGAGTGTTTTCGGGAACAATATCTACCAATGGTGAGAGGCTTAAACAATTGAGTTCTCTGCCATACGCAAAGATTGAAGCCATTGAAAATATTTGTAGTGTACAAAAATGGTGGGTAGATCGCCAAAAAATATACATATATACGGTGGGCAGATCATATATTGTGTTTGGAAATCAAACCTTAGGGATGATTTCAAAAAGTGTTTAAAACAGTAGTTTTTAAAGTGTAAAGTTTGGTGGGCATGTGAATGTGATAATGTTTATTTTGAAACGGAAATCGGGCGCACTTCTAAATGTCAAAGCACATGAGGTGTTTTTCCTCTTGTAAGACGGTAAAATTGCTCTGATTTTGGAGTGTTTGAATTTGTCTTTAGAAAAAATGTAAGTACTTCCTTGGGGTCATTGGATAGGAATTTTCGTGTCATATTTACAGCCTACATACATACTAACACCATAGGTATGTGAGTTGTGTGCAAGGGAGATGTTGATAAGGATGTGTTGAAAAAGTTAAATTTGAACTAATTAACTATTGAAGGAGGAAGAAACACTGTGAAGAAGGGGATTGAGGGAGGAAGACCAGGGGTGGAGAAAATTTTGGGGGAACGTATGTAAATCTCTTCTTTCTTACAACAAGACACATATAAAGCATGATTTTTCACTCCTCCCCATAAAAAAAAACATAAAACAATTTAAATTTACATAGACTTCGCTGTAAATTACAAATCCACCAAACTAAACATTGTTATCCTCTCTGGCGTAATTTAGGCATGCAAAACACACCTGAGCAAATATTAGATGCAGTTTTGACCATGGCTATCGAAGAGATGCTGAAACTTTTTCCAATTGTTCTAGAAAAGTATAAATCTAAGTCTAAGGTGTGTTTGAGCAAGGTTTTAAATGGTGTGTTTGGCATTGATATCCTATCTCAAACATGGGTTTAACTTTGAGCCACCACTTGAACTCATCATTAAATTACATCTCCAACAAATTTAATAATGTTATCCTTATCGGCGTAAATTGCAACTCATGTGCAATTGCTAGTCATACTATTTTTCAAGGATATTTGAGTTTGTCAAATATCATTTTCCATTTAAAAAAGAAATCCAAATTCTGCATAGGTTAGGTGCACCGAATCTTTCGGGATTTTTTGCCAAAGATTGAAGGGTTTCCATTCCACCAAATTTCCCTAAGGCATGCTCCGGATATCATCCCTTATTACTTGGTATCTCCTGGGATCTTTACCTTGGTGGATGGGCATGCAATACCATCATATGCACCATTAGACTACAACCCATTTGACAACTATGTTTTATTTTGAGATCGCACCACAATACAAACAATATAAGGGATGAAGATCAAGCCCAAATTAAAGGGTGTTGAAACCCCGTGACTAAGTGTATGTCGATAAAACCTCCAATTGTGGGTGAACTTGAAATATGCCGCATATTTGGATCTCCTAAGAGATATGGTAAAAGCCATGCATTTTAATCTATTGAGTGATGAGGTATTTGGTTCAAATCATGTCAATGGGCTTTTAAATAACACTATAAACATTTGTGTATTGTTTAAATACTAGAAAAAAAACACAATATGTGTAGAGCAGATATTTCATTTAGCATAACACAATGATTTATCCAATTTGGGTTGGTTACCCTCACTCTATTCATCTTCATTGTTTCAATGCCGCCAATTTGGGTTGGTTAACCTAACTCTATCCATCTTCATCATTTCAATGCCCTCAATTATGATTGGATGACTAGTTAGGTGGTGGATTCCCACCCAAATTATTTATTACTACAATTTGGAGTTGAATCCCCTTATCTAATTTTGTCTTCTAGTGATATTTTTAAACACAAGCAAAGTAGCTTGTCTTGTGTGAATACATGTTGTATAATTTTGGCCACATCTATTTATAAATGCAAAATTGTCTTTCACAATTTCTTATTTATCAGTGACCATTCCCTCTTTGCAAATAATATCAAACATGTTAATGGAAACCCCTCCTTCACTACTATATTTGACACAAGTTCCAATGACAGCGTTGTTGTCCACCGTGAAGAGCCAACTGCTTCAAATGTGCTCCTGCATTCGTTCTCACCCCATGTTGCTACAAGGAGAGTTACGCCTATGGTACTCATTAGACTTTCACAATCGTTGTAGAATCTCTAACAACTACCATTGCTACCACATGTTTTGACATTTTCGGTAGGACATCGAAAACTCTATTTCCTTCCCATGCAATTTTTGATATTGATTTCCATGTTGTGTTAGCTCTGATGAAGAAGGTTGATGACAAATAGCTCCAGCTTGATGCATTATACACCTTTTTTGTGAATTGGGATATGACCAATACTATGTTGGTGGGAATGAACAATATATTAGAAATACATCTAGCGCTTACCTTGTTGGCATGTAATGCTATGTCACTACTCATCCCTACTTCATATTCTTTGTGTCTATATTAGCACTAAAATGTTAGTGCCCAAACACAAATATCAGGCCATGCTTATACTATCAATGAACACATAATGTACTTTGAGCACACTTTATCCTTGCATAAATATGTTGTAACATTTGCTTCTATGTATAAGCAAAGTAGAGTATCTTACAAACTTTGTCCTCCTTGTCTACATTTCGGTCTCCCCGCATAGTGTTCCTCTCTTACATTTACTCCTATTTGCACAATTCAGGTTTTACTTACTATCAACAATATGTAACGTTTTAATATTCATAATGTTAAACCTCTTTTACGTTCACAAAAATGTACATATATCCCGTGCTTTCATATATTTGCTACACACCTGAAAGTTGTGCACATCTCATTACGTTTCACACCATTTATTGTGCAAATGACGGTGAAGAGGATGCGATAGACTATATGTTATCTTAAACTATTTTAACTTTGTGTGAAGTACAACTAATTGGGTTTAGTATTTGTGTGTTGCATTTGGTGAAATAGTTGCAACGGATCTTGATTAAGACCATGTCTACATCTTCCTAACATCATTTGTCACTGATTCATAAGAAACATACAATGAAAGCTTTAAAATTATTATTTAATCTCATGTATTTGTTACACACCATGGAAGTTGTGCACACCCTCATTATGTTTCACACCATGTATTGTGTAAACTATGCCAGAGAGGATGCGATGGAATGTATGCTATATCAAATTGTTTTAACTTTGTGTGAAGTAAAACTAATTGGGCTGAGTGTTTGTGTGTTGCATTTGGTGAAACAATTGCAATGGTTCTTGATGACAACCGTGTCTACATTTTCCTAACATAATTTTCCACTGATGCATAAGAAACTTACAATGAAATCTTTGAAATTATTAATTATTTAATCTTTAAGAAACCCTAATCCATAAACAATACAAAAATATTATATTAGGATTGACTAATTAAAAATAACACACAAAATATGGGAAAAAGACATAAGAGTGCCATGACGGGATTAACTTCCCTTGTGAATACAATGTTCCATAACACTCCAGTGACATGTGTATTGTGGTTATTGAGATGATAACATGCTAGAGGAATTGTGGAGCTACTACTCTCAAAAACTTATCGGGTCGTTAATAATTATTAATGATTTTAAATATTCACATTTACTTGCATTTATATTTAATTACACCTCTTTTCAAATATAATTTGCACTGTTATCCTCTTTGGCGTAGTTTGCAACCAGGGTTCCTGTGATTTTTTTAGTTTTGAAACAAGATTTTAACATGCCAGAGAACTGTGATTTTATTATATACATTTCAATGTTCACACTAAATCTACGCCAGAATAAGCACAACCACTTATCAATTTAGATGGGTTTCTAATCCTGTTGTTATAATCTGGAGCACAAGATACGTTTTCGGCCTTAGAAAACAACATAG
The DNA here is from genome assembly GCA_019776745.2 of Taxus chinensis. Lineage (NCBI taxonomy): Eukaryota > Viridiplantae > Streptophyta > Pinopsida > Cupressales > Taxaceae > Taxus > Taxus chinensis. The sequence goes on from CM034157.1 coordinate 101,718,497, forward strand.
TAGGATTTCCAACAGAGATGATAACATCCATTTCAAACAACTTTAATGGAGATGGAGATCAAGATGCACATAAAATAAAATCACGGTCTCTAAATTCAGAACCGATGCTTATGAACGTACAACACTATCAAATTATAACATAGAAGAGGAGTATGCCGCACCTGCATCTGCACCATCCTTGATCTCCATATTTAATTCCCTGGTTTTTACAACAGCTCCTCATCATTTCTTTCGATTACGATATCAGAGCTACCAGATTCACAGATCAAATATATATGCAAAATGTGGAACCTTGCACTTGGCACATGAACTATTTGACTAGATGATTGAATGAAATGTCGTCTCATGGACAACAATGATCGTGGGATATGTATATAATTGGTTTGTTGAAAAGGCCTCACAAACTTTGCAACAACTGCAGTTGACTGTTGTAGAGCCAAACCCCACAGCCTTTGCCATCATCCTCTCAACCTGTGTCGAAATGTGAGCTTTAGAGCATGACATGGACATCCATGAAAATTTGATTTTGTTACATGTAGTTGTTGGTGCTTTGGTAGACATGTATGCAAAATGCAAAAGTATTATATCGATTGTTTACTGAATTCCTTGAAGACATATGGTCTCATGAAATCCCATGGTTGTGGGATATGCACAAAAATATTCATTGTTCTTCTTCAATTGAACCGATTTTTATACGAAACATCGCTCACTTGGAAGCCTATAGACCCAAGTAATATATGAAGTAAACTAAGTGACAAATTGTTTGACAAACATTATTCCAAACATATTGAGAGGAAAATAGTATACAATAGCTTCTACCATAATTTGGTGTTTGAGTAATGGATTTAAACCACTTATATAGATTTATTCTTTCATCCACTCGGCCCTTTCAACATTGTAGGGAGGTGTATGTATTCATATTTCTTCTTTGGTTGTTGTGTCCCTTGATTACCCTTGTCACATTACATCATCTACTTTAGGTAGTTGACGAAACTTCTTCATGTACTCTTTTTCATTTTCAACACATCACTTGATAGTAATACCATCTAGTGCATCTTTAGGGATGGCTTTCATCCCATTCAGTGTAATATTCATAGTACTTAGTCTAGTTTTCTAAGAGACATTTGTTTTCTATTCATTTTTTCCAAGATGTACTGATTTTACATGTGTACCTCATCAAGCCTATATATTGAGACCTACTTTAAAGGATTTTTAACCTTTTTGTTTTGTTTAGGCCACCCTAAATTGTAGTTGGGGGATGTTGGTGTAATATTCTATTTGTATTGATATTAAGTTGACTTAGATGGCTTACATATAAAGGGGTTCTGTCATCGATAACAACTCGAGAGGGTAGATCATTAAAAGGAAAATATATGGGTTCCTCTTGAACAAACAATTCCAGTGCATGAATCCTCATATATAATTAAGACATGTGTTAGGATGGATGTAAGCAGTTTGAAAAAATGCATAAATTAAATCCTTACATGTGGTATTAAGTATTATAAATTCAAGGAAGGTTAATGGTGGGATCATGAGAAGAAGTCATTAATGTGCCCATAATAGAAGAAGGAAGCTTAGTAAAATGAAAATAATCATACATCAAGAGGGAAGGAGAGACCCTAGGGAAACTAGGGTTGGAGAAAAAGTGTTAGATTCAAGAGTCAAGTTCACTAAATGTTTTAAATGTTTTAAATTAATAATGGTATGGGATACACCGAAAGAGGTTATAAGGTTTGGTTTAAATAGGAGATATATTCAGATTAATTAATTTAATATTAATGTGCAGATCAGAATAGACCTATATTTTGGCAATGTGTAAGATAGATTGATTGAAACAAGTGCTAAATAGAACAAGACACAAGAGGAGAGATGTACTTAGTTGTTCTGCTGCTTGGGAAGCAGATTTGGCTATGGCAGAAGGATGAAAGGACTGGAAAAGATCTGCAAATGCTTCATTTCTGGTTTTGGGAGTGTAGGATGAGTAGGGACGAAACTGTTACTTATGTACAGGGCCATTTAGTGGTTTCCTATGGTGAGCTGCTAAGAAATGTGTTTTGTACATTCTATAACTGTATGTATCCTGTGCGAGTTGTTGGAATGTGCCTTCCTGTGAAACCCTAGGTCTCGCAAATGTGTGAAACCCTTTTCATGACCAAAAATAACTTCAAACCCTAACCATGGGTAGAAACCCTTAACAAAAAGGTTAGTGGTTAGGTTGAAGTGCAATCCATACACCACCTCCATTGGCACTACTCTAAAGAGGCCTCAAAAAACACGTAGTTCTCTCGTATAGATGTAATATCTATATGGATGCAACTAGCTTTTGTAACTTGGTCACTTGATAATGCTTTGCAATGGCTTGCATGCTTGTGACTTGACTTGGCTTTGAGGACCTTTGACTTGGGAAGCTAAAGACTCTTGAACTTGGTTGGGAGTGCTTCACATGTGTGGGGGTTGCTCTTAATGTCTGTTGCTTTTGCTTTAGGAATTTAGGAGAGCTTTGAGTGCCTTTTGAGTGATATTTGCTTGATGAGTTCTCTTGAAAATGTTGGGTGAGTAAATGAGTGCATTTGACTTGCTTATATAGGATTTTGTAGGTTAATTTTGCATTAAGGCCAATATAGGAAAGTACTGACCCATAAAAGATATCAAATTGAGAAAATGACCGTTGGGTGGTTTGGGATGAAACCTGCCATTTTAGGACCAAATCCTATTTGGATGGTTTGGTCCCTATTTGGATGGTCCTGTACAAGTAGGAGTGAGAATACACTGCTAAAGTTTTGGGGATGACACTTATGGCTAATGGACTGCATTTGGAGTTGATACAAGCAATTTTTGTGAGTGACTGAAGAGTGTGAATAAGGAGAGAAAGTCATGCAATAGGATAAGGATATAACAATTGAGCTCAAAATGTGTGCAAGTCATGATTTAGGGAATAAGCCAATACTGACATTATCAAGTGATAAATTACCAAATTTAGGTGTCTACATTTCCCCCCTTTAAGCTAGGAAATGAAATTTGCTTTCTTAAAGGAAAAAATGCCTGAGTGTATAAACGCACTTTGTCTTTGCTTGAGGTGCTTGATTTACTTGAGTGAAACACGATCTCTATAGTGAAACCTACAAAAAAGAGTGTAGTAAATGTCCATAAAAATAATTTAACATTAACTCATATTGGAAAATGTATTTGAAACTTTAAATTTTAAATTGAAACTTGTAAATTTGAAAAGTGAACAAATCATGGAAGGAGTACATTTGTTTGCCTTGTTGAAGGAGCTCCTTGATTAAGCACTTGGAGAGATGGATTGGAGCTGCGCCGATGGAGGATTTGGGGGTGATTAGTCCCCAATTTGGGGAAGTAACTAGAACCAAGAGGGAATTGGGTGTATCAACACCAAAGAAGGATAATTCGCAAGGTGTCTAGCTTGATCCTGAACAGCTTTCCCAAAAGTAAGGGTATCACAAGGATTGCCTGGCCTCCCAAAAACCTTCTAAAAGTGAGCAGAAGAGTGTCACAAGGCATCTAGCCACCTAGAAACCTTCCAAAATAGTGAGAGGAAGAGTGTCAAAAGGTGTTTAACCACCCTTTAAATCTTCCAAGCATGGAACCACACTGCTACAAATGGATCTAGGTCTTGAATGTGTAAACTTGTGCAAAATCAAAAGGGAATGAAGTACGCTCATGCCCCCACAGTGCATTGTAATAGTGCATCAAGTTCCAAATGTAAAGTATACAATAAGGAGGAAGTACACCGATGCCCCATACCATGTATTATAAAAGTGCTCAAGTTTCAAATGTGCAAAGTTGAAAGGGAATGAAGTACACTCATGTCCCCACATTCTGTGCCAAAGTGTAGTAAACTCTACTTTGAATTGTGTATTGTCCCTGAATCTGTATCAGAAATCTGTAAAATCTAGTATGTCCTAGGAAATTTTGAATTGGATGAAATTTTTTTGCTCAAGACGGTACCGTCCATTTTGGCAAGTAACATCTAGTGGTTCAGTCACCTATTAGATGGTTTTGTCTAGAGTGAAATTATGTAAATAATTTGTCTATGCTTGTTCTTGTGTCCCTGTATTCTGTAATCTGTTTGCGTGCCCAATATCACATTGATTTTTGTGTGATAACCCCACTGAAATGCCCTCGCTTTTGAGGTGAGTGAGATCTTCTGTAGATCACTTGGCTCAAAAATAACAATCTAAGAGCCATTGTCAAGGTCGTTAGATCAATACCATAAATCATAGGTGGAAATAACTAGTCATCAAAGAACAAGTAAGACCATACATTTAGATAGAACTAGACATCAAAGATCTAGTCAATACCATAGCATAGGAAAGAACTATACCTAACAACTAGATAATATCTCCTAATATCTAAATAAAGCCACATAAAACAAATATCCACACACATAAGTGGGTGAGGATAAATACAATAAAGGCTAAATAAACTACATCTAGGTGAACATGAGCTAAGGTAAATACCTACTCTAACAATAAGCAATCCAATGTACCTTGAAAAAAAAGAATACATCCTAGATAATAGGTGCATGAAACAAGATTACTAGTCCCATAGTCTGTATGTGTTAGCCCCAAAAATTCAAATAAATAACATATATCACAACTTGTCATTTAAGCATGTTCCGGGATGTGAAAGTTGTTGTATTGTGCAATGTCATGAAACATGGATAACATTTGATAATGTAGAGGTGCCCCCAGAGTAGCAAGGCCACTGGGTAAGATGGGAAAGTTCAACATCTACAAGCATAAGTGAAGAGTCCATGTTATATTTTGCACCATGCTCACACACCTTGTGAAACACATGTAAAGAATATAAAATATGCTATCCATTAGATTGTGTGATAAAAACAGTATGTAGAAAAGTATGAAGAAACTAGTAAATCAAACCATGTGCAGGTCTTGATTTCATATTTTTGTGAATATTGAATGTGGATTATTATATGCATATGAAGAACCCTTTTTGTATGTAATGTATTTTTAGTGATTAATTACAGGAAAAATTCTACCCTATAATAGATTAAAAGGGTGAGGAGAGAAGTGATGCAAGTGACAACAAAGGCAAATGGGCCTCGAAAGTGTATTGTGCACAATAGCAGTAGGATGTATCACACACTTACAAGGAGCATGATGAAATATAAGGGAGTGTGTAGAATGTGAATATGAAGGAGGTATGTGCCTCGATTGAGTAGCACATATAGAAAGGATTGTATTGCTTTAAGCTACAGGTTGTTGGATTGATAAATTTGCCTTACAATGTTTTAGGAGAAGCCATTGATTGTAGGTTTGCTTGATCTTGATTAAGGCTTACTGATCAACCTTTGTAGTGGGAGGTAGAGATACAAGCTCACAATCAAGCATACTGTTCAAGCACGGTACGTGGTTGTGCTGATTCAATATTGTGTAAGAACCAAGGAAGTGTATTTAAGTTAGTTGTCCCCACTTGAAGGGGTAATGTGATATGTATACGAGATTTGTGAGAAGCTGCAAAAAGTGGGTTCTTTTGAAGCATTGCTCATTGTACCTCGAAGATTGAACAAATGACAGAAATGACATAGATTGAATACAATTACAAAGTGTCATGTTGAGCCATTATAATGTATTTGAAAATGTTTGTTACATTATGTTTCTTGCTTTTGGAAACTTTCCTTAATGTAGGGTTTCTGCTGTGTCATGCACTGGGGTTCTTTGTCCTTATTTTGCTTGCTAAATTAGAATGGGAGAGGATTTATGTAATCTTGACCTTAGAAAAGTTGATTCGGTATGTTCCATGGGCTCAATAGAAGTAAACATGGAATTGTCTTCACTGATGGGATTGAAATTTAGCTTCACTTATAGTGGTCATATGATAGATAAATTTGTATCATCATCATCACTGTCATAGTAATCAGTAACCAAGTTCCAAATTGACTAGTAATGGTAAATCAGGGATGATCCTCGAATCCTTCTTCGTGTTGCACCCTAAGTACTTGTAGAAATGGCAACACCAACTGCTTCTTACTTTGTGATGTTTCCTTTATGATTTTCTCTTGTTATAGACGCAATTGTTATTATTTATTATTGTATTATGCTTTAAGTACCCGTTTAATATCAGATGGTATGTTAGCTTTAGGTGCAGGACACCCATATAGATTTATGGCAGATTGAGACTAAGATCATATAAGAGAGAATCCTCTTCGAGGAATATCGCTTGCAAGAGGCCGAGGAAACAAATGGTTTTCCTCTTACAGGGGTAGCATGGGATATCTTAGTCTTTGTAAAGTGATGTGCCGAAGGACGCAAAGTATAGCACATGTTGAAAGAAATAATACCGCTCTCATAGGCTCAAACTTTGAGAACTAGCCATCCATTGTAAAGCGTAAAAATCATTTTTAAGATGTCCATTGATTCCATGATAATTGAAAAATGGTTTTCCTTGGAAATTATTAATCTCATGAGGAGGATAATAATAATTAAGCAGTACAATGATGAGGTGCTTATCTAGTAGAGCATAGAGAATATCATGTGGTCTGTCAATGATCTTGTTCAACTAAAGAGGTGTTTTCCAATGTGATTACATTAGTATGTGAAATTGATTACTTGTAAAATGGAAATTTTTACATCTATGCAAGAATTTTACGAGAGTGGAATTATCATATGTAATGTACATATCATTATTACTATATTGTTCTCTTTATCAATATCCATATATTGATCATGACAATTAAACCATGTTCAAGACAACCCTTGTTGAAATACAAGAATGTGCATAGAGATATGGTTGACATGGGAATGTGTTGGATTCCTTACATGTACAATCTCATCCTTGAGTGACTTGATATCAATACTCATGGATTGAATTTGCATTTGAAAATCACTTTATAATTTTTGAATATATTCTAGCAGAGCCTTATGAAAAATTTCATTGCCATGGATAGAAGGGCTAGTGGATGGGGAATCCCTTACATCAGATGATATGTTATTGAGAGAAACCTTATAACTTGAAGTTATCAAACCTAAAATCCTTCCCACCTTAAAACTTAGTTTCATGAGTTAGGTTGTCCACAAAATCTGTCATCACATATTTACCATCCAAAACATCATCAAGATTAAATGTTAAGAATCATTCACAAGGAGTTTGTAGTTGAATTAGAAAGTTCTTTCATATGAATTTGGTTGATGTTTCCAACCAATGCCCTCTCCTATAGCTCTTCTCTAGTTCCTGTACCAACAATCAACCTTGCTCAACATATAAATCATAAATTTGTATGATTTATTCTGTGAAGACCCTGTCATAGTTTCTATCAAACATTTTTGAAATATAGTTTGTTCCTTAAAACTCATATCTCAATCCTCCCCATTTAATGTCATAAACAATCATCATCCAAAACCTGTGTATAATTGTCATTCAAATGTATACTTTTTCCTCCATAATCGCTAGATATTATAAGAAAGACTAATAATTTTGAGTTTACACACATCCTCTATACCCTGAATTCTCTAATGTAATATTACAGCTATAATGAAGTTCATAATGTTTATCTTAAGCATCAATTGCCCAAATTATGGAATCTCTAAACTGACTTCTCTATAGGATTGTCCTTGACTATTTTGTATTGTGTTTGGACTAGTAAACATGTATTCTCTCATGTGTTCATAAGGTCTCATTTAAACCACAACCCTTCCTGATGTCAAGATGAACCTCCATACCTTTAAGTCAACACATGTATTCAATCATTGTTTATATTTTTTTACAGTCACCTTGAAGGTAGAACTATGTTCTTGCTCATGGGAGACTAATGCATGCAAAATAGTTAGTGAAGGAACTTGATAAAGGTTCAATTACAAATCCAAATTATCTCACCAAATCTACCCTTCCTTTCTCAATCTATCTTGATGCACAATAGAAAATATGCATCTCAGTTATAGTCACATGCTCTAATAATGGATACTTAAGTCTTTGATTAGGCTAAGATAAGAACATGCAATGTGAATCATACTTGATTATAATCATTTTCACGATATCTTTCCCTATTATAGCTATAATAACACAATCCTTCTTATATAAAGCCAATTGGGGTTATTGGATTTAGATCTTCTTTAATAGTATAATGTGTTTCACTGTTTAGTAGCCCTGTTTTAGGACATATCTAGGTATAATTTCCTCCAAAATTGCTCCCAAAAACTTGTATTAGGATTTTAGAATACTTGATTATAATCATTTTCACGATATCTTTCCCTATTATAGCTATAATAACACAATCCTTCTTATATAAAGCCAATTGGGGTTATTGGATTTAGATCTTCTTTAATAGTATAATGTGTTTCACTGTTTAGTAGCCCTGTTTTAGGACATATCTAGGTATAATTTCCTCCAAAATTGCTCCCAAAAACTTGTATTAGGATTTTAGAATACCCATTTTTCTATTTAAGGGTCTCATAAAGTTCTAGAGCTCGCATCTATGTCAAATTTTCCAATTCACAGTTGATGATTGCCAATTAGGTCTCTTAAATGAATACATTTTTCTCCTCCTATATTGTCAGAAAAATATCTCACATGTGGGCATGAAAAATCACAAAACCTTTTAAATTATAAACTAGACCCTTTGTATATGGTATGTGTCCAATTTTAGCCCTTGGTTCTCAAAAATAACAAAGATATGAACATTTTACCTTAAAACCCTAGATGAGGGTTTGTATCAGCCTGATAAGAAGAAACTCAACTTATCTTTACCTTTGAAGCTCTTAAAGGTCCAAATCATGTTTGAGAAGCTCTGTCACACCATCATTCAAGTTTTCCTTTTAGTAAATTTAGCTTGGAAATGCTTCCATGCACCTTTACAAATAAGCTTTTCTTCGAAAATGCAACACAATCAAAGGAAAACATGACCATTTGCAAGAAATTATATGCTATCAAGACAATTCCAACCTTTATTTTCTTAATACACCTCATCCACCATCAAGATAACACAGGAAAATGAGAAAAATCAGTAATATTCACTCCTTCTTGAAACAATATAAAATATGTACAAAGTGCAGTCTTCTATACACAATTTACCTTCTAAAGGCTTATTACACTAAGAAAATCTCCTGCTCCACTACAAGGACTTGCGCAAACAAAATTTTCAACTTTTTTTAATGTAATTTTACTCTCATAATCCTATTGAGGTCAAATTGTGTCATTGTAGAACAAATTTCTAAGTTTGGAGTTTGTTGAGACATCCTCCCATTCCTTCTCAACAGCTCACACTTGGTCAACCCTTCTTATCTTGCTTTTCTCAACATAGTACTATCCATATTTGTAGTTTGTTAATGAGTATTTGTCCTCCTCAAATGATTGGAATAAATCCAAATTATACTCACAAGGTTTTAGGACTTTTGACCTCATCAAATTTTCAAATTTTACCTATTGGAGGGAAAATCAAGTATTATAACTTGTTTAAGAACAAATGAAGCTTCTGTGGATCCTTATTGACTCTAAAAACCTCCTAAAACACCCTCAAACCATGAATACAAACAAATTATTATATTTACATAACCACAATGAAGCATGTCCTGATGTTCCTGCATCAGTTATATTTTGTGAATCGTAGAATACTTAGAATGGATGCCATATAATGAGCTTCTACATCATTAGGCAACATTATATGTTGCAATAACTTAAGGATAATATGTTTGTGTAAAGAGATGTTTCAAAGTAGGTCAAGGAAAATTTTAACACTGTTGGATTGGTCAAGAGAGGGCTCAAGAAGAAAAGAATCCATAAAATTACAAATGAGATGAGTAGGCCTAAAAAGAGTTTTTAAAGGGAACACACACACACACACACACACATAATGACTATTTCCAAAAATATATGATGAATTTTATGAAACCGATGGAGGTTTCCTAGGATCTAGATGTGGTGGACAAAAGCCTTTGATGGATTTGTAAATAAAGTTACCTTTCATCTATTATACCCTTATTAAGGAAATTAGATATTTTGAAATTATGCAAATTACACTAAAACTTATGAAGACCAAATAAATTCGTTTCATTTGCCAAAATAAATCAAAACCTCCAAGGGATTTTAAAATAGATTCTTTATCATTAAGATATGGATTGAAAGGTGTTTTGGCCAATAGATAGCCCTATAACAAGGCCCTTAGAAGAGGACCAAACATGAAACCTAGGGAAATTTCAGAGAATTAGATTTAGGTCATTAAATAAATAGAAATCAAAATTAAACCTGATTGCAAACTCTAGAATATTGAGAAATCTAAAATATTGGTGTGGAAGAAGGTTGTGTAATCTCAATATGTGGGTTCACCAAATGATTTAACCCAAAAATGAATAAGTGTGTGAGCATAATTATTTATATCTTTATATTAGGGTTATAAATATGAGATATGTTTAGATTAATTAATGTACAAATCAGAATATAGATATATTAGCAATGTGTAAGATAAATTGATAAAATAAGTGCTAAATGAAACAAGACACGAAAAGGGATGCACTTAGCTAATTTTTTGTTTTGGAAGTTGATCTGGTTATGGAAGAAGAGAAAAAAGACTTGAAATGATTTACAAGTGCTTTGTTTCTAGTTTTGGGAGTGTAAGATGAGCAAAGATAAAGTTGTCGATTATGCATGGAATTGTTTGGTGGTTTTGTGCTTATTTAGTGGTTCCATATAGAGAGTTTTTGTCATTTAGTAACTTTTCATGTATATGTGAGCCACTATCAAGTGCCTTCTTGTGAAACCTTAGGATTCACAAATGTGCAAAACCATTTGTATGACCAGAAATAGCTTTAAACCTTAACCATGGGTAGGAGAACCTACAAAAAGGTTAGTGGTTGGGTTGAATTGCAGTCCATACACCACCTACGTTGGCACTACTCCAAAAAGGCCTCAAACTATACGTAGTTCTCCACCTAGAGATATGATATTGATATCGATGCAACTAGCTTGGGCAACTTAATCAATTTATAATGCATTGTAGTGGTTTGGCGTGTTAGTGATTGACTTGGATTTGGAAGCTTGTAATGTGGGAAGTCATACTCTTGAACCTAGTTGGGAGTGGTTTATACTTGTGTAGGGGCATCTCCTAATGTGTCTTGCTACTTTAGAGGAATTTAGGAGAGATTTCAGTGCTTTTTGGAAGATATTTTCTTGAGGAGTGTTTATAAGTGTCAGGTGGAGGTCAGGTGAGTAAATGAGTGTGTCTTACTTACTTATATAGGATTTTTTAGGTTTAATTTCACTTTAAGGTTGGCCTATAGAAAAAATAGCAACCCATAAAATATATCAAATTGATAAAATGATTGATTGGGTGGGTTGGGACGAAATTGCTAGTTTCAGTCCAAACCATTTGGCAGTTTGGTCCATGTTAGGTGGTGTTGTATGAACAAGGAGTGATTTGTTGGAAAATTCTAAGCAAAACACTTGGGAGTGATAGACTATTGTGGATTGATGTAAACAATTATGTGAATGAGTGAGTAGTAAAAATGAGGAGAGAAAGTCATACAACATGGCTAAGGATGGTCAATAGATCTTGGAATGTGCACACAAGTCATGATTTAGGGTTTTAGCCAAATTATCAAGTGATAAATTACAAAATTTAGGTGTCTAGTACACACATCATATGTGTTATGTACCTTGGGATATGATATTATAATGTATATGGTTAGATGGAGATGCCGACATGTGGCACACATCCCCCTTAGTTAGCTAGATGTTTATAATATATTGGGTCACATATGAATTAGTTATATTGGGTAATAAGTCGGCCTACATTGGGATTATGTGTTACCCATCCAATATGAGTAGTATATGACTATATAAAGGAGATGAGTATCATTATGGTCATGTCATGTATGCGTTGAGTACTCTACTTCATAGGGATATATTGGAGGTATTCCCCTCAAATTGGAATTCCCATATTGGGAGATTGTGGAGTTACTCCTTCATTAAGGAGCATTGTATGGTGTTTCCCTACCTTAAGGAGATTCTTATATTTATGCATATATTAAGTATTTGGGTGTCTTGTCCCACCCATATCTCTTGTGGTCTGTTATCTTCTGCATATTATTCATCTCATTCATTTACTGTATGCAAAGATCTTATTAATATGGAGATTTCAACACAATTTTATTTTGGGGCATGTATTAAACTAGGGAAATAGTTGAGATTCTTTGATATTTATCATGCTCAACAACTAGAGAACAATACACCAAACAACAAACAATTATAATGCATCCAACATGCAATCTTATGTTATATGGGATCACACATATTATAGGACCCCCACTTCCACTCCTAGCCCCACCCCAACCCTAGCCCTAGCCCTAATCTTTCTTGCCCATAATATGTGATCTTCCATGCCAATATGATCCAAATTTGAATTTAAAAGCTCTATAAACACACAATGTGCACTAATGCATTTAATGACAATGTACATAGAGAAAACAAGAGGAATACACATATCTTGAGGTTTCAAAGCAAGAACTTGTTATTTTCTAAATATTACCTCTTATGTTACTTGGAATTTACCACTACTTTTGTTTGGAATTTACCACTACATCCTCTCATTCTTAGGACCCCTTTTTACACTACCACTCCTATTTTTAGTAGTGTAAAATTTGAGGATAAAAATTACCCTTATATAATCACACGTGTTATTACCCCATGATCAAGGTAACACCTCAGGAAAAAAGTCGACGAAAAAGCTAAAAAGGTTTGGGAAAACAAATTTGAATCTAGAGGACCCACAAAATGCAAGTGACCATTTTCATAGAGAACTCTCTAAAAAGAGAAACTTAATAAGAAATAATTGAGAACAACGCCCACATAGAGAATAATGATGACAATTTTTAGAGTCTTAGAAGCAATTCCAAGATGTACTAAATAGGCATATGTGACTTGGGGTAGAAAGGGTTACTTTAGAAGTGGCAAACAATTGAATGGGATATGTTTTGGTAAGATAAATCCATACAAGAGGAGAGAGGAGGTCGAGCAAACAAATATATTAATCATGCAACCAATAAATTGATACATATTAATAAGAGGGCCACTTCCATTTGTGTGTGACCCCTATTGGTATAAGGATAATAATATATGAGGGGATTATATGTTATCAAAAACCAAGTGAACTCACTATTATGGGACAATTTTTTCACTAAATGATGATTTTTAAAATTGTAGAAACAATTCTGAAATACACTAAAAAATATATATCCAACTTAGAATAATAGAACAAGTATATAAAAAAATTGCAAACAAAAAAGCGACGAAATATATGGACAACACAAGAAAACTACCATAACAATGAACTATTCCTCCACCAAAATGATGAGTCTAACCTTAAGATCTGAAACATAAAAAAAATATAAATCTACATGCAATATTATCCAAATATCTATTTTACATTATAAAGAATGAAAGCAATCTCTAACAGTTTTAAAAGTACGCATTTTGCTAACGAACTACCATAGTTTAAATTTAAAAAGAAAAAAGCCCACATAGACCCTTCTTTATATGAGTCTTCACAACTTTCTATAATGTTACTCGAATATTAAAATTGGACAACATTTTTAATTCCTTACATAAATTAAATCCTAGAATAGTAAGTTGTACAAAATTCTATATGGAAGAGATATTTTGAAGAAAAGAGTTTTAGCCAATGAACATGCTTATCCATGAGATGGACATGACCATATAAACTATTACCAATTAAACATCCTCAAAACATTTTGGAAAAAAAAACTTATTAAATTTTATTGTAAGTAAAAACATTCTTATAGGACCCCCTCCCACTCTTAGTCCCAATCAGTCCTACATTTAGCCTCAAGCTTTCTTGTCCATAGTATGCGATCTTCCATGTCAATATGGTCCAAATTTGAATTTAAAAACTTTATAAACACAAAATGTGCATTAATGTATTTAATGACAATGTACATAGAGAAAACAAAATGAATACACATATATTGAGATTGCAAAGAAGTAACTTGTTAGTTTCTAAATATTACCTCTTATGTTACTTGGAATTTACCACTACATCCTCTCATTCTTAGGACCCCTTTTTACACTATCACTCCTATTTTTAGTAGTGTACCATGGTAAAATTTGATAAGAAACATTACCCTTATATAATCGTGCATGTTATTACCCCATGATCAAGGTAACACCTCATAAAAAAATTCGACGAAAAAGCTTAAAAGGTTTGGGAAAACAAACTTGAATCTAAAGGACCCACAAAATGCAAGTGACCATTTTCATAGAGAACTCTCTAAAAAGAGAATCAATAAGAAACAATTAAGAACGACGCCCACATAGAGAAGAATGATGATGGATGATGACAATTTTTAGAGTCTTAGAAGCAATTCCAAGATGCACTAAAGAGGCATATGTGAGTTGGGGTAGCAAGTGTTGTTTTAGAGGTGGCCGACAATTGAATGGGATATGTTTTGGTATTTTAAATCTATAAAAGAGGAGAGGGGAGGTCGAACATGCAAACATATTAATCCTGCAACCAATCAATTGCTACATATTAATAAGAATGCCACTTCCATTGTGGTGTCACCCTTGTTGGTGTAAGGATAATTATATATTGGGGGTTTATATGTTATTACAAACCAAGTGAATTAATTATTGTGGGACTAATTTTTTTACTGAACGATAATTTTTAAAATTGTAGAAACAATTCCAAAATGTACTAAAGAGATATATCCAACTTAAAAAAATAAAACTAGAATATTAAAAAATTGCAAACAAAAACGAAACCGAATATGTCAACAATACAAAAAAACTACCATAAAAATTAACTATTCCTCTACCAAAATGATGAGTCCAACCTTAAATCCGAAACATCAAAAATATCTAAATCTACATGTAATATTATCCAAATATCTATTTTACATTAAACTATGAAAGTGATCTCTAATAATTTAAGTAGGCATTTTGCAAATAAAACTACCATAGTTTAAATTTTAAAAGAAAAAGAAAACAAACCCACATGGACCATTGTTTGTATGAGTCTGAACAATCAAATATTAAAATTGGACAACATTTTTAACTCCTATTAATGAAATTGTAGAATAGTAGGTTGTACAAAATTCTATATGGAAGAGATATTTTGATGAAGATAGAGTTTTAACCAATGAACATCCTTATCCATGAGATTGACATGACCATATAAAACTATAACCAATGAAACATCCTCAAAACATTTAAAAAAAAAAAAAAAAAACAAACTAATTTTTAATAAGTCAAAACATTCTTATCCTCACGAATGGGAAAATCAATTAAAAAGAATAGAAAAGAGAATAATCGTGGGTAGCTAGTTGTCGTATTTTCTCGAATATATAAAATCTTGTTTCCTTGTCCCTCGCTATTGGCTCCAATTTTAACATTAAAAAAATAATTGACATTGACCATCTGAAAAGAATTGTACCATGGCAATTGTATAATTGGGGGGCCATAAAATATATAAATGTACATCACCGACTTAGATTTGATCACTCACACATTTGGAACATCAATTTCGATGTGGACCCTCTAGTCCCCATCCCCCCTCGTCATCATTTGGGATTCTTCAAGGAAAGTAAAGGACTGTCCCATTAAATTCTCCTTGATAATGACCCTATGTCTATCCTCTATTTATATATTTTTTAGATTCCATTTGCATCTCATCTTTCTAAATATAACATTACAAAACCGAAGGTAAGTAATTTTGTTTTCATGATACCAACAAAAATATAAAATATATCACAATGTTATATTTAATTTGATTTATATAGTAGTGTCCACCAAAGGATAAAATTGGTCCACCAAGCTCCAAAAGATATAATATATAGAAGGAAAAGGAGGGTGTAGAAGCATATCTTGAGGAATATATACGAGGAGGAAAAAGAAGTTGTAAAGTGTTCGTCTAAAGAATGTAAGATAATGAATGAGACGAAAATGAGGAGGGCCCCGTGTGATGAGATAGAAATAGATTGTTTTGGGAAGACATTTTAAATACTTTAAAATGTGTGTGATGGGTGTGAGACCATGTAAATACATGGGTTGAGAGCATCTCATGTGTCTACCATATGAATTTGGAAGCTAGTCACAAGACATTGTCTTATTAAAAGTGTGAGAGGGTCAAAAATAGGAAGTAATTAACCTAGCGCATGACCTTTTGAGAAACTTATGCCTAGGAAGTCGTCGATATTTTGTGATACTTACTAGATTAAATTATTATGGAGATAAAAATTTGTTATCTTGAATAGAGTTTTTTAATGAACACATTCAGTTGAAGTATGTTCCAAAGAAGGATAGAATTGATCAATTTTGAATTTCATTTTTATAAATATGATCAATTAATATGCTTTAGTGTAATATCAAAACCATGGTTAATCTAATTGTGATATTCAGTAATTATGATATTTTTAAAATATAAATGATGATGGAAGGAAGGACAACAATGACGAGTTTGAATAGAGGAGTTGGGCGGGAAGATGTTACCCTAGAAAAAGACAACAATGATGTGGTAGACGAGCTTGAGGGTGGATTCGTTGGGCACATAGAAGTCTTGACAACCCCTTGCTTAGGGTTCAACTTTCAATAGGTTGCCTATACAAAAAGACATGGAAGGGCATCGTCAAAGGTAGGGGGATGTAATTCCTTGAACTATGTGAAATTGTGCCCTGAGAGGATGATGATGGAAAACACCTTAATTGGAAAGTTTTGGGGTTTAAGACCTAACATTGATGTAGATAGGTGTTGGGTTGCTAAGAAATGGAAAATTGTTAGCCATTTTGAAATTTCAACAAATCCTAATGGCATTTTCCTCATTTCTTAAAATCAATACATAAGATTGTGTTGGTACTCTCTTGCATGACCCATGATTTTTTTAGAAAATGGGTCTTTATTCGAGGAAATGGAGCTCAAATTTTGACCCTAGCAAGG
Source organism: Taxus chinensis (assembly GCA_019776745.2). Lineage (NCBI taxonomy): Eukaryota > Viridiplantae > Streptophyta > Pinopsida > Cupressales > Taxaceae > Taxus > Taxus chinensis. The sequence goes on from CM034157.1 coordinate 101,735,417, forward strand.
AAAACATTCAAGTTATTCCTTTTTGGGTTAGAGTTCCTGTATTTCCATTGGATTTATGGTTTGTGGAAGTCTTGAGAAGAATTTAAAAATCCATTGGTATACTCATCGCAATCAACCCTATAATTAGCTCTATGAAAAGGCTATGTATTCAAAATTCTATGTTGATGTTGAAGGGAATAAGACTCTGCCTCAATCAATCATTATGTCTTCCAAATTTGGGAAATGAGTGCAACAAATTGTTTATGAAAATGACTACATTTGGTGTCACTCCTGCCTTAAAATTGGGCATACTATAAAAAAATGCCCCTTAAGGACGAATAATGAGCAAATTTCAAAGGAGGATTGTTTACTTGGTACTCCTATTGATGCTACCGAAAAGGATCAAAAGGAACATTCAAATATCAAACCTGTTAACTTTTTTTGGCTTAACAATAATAGAGGATGAGACAATGGTAATTGATCACACATTAGAAAAGAAGAAAGATTTGGGCATGGAAATGTTAGAAGTGGAGTCATCCCTCCCATGTCGAAGAACCACGAACAACGTGATGAGGAGCTCACTTTGTCTTTTGTAGTTGTGGGGGACTCATTGTCATATATTAGAGAAGTTTTCATTTCGAAGCCCAATGATGTACCTACAATGATTTCAAAAAGGGAGATGGATGGGAAAATCTAGCAAGAAACTCCCTTGGTTTTGATGGATGCATATTTTGGGACTAAGGGGATGGAAGGAAGTGATATGATCAATGTTGGTGTCTTCTAAGATAAGGATCAACAACTGGAAGTAAGGAGAAGAAAAATTGAAGGGGTTATCAAAGACAAAAAATAATCATACTAACAAAAAAATATCACAATCCTATATTTAGTTTAATTTATACATTAGTTTCCATTAAAGGTTAAACTTGGTCCATCACACTCCAAAAGATAGAATGTAAAGAAAAAATGAGATTGTAGATGCATATCTTAAGGAATATATTGGATGAACAAACTTTTTTATAAAGTGTTAGTCCTATAAAATGTAAGATAATGAATAAGATAAAAAAGATGAGGCCCCTACATGATATAAAACAAATTATTTTGGAGAACACTTATAATACTTTAAAATGTGTGTGATAGATGTGAGAACATGTAAATCCATGGGTTGCCAACATTTAACGAGCCTACAATATAAGCTAGGAAGATAACAATAAGATAATTTCCTATTAAGGGTGTGAGAGGGCTAGAAGTAGGAAGTAATTAACCAAACACTTGACCCTCTGAGAGGATTATGTCTAGGAAGCCGTTGATGTTTTTTGATCCATACTAGAATGAATTATCATGGAGAGTAAACTTTATAATCTTGAATGTAGTTTTTATAACCACATTCACTTAAATTATGCTCCATTAAAGGATATAATTGATCAATTTTGAATTTTTTCTTTACAACTAGAATCAACTAAAGTCTTAATCTAATATTAAAACTATGGTTAATCTAATTAAGAAATTGAATAATGTGTAAATGATAATTTCGTAATAGTAAATACAAAAACCACAATCCTATAATTATGTTAGAATGATATATTATATCAACATGCTTATGGAAAGTAGGTATATGTAACCAGGGTTAGCGTTTGAAACATATTCACCTAGAATTAAAATCAAGTTGTGTAATAGTGATATAAATTTGGAAGAGGATGTTGTACAGACTGTCATAAATTTACCTATAAAATTTGGGAGCCTGAAACTGAGTGGAGGACAAGCTCATTCACAGGTGGACATGTTTTTCAAACAAAGGTATCCCAAGGCTAACAAATGTGTCCTTTTAATTAACTTCCAACATTAATTGCACAAATCAAGAATAACACTTTACAAAGTGACTATTGATCAAGAAAATATCAAAATACAAAGGATAAATCACACTTAGCTGATTTTATGAAGATCAAGGAGATTCTGAGTGATCTGAATGTAGGAACAAGTTGATCTGAGACTAAAAATGCTTCATTACTGGAACTGGCACCTGAAACTGACACCTTGGGAAAAACCGTACAACTAGGTCAAAGTGTTTGTACGGTCTTGACCCTATTGTATGGTCTTAGACCTGCTTGGAATTTAGGCTCTGTAACTTCTTGAGTGCTTTTTTCTTCTTAGAAATGACTATCACTTGTATGTTGGTCTTCTTCACTCACCTTCAAAATGGCTCTGTAAACTCTACTCAAACCCTCAAACCCTTGTAGTGCAAGAAGGAGTTCCTACAAAACAAAGTTAGGTGGGTTGTGGGCACCCTATGCACTCGATGTCACCACTACTCCAAAGAGGGCTCAAACCACACATCATTCTCCTACATGTGATATCTACCATAGTGCAATCAAAACTTGACAATCATGCTTTGACAATGCCTTTCAACTTGAGTTTCACACTTGCTCAAATACTTGGGAAGGGTCACTTTTCTTGCTTGTGGAGAGAAGATGGAGACTCCTTAGACCTATGGAAGGAGACTTCAAAACTGTAGAGGGTTTTTCCCTAATGGATTTGCATGAGTTATTTTTGTTTAGGTAGCAGTAAGTGCCTTTTGTGTTTATTTTAACATGAGGAGAACATAAAGTGCCATGACCCTAAATGAGGTATGATTGACTTGCTTATATAGGATTCCAATGGTTATTATGTCATGAAAGTTGACCAAGAGGGAATATTAGTCCATATGAAAATGATGAAATCGATATTTTGGGACCAAGACATGTCGGTCCAAAACCATACAATAGGGTTAGGATTGTACATGTACAAACTGAAAAAAAATTTTGGACCTAGAGGGAAAAACATATTTTAACTTTCTAGGTTAGAGGATGGATGTTTTAGATGTATTTTATGCTATAAAACCTTAAAAAATAATGACAAAGAGGTGTGTAAAGATAAGAAATTAGTCAAAGAGCTATCAGGGTGTGCTAACAAGAGTGAGGAGAGTGTATTTGTGCATATAAGTGTGTAATGTCAAGATCAACATTGTCAAAGGATATATTTCCAAATTTGAGTGTCTACATTTTTCCCCCCTTTAAGTATGAAATGAAAATTACATGCTTAAAGGAAAATATACCTGAGTGTGTAGATACACTTTTTCTTTTCTCACAATAAATTTGTTTTGCAGTATCTTGTTGTGTTGGTGTTGGCACACTCCAAAATGAAACCTACAACATAGAGTGTAGTCAATGCCCAAGATAGGAAAATAAAATTTAACTCAAAATGTAATGAAAGTACTATAAATAAATGTGCAACAAGAAATTCTAAAAGAGATGTAAAACATGGAAGGAATACACTTGTTTGTCTTATGGAGGGAAGGTGCTCCTGTTCTTGTGCTTTGAATTTGCTGAACTCTGATGAACAATTGGGGGTGATCAATGCTCAATTGTGCCGAGGAGAGGTTGATGTGCTACGTGTACCAACCCAACACATGAATGTCTGAAGAGAAGAACCAAAAAGAGGAGCTAAAGCAACCCGCCAAGGAAGAATATTGTGTATCAAATCCATTCAACAACTTTGATATCTTCCCCTTAAGTGTAAAGAGGATAGGAAATTTATACCTATGAAGAACTTAGTTGCTTCACTACCTTCCATTACCCCACACACCATACCATTGCAGATGGTTATAAGCCCAATTTTGTAACTTAAGACACACAATAGAAAAGAGAAATAAGTTCCCCCATACTCTTCCCATGTGCCGTACAACTAAGTAGAAATTGAGTAGAACTAATTACATGCCAAAATATTGAGTGGAGAAAGGAGACCCATGCCCCAATGTGTCCAAAACTGAAAGTGAAATTGAGTACCTTGGAGAGAGATAGAGGATGAAATACTTCATACCCCTGAATCTATGCCAAACTGAGTCAATATGAGTATGAAACCATATAAAAATGTTGTAATAATGATGATAAATCTAAAAATGTTGACAAATCTGGAGAAATTTCCACTAGGAAAATCATAGGATAGGGTCACAACCATCTGTATGGTCCTGACCAGACTGTATGTTCTTGACCATGCATGGTTTTTTCCAATTTGTTATACTTGAATCCAATTCTGAGTAAATTTTTTGTCTTTGCATATGTTTGTGCCCAAAAAGATGCATGTACCTATTGGAAATGTAGAATAAACCCTAGATGATTTTCCCCCACTTTTGAGGCACGTGTGACGAAGAATTTGAGTGTGAGACTCAAAAAAAGATGTATACTCCAAGTCTGAGATGTTGAGAATTTGTAGATAACCTCTATGAAAGACTGATGTGGTGGCCACTGAGAAGAAATTATATTTACAAGGGGGATGCGCATGGTAGAAACCATGACACAAAATAATAGCAACAAGAAGAAGAAGCATGATAACAAGAATCAATGTCAATAAAACAAACAACAATAAATAATATAAAAACCATGTTAGTAGAAAACAAGTGCATATAATGTAGAAATAAGTAAAAAATGTCAAACAATATCACATAAGAGGAGAAAATGCTTGCAAACATGGGACACCCATGGTGTTGCAAGATAATCAAGGCCCTTGAGCCTACAAACAAGATATACACAACCACACACAAGGAATATTTCCATAAACATGGGACACCCATGATGTCACAAGACAATCAAGGCCCTTAAGCCACAAAGAGATAGAAAACAAGCATACACACACAACTAGACAAACATGTATGAAAGTTTACTAAAAGTAATGAAAATCACATGAAAAACATATGATAACAAAAATGATATCCTGATAAATAGCAATGTAAGTGTTACATAAGACACATGTGTTAGTCATGTTAATCCAAAATATATAAATACACAATATATATATGTAACCAAGCATAATGAGGAAAGAAATGAACTATAATGGAAATATAACACCTAGATCTAGTAAACAAAAGGAATATGCCCCATAGGTTACCAGGTTGGGTAAAGGGTAGGCCAACCTATCATCATGTACCACTCTATGTATGTCCTGCATCATGCTCAATATACCACATGAACACATGTGTGTAAAGAAGAAATGTTATCTATCAAACCAAAGGAGTAAACAACATGTATAATGTAAAGTGTAAACAATGTATGCTATAAAAATAGGTCCTGATTTTGTATTTTTGTAAATATTTGAATGTTTTTTTTTGTTTTAGGCCCTCCATGAGGGCATAGATGAAAACCTATTCTTAATGCAAGGAAAGTATTATTGAAAAAAATGAAGGGAGGTACAAATACTGTTGTTATGGAAAAATAAAAAGCCCCATGATTTCTCACATGTTAAAGGTTGAGTCAGTGAGTGTGATTTGTCAAACATGGAGTTATCCCAAAGTGTGGGACTTTAAAATCATGGATAAACCTCCAAATGAAGGTTGGTTCCTATTCCTCTATTCTGAATGCACACATCCAAATTATAGAGGATAACTCATTAAAATATACTATATCTTGCCAAGGAGTCAAGGGTAAGAAGATTACAAGAAATTAAACGCTAAACTTCGAAGGTGATGCACCAAAAGCATGTTGAACACCTATTTTTCATAGAGATAGAAACTGTAATTAGATTAAGAAGGATGAAAATACACCACAGATAAATCCAATGATGAGAATGGTCCACTAACCATTGAAGTAGTGAAACCATTAAACATGTAATACAATAAGCATGCACAAATAAGGAAGATTGCAATGAGCAGAAAAAAATAAAGTAATGACACCATGAGAGAGGGTTGAAATTCATCCATAAATAGAATTATTACTCCAAATATTTGATACAGTACATTACAATGGATAAGAGGAAAAAACTTTTACAACTTGATGGGAGGTTGGAATCATGAAACACTTATAAAATAGGAAAGTAGGGAGGGTTACAAAGTAAAATCACAAATTGAAATGAGTACCCTCCTTCAAAATAGGAACAATGAGGTGGAAGAGAGGGAAAAAACTTTAAATCTTGCTTCAATCACCCTAAAATGCATTGAATTCACCATGATGGGTACCAGTATTTAATACCCATGTAATTTTCATTGTTGGAAGAAGATTTCAGGAAGCCCTTTACTCTCATCTTTCTTGGGTAGGTGAGAAATAAGAAAAACATTTCTAAAATGGAAGAATGTATTTCTTCATTTTTAAGAACTTAATCTCACTTCAATTAAGATACCAATTTTAGTTGTGTTCAAGACACTCCAGGGCATTTCCAAGAGCATGCCTCTATTCTCTTGTGTAAATCAGAGCACCCAGTCAAAATTTATGAACAATATGAAGATTGGGGTGCCATATACTTAATTGCTGAGTAGTTCACTCTGTTTCATTGGACTCTGAAATGCATCATACATTACGAAATCCAAAATGTTTAGACTTTCAAGCATTTTGAATTCGGAGGTTGATGTTACTATTCAAATGGTTGAGTCAAAAAAACTTCTAAAACTTTGAACCCCGAAGTGTGTTTCTAGACTTTGGGTTTCTAGAATTCGAGTTATGATTTTTCAAATTGGGGGGTTGAAGGTATCCGAAATGCCAAAATATTGAAGTCTAAAATTTAATTTAGGATTGTGAACCTTTGGATTTTTTGGGGAATTGAGGGTTCGGTTTTTTGGGATTTTGGGGTTCATGTTTTTCAGGATTTAAGGGTTCAGGTTTTCGGGACTTCAGAGGTAACTGGGTTTTTGGGACTTTCTTTATCCATTTGGGAACATCAAACCTCCAAAACTCTGAAAGCTTGAAGTCTAAAATTCAAAGTTCAGGTGTTGGACATTTTTAATTCAAAGATGTTTTTTTACTGTTCACCTGATATCACCAACTGACCGAAACCTCTAAAAATGTGAATTCCAAATTTTGGTCTTCAGGTGTTTGGAATTCAAGTTATGAAATTCGTATCTTTCCACCCAGTCCAAAAATTTTACCCTAGCATACCTCTAAAAAACTCCAATTTGAGTCATTTAAATTCCCTTGTAATGTTTGAACTGCTAATAACCTGTTCAGAGATCTTAAATGCAATCTCCAAACATGACTGAAATCAACCCCAATGTTCTTAGTGCACAAGTTCTTGTTTGGAAATTTTTCCTAAGGGGATAAAATTGAGATAAATGTCCCCGAGTATTGTAAGTATTATAGAAGATATAGACCAAAATTGAGTATAAGTAGTAATTAATAGGGTTACTTAACAATAACATGTCATGAGCGAGAATGTAATGTTAGATGCGTGCATGGTTTTTATCTTAGATGTATAACATAGTGACTTAGGGGTTCTAATATAAGTATTTATCAAGAGGATGAGGAGGTGGATTCAATGGGGTGTTATATTTTTCCATTTGTGTAACTTTATCCTTTGCAGATAGACGTTGATTAATATGTAAATATTCTAATGAAATAGTGTCATCTTCTTCATCAATAGGCTCAAGATTTTGTAAATTATGATGAGGATGCTTATGGGCACTACTATGCATGTTTCCCCTAGAAGAAATTTTAGAGTTATACTAAGGATTTAGATGATAGTTCCCCATGCTTTTAGAGATCCATAACTCATCAGATAAGTCATCGATAGATATTGTAAATGGCTGAGTTTTACGTGTATGACAAGTTGTGCTATTGTTGCAATCGATAGGGATAACTTAGATTTTACCGTATCCATGAACCTGTAATGTGGTGAAGGGTATAGTATTCGTATAGGCATATCTACAACAATATCATATTTATCTACAGGACACTTGTCGATACCCTAATCCATGATATGATCATATCCTAGTTAGCATGTTTATGTTAATGGATCAACATGGGTACACATGGTTTTAGGGTTGATATTTTCCTTTGAATGCTCTATATACTATGATGTCATGTGTAACTAAAATGTTATTTCTTCCATTTTTTATTTACACAATAATATGATTTGAGTCATGTCGTCAACGATATCTCCTCAATGGTATTGTTGTGAATCCTAATCATGAAAGATACTCCCATTGTATGTACAAAGGTGTAATAGTTAGTATTGGAGTAATCTCATTAGAGATATGAGGATAATAGGCAGTTTCCAATTGTAATGAAATTACTTGTATAAATCAAATTATGAGCATACAATAGAACACCAAAGAACATAATATTACAGATAAATGATCTCAATATGCAAGTAGAATAGCTTAGCCACTTCGAGGGGGAAACCTCCAAACCATACAATAAGACTCAAATGCTCAATATGATGATTAACTACTCCTTACACAACCTATATATACCAGTCCTATGTTATGGCCAACACCAAGGCCGACCTATTAAACATATGAAAGCATAAATGAATAACATATGCAAAATGAAAGAGATTATGCAAGCCAAAGTACGGCACTACATATCCTAATATAAGCTATATGACTAAGGGCATAGCATGCCCCTCCCCTTTAAAGCAACATTATCCTCAATCGTTGAATAAGCCATGGATGTTGCTGTAAAAAACTTCATTCTCCCATGTTGCATCCTCAATATTCATATTCTTCCACTTGATCGGGTACTCAGTAATGACTCTGGTCCTCAATCTTTTGGTGTATGTCTGAAGAATACCTTTAGGTTCCAATATGATCCTTCCTTCCTCATCCAATTCAGGAAGCACTGACTAGGTGGAAATGTGTTGCCCGATAAATTTCTTCTAGGTAGGAAACATGGAATACTGGATGTATTTTACTTCCTTGAGGGAACTCCAGCTTATATGCCACACTACCAATTTTTTTGCAACACTTGGTAAGGACCATAATATTTAGGTGCAAATTATTATCATTCTTCTATTGTTCTAAGGATAACTTCTTATATGGTTACAACTGTAAAAAAATAAAGTCTCCCACTTCAAAATGTCTCTCACTACAATATTGATCAGCCTACTATTTCATATGGTTTTGTTGCATTGCCAAATTCTCTCTAAGACTAAAGAGTACCTTGTGCTAGTGTTGAATGTGATCTTCAATTGATCTCATCTTCGGTTTAACCTTCAAGCTAGAGATGAGTGATGGATGATGGTACTCGTAAAGTGCTAGAAATAGAGACTTTTTGGAGGAGGTATGAAATGAAGTATTATACCACCATTATGTAAGTGGCAACCATTCCACCCAACGTTCTTGTTTATCAGAAGTAAAACATCAAAGATATCCCTCCAAACATTTATTTACCACTTCAATTTTCCCATCAGATACTGAGGATGATAAGATGAACTTTGGGCAATTGGCTACCCAAACAAGAGAACAAATAATCCAAAAATTTACTTGTAAATATTGGATCTTGATCACTTACTATAACCCCCTTTAGGCGTGCCATGGAGCTTTTGAACTGTGTCCATAAATTTGACAACTTTACTAGCTATGAAAGGATGAGCCATGACACAAAAATGAGCATACTTGGTAAGTCTATCCATCACAATCATGATGAAAATTTTCCCTTCTCATTTAGGCAATCCTATGATGAAATCCATCGATACTTCTTCCCATTTCTTATTAGGAATACCAGACAAGGGTTGTAAGAGACTTGGTGTCTTAATGGTCTTGCCCTTATTACGTTGACACACCAAACATTTTGATACAAAATTTTGAACATTCCTTTCAACAAAAGTTCCCAAAAGAAATCTTTCTTAACTCTATGACAAATTTTTCAAGAACCCTGAATGGCTCATCCAAGTTGGAGAAGAATGGAGCTTCTGAAAGAATATTGTGTTTAAGTGTACAGTTCTTACAGCAAATAAAACTTATCTTTGTACCACAATGTATCATCCTTCCATATAAAATCATTCAGATATTCCACCCAATCATTTCTGGAGATTCTGAATAAGATTATGGGTTGTTGCATATTTCTATCATTCTACCCTTGCTTGATCCATCAATCTACCTTTGGTATAGAGATGCACATAACAATGCTTCTGTGGAATCATTTCCTAGATAGCGCATCAAAGACCACATTTTCCTTCCATTTCTTATAAATAATCTCAAAATCATAACCCAAAATCTCTGTGGCCCCATTTTTGTTGAATCTTCTGAAGATAATCATTGCTCAAAGAAGTATTTCAAACCTATCATGATCAATTTTTACCTTGAAGTGCCTACCTATCAAGTATTTTCTCCATTGTTTACTTGCATGTAATATTGCCACCATTTCCTTCTCATAGGTGACTTTGTTGAGTTTTGGGAGAGATGGAACCTCTCAAATGCACTTGGATAAAAAAAAATTCAGGTTTACACAGTACCTAGCTTTCCTTTCCTCATTCTAATTTCCTGAAGACATCAACATTCAATGCAGTGAATGTTTTTGAGAAATCTTTGCCAATACTGTAAAGTGATGAAGATTGGCCACCTTATCAAGTTAGACATTATCAAAATTTAGGGTTGTACATTCCAATGGAATTGATACACATCAATTTCTCCAATAATTTTGAGTGGTGTTGTTATAACCATATAAAATCTTGCGATAGGTTGTTAGAAGGTATGCCTACATTGAATTATTTCAATAAGGGTTCTTGGAGCCTTCCCAGCTGAGAGTAACTAGATCTTGTGAGGAATTAAACCTTGTACATTCATGAGAGGTAAATGGCCCAATCTCATTAGATCTTCATTAAATAGTTTCCTTCTTAGAAATATTTTCAAGAAAGATTATCAATATATTATCATTTTTGTGGACGTTTCCTACAGTACTGATATTTCAAACATGAATATTCTATGTGTATTTCTCTTCTGGTTTGTATGCGGCAATAGGAATGAGGAATATCATAATACCAATACATTCCTTAAAATGATCTAAATATGATTTCATCAAACTCAAATGAAAATGAGATTAAGGGTCAAGGAACCCCAAGGAAACTGGTATTCATAATTTATCTTGAGGAGTTTTGTGTCTTTGAACAGATTTTACTTTATAATCTAATTTGATGATACCACAACAAGGATTTAGTTTTGTAAATATAAATTGCACCATGCAATGTTCATCTAATAAATCATCAATTATAGGAAGACTCTCACTTATCGAGGGTAAGTGCACCAAGTTGGGGGGCCAAAAGGGGGTCTTAAGTGGACGCATTTTTCTAAAAAAAAAAACTTCAACTTGTACGAGTTTTTTGAAATAGTTACACTCAAAATTGGAAGATGTTGTAGAAATATGAATCGTAGAATTTTGAGTCTAGTTTCTAAGCTACTAAATTTTATTGAAAATGGATAAGTTTAAGTGGGTCAAACAACTAAAATACCAACAGATGCTCCTGTTTTTGTTAAAAAACATAATAGAGTGACTTTCGTGCCCCCCACCATTTTTTGAGCACCATTTAGTATTTTTGAAAACCCTTTGGTAGAAAGATAGCTAGGAGCATCTAGTTTGGGCTCCATTTATTTTAGATTTTTTTAGCGATTATTTTTTTTTATGATTTTTCTAGTACAAAAATTTTATGTTTTGAAAAATAACGGAGCTCTGACCGTGCCCCCCCCCCTAACTACCTCAAAAAATATCAAAAATTAGATTTTTTTTTAATATGTATAGAATTATGCCTAGTTTGGGCTAGTATAATTTTTTTAAATTTCGATCACCCAAAAAAAGATACACCATGAAAGATAGACATATTTACACTTCAAAAAATAGCTATAAAAAGGCATAGTTAGAAAATAAATAATATGGAAACCTTATATTAGTCAGAAAATTTGAAAAATTATATTTTTAGAAAGAAGAGACTCTGCTCTACGTCGTGGTATAATTTTTTTTAAAATGGATCGATTGTTTTATTTTGATTTATCATAGAGGAAGTGGCATTTTTACATTTTCTTGTAAAAACACATTGTTTGTTGTGTTTGTGCAGGTCCATGCCTCAGGCTTGGGGATCCAAACCGGATCCCAAGCCTTGAGGCATGGCTTGGGAAAAGAGAAAATGTAAAACGCGTATGCGTTACATAACGTGTACGCTTTCTGTGTAGTATAAACATAACTTATACGTACATTTATTTTGTGTAGTATATAACTAGCATAGCTCTATACGCGTTTATTGTGTAGTATAAAGCATTATGTATGCTTTTGACATGCTTCTATTTACATAAATAAATGTTATAAGTTTTTCAAGTATACATTTATTTAGAATATTTTATTATTTCTTATACTTTAAATTTATTTATGTAAATATAAGAAATTAGGGTCACTCTGCACCTTATGGAATTAGTCTCACAGCTCCATGAGTCATGGTTTAGGAGATAGTTTTTTAAAGTATAATCTGGTCAGTACATAGGTAATTTTTCAGGATTTCAACATTCAGCCTAAATATTTTAGCATTTAACTTCTACAATCGAAACCCTAAACCATAGGCCATAAACCTAAACACTAAACTGTAAAAAGCCCTAAACCCTAAACCCTAAACCTTTAACCATGATCCCTAAACCCTAAATCCTAAACCCTAAACCTTAAACATTTGGCCCTTACCCGTGAGCCCTAAACCATGAGCCTTAAGCCCTAAGCCCTAAGCCCTAAGCCCTAAACCCTAAACCATGAACCATGAGCCCTAAATGCTAAACCCTAAACCCTGAACCGTAAAAACTAAATCCTAAACCCTAAACCCTGACCCCTAAACCCTAAACCTTAAACACCAAATCCTAAACCCTAAACCCTAAGCCTTGAACCCTACACCCTTATCCCTAAGCCCTAAAATCTAAACCCTAAACCCTAGACCATATACCCTAAGCCCTAAGCCCTAAACTCTAAACCCTAAACCCTAAACCCTAAACCCTAAACCCTAAACCTTAAGCCCTAAACCATAAACCCTAAACCTTAATCCCTAAACATTAAATCTTAAACCCTAAACCCTGAACCATAAACCCTAAAACCTAAATCGTAAACCATAAACCCTTATCCCTAAACACTAAATTCTTAACCCTAAACCCTAAACCCTAACCTTAAATCCCTAAACCTCGAACTGTAAACCCTAACCATAAACACTAAACCCTAAACCTAAAACCTAAAATTCTAAACCTTGAACCCTAAACCTTGAACCCTAAACCATGAGCCCTAAACCCTAAACCCTAAACCCCAAAGTTCATATTTCATCAATATTTCCTAGTCTCGTGCCTAGAACCATCATTGAGTCTGCGTATAGAACTACCTTGTTTATGAGAGGTGGGACAAGTAACTAAATGGATATGACATCTACCTTGTGCCTTGTAATGCATATATTACACATCTCTTCCAAACTTGTTTCTCCCCACATATACTTGCGCTCTTGAATGTAAATTTATTCACACTCTGAAACAAATTTCACATTTCTCATATTTCCATGTATGGTATTATGTAAGCCAGGATGACCCATTGGAAGCTGGAAAAAATAACCATCACAACACAAAAATTAATCTTAAAGGAAACAAAAGAAACATAGAGAATATATCAATGCAGAGGTGTAGGATCATAATTGAATTTCCTGTAGTATCCTCTCCTCTAGAGAAAGATAAAGTTCAAGTGTTCTACTAGAATGGATAGTAAATTTGACAGAACTTCCTAAAGTGTTCAAAATAAGCATAGAAACAGGGGAATGGCTAAGAACACTAAGGGGTTATCAATCACCTAGTAAATATTTCTTGTTTAGTTCTAAATGGGAGTCACCTGGCCTACGACTTAGTGACCTTCCATTCATTGATAATTCCTTATATGATAAACCCATGGATTTTTTCAAAATCGCTTGAACAAAAAGATAGGGTAGTCATCAATCCTAGTGAAGGGTGTGATGTGATTTCCAAGCAACTTGAAATTCATATAGATTTAGAGGTCATAACACGAATTTACAAATATCTCTATCATTATAAATGGAAGCCAAGTAACAGTGTCTCCCTGTACATCCAAGGATTGAGGACTACTGGGGTCTTTGGAAGGATTAGACAATCAGAAATATGACATTTCCCTCCTTCAAAATATCAACAGATGAAAAACATCAAATTTTGATGACTCTCTTTGAATGTTCTGCCTACAAATTCGATGAACCCTTAACTCTGTGACCTAAACCCTTAACCCTCAACCATGAGACCTAAACCCTAAACTATAAACCCTAAACCCTAAAACCAAAATAATAAATCCTAAACCCTAAACACTAAATACTAAACCCTAAAACCTAAACCCTAAACCCATAACCCTAAACCCTTGACCCTGGACCCTAAACCCTAAGCCCTAAGCCCTAAATACTAAATTCATAGCCCCAAGCTCTAACCCCCAAACCTTAAACCAATAACTCTGAACCCTAAACCTTAAGCCATAAACCATGAACCATGAACCCTAAACCCTAATCCCTAAACCATAAACCCTAAACCTTAAGCCTTGAACCCTACACCCTAATCCTTGAGCCCTAAACCCTAAACCCGTAACCCCTAAACCTTAAACCCATAACTATGAACCCCAAACCTCGAGTCATAAACCTTAAACCATGCACCCTAACCCCTAAACCCTAAGTAAATTATAAACCCTTAAACCTAAATGCACCCTAAAACCTAAACCCTAAAGGTCCCTAAATCCTAAACCATAAACCCTAAACCATAAACCATAAACCCTAAACCCTAAACTCTCAACCCCAAGTCTAAACCCTAAAAAGCACTAAACCCTAAACCCTAAGGCCTAAACACTAAATAAACCCTAAACTCTGTGACTTAAACCTCTCACCCTAAAACCTAAACCCTAAACCTCTAAACCCTAAACCCTAACCCTCTAAACCCTAAACCCTAAACCCTAACCTTTAAACCCTAAACCCTAAACCCTAAACCCTAAACCCTCCTCAACCCTAAACCTAAACCCTAAAACCCTAAACCCTAAACCCTTAAACTCTAAACCCTAAACCCTCAACCCTGAACCCTAAACCCTAAACCTGAACCCTTAAACCTTAAACCCTAAACATGACCTTTCCCTAAACCCTAAACCCTGAACCTAAACCCTAAATCCTCAACCCTAAACCTTAAACCCTAACTCCTAAACCCTAAATCGTAAACCCTAAATCCTCAACCCTAAACCCTAAACCCTAAACCCTAAACCTTATACCATAAACCCTAAGCCCTAAACCCTAAACTCTAAGCCCTAAATCCTAAACCCTAAACCCTAAAACCTAAACCTTAACCCCTAAACCCTAAACCTTGAGCCCTAAACCCTAAACCCTAAGCCCTAAACCCTAGGCCCTAAGCCATAAGCCCTAAGCCAAAACCCTAAACCTTGAACCCTCAAACATAAACCCTTAACCCTAAACCCTAAAAACTAAACCTAAACCTTGAACCTTGAACCCTCAACTCTCAACCATAAACAATAATCCCTAAACCCTAAACCCTGAACCTTGAGCCATAAACCCTAAACCCTCAACCTTGACCCCTAAACCCTAAACCTTGAACCTTGATCCCTAAACCCTTAACCCTAAGCCATAAACCCAAAAATCTTAACCCTAAACCATAAACCCTAAACCATGAACCCTAAGCCTTGAGCCTTAAACCCTAAACCCTAAAATCTGAACTATGAACCTTAAACACTAAACCTTAAACCCTAAACTCTAAACCTTGAGTCCTAAACCCTTAGCCCTAAACCCTAAACCCTGAGCCCTAAATCCTAAAGCCTAAATCATAAACCCTCACCCAAAGGAAAGTCCTAAAAAGATCATTCAACATGTTTCAATGTGTAGGGAATAATGTTTAAGGTGATCGATCAACTCATTTAGTTTTTATGAGAGACTACTTCCTTCGAAGGCCTATTTTTGGCCATTTTGTAGTTAATTGAACACCCTTCATAACAAGCTAAAATGAGCTAGTCATATCACCGAGTTATCAAGGGCCATTATTTGTGAAGTATTAAGGCATCATTTTGTTATCCTATAAAATTTACAAGGGCAATTTTACAGGTAATCATACCAAATTTTGTTTCCCTTCCCTGCCAAGGTCCCCTAGCATTTGGAATGGCATAAAATCCCTTTCCGAAAAATCTAGTTTTCTGAACTTAGTCATTTTATCCTTTTTTGGTTGGGCACAGATTTTATTCATGCAACATCAAATAAATTTGTGCCCGCTTCTTTTCCTTTGGCGCATCCTTTGGAGTGTCGACATTCCAAATGTTGCACCTTCCCATGATGCGCCTTTCAAACCTACGCCGAGATGCATGCGCCACCTTGTTGACATTAAAATTGTTGCGCCCCTGAATGGTGCGCCAAAGTGCTAAAAAGGTAATGTTGACAGTCCTAAATCCGCACCAATGGCGTAAATATTTTGGTGTTGTCATCTATTTTGGTGCGCCTTACATAAAATTTGGTGGCGCATTTATTACACCTTTTGCTATAAATAGGCACATCCAACCTGTCATTTTCATGATTGAAAAAATGTGAATACAGGTTATTCCTCTGCATTTGTCAGTGCTCCCGTTAGCCCTGCGTATCATTTCTTCAAATCCTATATATTCCTGGTAAGTGGTCCTTGCTCTTCTTGTAGTATGACATTTGGAAGATGAGTAAAGTAAATGTGGGATTTTTTGTATCAGATTTCATGGGTAGTGTTATCCAAATATGTTTCAACAAGACTCATTTTGTGCTTCTAACTACTCTCATTAGGAGGACATGACAATCTTAGTGCCTCAGTCAATTTTTTTTATTTTCAGGCACTCAAGAACCTTCATGGAAATGGCTACCATTGGATAGAGCTCTTTCTTAGCATAACAACATGGGAAAGGATAAGAGTTTTCATGGGTTATCACTCACATAGTAAATCTTTCTTAAGTTATGGCTCGGTGGAGTTTTTTGGAAAAGTTATTTCCCTTGAAAGGCCCACGGCTCAAAGAGATGCTTCTATTCACGTGGCACCTAGAGTGGCTTCTAGTGCAGGGAAACTTTTGGAAAATTTTCAAAAGTGACTTAAAAAAGGTGCAGGGGTAGTCATTCGAATTTTTGCCTAGCCGAAGGCAGTGATTTGGTCCTGTTTTGACCTAAACAACTTCAAATCGCCATATCTTTCGATCCAGAGTTCAGTTTTTTGCCTTATTTATATCAATGGAAAGTTGGTACAAATTCTCTACAAGATTCCGGGGTCATTGTTATGAATTTTGGTGGAGTTTGGATCCTGATAAAATTAAGATGACTCCTCTAGCACGTGGTCATGGTACAGAAATGACATTTCAACCACCGTGTTTTGGTTCCCCGTTAATGGCTCGCATTCTCTAGCCCATCAGAATGGTTATAAAATGTCAGGGAATGGGTCTGTCAAGGCACCCATGCTGTTTTGATGGAATTTTGGTCAATGGTTGAACCCCTTGCATGTTTTCCTGTGTTTCTTGGGCATGGGGTTGTGGTTATGCACTGTGCAACATCAGAATGAGTTCATTTGGCACAAGGAGAAACATTTCTATTCAGCTTTGGCAACGTCCCTTTGGAGTGTTCGGCAGAATTTGTGAAGAAATTTTACCTTTGCATGTAATGCAGCACCTTTTCTTGCCTCTGGATCCGAGGTGTAATGTGCCACCTGTATTAGATCATTAAGATTGTTGCGCCCCTGAATCTGTGAGCCAAAGATCCTTAAATCCTTTCATATATCGATCATTGCTTTCTTGAATCTTTCATGCCACATGGCGTGAGATATTTGTGCATGTTTTGTGTTGTGTGCGCCTTATGGATTGTGTATTTCATGCAGCATCAGGTGTCTAAATTACACTCTTTTGATGCATAAACCTATTAGCATTCCGTTCTTTCTTTTTTGCATTCGATTGAATCTCTGTCTCCTTAGAATTTAGAGTAGATTTGGTTTATTCCTCTGCACATTGTGCAAGTGAAATAGCTGATCAGCCCTGTTGAGGAACTTTTTCCTCGTATTTGGACCCCACTTCATTTTCTCCCAGCTTATATATTCCTGGTAAGTGGCCCTTGCTCTTCTTGTGGTTTTGTTGTGGTTTCATTGTTGTTTTTGAGAGGGTTGATTATTTAAAAACAAAGAAAATGAACCTAAGAAGTAAAACAACCTCCATCCCGTTCTTCAAAATCGACCCACTTTCAAACGATTTTGCCCTCCTTCCAAATTTTCTAGCCTGGAGGGCCTTGTCTCACAAATGAATCCCTGTCCCTCTTTTCCTCTTTTCCCCTCACTGTCAAAATCTGGGTTGGAAGAGTTTAAGCCACAAAAACCTGTCAAAAGAGGGAAAATCCCTAAAAAGTTATCAGGACACAACTTTCCTTTGGCGCAAACGCCATCACTGTTGCACAAAACATAGTCGCGCCAAAGGGGCGCACTGTCCCCGCTTGCAACATGCATCTTTCCTGCGCCTTATAAAATTCTCAACCCTTTTCCAGCTACACCAACATCTGAATGTCATGCAGCACGCCATGCCAAAAGCTAAAACACTGGCACACCTTAACTCAATGATGCACCATTTGAGCCTGCACCCCTTGGCACACCATAATGTTATGCAACATGTACCCTATTTGTGCCAATGGTGCACCCTGCAGCCTTGCAACACCAAAATAATCTGCGCCTGTTCAAAACCCTTCATATGGCACAGGCGCACATCCTTTGACACCAACACTGAATGTTATGTGTAGTATTTATGCGCCCTGTACCCCTTTGCATTGTTTTCTTCCATGCAACACTCTCTAGTAGTGTGCCTTGCTTTTCTGACCCTGCAGCCTGTAATAGAATTGTGCCTTTGCCTAGAGGCTTGTAAATTGATAAGTTTTCATTCTGTAAAGCTTTAATGGACGATCTAACAACTAACATGGCTCTTCTGTGATGGACTTCCCTGCTTCTTCTTGCAGATCAGCAATTGAACTCAGATACACACATGTCTTCATCGAGTAAAAAGCCAACCAAGTCAAAGGGTAAAGCCAAACTCACAGAAGAAGAAATGAAGTACAAATACCAAAGGGTCAGGATGCCCGAGTCCCTTGCAGAGTGTGACTTGGACATCAGGGATTCAGAACTTGGTCACATTGATATGGAGGACTTCTGGGCCAGAACCAGAAAGGTCACAGGTAGTCTGTGGATGGACAAATTGGTGGGTAGTGGTTTACATTTCGCTGGGGGAATTCCTGTGAGTGCGGTAAATAATGAATTCATGATGGTGGTGGTCCGCTGCTATAATAAGGACACAAGATGTGTCGAGAATGAGAAGGGCGAGGTTATAATCAACCTCACTGCCAGGCACTTTGAAATCATGTTGGGTATCCCCCACCACCGGCACTTTGTGGCAATAAGCCAAGAAGACTGCATAAAAGCATGGGATGAAAATGAGGACAAATGCATGCAACTTATGAATGAAGTATACCTGAAGAACAAGAAGGTGATAACCAGGTGGCCGCAAGTTATTCATCGTAGCGACTTCTCAGAGGAGCTGAGTGACACCATCACCTTCCTGAGTAGGGTGTTTGGGCTTCCTGATGCCCATTACTTTCACAAATGGATGCTCAGATATTTGGAAACAATGAGCAAAAATGTTCCTGATCAACGTTTTGAATGGGCGGAGATCATCAAGCAGACACTATCTCCGAGTAGCTTCAACAACTCTCAACAACGGGGAGGTTCTACATGAACTCCTACGTGGTATACGCTGCTGCCTCAGAAAGAGACTATCCAGCACTAAGTCGATGCGGGGTGTGGCCCCAAGTAAAAATATATGAGTATTATCCAGAGTTGAGACTGGAAAACAACATCCCTCAGTTCAACAAAGATCAATGATGCCTTCTTCTACGAGCATCATCTACCTCTTGAGGCCCAATATGACTCACGGTCAGATGACCAAGAGTGTGGTTACTACCACAGAGAAGTGGGGGGCGTTATTTACATGCAATTCCCCACTTTCACTTATCTCAGAGCTGCCAACTTCTTGGGGGAGCCCACCAAGTTACCAAGGTATGTGGGACCCAAGTTGATCCTATTGGAGCTATCCAGGAAACTTATCACATACCATGAGAAGTGCCTAAAAAGAAAGAAGGGTGGAACTCCTTTCCCCCTCACAGTGGGTAGGTACACCTGCACTTCTCACACCAAAGCCTGGGAAATGTTTGCAGAGTTGGAATTGCTCAACTTGAAACACAATTTCCCAGCAAGGCCGACCTTTGATCCTCACAATTACCTTCCAAGGGAAAAGCTTGATCTAATTCACATCCCATAGATCGAAGGATATCTATATCGACCTGTATCATGAGGTCGAGCTCAGAAGAAAGGATCACTCCCGCCTGGCCCTGGCAGAAATCATCCAATATGGTGTGGCCATTGTCCCGAAAGGTTTCCAAATGACTGATCAAGAAGTTGATCAGGTCTATCTAGATACGGATGGGACAATTGGCCATTTACGAAGATAGAAAGAATAAAGGCACCTCAGACTATTGAGGAAAGGGTTAAAGGCACTCTGCAGCGCACAAAGCATTGGTGCAGGAAGAACGGCCTCATCTACCTTGGGGTAGACTTCACCACGTCTCCTTTGGGTGATGCACCTGCTAAGCCAAAACACTTGCCAAAGGGCAAAGGCAAAGACAAAGAGGGAGAATCAAGCGCTGCTCAGGAGCAAACTCTCGAGAGTCCTCCTTCCGCCACCCAAGAGTAGGTAGTAAGCCTGGTCTCCCTAGAAGAAGAAGAGGCGGTAAGTGTTCCAACAGGCACATCCACTCAGGATGTTGCCACTACTGTAACTATTGAAGTTCCCACCATCCCATCTTCCACTCCTCCTTCCCCTCCTCACGTCACTCAAACAACCACTCCTTTGGTTGTGTCTTCTCCCCCATCTTCTACTGTTCCCCCTTCCTCTTCCTCCATCTTCTCTTCCCTCGTGGATCTGTCCCCTAGCATTTCTTCTCTCATCTCTCAGATCCCTTCCACCCCCACGGTTTCCTCTCCTGCAGTGACTCCTACCCCTGTGAGCATTGGGGGGTTGACTGCTTTAACAATGCCGCCACTGAGCGTCTCAACACATTTCCCCGAGTTCACTGTGGTTGCTCCGTCTTCACCTATGTTCCCTCTTCTTCCTCTGGTCCCACTCCCTTAAGTCCTAGAATGGATCTCCAAGCACCTGAGCCAGCATAAGAGGAAAGTCCCCATTGCACCTATGGACTTCTCCGTCATCCCAACAAAAGGAGCTAAGAAGTAAAAATCCCATAACCCGCTTCTCTCAGAGCGCTTCAGGTGAAAGGGTTATGGAGATCACATACCCTGATCCCACAAAGGATAAAAAGGATCTGTCTCCTACAGATTATACAGTGACACAGGTCACGATGGAACATCCTCAGAAAGCCTGCAGGGAGAGGCCTTATCTACAGTGGATGCCCTTTGCAAAAAGCTTCAAGAAGAAAAGGAAGAGAAGAGGATACTAAAAGAACAAAACAAACATCTTCTCCAAGCCCTGCAGAAAATGGGCAGTGCACCTCCTACAACTGCCACTAAAACTCCTGAAACCCTTAGTCAGGAAAAGATAAATGAATATGCCAAGATTGGTGAGCAAGGTATGGCAGTATCCACCTGGAGAGACCAGATCCTCAAGGATAGTGAGGAAGTAATTGTAAAGTTCACAGAGCTGTATCAGAATATTGATCAGGCTAACAAGGAACTCTAGGCAGATTGCAGGACCTATCTCCAAAGAGTTGGACCATGCTAGGTTACAACATGAGACATTCCAAAAGATGCTCGACTACTCAGTGATGATTTAGTAAAATTTGGCGTCTTCGATCACCCAAGAGTACCTAAAAAATTCCTCGCTGCTTTGGACTATCGGGTTGACTAGATGGAATTCGTCTTGGAGAAAATTGATAAAATCAAGGAGGAAGCCTTGGATGCAATGCATCAAAAGGAGCAGATCATCCTAAGGATTTCCCTGGGCTTTCTCACCCCATCATATGCCTTGAGGAAGGCAGATGAAACTATTCTAGATCTTCAAGGAGATATCGTCACAAGGTTTAGGGCCAGAGGCCACTTTTGACGCAGAATCTATCAACAACCTTTGGCCTGCTCGTGATTTTGTTGGATACTTGATGGAGGTAGGTAATGAATACTTCAAGCTCCTAAAGAGACTCAGAGATGAACGGGAGACTTGTGAAGGTCATCAGCGATCACACCAAGGGTCCTGCTCAGGATCAACTTCAACCGATGATTAGCAAGTTCATGGAGTACCGTGCTCAATTTCACATTTCCTCTCCTGAGCAGAAGCAAGATACTCCTTTCTAGCAAAGGGATGATGAATGAATAGGCTTCTTCCTCTAGGATTGTTCCCATTTTTGTAAATTATTTAAAATTATGTTGGCACAAATGATGACATCATCCATGTTGCACCATGGGATGTTGTCATCCACCAAATTGCCCCAAGTCAACAGTTGACGTTAGATATTTTGTAAATATTTTTGTAATTAGTTGTTGGTTTCTTTTTGCCTTCGTTCTCCTTCTCCTTCTATATATACTTGGATACTTGTTGTATTCAAGGGGTGAACATTTTTTAGATGAAAAATAGAAGTGAGAAGAAAAGGCTATGTACTTTTTGTAATAGAAAAATATTAATACAGAAATTAAGACTTTGTGCTCAATGGATGTGTTATGTGCATTAGATCTTTCTTAAGTTAGATCTATGTTTTTTTCTGTCAGATCTATCTCTACTTTTTGTCATTTGTTCATCAGTATTGCTTTGTTGTTTATGCAAGTAGGTTTGGCTCTGTTTACTACCAGCCCAAAACATAAACCCTCTGACCTTTCTGCTTTGGAATTCATTTCTTTTCTCCCTTCAGATCTATCCTATCTCCTTCCTTCCCTTCGTTCCTTTCTGTTCACAGTTGGAAATACCCCTACTGGGATGAGATCCCAAACCCCCTTGAAGGCAGAATACTATAAGACTTGCACAAATTCCTGCTGGTAGAATAGCAATAAACCAGTTTTTCTTTGTTGTCTCAAAGAGGGGCTATGCCCTGCACACTGTTGGCTCGTCTATCCATAGATCTGCCCACCCGACAGATTTTCGGACCAACAGGGTTGGAGCTTTGGAGAGAGAATGTGAGCATCCATGGGAATTATGTCCAAAAATAGGGCAATTTGCTTTTTCATACAAAATTTTAGAGTAGTCAAGAGGTTAGGGGATGGTCAAGTTTATAAAATGGTAATTGCCACTAAATGTTTCTTCACCAAGATTCAATACCATATCCAAGTGTCACTTGATGCAAGGATCAAAACTTGGTAAGATTTGTCAACAAGAAGTATCTTTCAAAAAATAGTATCTGTTAGATTACTCACCTTAAGGACCATGGCAGTGGGCTTAGTAACAATTACCTACATTTCAGGGTCCAAATGAAAGTTGCAGTGCATTGTGCGGAACAATCCTCTATCTCAAAGTGACAGGTTCTTTTTAGGTAAGAAGTAGGAGCAATAAATAAATGTAGAATCTTAATGTAGTCACGAATAAAGTGAATGGAATAGAACAGAATTCAAAGTGTGAATTAGTACCTTTCCAAGCTTGTGGTGATGAAGCCAATTGCAAATGATTCCATAGAAGGTGCAAAGAACTTTAAGATGGGTAGAAGTAGTGACTAGTGGATCTTTCCCATCAACAATGATCGATCTACAATTATAGGAACCTTGACATCCTTTTCTAATTTGTTTAACTCCCAAAATGGCCGACCACCTGAAAATGAGGTTACTGAGCCCATTAAGTTTTAATAAATTCTTGGGGTTATACACTTTTGGAGTTCCTTTACGTAGACCACTTCCATAAAAGAGACCCTAATAATTTATCGAATGTGGGAAATTCTAAAGTAAATGAAATAATAACAAGTACAAATGGTCATCAAAGATGAAGATTTTAGTACTTTCACTAAGAACCTTCTACAAGTAGTATGAAACTCGTGATTAAATTATCCAAAAATGATTTTGTACTAAATCTAAAAGACACTGATATGCGTAATGGTTTATGATTCCCAAGTCAAAGGCTCGAAATTATAAACAAAAGCACTTTTAGTGAAAAGCATAGCACATAACAAAAAAGTTATTCTCAATGTTTGTCCATTTTTATGTACAATTTCTTCATAAGCATCAATACAAGGAGTTTCCAGCCTCTCTTTGATAATGTACTTTTTGAATTCTTTGTAAAGTCTAAATTACATGTGGTGCTGAATTCCAAACAAAAGTGGAGTTCCTCAATTTGGTGCATGTATAAGCTTCTCTAGATCCTGCACAGGACATAATTTACTATTTCTAGCATTAAAGTCATCCACCTACTTCATATCTCACTCCCTCCCCTGCACATATGAAGAAATCCATAAGGCCTGCATGATATCTGCAAAGGTTTTGATTACACAGGAATTAGGTGGAGTGACCTGCTTGATCTCTTTCAAAGGCAATCCTCTAGGGTTTGAAGAAAATGCCACAAGTTGACTCTACAACCTTCATAAATATATGGCGTGCTACCATCAGTTTAGTAAAGGTTCCACTTCCATGGACTGGAAAAATGCGCTATGCTACAAAAACTTTTTCCCCAAAAAATTTTCTCGCCAAGAATTTTGGTGCCCATCTGGTGTAAACTAGATCTACACCTGAAAATTTGACAACATAGTTGGTCTTAAATGTTAAATACTATAAATCAAATATTTACCCTCATAATGAAAGCGCATCATAATTCCTAGAAATTTAGCTCTGTTGATGCCCAGAGTATGTCAAGTCAAACGAATCACCTAAGATAATATCATATCCACCCATGGGAATAGAAAACATTGTAGATTCCAATGTGTAAGTACCCATCATAATTATGATTTTATAGCATTTACTAAACATTAGACTCTGCCACCATCTGTGATCATTACTTGATTTATGGGTGTTTAGATGAAATCCCCTTTTAGCCTTATTGTTCTTATGATTGATGAAATTAGAGTGCTCCCTGCTTCAATCAATATTGCACCTGTTTCAATTTCTTAAGATAACCCCCGATGAAGGGTTTTTGGAGTATTAAGGGGGGATAAATCAGGGCATGAGATAGTGGGTTACAAATCTTTAGAAGAAGCCTCTAATTTTTCCACTTCCTTGTTTGATGTTTCATTGAATTCTTCCTCATCATCGGAAGAATGTAGAATGGAGATTTTTTCTATAGAAAAGAATCCTTATGATTTGGTACCATATTTGTTGTCATAGTTAAATTAGCTCTTTTATGTTAGTGAGGATTTCCTTCTGCTTGAAGAAAATTGTCCATTGTAGTCTACATGAGATAGATAAGTAGGCATTTCAAAAACCTTAAGTGGATTAAACATGCTCACCTCATTCTAATTTAGTCCTTGAAATCCAATGATAAGAAATAGGTAAAATTGATAGATTACTCTTTTGTAATATCCTCCACACAAGGAATTATTTTGTAATAGGTGATAAGAATAACTCCTTTACCAAAATTTTGTAACTTTAATAATGTGGCTAAAGTAATCTCTAGACATAATAGAACTATATTATAATTGAAGCTCTTCAGTCAAATTTCCATGTGACACTTAAACATTCTTTATCCTTTGACAAAGAACCAATGATACCTGAAATCAACTTGTTTAGGTTAACTAGATGAAAGTCATGATTGCCATGGATCACTCTCAAATTTTTCCACATCTATCTGATGGGTTCAAATGAGATATTCCACTGGATGTCTCCAAGTGAGCAGATCCTATCCATCGAATTCTGCATTTCTATGATTATGGAAAAGTCACCCACCATTGGAAGAGGAGATCCACCTCTCAAATATGTAATATGGAACACCTTCATTGAAGTCATTTGGACTATGTGACATTTCCAGAGGAAATATACTGGAATACAGGATTTTTGTTTGTAATGGATGAGTCCATTCCTGCTTCACCTATGACTTGACTATATGTCATAGAGTTCACCACCTAAGGTTACCAACTCATTGAAGAAGCTCCCCAATAACATCCACTCACCATATTCAAATTTTCATTTCCTAAAGTTAATGAATACTTTCTGGAATGTGCCAAGACTAGTGAAGATTCTAAATCCACCAACATATTCCTAATTTGGCTTCAGCCTACCTAAAGATTTTCTTGAAGTCTTTCACGACTTGACGACACTCTGACCATTGATCCTTCTCAGTCATGCATAAGACGATTCATTGAAGACACTCGGGGTAGATGACAATAGAAAAAAAACTATTCTTGTTTCTAGGATTTCATATCACATTTACTCTTTGATGCTTCAGATCTCAATTTTTCCAAAGCCATTAGAATGTATTATATTTTCAATGGTATTCCTCACCTAAGCAGTCATCTTGATGCTATGATTCCACTTGATGAGTTGATGTATCACTATCCATTAGAACTTCAATACTTGATCACTCACTTGGTATGTCATGTTCATATATTCTTCCCACACATATTGACATGGTCCCACACTACCCTATGATTTCCTAGTTGTCATACTGTTCAATATGGTGGATACTGAGAGTTATCATATCTATAAATGTGTCCTGAATCACATGTATCTATGGTTTTCACACAATAAAGATCTAAGTTGTTGGGAATTTGGGACTGCGAAATAGTGCTATGATTTAATAACAAACAAAATCATGCACACAGGATCTAAACAATTCCCCAAAATCTACAGAAGTGGAAGTATAAACTAGAATAATCTAAATCAAAATAAAGTACACACGCATAACACAACATGTACCGTGGTTCACATAATGTGGGTTATTTCCACCAAAGATAGAGATCTCATATATATAATACAACAAGAGTACAAACCAAATCTTCAATACAAGAGTATAATGCATCTCTCCAAGAGTATCTCCTATCCTCCAGATCTCTAAACAGATCTCCATGAGTGCACTAAAACTGTGCCTCCAAACACCACAAGAAGATCTCACATAACCAAAAACTCCTACATCTCTGAAACTGCTGCCAAGTTCTCTGTGGATCTGCAAACAAGACCTCTCACATGGGTCTACCATATGTCACATAACTATGAATGTGCACCAAGAAGTAAGTTTGTCTCTCCATCACTGCATAACCTGTGCAAACATGAAGACAACCTCCTCTACAATATCTAGATCTACATGGATCAACAATACAATATGATCTCATGGATCTACAATACAAGACTAGATCTACATAGATCTATAATACAAGATCTCACCAACATGTGGATCTACAAGAAGAAACTCTATGTGCTTTGCATACTATGCAAGCCATTACAATGAGACAATAAATATACAAAGGAAATACAGTAGAATATGTTACCCTCTTCTCACCATTCAGATGTACCTGCTATTTCCTTCTGTCCAGCTTCTCTCCATGGAGACTATGTCTTCATGTAACATGTTATTTCTTTCTCTTCTTCTTCTTCTTTGTCTTCATCCTCTCAATCTAGGAAAATTAAGGATCTAATTCAATCCTTCTCTTGATTCACTTTCTAAACCCTATCTTTTATGCTTATATAGTCATTTATAAACTTAGGGCACTTAGCCATGCAATTACATTTAATAAATCTACTTTAATGCTAAAAATAGATTTAATTTCCGAGAGTTAATTAAAACTTTCTCACACAGGTAATTGTCGTTGGTTAACCCTGACCAACACCGGTTATGCCCTGACTAATGCCAGTTAGCCCTGACTGACGCCGATTACTATTAGAACCAGTAACATGTAAAACATGCAATCTTTGAAGCAATTCAGCTCCACAACCTAACAGTTGTGTCATTTACATTGAAAACTAGTCTCTTGTACTTATATATGTATGTTGTCAGTCTGGTCATCTTGTGTGTCAAGCCAGTGTCTTGAAGGTCTTGTTGTGCATCATGGGTTGAAAATGTTGTGTATGGTCCTCTGAGTTATCTTGATCGTGAATTAAAGGTGATTAAGTCCTACTTGATCAGTGAGATCTCAAATAGTTTGACCGAGACACTGTTACAGTTAAGAAAGCACAGTTTCAGGGTTTCTACAAGTAAAAATGAAGGCTACAAGTATGAATCATGGTGTTTCATGATTTCTATATGTTTGTGAAGGTTTTTCTAATGCTTGAGTATGTAATTACAAGGATCTTTTGCTTGTGTGAAGATGATATGGGTTAAATGCATCAAAAAATACTACTTCACTGCCCCTTGACTATGTTTTCTCAGTCCTTAAAAGTGGTATAGATGGAAAATCAAGTTTGAGTAGTCACATGATTGAATTTTGGCCTAATTTTTTGTGCAAATAATCTAGACTCGTGTGGCTAAAGGATGAAGGTGGTTTGGAGCTCAAGGTATGTATACAATTTCAGCTATATATGACAGAGTTGAAAAATTGCTTGAAGTGCACAGTGATGAGGGTTTAACGGTCAAAAGTCTACCCCTTTGTTCCTTCATGATTTTTCAAGGTATTCAATATGTTCTATTAGTTTAAGGAGTCCTCAGAAGTTATATGATGAGTCTCTTATGTTTTTGCAAAGTGGTAAAGAAGTTCTAATTGTGTTCTCCATGGATAATGTAAAAATGGTGATCTTACTGTACAGTGGAAGGGGGTTACTCCTTCTCAGGTATGAATTTTGTTTGTTCTCCACTTGGTATGATGATTAATTAATCCATGATGCTCTTATAGTGTCTCAATATTGTTGAGAGTTCATATTCTATTGTCATTCAATTGATAAGGGCTTGTGAAGGTTTGTTGTTGCTCATATGAGGTGTATGAAGACCTACAGGTCTAGAGGACAAAATTGTGTGAGTATAGTGGTATGATAGGTTTATTAAAAGTTCAATGCTATTATGAGAGGTATGTTCACTCATATATTCATGATTTTCAATTCAATAATGAATGAAGGTGGTCTATGTTACTTGTCAAGGCTTGAGAATGTGTTGTTGCTCCATAAATGCACTCTACAGGCCTGTAGAAATAATGTTTCTTGGGTAATACAGTGTAAAAATGAAAGTGCTCAATTCTGGTTTGATAATTTTTCATGTATGTATGTATGTAGTCAATGCATCTTATAACTGAAATGATCAAGTTTTAGTCTTAGAAAGTTGTGTCTTATGCTCCATGAAGGTACTAAGACATTTACAGTACTAAGATAAGAAACAATGACTAATATAAATGGTGTATTACTACTTCAAAGGATAGGGGGAGTGTTTATTAGCCTTCAATGCAAATGATTATAGGTATTCAAGAGCCTTAAGGTATGTTATTGTCCTCAAAATGGTGTAGTAATGATCATGTGATGGTCTCAGTCTCATAATAATGTGTTGAGCAAGAAATCAAGTTGCTCTTGATGTATATATGCTAATCATAGCATGGGGGTACTTGTTTGTTCAACCAAGGGAGTGATATGTTGCTCTCAAGATCATCCAAGATAAGGAAGTAGTGTTTACTCCTTGTTTAAGCTAGTGAAGGTATGTTTTGCCTTATCTCAGTTGGAAAAATGACTATGTAGAAGACTGAAAAAGTGTTTAGGATCTAGTTAAAGTTGTAAAGTTGATTTCAAGATAAAATTTCAAGGATTGATGGTCATTTTTGTGCTTAAGGTCTAGAAATAGGTGTCTTAAGGCCAAGCGGAGTATATTTCATGATCTCAAAAGCATGCTAATCTTGTAGTTAAGGATGTCAAAGTTGGTCTAAAAGGGACTAAAAACATTGTCTTTGGTCTCATTAGTTCATTGTATGGTATGAGGAGCAAACAAGAATGTGTATTAGTGTATCATGATTTAGGCCTGAAAGGTGAAGGCCTCATTAGAAAGGATGAATAATGATGAATGGCTAAATCATGATTATTCTAACATTATTGGCATGAATGAGGTGAATGATTTACAAGATATCCAAGACTGCTACAGTACCTTCAAGAAGGCATAAAATAGGGGTATAGGAGAAATTTGTATGTTTTGCATGCCTAGAGGATGAAAATGATGTTTTTTCCCCTACCAAGGTGATTTTATATTTTTTCATGAGTACTTGATGATGTTTTAGATGTTGAGATGCTCTTTCCAGGGGGAGCTTGGTTTTGCATGCTTGAAATGAGGCAAAATTAGATTTTGGAAAAAATCAAGAAAATGAGTCAAATTGAGACCTTTGGTTGATGTTTCAAACCAAATCATAAAGGTATGAAGCTGAAGAAGGTGAATGAGGTAAGCTACAGGTAAGCCTTTGTCATTAATGTAAAAAGGGGGAGAAGTTCAGGGTGTTTTCCATCAATGACAAAGGGGGAGATTGTTGGCATGGTGTCCTAGTAGGTGTTTTCATTGATGCAAAACCACATTAATAAAAAATTGAATTTTTTAGGATGATGTCATGATGTTTTTTATGGTGCTAACATTCTAGTTTAGATGTATATCACTACTACATTGGGATTCAATGATGCATGTTTTCTCTAGCAAGCCCTATACAGGTGCCTAAGAGGTGTTGCTTGGCAAGTGTGAGCTTCTTGGATGCTTGGGAAGCATGTTGACATGATGAATAACATGATTTGAGGGTTCTTGAGCACTCACAACAGTGGCATAGTGTAGGTACAGGTGTTTCTCCATGTTACAGGTGCTCATTAGGAGCAGGTATGTTTGCTTGGAGGTGTGACAGAGTGTATTGGAGCCATTTGAGCTCATGGATGCATGATATCAGGTGTATCATGGCATATGAGGTATGTTTGGGTCATTTTTAGAGGTTTCATGTTGAGTTATTGCATTATTTCAGTTGGCCCTAGTTGTTACTATGAGGATCTAACATGCAAACATAGGTAAGTCTTAGTGACTAGAGAGATTTGGCTATGGTGTTATCATTCTGATGATTAGAGATGTTATAGGGATGAGTGATGATGATGCTCTCAGAAAAATTTCAGGTTCCCATGTTGTGTATTTTGCCAGATATGACTGATTTTGTAAGACAGGGTCAAGAACAGGTGAAAATCAAGCTTGATGAACTTTTGATGCTCATTGTGAATAGTGTGATTTGCATGGGACCTTGTGGATTTCAAGGATGATTATAAGGTGATTTTATAAGGTTTCAAAAAAATAATAAGGTCATTTTATCATCATGTTTTTATGAACAAATGTTAAGAAGGTAAAGAGGTCTAAAACCCTAGTTAAACCCTAGCTAGGAGCAGTTTGCAGAGAATGAAGTATTGTGACCCAGTTTTGATTGAGTGAAAAATTAAGGATTTAATGTTGTAGAGGACTCCTCATTATTTCCATAAATGTATGGTTGAGGTCATGGTGATATGTGGGCCCCACCTAAAAATAGCAGTTTCTAGAGAAGAAGGTTTTAGGACAAGATGGTCCAAAGGAGTAGCATGAAAAATTGATGGTTCATGATTATGGGAGTTTTATTGATTTACATGGAGTTTTCAGGACAATATTCATACATTTCATGGTGTTTTGAGGCTCAAATAGGTTGATTGGTCAAAGGGTAGTTTTGGGGTCTCAAATAGCAGGGTCTAATGTTTTGGCCATAACTTGAGCTACAGGTGGAATTTTGAGATGATTAAAGTTGTTTTGGAAATTATATTCAGATATATTTCCATTTATATATGTGGTTTTCCTCATGATGAGGTCATTTTATAGGTTTCCAAGGAATTATTTTTGTAAGAAGGTTTTTGGCAGTTCAGGACACAGGATCTGTTTTGGTGCAAGTTTGATGTTGTTTGAAGCATGAGATGGATTTGGTGATGCTTTATATCACCTGGAATGTGAAGAGGGATGAATTTTGTCATCTAATGAATCCATTTTTAGGTCTTGAATTATTTATAAATGATATTATGAGATAACATTTGGAGACATATGTTTTGGTAGGTTGATCTAGTGAAGGTGAATGTTGTTGTGGTTTGAATTTAAGGATGTTGCATGACTGATAAATTTCTTATAAGTGTTATAAAATTTATGAAATTTTATTTTTAGTGGTCACATGGCATGTTTTATTTTATTAATAAGTTATTTGGTGATCATATGAATTTTCCAGGGTGCTGAAGGGTGAAGGAAACAACTATTTTGAGAATTTGTAAAGGGAACTGGGCCCAATAAATGAAATAATTTGATTGGTTGATATTAATTTCAACCATATTTTAATATTTTATGATGTATTACTTCATATGTAAAGGGTTTTAGGTCATGAAAACTATAATGGTACTGATGTTAAGGCCATTTTTAAGAATGTGCCCATGGGGTTTTGAGCCATTTTTGGCAAATATAATGAAGGTTTTTAGCTAAGACGACCTATTTGGGTCATACTGAACTAACCTAGTTAAGACCTATAACTTGGTCCAGACCCACACCCATGACTCATCACCCCCTCACCCGCACCAAAAAAAAACCTAATAATGACTTGACAAAGCCCACAACTGATCCCATCGGGAGGAAAAGGAGGGAAAGTTGGCTATTTTACTAAAAATAGCCAACTTTGAACTAATCGAAATCGGTCCCTACACAACCGGCATCAGATTAGGTAACTGTCATCGGTTCCCTGTAAATGACCGCCCCCAACCAAAACAAAGGGATCCAAATTCATTTTACAAGAGAGGGACAAGTGAGAGAGAGAGAGAAGAGGTTTCAGAGAGGAGTATTGAGCCCAAGATTATAACTGAGTAACTAGATCATGGTCACACTCATCCAAACATTGGGAGAGTCAGAGGATAGTTTCATCAGCTCACTTCTCGATTGCCGGATCATCCCAACTGAGCCTTTCCTTTGCCACTGCATTCCTTGGACCTGTCATCCACATCAAAAACTAGTAAGTAGTCTCTTTTATTACCTTGTATGCTTCTAGACACTACTTTGTGAACTTTTGATTCATAGTGATGATAAGCTCACTTCAGGATCTACCACCTGGCAACACCCTGCACCTAACCTTCATTCATCCATCTCTATATTGCCCCAAAGATAGCTTTCTCACTCTCTGAGTCTTCTCTATCACCCTACTAATCCTCTCAACTATCTACCAACCTTCTAAACCCCGTAACCACCTTACAACCAACCTCCATTTAAAAGCCCCTAAATCACTGCCCCTACCGATATCATTTATCCCCTACTGGTACCAGTTTTATAACTACGATCAGTTATCCAGTGACCGGCATTGGTCACTGTGACTTATACCAAAAACCAACCTTTCACCTATTTACCTCCAAACAATCTCATATCCAGCCTTGTCTATCCATGTAACTTGATCTGAACGTATCAATAACTAGTGACCAAAACAAACAGCATGACATTTTATTATTGGTAGTTTAGTATCTATTGCTTTTAGTAACAAGGTACCTAAATCGTGATTTCACAATAGCTTTCCTTATTATCATTTGCATTAATTTGTATTAAAAGGGAAACTAACCACCTTTGAAAGGAAGTCTAATATTTCTTGGGCCCAAAGCAGTTCCCTCACTTATTGTTTAACGAAAATCTAGTGGTCTTGCATTCTTATTTACAGGTAGTCCTTCCCAGACAAAAAGGATCTCTTCACTATTGGTCTGATCTCTCTACGGTACGCACACACCCTTCCCAACACTCAACAGGTATTCCTCCTATCCGTAACCCTTATCTATTTCTCAAGAGAATGAAAAGATAGAAATAACTCTGTTCTTGGAACAAAAAATTCTGTGTGAAACACCTATGTACACTTTTATAATTCAAATTTATGAATGCTATAGACTTTTACCTGGGTCGACATTATCATGAGGGACCAACCTGCATTTGAATATGTAAAGAATAGATGGCAACAAATCATATTTAAGTGTTTGCATGGTTCATTGTATGAACCAGTGCTCTTGGAGGTAAGGTGTGAGACTCCCAAGGAAGCTATCTTTGCAGGTATGAGTTGCATCTATTTTGAGGCTGAATCCAAGAGCATGATAGGTTAAAGTAAAATTAGAGAACCTGTGTGCATGTGATTAGAGACTATGTGTTGAATTACTCACAGATTTTAAAACAATTCATAATGAGGTCCTTAAGAGGACATACTTGTGAGCTATGTTGGGAGATTGAATTTGTGATAGCTTCTATATTGACCATATACACTTAAACTTCCAGATGGCCAATATCTTCAAGTGAAATGAGTTGCCCCAATATGAGGTCATACTCCTTATAGGATTTAGCCTCCATATGTGAGTTACTTAACATGTTTAGGATTTTTTGCTCGAAAATCGTATATGATACAAACCAGAAGTAACCATGCTAAATATAGTTGGGGTTAAAAGGGTCAATAAATTAGGGGTCTAAGGAATGACTCCTATATTTGGTGATACCACTGAGTGATTTAAAACCAACTCAGAGCGGTCAAAATATGAGTAAATTTTTATGTTAAATTATGAGATCGATGAATAATCCAACCTAATCATATGGTGTTCAAATGTTGATGCATTTTGATTTCATACTTTGCTATGGTTAATATGAATATCGGTTAAAACTAACACATGCTAATGAAATGTCCAAATGTAACCTTGAGATGACTACATAAATTTGGATGTATGCCAAGGTCTTTTGAGTTAAAGAAAATAAATTACTCTAGTTGGACTTGATTCATGTTATTAGGAAATAAGGGATAGGAAATATGCGGAACTAATCCCTCACAGAATTGCATTTACAGTAGAAACTAATATGTAGAAAGATATTAAATCTACAAATAAAAGTGCATAATAATAAAATCCAACACTAACACAAAGAGACAGTATCTTAATGTGGTTCAACCGAATTTGGGCTACGTCCACCAAGAATCAGTTACTCAAAGATTTTATTATGAAGCCGCCACTATCTAATACAATACCTTGGATCTGAATTTCAAATTGATGCTCAACAAACTCTACACTAATTCACACTTACGAACTCAAAAAGACATCTGCAATGTCACTATGTTTAGGCCATATGCATGAAAACCAGATAAGTAGACAACTGCTTAAGCAGTTTTACAATACTATATGTATCATAAAACCATGGGTTAAAAAATTTGCGTCCTATAAACCTATGGGACAAAATCCCGTACAGTATGAGAAAAACACGTTTCCTGGTGGTATCGAGCACATTTTTGGAGGCAAAAAGAGTTCTCACATGGTTGCCAGTCCCCATGGGAAAGGCACATTGGCATTACCATTAAAAAAGTGTACATTAATAGGGGATGTTCTTCTAACATATTTCACACATGAATGTTATTTATGACTCTACAAGACATAACAACATCGCAACTCTCACGTGTCCTTTGTAAATTCTTCAAAATTAGATATTTGACGTATTGACAACTTGTCAAGAGAGTCAACAGTGTTAACAATGTGTATTCGATTAGGAAGATGTAACTAATCATTAATTTTAGGTTTACTCTTATGCAAGGTTGGGACTACATATAAACAATCCCATTCTTATGGAGATAAAGAGTATTTTTCCATGATACAAACAACTATAGAGCTTGAGTTATTTTACCCGTTAACACAGTGCTGTACATTAATTATGGATGACAAGCTTCCCACTTCCCTTTGACACCTTTTGATACTGATCATGACACTGTCGACTATATTATGGACATTATTATAGTTTTGATTTAGTATGATGTTAGATATTTGATCATGGATTATTGTTGACTTTGATTCTTATATGATGCATGATGATTATTAGAGACACTTTATATGTTGATGATGTTATACTGTTGGACATGGTTATATGATGGATGTTGTTCGGACTTGTGATATTTGGATATTGTGAGTAGACCTAGAAATGGAAAATTATTGGATGATGATATAGTTGTTGATAAAACTATAATGATATTGTTAGATTGCTTTGATGTTGTTGTGATTCATATATCTAGATGATTTTGGAAATTTAATTATATTTATATTATTTTGGATGTTCTGATATGGCCACGAGGCCGAAGGAGGTATTTGTGTTTTGCAGGTTAAAATATCACAACAAACATCGGGGGATTGGAGACCAACCACATTGGAATTCTAGATGAATTCAACAAGGTCACCATGGCAACTAGTTTTGTTTGTGTGTGTGTTTGTTAGTGTTAGGGATTCCCATGGGGGGATCACCTTTAAATGTGACCAAGGGATTTTAGGTATTTCTCTTATTTTTGGTCCCTTTTGTTTAATTTTTGCATGTGTTTATTTTGTGGTGCACTTACCCCTTTCATTATTTATTTAATGTGGTGTAAATAATGTGAGTAATCATATTGTTTAGTTAATTAATTAAAAGATGTCATAAGAATGTAATTAATAGAGTTGTTGGCAATGTTTCAAAGTGTTGTAAGAATGTGTAAGTAAGTAATATGTAAGTGATGTGTAAGTTAACTTTTGAGTGTGAAACACTCCACCTTCTTGGAAATTCGAATTTGTCCTTGGAGGCTGATTTTGGAGGCTTGTGGGACAAGTTAAACTTGTCCCATACCTCTTAAATTTACATACCAACCTTGCCTATGGTTGGAGGGTTAAATTTAGACTTTTATAATGCATTTTGGGAAGACAAATTGTAGGTTTTAATTGCACTTTTCTTACATAATTTAATTTCAGTCCTTTGGGGTGTGGGTTGGATTTGAGTGTGTAAGTAAACTGTCATATTATTCACCCACCTATTTATTATGCATTGGAGAATGAAGTTGACTTTTGTGTTGGGGTTGAGGATGTGTGATGTGGCATCCTACATGGATCCACCTCATCCTCTTCTCTTCCCTCTTTTATAAAATTTGAATTTCTCGCCTTGTTTTCGGTTGCTTCACTTTTGGGAGACTTCATTTTGGGTGAATTTTCTTGTTGTTTTGAGAGCTCTTGATTGGAGAAGTTTTGGAAGATTGTTGCATGCTTGTGTTGGGTTGATTTTTGGATTGCTTGCATTGGAAGGAGCTTGTTGTTTTGAACTTGGAACAAACTCCATCATGGAGAGGTAAGAGCTTGGCTCTTGAAATGCTCTTCTTTTCCCTTTTATGAATATGTAAATGTTGGTATGTTGTGAATGTTTTGGTATGTGGGTTGTTGGGTAGATGGCCTAGGAATGGTGTAGGAGAAGACTATGGGGTTTATTTTGTGGGTGGCACAAGTGTGTTTTAGGGAGGTATAAAGGTGGAGGGAGTTGGGATTTGGGTTCCACCTTACAAAGAAATAGCTTGCATTTCTTTACTCGTTATGGGGTGCCATAAGAGGTTGGGGAGGCATAAGGAAATGTGAGGAATAAGGGGTACTTGGGGGAGGCATAAGGAATGTCAGGGATTTGATATACTATATTTTTGGTGGTTTGTAACTCAGGTGGTGATACCCATTTCCCCTTTGGGAGGCATAAGAAGCATCCCCCATAGTTCTTGCTCCTTTGGCTTGCTTGATGAAGCCTTAGTATTTTTGTCATGTGTTAATGTAGTTGTAAAACTACATTCTGTTTTGGACTGTGTTTTATTGTGAAATTGTTGCTTGTATGTTTTGATGTGGAAGCCTGTTGTTGCCATGAGTTGAAATCACATTTCTTATTGCATTGTGGTTGGGGCTCGGGGGCCAATGAAGAAGGATGGATTCTCCTTTCATTGGATGTCTTGGTTGGGTGGAGAGCGTTGCCTTTCCCCTACTCTTTGTTGTGATCAAATTGGAGAATGAGAAGAATGTGTGTTGTTGTTCTGGAGATGAGATAAAGACAGTTTGACATTCCCTTGTGAAATGAAATCTCATTGTAACCCTCCCACTTGAAGTGGATGAACCTCTAAATATTTGTAATGGAAATATGTTGTATTGATTTGCAAGTGAAATTTGAAATGTAAAAGAGTTATACTTTGTATTCTATTTAGAAAGAATGTGAAAGAATGATACGTGTTTGGTATACTGTATTTTGTAATCAAATGGAAAGGAAGTTGTAAGAGTTCATTTGAATTAATGAAAATGGTTTTGTCTTGTCCATATGATGTTATTCCATTGGAAATTTGTGTTTAGCATACTCTATGAAATCTCTGTTTGAAAAGTGGTAAAGTGGAACACGTGAAAAGAAAATGTATTATTCTGCCCTGTGTTCAATAAATGATTTTGGAAGGAATAAAAGAAAGAAGTTGTAAAATTTCCTTTGGAAATCAATAAATGAATGTAATGCTTTTCTCAAATTGCATTGTTGTATTGAATCTGATCATATCAATGTATTGAAATCTCTGTTTGAAAGGAAGAAATGCGTGTGAGAAAAATACAGTATTTTGTCTCTTTGAAATGTGAAAAAATTGAAATCAGAATTGCATTTTGGTCTTGAATAGTTTGATTTGAATCAACTAAAATGTGTTAGATTGGAATTGGAATGTATTCTAAATACTTGGAAGAAGAAATGGCAAATAGACCCATCAAAATTTGATCCCTGTTATTTGTAATTTCAAACTGGCAATTAATTAAACCAAAAATGCACAGTTCGAACCTGCAACAATAAAATAACAAATTAAATGATTGAATTGAAGTAGTAGGCCCTAAATGAGTTCAAATAGACAAAAACACTTAAGGAAATATCTCAAAACTTAGCAAAATCGGGCTCAAACCGTTTTGCAGTCATTTTTCTGTCAAGAAACGGAAATGTTCAAATTGCAAATCATTTAGACAAATTGAACCTTGAATCCTTCCTTAAATCCATTTAGGAACAATCCTCCATGTCTATTTGACATGTTGAGAGAGGAGGAAGATCAAATTGAATAAATCTAACAAGTTAAAATTTACCAGTTCGCACTGTAAAAGCCTGCAGGCCGTTTTCTTAAAATTGACCCCTTAAAATTTATCAAAACCTAAAATTAATGATCTCTGTGCAAAGAGGACATCAAGATATTTCCAGAAAGTCCTTGTTTTCCCAAAACCGAGCTCTCTATCAAAAGTTATGGCCTTCTGAAGTTTTCTTCACTTGGCGTTAAAATTTTGGGAAAATTTTCCTTGGCGGGCCCGCGGCCCGAATTTTTCCCTTAAGCACTTAGGAAATTTTTTGGGAAAATTTTCTAAATTTTCCCCACCACCCTGCTAGCCCACAGCCAATCAGAGGCTACCACGTGGCACCATGAGGTGTCAGCAGAGGGGTGGATCCCCTTTTTAACTTAGCACTTTCGGAAAAATTTTGGGAAAATTTTCCAAATTTTCCCCGCCGGCCCGCAACCAATCAGGTGATGCCACGTGGCATCACAAGGCATCGGTGGAGGAATGGGTCCCTTTTTTGTCTTTTGTGTCTTGGAAAATTTTTGGAAAATTTTCCAAGTTTTCCCCACTGTTCCGCCGGCCCGCAGCCAATCAGGGGCTGCCACGTGGCATCGCGAGGTGTCGGCGGAGGTGCGGGTCTCTGTACCCTCTTAGCCCTTCGGGGCGTTAAGTCAATTTTCTCCCCACCACCCCACCTTCCCTGTGTTGGCTTAGGAGATGCCACGTGTCCTTTGGACTCACGGGAGTGTGGGTGCAAAGCTGACTTTTCACCCCGCGTGGGAGAATTTGCAAAATGTCTCCCGCCGCCCACCTTTCCCCACTTTTCCCCGTGCTGCCTTAGGGAGTGCCACGTGTCCCTTGTGGACTTGTGGACCCATGGGAGTGTGGGTGCAAATGTGATTTTTTCCCCACATGGGAAATTTTTTTTCCAAAGGTCTCCCCGCGGCCCGCCAACCCGCCCTTTGGGAAAATTTTCACCCCTGGGCCCGCAGGCCCGCTCTTGGGGAAAATTTTCACCCCAAGGCCCGCCGGCCCATAACTTGAAAAATATGAGGAGTTAGGAGGACTTATTTATATCAATGGAAAGGTGAGGAAATTTCCTATCCAATGGGAGTAATTTAGGAAATTTTTGAATGTGTTAAGTGTGAGAAAAATCAAGTTGAAACTTTAAGCCTGTTAGAGAGTGGGTATGGTGAGGAATTTCCCTCTGAACCTAATTGAAACTTCTAACCCTAAATTTTGGACCTTATGACCTCTAATAATTATTAATAAAAGAAAAGTATATTCTAGTAGATTAGAATTGTTCTGGAACCTGTTAGTGACAATTGTTGTCTTGTAACATGGTTGTAGATTCTTTTAATAAAAAAAAATTATTCCATAATTTTCCTAACTAATCCTAGGTTGTTCTTGGGTCTCAAGTGGGTTGTTTTAATGGGTGTTACATGAGCTCATTGGTGTTAGCTTGGATCTTCATTATATGTTGAGGCATTGTGACCGTGTATAAAAATGGTAGCTAATCACCATTTGCATTTGATATCAGGTCGGATATTAATTTTGATAAGAGGCACATTATGGTTGTGCAACAAAGTTGTACCTAATAGTCATCATTAATAGGAGGCTTTGTACCGTGTAGAGGTAGCAACCATGTAACAGAGTTAAAGCCACCATTATTGAGCTCATGAGAAATCATCATTGTGACCATGTAATAGAATGATAGTTGATCATCATGGACATGAAATCTTCCGAAGTGTAAGACCCCTAGAGGGTAGATGTGGAAATATCTACTTCGATGCAAATTATATGTTGTTGAAGTGTAAGACCCCCAGAGGGCGGATGTAATAGTATATTTATTTTATGTTGTCGAAAATTAAGACCTTAATATGAAAATGTGGTAGTACCAATGTAAGGGATTGTAGAAGTGTAAGAACCCTAGAGGGCATAGGTGACAACCAAGATAAAAGAGGGAGACTTAGCACCAAAAATTGAGGAAAATTCATGAAAAAAAGGAACTCAACTTAAAACAAAATTCAAATCCACCATCCCCAATCTTAGAATCTAATCCCATCGGGAAGTTTTTTCCAAATTGGTTTGGACCCTACATCATCACTCAAAATTATGGATCTAAAGCTTACCGTCTAGCTTCGCTTGATGGTAAACCTAAAAACGATTCCCTTAATGCCTTGCACTTTTGGCCCTTCTATTGTTAACATATCTACTTATATGACCTTAGTCTAGCTATGATCCTTTGCTCTTAAACCAACCGCTTAAAACCCTATATAAGGAATGATTTGGAATTATGCGGTCTTCTATCAGTATATCCACTATGACCTTAAATATTGTTAGGAATGCTATGGTTTAGTGTTTCTTATATGGTTTTATGTTTATGCTTTGTAAAATGTAAATGTTAGTGGTAAAAGTAAATAGAGCGAAAATTGGGTGGTTAGTTGATCATGGGATCATTTTTTATATCAAAAGTTCCCTAAAGTCTGGTCAAAGATTGGTCAATAATTGGTTAATGTTGGTCAATGGAAAAATAAATGATTTTAAAATCATCTGAAGTCAGCACCATTGCATAGAGCTCACCAACACCTTTCTGATGCATTTTGAACAAACCAAATCTGAGTCCGTATGCGAAAGTTATGACCGGTCAAAGTTCGGTCAATTGGTGGTCAACGAGCAGAGGACATGCCAAGTGGATGAATAATATGGTGACATGTGGCATACCAGTAGATCTGCACATGGATTTGGGTACATGGAATGTGGGTTTATGATTTACCCATGTAAAAAGGTTTAGAATCTTTTTATAAAAAATAAATTAATAAAAAAAAAACCACGTAGGGTTGGTCAAAGCCTTAAAAAAGGCTAAAGAATATTGATTTCCCACCATATGTGGGATAACCCACATGAGAGAAAGGTGGGCAATTTAAACCCATGTATATGTGGGATGGGATTTTATCCCATTTAACAAATATCCACCTAATGTGGGATTTAACCCACCTAAATATGCATCCGCTCCCTATGGGATTATAAACCCATCCATCTCATCTGCTGTTACGGTTAGGCTTTTAATAGTCTATAGATAAAATATG
The DNA here is from genome assembly GCA_019776745.2 of Taxus chinensis. Lineage (NCBI taxonomy): Eukaryota > Viridiplantae > Streptophyta > Pinopsida > Cupressales > Taxaceae > Taxus > Taxus chinensis. The sequence continues at coordinate 101,776,931 of CM034157.1, forward strand.
TAGCATTATTTTAGGGCCCCATTTGGTTATAAATAGGGGACCCCTTGCATTGTAAAAAACACACTGGGATACCAAGCTTATTATTTTTTAAGCTTAATTGTGGAATTTGGGAGAAATAGTAATAGGGTAATTTTAATATAGTTGTGGGAACTATATTAAAATCCTAAAATTACTATAGGAAAATATTGTTTATTGGCCTATTATTTTTTATTGGGAGTATTTATAAACTACCCAATAGGCCCATTGAGCCACATTATTTTTCACTTGTGATGCCTGGATTATTGACCGGAGTGCCAAAGGACGCAGGGAAGCATTGGGAAGGTCGATCAAGTTCCGAAGGAGGTTGTGCATCTGGAAGGTGGAGAATGACTTTGACTGATCATCAGAATTTCTTTGAAGGACTGTGACGTACTACTAGGCAAGTGGAAATTCCATTAGATTTTATTGTAAGAAATAACATTGTACTTACAAATTTTTACTAGTGGAATGGTTCAAAAGAACCTGGAGATGTAGGCCATTGCCGAACTCTGTAATCAATCAGTGCGTAATTGTCATTACATTCTTGCATTATTTTTAAATTGATTACTTAAAAGGAGAAACTTATCAGAAAATATTTAAAGCCTACAAGGGTCTGAGATCAGGTAGATAAAAACTTGATCATTTTCAGATCAAGTTGGTATCATAGCTGGTTTAGCTCCATATTTGCTTTCAGTAAATCTGATTAATAGAGTGATTGCTTCAAGTTGGTGCAGTTGGTTTAGTTTGTGTGAATAGGGTAAAGGTGCACCATGGGATAGATGTCTAAACAGTGAAAAGCTGATGAAATTGAAGCTTATAATCACCAGATCCAGGAAGAGAACTCTCTCCTTTGATCAATGTATTACTCCTTGGAAGAGGAGAATGCTTGCTTAAAATCAGAATTGCAAACCAAGGATGAGCTCTTGGAAAGGTTGCAATGTGGTGATCAAAGAAAGGAAATACCTTCAACTTCATATGCAGAGACCATGGCAGATGAGTGCACTGTAAGTTGTTCACCATGTGAATCTTCTTCTTCCTCCCATTTGGTTTTAGATTCAGGTAATGAGGTCTTTGGTTCATTTGAAAAGCATACTAGAGGTGTTGGATCCAAATTGTTAGATAAAATGGGATTTGATGGAAGAGGCCTTGGTAAAAATGGCCAAGGCATATCTAACCCAATACAGGTTGAGGATCATCCTCATTTTGTAGGTTTGGGTTTTCCTAGTGTGGGAATGGATATTGGAGATTGCTCCAAGAATGTTGATGGGAGACAAGCTTATGAAAGCAAAGTGAATACCCCACTAGTCCTGTAAGAAGATTCTGAGAAGGAAACTTGTGCTTCATCATCACAGGTAGGATGTGGTAAGAAAAATCAGTGAAGAGGTAATGAGATTCCACCTCCAGTTTCTTACCATAATCATAAGCACAATAAAACTTCTGATCCACTTTTTCAGCTTAAGAAGTATGGTTATGATTTTCAGAAAATGTGGAATTCCTTTCCATGTACTTTTTGTGGATTGCATAATCATTATGTGGCCAGATGCTGGAAGAGAAGGAAATTGATGAAGAAGTTGATGTCGTTCGTCAGGAACAAGGAAAATCAAAAAGACCAATCTCATCATGCAGAGTCAAGAAATGGAAGAAAGAGTTCCTCATCCCAGAAGAAGGAAATTAAGAGGAATTTTTGTGTTCATTTCCAGAGGAATGGGCACTGAGGTGGAAATTGCTGGAAAATGCATCCATCTCGCCATCAGAGTTATGGCAAGCCAAAGATGGAATGAAGCCTATTGTAAAGGCAAAAGAGGTTCCTAATCCACCACCAGTTGACAATTCAACCCAGGACCAGGTAATACCTGAAAATGAAAGTCCTTTAAAATGGGTAAGTCAACAATTTTTCAATTATATATTGCATAATTCAGATTGATGAACAGTATGCAGTATTTGTTTGGAGATCATATTTTGTGAGAAAATGCTGAGAGAAAGGTTTACCATACTCAGTGGATTTTCTTACTTAGAAAATTTGATTAATACTCCAAACATATCTCCTAATCAACTTGTGAGTACCTGTTACAACTTGGATATAGGATTTAACTCATATTAAGCTTGGAGAGATGCAGACAGTTGCTCTCAACCAGGCATTGTGCAGATCACCATTCACATTGAGCTCAGAACTTTGTTGGTGTCATGGGCATCTAGCAAAATGGTACCTAATATTAGAACTTCATTCTATGTAGAGGCATTGTGACCGTGCAATAAAATGGTAGTTGAACACCGTTGGCATCTGACAATAGGTTAGAACTTCATTCTGTGTAGAGGCATTGTGACCATGCAATAGAGTGGTACCTGATAGTCATCATCAACAGGAGGCTTTGTACCGTGTAGAGGCAACAACCATGCAGCGGGGTTGGAGTCACCATTTTTGAGCTCTTGAGAAATTAGGTTGGATCATCATTCTGTGTAGAGGCATTGTGACCGTGAAACATAATGGTAGCTGATAATCAGACTTAGAATCATGCATTGGATGCATGAGGTCTTGAAAGAGGCTTATCATCATGCATTGGAGGCATTGAATTTAAAAGGGATGTGACATCAGGTCGCAACTTCATTCTGTGTAGAGTCTCTTTTGACCCTGTAGCAGGATGGACAAGTCATTGTCCATCAGTGACATCAGATCAATCATAGCTTTAAGTAACATGGAGTTTCTTCAAACAAGTTTGGATTCTATGGAATCAATTAGGAGCTAGGAGTTGTGTTATAGAGTCAAAGAAGATCCTTGTTGTCAGATATCTAGAAGCCAAGCACTGCACTATAGAGGCATGAGGTCTTCTTCGGATATCAAAGTGGCACAACAGAAGCATAGTGGGCCCATAACCCACAGGTCCAGGATCAGAACAAAGTTTTCAAAGTGAGAAGGTTGCAGAGGAAGAGACCAAAGGGTCTACTATAGCAGTACTTTGAGGTGGCAGCAGATTTTCCAGATTCAGAACAGGATGGAAAAATGTTTGAGTAATATTTTTTGGGACAAAAATCTTTTCCTATTGGGGAGGTGTGATCAGGGGATCATTTTTATATAAAAATTTCCCTAAACATCCCTAAATTGTGTTAGTGTAGAAGATTATTTCAAGATATTTTCCATCGACTATTTGAACATCAAAAACGGAGTCCACATGTGCAAATGGTGTCTAGTCAAAGATTGGTCAACAACTGGTCAATGTTGGTCAATGAAAAAATAAATGATTTTGAAATCATCTTAAGTTCAGCACCATTGTCGTAGAGCTCACTAACACCTTTCCAGTGCATTTTGAATGGACCAAATCCGAGTTCGTATGTGAAAGTTATGATCGGTCAAAGTTTGGTCAATTGGTGGTCAACGAGAAGAGGACGCACCAAGTGGATGAATAATATGGTGACACATGGCACACCAGTAGAGCTACATGTGGATTTGGGCACATGGAATGTGGGTTTATGATTTACCCATGTAAAAAGGTTTAGAATCTTTTTATAAAAAATAAATTAATAATAAAAAAACCACGTAGGGTTGGTCAAAGCCTTAAAAAAAGGCTAAAGAATATTGATTTCCCACCATATGTGGGATAACCCACGTGAGAGAAAGGTGGGCAGTTTAAACCCACGTATATGTGGGATGGGATTTTATCCCATTTAACAAATATCCACCTAATGTGGGATTTAACCCACCTAAATATGCATGTTGCTCCCTATGGGATTATAATAATCCCATCCACAATGCTACGGGTTAGGCTTTTAATAGCCTATAGATAAAATATGTAGCATTATTTTAGGGCCCCATTTGGGTATAAATAGGGGACCCCTTGCATTGTAAAAACACACTGAGACACGAAAGCTTATTATTTGTTAAGCTTAATTGTGATTTGAGAGAAATAGTAATAGGTTAATTTTAATATAGTTGGGAACTATATTAAAATCCTAAAATTACTATAGGCAAATATTGTTTATTGGCCTAATATTTTTAGGCAATAGTAGATGAAATATTTGTGATTGGGAGTATTTATAAACTACCCAATAGGCCCATTGAGCCACATTATTTTTCACTTGCGATGCCTGGATTATCGACCGGAGTGTCGAAGGACGCAGGGAAGCGTTGGGAAGGCTGATCGAGTTCCAAAGGAGGTTGTGCATCAGGAAGGTGGAGAACGATTTGACTGATCATCAGAAGTTCTTTGAAGGACTGACATACTACTAGGCAAGTGGAAATTCCATTAGATTTTATTGTAAGAAATAACATTGTACTTACAAATTTTTACTAGTGGAACGGTTCGAAAGAACCCGAAGACGTAGGCTATTGCCGAACTCCGTAATCAATCATGTGTAATTGTCATTACATTCTTGCATTTATTTTAAATTGATTACTTAAAAGGAGAAACTTGTCGGCAAATATTAAAAGCCTATAGGGGTCTGAGATCAAGTAGATAAAAACTTGATCATTTTCAGATCATTAGTAAGGTAGAATACTAAAACAAAATAGTAAATAATAATTACATGAGTAATTATTATCTTGTTATTGTAACTTAGTACATATTGTTATAATGTTGTTATATAAAACAACATATAACAATTATTTGTTATGGTGTTTCAACCAATCACAATTATAGTGTGTGAGAGAGATTCATGGAGGAATTGTTAACCTACATCCTAAAATATAGAAAATATGATCATATATATATGTAGGGTGTTTGTAATGTAAAGGAGAGGGAGATTATTGAATATGAATTATTATTTTGTGTTATATTATTCATAATTTATTCTTCTTATGTGATTCTACTGCAACTCCTTTTAGATCTAACTTCTCATTTGGTATCTGAGTAGTACTGAAATCCTAAATATTTTTGAGGGACAATAGTATTGTGCTTTGTCCCTGTGTATGGTGTACTTATTATATGAGAGTATTAGTTTGTAATTTTTAGTTTAGAGAAGCATAGACAGTAGAAGCTTGGGTGTGAGATTCATATATTTGTCTTGTGTGATTGTCTTGAATATTGCATGAATTGAAAATATGTTTGGCTCTCTTGATTCATATGAAAGGAGGATGTAAGCTCGAAAGATGTTGACAATGTATGGTGGAAGAATATGCATATCCCAAAGTTATTATCCTAGAAATCTCAATTTTTTTTAATTTATAGTTAACCAACTTTGAACACATGTAAAAACATGGATATGGAAATATCTATTTGTTTTTTACAGTGATCACCAACGATTCTAGATTTGCAACGCAATCACCAAAGATTAGGTAAAATCGCCAATGATTTGGCTGAATAACCAGAAATTCTATAGAAATCACTAGTGATTCCATAGAAATCACCAGAAATTCTTTGTATTACTAGAAAGATATTGAAACCTTCTTTTTGACACATTTTATGGGTTGTAAAACAGAGCTACAGTTCTCAAGTTATCGTCAAAACATCAGAGGTTGGTTTTTTCAGGTTTAGAGTTTCACCATCAACAAATTTTACATCATAAGCCTCAAAGATAAATCAGGTTGATTTAGCAGCCTTACACTGGAGGATGGAGGCACAAGAGGATGGAGGACAAACAACGTCCTCTCGTCAGTCACCTACGAAGGGGCTGCATCACTAGTTTGGTGACATGTGTGTGTTTATTTTTTGTTTTTGGCATGGTGTGTTGATTTTTGAGTTCATTGTGTTGTGTTATGGAAACTTCAGATTGTGGGGGGGAAATGACACATTGTTTCATTTTTTTGTGGGTGAATAAATTTATGCACTATTATGGATTTTGATATGTAATCTCCTAAAGAGTAGTAATGAGGAGAATCGAGCAATGTACTGTAGCATCATGATATTATGGTTGTTGGATCCAATGGAAAACCATCTATAGTTGTGGTTGTTAGTAATCCATTGTAAAAACTATCTATAGTTGTGGTAGTTGGCAAACCACTTTGGAAAACCATCTAGAGGTTGTTGGTATTGTCCTCGAAACCATCCAAATCATGAGCAAGCTACGGAGCGACACGTTGCAGTATACATGCGTGTTTTCCCCATGTTCACAATAAGGGGGGAAATGTTAGGAATTCTATAGTTTATTGCTTCTCATATGGTTTTATGTTTATGCTTTGTAAAATGTAAATGTTAGTGGTGAAAGTAAATAGAGTGAAAAGTGGGTGGTTAGTAAGGAATAATAATAAAACAAATTAGTAAATAATAATTACATTGGTTGGTAATTCTAAGGGGAAATGTCATCTACATATTATCACTACTATCACAAGGGACTACATTTATGGGCTATATACACTACATATGAAAGGTAATTTCTGAATTCCATCTCACACATTTTCATTTAATCTATCCATAGCTCACTATCTTGGCGGCATTGGCATGAGGGAAACTTAGGGATACTATTGTACAAAAACACATAGAACTACATGGAGTTTGGAATGTAGTGCAACACTCAGTTATAAGCTCACCTGTCAGGTGACCGCTGAGGTTAGTCCAACTTCAAATATTGTATTTTCATTCCCATTTGATGCATTTGTGAGATTGTTCAGGTTGTTAGGGTTTATGTTGTAGGTTATAGGTACCCTCAATGAGCCAAGTGTGAAAATGAGGTGATCAACAAGAAGTGGCAGAGAGTTTAAGCATTTGTTGATGCAATTGAAGGGGAGTGGAAGAGATAAGAACGATGAAGAGTGTGTTTATTTAATTCTATCGAAGTTGAGAGGTCCATTCCAAATCTTTGCTTCTACCTTTTTCTCTAGCATGGATGCCTCAAGTGACACATTCCAAATGCGTAAATTAGAAATATTTTATGAAATACTTACTAAGGAAGAAGCCAAATTGTCTAACCTTGAGTCTTCTACCTCTCAAAAGGAATTAATATTATCTAATCCTAAGGGCAAGGTGATGTGGATCCAACTGTAAGAGGTTGAAATACCTCCAAAACCCACACAAAATATCTACAAATAAACCAGAAGCTTCAAAATAGATTTCTTCTCATTCTGGATTCCTCACTAATCTTTTACATCATCACAATCTTCCTTTTATTTCACATTCTCTAAAAACCCTAAAATGCCAAAAATTACCTACTAGCAAAACACCTCAGATGGGACCCAAATTTTGCGTGCCAAATATATCTTTGTAAATTAAATCCCACACAAATTTTTGGCTTATTCTATAAAACATGGAAAAAGTTAATTAAAATCTAAGTCCTAGTCAAAAGTAAAAAAAATATTCAAAGCCAAATTTAGACCACTAGATGAAGGAATCCATCTCTGAAAATATGTCTAAGTGGCAACAACCTTTCAAGAAAGGTTGGCCACAACATAATACTAATGAAGATCTACCACCCTAGAAATTTTCAAGACGATCCAACAGTCGGATCAAAAGTTATGGCCTTCACAAGTTATGCTCCCACATCACAAGGGAAAACCAAAAGGTAAATCCAAGTTCACCCCTTCTTCATCTCAAAATGTTCCTCAACCCAAAGAAAACAACTCTAAACCCAAAGAGTCTTTTAAATATAAGAATAAGTCTAACCTTTCATGCTCTTTTGTGGGGGTACTGGTCATGAAGAACATAGGTGTTACAATCGAATGCAAGCCTTAGAGGATTTAGTCAATAAACAAAAAATCTCAATCTCCACTCCATATCCTTCTAATCAACACAAAACACTTAATGTTGTTAGGAGATCTTAGTCACCACTTGTAAATAGTTGGGTTATAAATTCCGGTTCTTCTCATCATATGACTTATTCTAAGGAGTATTTTGTATCTCTAGGTTTGAGTTCTACTTCAAAAATTGAGGTTGGGGATTCTTCCTTTCTTTCTATTAAGGGAAAAGGTGACATACACCTTGATGGTGGTAGTATCCAAGATGCATTATGTGTTCCTAACATCACTACAAATTTGATTTAAGTATATCAAATTTGTCATTCCAATTGAGGAAAAATAGTGACTTTTACACCACATGGGGAAAAAGTATGAACTTTGTTGGAGCCTTTTTCACATGTTGCTCAATATATTGTTGATCATGGTTCGAGACTATAGCACTTTGAGGGTTTTGATGAAACTTCCTCTATAGGGACATGATTGGTTTCTAATGCAAATTCAAAGAGTAAGCTTTGGCAAGATAGATTTGGACATCTCAATTACATATATTTGAAGCATTTGAGCACTCATGGTATGGTTGATGGCCTTCATAGAGTTTCTTATGTTGAGGGAGTTTTTCCTGGCTGTGCATTAGGGAAACAACACCAAGATTATTTCCTTAAGAATTTATCCAGGAGAGCTTCTTCACCAGTTGAACTTATGCATAATGACTTGATGGTGTTTCCTATCCCCTCTTTCAATAGAGCTAAGTATGCACTTACCTTTATTGATAATTTCTCGAGGCGTACTTGGGTTTATTATCTCAAGTAATAAAGTGATGTTTTTTTACACTTCAAATTATTTAAGGCTTTGGTTGAGAAATAATCTTCTAGTTGCATTAAGAACCTTCGCACTGATAATGGGGGGGAGTACTTCAACAAAGAGTTTTCTGATTTTTTGGAAACTCATGACATTATTCATAGGAAATGGCTAACTGTATCATGCATTCTAGAGATTTACCTCCTATACACTGGGAAAAAGCAATTAATTATTCTAACTACATTCATAATTACACACCACACAAATCACTTGAGCATTTGACTCCAGAGGAAGCTTGGTCAAACACTAAGCCCGATGTCTCTTTTTTTTTAGTCTTTGGGAGCCATGTTTGGGACTTTGTGCCTAAGAAGAAAAATAAAGCCTTGGATAAGAAGAGAACACCTTTAATTTTTTAGGGTATTGTGAGGACATGAGAGCTTATCAAATTTTAAATCCTGATACTTGTTGTCACCAAACCATTGCACCCTCCGAATGGCTAGAATGTGAACAGGATGTTCGGTGTGATTGGGACACATGTGATCACCTCTCAAGTTGTGGGACTTGGGCTCGAGGTGAACCTCCAAAGAAGGCCAGCTTCCTCTTCTTAACTAAACACAACACTACTTCTAATGCAAAATAAAAGGGTTATCTAGTCCTATGCTAACACTTCATGGGATCAGGGAAAGAGATTTGCAAGGAAATAAAACCTATACTAGAAGTGGTGATGCACTAAATTAAGGGATGTTCAACATCTGGAAGGGTTAATGTGGGAGGTATGCTTGCATCACTGACCACCTTCATCTATCGCAACTAGAAAGAGCACAAAATACCACAAACCAAAGCGGACGTTCCTCTTTTAAACTTGAGTATTCATAAGGGTAGATCATATCAGATTTGACACACAATTAATTCATCATAAAGAAACCACACATGCATATATCAAACATCTATTTCTGCAACTGGGGATAGTAATGACATAAAATCAAAGCATAAGGAAAATAATTTTTCCACAACTGACATAAAAGATAGTAGTACTATTCCTTCATAGCATGAAATAAATATTATGAAATAAAGGTAGGATAATCACTCTCACTAAGGATTTGTAAATTCACAAAGTAAACACTATTTAACCATTCAACACAATAAATCGGATTTTCAACAGCAAAGTGTAACTCTGAATGTAATTAAAAGGTATCTTAGAATCACAGAAGCACTCTTCCAAGCTTGAAGAGCAACTCCTCTAAAAAATAATATATATCTACTATTATAAGTTCTTAGGCTGAGCCACTACAGCTGGGCCCTTAACTAGCATTTAACTAAAAATAGAAATGTCATTAATATTAAGGGAACATGCTACCATGAAAATAATGAATTTGTTGTAAGGGTTTGACTCAGTCAACCTTGCAACTTTGATCGATCAGAGATTGGACTTGTGCTTTCATGGGCGCTCAGCTTTGGCCTGGTTCAGCTACTCCTCCCTCACCTGCAAGTTTTTGTTGTCCTTCTTCCCACACACCCATTCGATGTTTGTACTCAATGAAGTGCTTGATAATCCCTTGAATTTCTTCATCTTCAGGCCCACATATGCAGTGATTCACTACATCTGATGTCTTGATCTCTTTTGTGATCTTGGCTGGCAATCTTCGAAGTTTATTTGTAACCTTCTTTAGTTCCCTATGAAATTTTGACATAAGACCAATCGGTTAATGGAGTCATTATTGAAGATCTTGGTGACCTCATCATCAAGCTTCACCAAATCTTTGAAATTTCCCTTAATCTGGTCCTGAGGAAGAGCATTGATATTTTCATTGAAGAATTTACAATTGGTGATATCAAACTCCTCTGAGATGTCATTTAGGGCATCTGTGATCTCCACTCGTTTCTCCTCCAATTTCTTAATCAGATCCTATAATACTTGACACCAGAATTCCATGGCCTTTTGATATTCAAATAATTTAGAGACATCATCGATCACCTCTTCCTGAAGAAGCAAGTCAGGATCCTCTTCTCTGATGTCACTCCATGTTGCCAAATTTAAATTTAGATTATTATTATCTTTAGAGAAGGCCTCATCCATCTTGGAAATGGTGGTTTTTGCAACCTGCAGATCATTATATATCTCAACTACTTCCTTGATTAAAGGATTGGCTTCCTATAGAATTCTCTCCATCCATCCACTCACTGATCTCCCTTTCTAGCCTAGCTTCTCGAGCTCGTGATAAGAAATATCATTGATTGTAGATGAAATTGTCATAGCCATAGTAGTTGAGACTTCAGTGGATGGAGTGGGTTGGGTTACTTTACGCAGCAGTGCAGTGAGCTGCTCGACCTTGGCTTTGAGCTCATCCTTGGTGGCCTTATCTTTGTCATATTTCTCCAAAAGGGCCCCAAGAGTAGTGTGCACATCTTGCTTGGCTCCTTCATGAGTAGCCTTCCCCAATGAGAATTTTGAAATCTAGTAATCTGCAGCTGTGATAGTTTCTTTAGTTTTCCCCTCAATGGGGGTGGCAACCTCTATCACACATTCTCTAGATGGGTTAATCATCAGACTTGACACAGTTCTTGGTCTCTTGGCCTATCTCTTGGGCATATGCTCCAATATGATGAGATCTATGACATCTCCCAGAGGAACCTTCTTCTTTTGCTTGGGAGTTTTCCTAAACAACCATTCTGGTATGGCTAGAGCTGATGAAGATGGGGTTGCAGATCCAATACCTGAAACATTGGTTAAAGCAAGATCACTAGAAATACCAGTTGGTATTTGAGAAGAGGTAGTAATGATGGAAGGCATGGATGTAGGAACAACCATAGGAATTGATAGAACAATGTTGGGGGTTGTGATTGAAGAAAATGGAAGTGTTAAAGGAAGTGAGGAGGAAATGGGTGACCCAATATTTTCCCCAGCTGATAGAACTAGAAGTGATGAGAATACTTGGGCCATAGAAGGGGATGGGAAGGAAGAAATGATTGTGGAAGTGGAAGGAACTGATATTGGAAGTGATAATGGAGGAAGAAGAAGGTGTGATGGATCTTGGATGATACTAGGAGAGTCACTGACTTCAACCACTTCTGTCACAGGCACTGCAGGAGATGTGATCTTGGGAGTAGAAGCCTTGGAGAGAGATGAGCCACCAACAACAAATGAAATCTTCTTTGGGATTGTAGGAGCCTTTTGAGTCGACCTTTTCCCCTTAGTAGGTGTTGGTTGGCTTATTGCTGGTGTAGCTCCTGTATTTGTAGGTTGATTTTCCCCTTTGGGTGAGATTCCCAAAGTGGCCAACCAACTGAAAGTCCTTTTTAAAATGGGTCCCGCCCTCTCTTTTGTATTGCTGCACTCTTCCACATACCAATCAATCCATGACAACAGTTGATTGGAAACATTATCATTCTTTTATGATGAATCCAAAACCTCATCACTGTCTTGCATGTCCTTGGGCACATCGGCCAAACCAAATTTCCGAACCTCATCAAGGGTCAGTCTTTCATAATCTCTTTATCAAATGATGTATTTTGACAATGAATCCAGATATCTTCCAATTGGGGCATGTGGGCACTGGACCGACCTGTTTCCCCAAACTTACCCCAATAATCAAAATTAGGGCACGGATGAAAGGTCCGCAGGGTTACCTAGCCATTTTGCATCAACATTTTTTAGCCTTGTGAGTATTTGGGCAAGAGTACCTACCAATCGAAATAGGGAAATGCATTCCCACTTTGTGATGCTTGTTTTGGATTCGATGATAATCCAACAACTGCTGAACTAATTCCAATAGAATCCATTTGTCAGTGGGGCACCTTGGCAATTTGCTTGGGGCACCTATGAAACCCAGAACCCAGATGTAGGTGAATGTAGGAAACTGAAAGTAGATTGCTCCCCATTCTCGCACTTCTTGGAAAGCCTCATCGGAAATCCTCCGATTATATAGTTCTTTATCAAAACGATAGAGGATGATAGCGAAAAAAGTGTCATTGACTTTGTGGAAATGCTTGCTTCCCTCATCCAGAGTGAGTTGGGGATAAAAGTCATATATTTGGGAGGTGCTGCGAACACCCCTGGTATTCAAACCAGCAAAATCTCCCATAGCAGCAGCTACATACACCAGGAAGGATGTCATGTAGAAAGTCTTTGTATCTGACACTCTACCCAATTGATAGCAAATGGAGTTACTAATATGCTCCCCCCACTGGATAAATTCATTGTTCTTCTTGATGGTTGCGATGTACAAAAACATTCATTCCTGGAATTCCTTTGCAGAAGGAAGACCTGAAAATCTGCTTAACAACACAATGAGATCACTGACCTCCTGAATAAAATCTGACCGATGCATAGTTTTGGGTAGTTTGGAAAAGTTCTTGGCCAGATAAGTTTTCATCATGATCCTCGAGCATACTTCCTCTTTCTTGTCCCAATGTTCCACTACTATCTCTGGTGAAATTGTGGCGTAATCTTGAACGTCGAGAAGTTTAAGTAGATCTTCGAAGAAGTCTGGGTCTAAACGGATTACCACCTTATCATCACTATCTCTGACTGACATGGAGTCTTTGTCAAAGTGGGCTGCTGCAGCTAAAACAAATTCTAGGCAATGCATGGATGTGGGAAAACTGGCGGCAAGGGCAAGCCCACTGTCGTAGATGGCCTGCATCCATGGTTTCTTGTTTGGAGCCTTTAATCTTTCCCAAAAATCTAGAAAATCAATTTGTCCTAGATCAGTGTCCCCAATATTCCCTAAGTCGAAGGACAGGCACGAATGAGGAACAACTCCAAGAAATGAGTACTTCATCTTCTCCTTTTCCTTTGAAGTGGAAGCAGACATCAAGCCCTGTATTTTGGAAGCTGAAGTTGTAGAAATTCTAAAAACCCAAAAGAAAAACTTCTAAAATTCCAAACTGAAAATTTCTGAAAGGAAACACCGAACTGAAATCTCCAAAAACTTTCTCTGAAAAAGTTTCCCGAACTGAAATCTCTGAAAACTTTCTTTAAACCAGAATCTCCAAAACCAAAAGTTTCGATGGAAATCTCTGAAAGAATTTTTCCGAACAAGAATCTCCGAAACCAAAAGTTTCGACGAAAATATCTGAAAGAATTTTTTTGAACAATATTTCCAAAACCAAAAGTTTCGACGGAAATCTCTGAAAGAATTTTTTCGAACAATATTTTTGAAACCAAAAGTTCTAAAAAATAAGTTTCCGAAAGAGTTTCTCTGAAGTCGAAAGTTCCGAAAACCGAAAGAAAAAACCTCTGAACAATATTCCCGAACAAGTTTCCCCAAAAAGAGATTTCTAAAATAAACTCCTCAAAGCAATTCTCCTGAACAAGTTTCTCCAAACAAGCCTTTCCAAACAAGGAAAAGGACCTTGCCGAACAATGTTAACTCGCAAAATTTGGAAAATGAGAAATGAGAAGAATTATGGGAGGCCTAAGAGGATCCTTTGAACAACTTTGAGTACCTGAAGAAAACTCAAAATGCGAAACATGGTGAACAAAAGGAGCGACATCAAAAAATACACAGAGGAAGGCCAAAGAGAAAACAAAAATGAGAGGGAAACAAAGAAAAGGATCTTAAACCAAAAAGAAAATAAACAAATTACCATACCTTGAAAAAGACGTCGTAAAGTACAAGAAACAGAATGTCAGAGTAAATGTGTCAAGTAAAAATGACGAGTAAAAAACCGAGTTTAAATAGAAAACCTGATATTAATGGTATAAATCTGATCCGTACGGAGGTAGGTGAAAAATTAATTACGCAAAGGACCTCTAAAAGTCTGAAACTCGAAAGCCCGAAATTTGGAATTTCAGGGTTTTAGACTTTAGAGATTGGGAGACAAAAAAAATGAATTGGAAAATGGAAAATTTTGAAACCTAAAAACCCGAAAGTCTGAAAATTCAGACTTTTGGACTTTGGAAGTTTTAAAGTAAAAATCCTAAAAAACAACTCAGAGAATTCTGAAACCTGAAAACTCAGAAGTCTGAAAATTTAGACTTTCAAACTTCAGAAGTCCAAGAGGGATTTAAAGAAAACGGGGCCAAAAGTTCAGAAACCCAGAAGCCCGAAAGTCTGAATTTGCAGACTTTTGGGTTTTTGGACTTCGGAGAGCTAAAAGAGCAATCCCAAATCTGAGCAATAAAATTTCGAAAGATGAAAATCTTTGAATTCTGAAGATCGAAAATTTCAGATTTCGGCCTTGGAGAATTTCATCGTATGAGGAATTTCTTTAAAAAAATGTTTGACACATTTCCTTCAAGGTAGGTTAAATGGTTAACAATACCCACGAGGTTTTTTTCAAACACATGTTTAGTTTGATGAGTGCTTCTTTCCTCAAGATTCTTCATTTTTTTCCATGCCTACTTCTTCTTTGTCTCATCTTGAGGATCCCTTCTTTGAGGAGGTTGATGAAGAGGTTATGGATATCGACGAAGATCCTATGCCCATTGATGTTGTCACTATACCTAAGTAGGCTCGTATTACAATTTCTGAGGCAACACCTTTCATATAGGATCTTCCACCTACTAGGCATCATCATACACATTCTATAGGTTCTGGACTTTTGTGTTAGGCAGTTTTTGAGGATCCATAGTCTTTTTCATAGGCTCGTGGGATATTGGAGTGGGATGATGTAATGGAAGCTGAGTATTCTTCTTTGATGAAGAATAAAAATTGGGGTTTGGTATCTCTTATTAAAGGAAGAAAGATGGTTAGGTGTAAGTGGGTATACCGAACCAAATACACAACTGATGGGTCCATTGACAAGTATAAGGCTCATCTTGTTACAAAGGTTTTTTCACAAGTTGAAGGTATTGATTACTTTGAGACTTTTGCACCCATTTCCAAGATGGATTTTGTCCTCCTTGTCCTTGTTATTGCTACATCACAGGGGTGGCCTGCATATCAGATAGACGTGAAGAGTGCCTTCTTACATAGATATTTACAAGAGGAAATATACATGGAGCAACCTGCTAGATTTTTTCACGACACTTCTCTTGTTTGTAGACTCTGAAAATTTCTCTACGGTCTCAAACAGGTTCCTCAGGCTTGGTATGAGAAGATGAATTCTTTTCTTCTATCTACTATTTTTTTTGCTGCCACTCTAATGATTATTTTCTTCTATCTACTGGTTTTATTTGCTGCCACTCGGATCCTACATTATATCTCTAGCATGTTGGTGAGGCTATTGTGATACTTGCCTTATATGTTGATGATCTGCTACTTACTGACAACTCCTCTTCCCACATTCAAACTATTCAGTGGGCTCTCTCAACGTAGTTTGACATGACAGATCTTGGGCTATTGCATTATTTCCTTGGTTTGCAGATTTCTCAGACAGATTTAGGGATTTATTTGAGTCAACAAAAGTATTCCCATGATCTTCTTTAGCATTTTGATATGGCTGATTGCAAGCCAAGTCCATCTCCTTTCTAGTCTGGGGTTACTCTTACTTCCACATGTACCACTCTACTTTGTGATCCTACCTTGTATAGGAAGTTGGTTGGAATTCTCATGTACTTGACCCGTACTCGTCCTGATATTTCATTTACAGTAGGGCTTGTATCTCAGTTTACACATTCTCCTCATAGTATTCACTGACAAACTACTAAAAGGATTTTGTGATATTTATAGGGCACTTTCCACTTTGGACTACACTACACTAGGGGTTCTACTCAGTTGGTTGGATATACATATTCAGATTGGGCAGGTTCTATTGATGACATGCGTTCCCCTTATGGATACATTTTTTGTTTTGGTTCTTCTCTAGTTGTTTGGGCGTGTAAAAAGCAACATGCTATTGTACTTTTATATTCAGAAGTAGAGTACAGGGCAACAATTACAGTGAGTCAACAAATTCTTTGGCTTCGATAGTTATTGATAGAGTTTGGATTCCCACAGGATTCATTAACTGTACTTTAGTGTGACAACCAAAGTGTAATTCACATTTCTCGCAACCTTGTTGAGCACCAACGGACAAAACATATTGAGATTCACATACACTTCATATTCGCCAACACATTCAAGAGAAGTTCTTTGCTTGGAGTACATTCCGATTTAGCAACAGGTTGCCGACATCTTTACTAAGCCTTTTACATCACCTCGCTACCTTGAGTTACATGACATGCTTGTGGTTTCCGAAGTTGTTCTTGCGGGGTGTTCGTGAGAACATCTTCATTATTCTTCTTTCTCTTTCCTTCTAACATGATTCTTTCCTAGTTTTGGTTTGAGATTTCTTCATGGATATATTGTACATGAGTACCTGATCAGGCCTAGTTGTCGGGACTCATACTGTGGATATACCACTTTTATTTTGGGCCCCTAGCTTCACTTCAGGTGGTGTTAGAGTGGGTTATTTACCTTAGTTCATGTTCACCTAGATACTTTATTTACCTTCTCTTTTATTTATACTCACCCACTTATGTGTGGATATTTCTTTTATCTTATTTAGATATGAGGAAGATATTATGTAGTTGTTAGGTACAATTCTTTCTTTGATCTATGGCCTTGACTAATTCTTTGATGAATAGTTCTTTCCCTGATTTATGGCTTGATGTATGGCCATGACTAGTTCTTAGATTTATCTTCCTTGCCTATATAAGCAAGGCCCCTTCCCACTGTACTTCATAGAGTTCCATAATACTATACGATATTGTTGCTCATTTGTTTGCAAAGTTAGTTTGGCGAATTGCTTTCATCTTCTTGAGTATGGTGTTTTACTAGCTTCTGAGTTCTTTGTGGCTTGGAACGATCTGTTTATTCTCCCTTTTACTGAACAACATCTAAAAATATAAAAAATGCATATTTTAGAAGTAAAAATGAAGGAGAGAAATTTTTTACTGATTTGGTTAAACACCATATGGATTCCTTTCAACAATTGGTTCTCCACCGCCTACAATCTTTTTCACAAATTTACATAGAGCTTTCATGCATTCTAAAATTTTCTAGTCCTTTTCCCAGTCACCCCATGACATTGTAAGAATTTTTTGCATGGTAAAGTGCCCTTCCATGTCACTTGTTTCATTCTTCTCCTTCTACTCACCCCCCTTTTTCCTTCCACCTACCTTCTCTTTTTCCTTCTTGTGTGAATGCATAATAGGGTAACATAGAAAATGGATGTGGATGGGCCCATTCCCTTTTATTTTTAAATTTAGGGGCAATGGTGATGCAAATGTGACATAAAAGTGACACTATTTTCATTACTTTTGTACCACTATAATCACATCATAATTGCATCGAAATTGGAAAAAGAAAGAAATGGGGAATGACTCGAATTCGACACAAATCGTGACTTTTTTTGCACTATATGTAGTAGTGTTATGGATCCAATTGTATAATTAAGCACCCTACTCAAAATTTTTCTTTTTGATTATGCACTTGACTCTAGAAGTACCCTATTCAAATTTCTTTTTGGATTAACTGGGCAATAATACTTGAAAGCTAAAGAAAACACAGTTTATTTTGGGGCTTACAGTCATAAGGTCAGTTAGTAAAAAATGTCCAAAAGACACGCGATCATAAGGTTCTGAATATTGTCCATTATTGTTAAGATATACCACTACATACTCTCATTATTAGGGCCTCCTTTTATATTACAACTATTATTTATACTGATACACCAATGTAAAAATAAAAATTATTTTTGTATGATCACACGTGTTATGTACCACTTTACCAAGGTGATGCCCACGTGCTTGCAATCAACTAAAGAACAAAAAAATTGTTTTCATATTTGGTAAAAATAATTTAACTAAGAGTTAAGGCCAAAGAGGGGTGTATTATAAGAATTTTCTATTAACAAAGTTAGATTAATTAAGTCGGGCAACCAAACCCCTTGGTGGGGGAAACTTATTACTCTTAAGTTGCTTTATTTGTATAAATATTAGTATGGTTATTTCAATACTCCTTAATAAAATTATTAACTTGGAATAATTAAAAAAAAAACTTAATTTTACGGGTTTTATGGACGAGTATCTTGGGTCCTTGAAGACAATAACAATATAAAAAATAACGAAACTCAATAATGTAGAAGCTCTAATAACATACAAACCAGTGTAATGTGTTGTGTCTAAACTTGAGTGCTTCAATGAATGCCCTAATAATGGTTTGATTTCATCTAGAATACTAATAGATGTTCCACATATTCACTCAAATAATGAATTCGAAGGCCTAAATAAATTAGAATTCATGTTTTTAATGGACAAATATAATTCAAATTAAGACTTTATTAACACCCAAATCGATACCCAATTGTCGAAAAAGTAAAAAACACAAGATAAGAGTCACATCATGACCTAAGCAAGCCAAAAACATCATAATGCGCTCTAGACAAAACTAGAAACATTTAAAAGATTTAAGCACATCACTAGAAATTTGCTTATAAAAGGAGATAAAAAGTGTTAAGAAGATACAAGGATCACCACAAGACCATTTAAACCAACAATACAAACATACAAATATAATATTTGTTAATTAAAAAATAGAAATTTTTACACATTTATTGCATGGACTACCATCATGAATGAAAATGATTCAATTCATGTGCATTCACACTTTGACTTCATGAAAACGTGTTGTAGAGGATAAGTGCCCAATTCTATATTTATTATTCACATTCTTTTATGAGAACCTTAGTATATTTAATGCAATTGACCCTCTTCTCTAGGGAGACCAACTCAGCATATACTAAGTATAGAAAATCAGTATGCAAATTGACCTCTTTGGGAGGAAGACCAACTCATTATATACTATTAATAGAAAATTAGTATGCAAAGCTTCGACATGTCAATAAATTTATTACGGACTTCATAAAAAATTAATTGTTAGTATATAAATCGATTCCCCATGCCAAAAGTGGCATTTCATTTGAGTATGAATCAATTTATTATTATGATTTACTATTTTCAATAGATATATATGAAGGAATAAAGAGACAAGAAGCTATGATCCATGCTTTTAATTAGTGATATTTCCTACAAAATTGTTAGATTGATAAAAAAATATATTTTCACCTCCTTTAAAATAAATTTAAACTGAAAAACTTATATAATCAATAATTTAAATATTTTAAAAATTAATTCTCATCAAGTTAGATTTTATCTAAGTGCACCATAAATTTATAAAACTTTATTTTTTTTGAAAATCAATAAATTATTTAGAAACTTTAAAATAAAATTAATGTTTTATTATGTAAATTTCCAAACCATTATTTTATGGATGTAATAACAATTTATAACAAGTGTATTGTTTGTTTGGTACATTCTTATTTGCTTTTAAAGTTTTATTTTCGGCTATAATATTTTTGGGACTCTTGATTAGTTTACAATGTTGTGTTAGGAGATTCTATTTTGAGTTTCTCATTCATCCGTTTTTATTTTTGTTTCAGATTGATTTCGGACTGAAATAGGTAAGTAGAAAATGTTGAAAAGGGGCATGGAAAGAGAGAGTGTCTTTTGAATGGGCCGTAGAATAAATATATACTTTATTTTGGAGTCTAATGCCTACAATGGCATCGAAGCCAAATATGTAAGTATTTTGAGAGAGCTTCGTTGTACGATATGTTTACCATGGAGAGGGTGGTGAAAATGGGGGAATTCATTATCAATTTGAACAACAAAACATTAGAAATTTAGAAAATATAACTCACATGATCTACTACTCCATATGTTAAAAGCAATGTATATATTTTAATATTTCGTTTATTAAATTATTATATCGCATTATCTATAACATTTTCAAGAGCGAGGGCCCAAATAAATCCCCCAAATTATCATATATATAAAACAAGAATAAATAAAATATGTGATTAAAATAAATTTATAATACAATATTTAATATAAAACAAATGTAAAAAAACAACAGAATAATTTTTGTTGTTGAAGGTTTGGACTAAATCCAGTCATCTTTAGCTTAGATGCAAGGTCTGAGGGGTATCCATTCCGCCAAAGTCGCCCGGGGCACGATCCCGACCTCATCCCTTTTGAAGACGCCTTAGGCTTTTGCACTCAGCGCCATTCCGCCAAAGTCGCCTGGGGCACGATCCCGACCTCATCCATTTTGAAGACGCCTTAGGCCTTTGCACTCGACATCCATTTTGAAGATGGCTCAGGCCTTTGCACTCGACAAAAAATGATCCCTGGTGAGCTCTTTGAGAGCCTAACAACTTCACCATTAGACCAAATGACTATCGGCAAATAATGTAATAATTTCAAATATTAAAGATTTTGAAATATTTAGGTTTAGACTAGATACCAAAGATCTCTAAGTTTAATAATATTTAATTTTAAAATTTTAATATTAGTATATTAAATATATTTATATATATTTTTAATTTAGATTTTACATATCATATTGATTAATAATTTTATTAATGATTTTAAGTTAAAATTAATTTATGATGGTTAAATGGACGTAAAATATAATCTACAAAATAACTTTTTAGAGAGGCACACCATCATATCTCATCCTTTAGCGTGATTGTAGAATGCCTATCGACATAATTATAATTCCAAAAAATCATGATATTTATTTGATTGGAATGTAAAAGATTTTGATTTATATGAAAAAGGAGTGCGGACAAAAAAAGGTGCGATGCCGTCCACCTAAACTATACACAAATTTCAACGTATAGAACGCCATTTCTCAAAACCCTTGTTGACCAAGCAAGCTGGAGAAGCCGTATATAAAAGGCGGCATCCGAAAGAGATAAGCATCTGCTTATCTGAACATTAGGAAAAGAAAAAAATCCATGGCATGAAATGACACAGACGGCTGCTTCTGCTGGAACTGCTTATGAATTGACGGTGAGGGTGCACGGGCAACAGCCGGTGGACCATAAAACTTGTACCGTTTTCAGCTTCTGTCGTATCCATAACCCGTTCAGGTCTCGTTGGAGCCATTGGGGGTAAACATCACTCGAAATTTGTGCCCTCTGAACATAACAATAAGTTCCACCTTAATATATTTATTTTCATTTCAGTTAAAGTTTCGATAGGTCAGTGGTTCGATTCCGCGTAGGTGTAAAATTCGCGTTTTTTGCTTCATCATGAGGCGCCGCAGACGCCGATAATTCTTGCTTCAATTTTTTCCAAAAAGAAAAAGAAGCAGTACAGCGTTTCGCCTGGCTGTTATTTTTTTTTTAATCTAAATGTTCCGTATCTTTCCTATCCCACAGGTCTCACGTTCGATTCACATCCAGATCATAAAGAACAAAAAAGCCAAATCACCGCCATAAGGTCGCAGGTTCAATCCCTGCCAAAGCTTCTAAATTTAGTCAGAAAGAGAATTGGACTATAGTGTTTTGAAAAAATCGAGTTGATTTGCGGATTTTCTAGGTTCCGTGCTCAAACCCTACATTAGGAGTTTTGAAGAATTTGATCGCTTAGCGGGAAAAAATGAATTAGTGAATTTGAGAAGCTGGCCAGAAAAAATCGGGTTAGGGTTTCCAACGCAATTGAAGCCGCAGGTAGCGGGTTTGTATCCATTCACGAAGAGTTGTTTGAGGAGGGTTTTATGGGGTCTCGTACAATGCTGTCCTCCAACGGCGGGCGGACGTCGCAGTTCCAGCAATTGGCGCGGCAAAACTCGCTGTATAATCTGACGTTGGAGGAGGTTCAAAACCAGCTTCAGGATGCGGGGAAGCCCCTCAGCAGTATGAACATGGACGAGCTTTTGCGAAACATTTGGACGGCGGAGGAGAGCCAGGCCATTTCTGCGGCCATTGGGAATAATAGTAATAATGTAACCCTAAATGCAAATAACAATAATAACTCCGGGTTACAGCGCCAGGGGAGCCTTACGCTGCCAAGGACGCTGAGCCGTAAGACTGTAGATGAGGTGTGGAGGGACATTCAGCAGGGGGGGCAGCAGGCGAAAGGAAACGAGGAAAAAGAGCAGCAGCATAGACAGCCTACATTTGGTGAAATGACATTGGAGGATTTTCTCGTGAAGGCTGGAGTAGTCAGGGAGGATAATAATAATATCAGTAACAACAACAACAACAACAACAACAACAACAATGCCAATGGCAACAACGCTATCAGCAATAGTGCTGTTGCAAACATGACAGAGAGCTCGCAGGGAGCAATGCCGGTTTGTGGTGTGCCGGCCACAATGGATGTTGCCATGGTACAGAGCTTCCAGCCGGCGGAATGGATGCAGTACCAATTCAATAATGCAGCAGCCCAACAGCAACAACAGCAACAGCAGAGTATGATGGTCGCTTATGGTGCCAAACGAGGGATGCCACAGAATTTGCCATTGGCAATCCCTGGCAACCCCCTGTTGGAAGGTGGATATGGAGACAATCAGCTTGCTCTGTCGTCACCCTTGATGGGAGGCACGTCTTCGGATTCACAAACGCCGGGCAGGAAGAGGGGGGCACATGAGAGTATAATGGAGAGGACAGTGGAGCGTAGGCAGAAAAGAATGATCAAGAACCGCGAGTCTGCCGCAAGATCCAGAGCAAGAAAGCAGGTCTGGTATCTTTTTTGTTGTTTTGGTTTCATTGCCGTGTTTTTTGTTTTTCTAACAGTTAAATTGTAGCATTTACCCCGCCATCATTTAAACTCAACCAATCCTCTGCATAGAAATTACGTGAAATCTGTTTCTATCTCAACAAAAGATTTAAGTTTCAGTGTTCAAATTGAGTGTATTGTACAAATTATCCTGCCCCCAGCTAAACACTGCCGTTGTGCCTTCAGGCTTCAAAACACCTTCACTCTAGAAACTAGTTTTCTATTCCAATTAAGCCTTTGTGCTAAAGTTGAGTTATTTTAACACTCATGTGGCCTTCGGCCAACTGTTGACAATGCCATTGGACTTAAAACACTTCCAAACTCAGGACTGACAATTAAAAGGTTTCTATCCATTAAAAAATCAAGCACCCGTGCTAAAATTGTAACAGTCACCCTGCCATCTGCTAAACATCGCCAAAGTGCCAAGAATTTTTAAAAACTCCGTCATCTTTGAAACAAATTTCAAGGAGTTTTTCTTCTACCTAAACAGTTAGCCTCTATATTAGGTTCATTATAAAACAGGGAGTCAGGGTGGTCATTATGACAACCACTTTATCTTAGCACTAAGGCCCCTTCATGATGGACGTAAAATACTTTTTTTCTCCTGAAATCATTTTGCATTTGTTATTACCCTGTGAGATTGTGCCATTGATGATTTGTATTGCTTTGCAGGCATACACTCAAGAGTTGGAGAATGAAGTGCAACAGCTCAAAGAGGAGAACTTGAGGCTCAAAAATGAGCAGAAGGTTGGATGTTATATCTATTGTTTTTTTACAAATATTGTTTTCTATAAATGGGTGAGCATGGATGCAATTATTTGTGGATTGAGTGTATGGAAAGGCATGCTCTTCAATTAAAGGAACAATTCTGGGCATGTTGCATTGCCAAGTTAGTTTAAATGCTTTTTGAACTAGATTTATGTAAGGTAATTTTGATCAAATGCATGTCATGACCGGGAAATATGTTCCAAGAAGAAATACTTGAACTTGAACTTGTTTTCTACGAAGTCATCTTCAGTGCAACTATCGTCATTTGATCAAATTTTCTTCCTTCAATGTTTCACAAAGTTTTGAGGACATAAAGATGTGTAAACGGGGGAACATGAGGATGTCAAAAGGGGAACAAAAGGATGTGAAAATGGGGACATGAGGACGTCAAAATGGGGAACATGAGGATGTGAAAATGTGGGAGGGGTGGCATTTCAGGTATGTCCTTGAGTCCCACCGAATTTCGGGGGATGGCGCATAGGACACACACACACCCATATTCGAACAGGAAAATGTTTGGTAGCTATGATAAATGGTGGATTCATAATAAGTCATTTAAAAACAATTTAACTAAATTCAGTGATCATAATAATAATTCTCACTCGCCATTTATGATGCAGAAAGCTATTTATAAATCTGAATTCTATTACTTCCGAGAAAAAAATCAGATTTAATACTTCTTAAAACTCTACTTTTCTCACATGCTATAGATCAGAAATATTTTAGATCCATAATGTGGATTTGTTCTCCGAAATGTATGCAAGTTATAAATCAGCAATAAATCTGATATCAGCTTTGTATCAAATAGTGAACTGAGAATTTAGAACTATCACCCTGTAAAACTAGATTAGAAAAATTAGTTCTGCTGTAGCAGGAAAATGACAACGTCATCAAAATTAGATGTCACCTTGTATGTTATTCATTTGCTTCTTGTTGCTTGAATGGACTTGTTGAATTGTGTCTTCTATCTACAAAGAAACCTCTTTATCACTGGAAGCGTTCTGTGTACTAATCTCCTATATGGTACATCAAAAATGGTAAAAATGACAATATTTTTGCCCAACCCACCCCCCCCCCCCCCCCCCCCCCCCCCCCCAAGGTACGGTTCATCTTGGAAATGTTTTTACATAAAAAATAAAAAATATAAAGAAAATCAACCTTTAATATCAACGTTATGGGCATAATTAGCACTAACATAAACAAAAGCTAATAGAGTTTTAGGCTAAGGGTTTAGAGGTGGTTGGGTTATGTTTAGGGGAGGATGGGGTGGCCCAGAAATAGGCTGGATTAGTTTATGTTAAGTTTGTCCTTTTTTCGTTTTGTTCTTCAATTTTTAAATTTTTAGCTAAGTCCACTTTGGGTTTGCCTTGGGAATGACCCAGAATTGATGGTATTTCCAGTATGTTTCCAAGACGGACTTGGTGTTTATGAAGAATTTGGATGTTTCCAAGTGGAATCAGACCCGGGAGCAGAACTAGAATGAACTGGTTTGGGTATGAGGGGGGTTCTGAAGAATCCGGTAACACAGTTAATTCCGCATATTAGTTTATTAGAGCTGCATTAAACAAGTCTAATGTTTGCTAATGAGAATTTGAAGTCCAAAGATATCACTCTTAATATAATGGATTTAGCATCATGTTTATCAATTTTTTGTTTCAATTCCTGCAAGCTGGCACATCTGAGACTTCAACTAAATGACAGTTGCCACACACTTTAAAAATTACTTCACCCTTAGAAATGCCTTACCTTTTCTTAAGGTTACAAAACAGAGCCTTTAATTTTAACGTAGTCGAGGATCTTTGGTCTTCAGAGACTTCAAATATTCCTCGTGTCTTGACTCATGTGTCATGAGTTTCCAAAGGTTAAAGACACATTATTGAGCCTTCTCTCTCAAAAATGGGAAACTTGAGTTTGACAGCATGTCACATGGATTGCATCATATTAATAACATCCGTTGGCACTATTGGGTAGATTTCAACATGGTTTAATAATTTAAGACAAACAAAAAGTAACTTAATCAATGGAAAATGTATTTCACCAAAACTAGGTTATGTTAGATTTGTTGTAATTGTGCATGGCTTAGGGTGGGATCCCATTGAGGGTGCTGCCAATTGTAGTTTCATGCCCCAGGTAGCCCCATGAAGCATTTGCAGAAAGTACAAAAATGTGCAGCACAAACTTAATGCTAAAGTTATGGACTTCCTTTAGGATTGTTCATTTTAATTAGTTGTGAACTTAGCCTTGTCCAAAACCAATATAATAATCTCAAGTTTTACAAAATACTAACATATTTTCTGTGTAATATGCTGCATAAAGGGTCCAAAAAATATTGGCAAATTTGTTGTTCATGTAACTTCTAGCTGAAACATAATTTGAATTATTATTTGACCATCTGAGTGACATTTTACTGCCCACCGAAAAAACCGACTTTCAGTTGGCAGGAAAGTAAGGGGGCCGTGAGTCACTAGTAGCATGGTTTAATCTTGTACCACTTTCCTTTGTCAGAAGAGGGACCCTTGGTCCATTTAAGCCTCAGTTTGTGACACTTTGATTTGTTTGAACTCGAAGATATAGACTCCAAATTGGCATCCACATGATGCGTTACTTAACATGATTATAGATTGTTTCTTGTTATCTTTGCAAGGTGGTATTTTAATTTGTCAATTTCCTACCATGCTTCGTTTACTAACCTACCACCAACGTGGCCAATGTTCATATACAAATTATTCGTGCAATATATGTAACCTAGGTAGCCGATATGGGTATGGGGACCCGGTATACTGGCACGGCGATCTTTTTGGGGACTCAGGTACTTTGGGTACAACTGTCCAAAAATATATAAAATATTAAAAAGTATAGCCAAAGAAGCAAAATTAACCATATAATTGCAGAGTAAACAAAATAAGCTAAATAACCACAAGACATACTGATAATTCAATGCGGAATGTCATGATATTCATTGATTGAACTTAGAACAAGTATTACAATGTATACACAAAAATCAAGACAAATCAGTATATTTATCACATTTATAATGCTGTGCAATGTAGTTGTTGAGAGTGTCAACATCATCAGTGGCTCATTAGAACCATCACATGGTTTTTTTAAAGTCATTTTGACTTTTTTTGACCGCAAATAAAGTTTTTTACTGCGGGTTCGTGCTGTATATGCGCAGGGTACGTCTAAACGTACCGGGGTATGTCTTTTGACCTACCTTAGGTGTAACCCCTGCAAACCCTCAAATGTACTTGAACTGGGAGCGTATTATATCAGTATCTGCAGCCTGTACAGACCAACCTGGTAATTTAGTTTTTAATGTTTTTGGTTTTGCTAGTTTTAGCTTTTATTTATGTACATTTTTGGGAAAAGTTAACAACCAATTGTTTAGGTGATTAGAGAATTTCATGCAGCAGCGAAACATTCTGTAAAAAAGTACAATGTCTTCCCCTTCCTGGCAAATTGAAGAAAATACAGGTCCAAAATCATTTAATCTGTTGCAAACTCTTGTTAGTTGCCATTAGAAGAAAAAATATCCTCCAATGCTGTTTTACATGTATCTCTGCGAATAGATTGAAAATCATCACAGGTGATAAATCATTTCCAATCCTTTCAAAACATCTTTTTAATTTTGTTTTTTTTCGTTCATACATGTCACTGGTAATTTTTGTAGTGAAGGTTGCTGCAATTGGTAATCTTTGTAGTGAAGGTTGCTGCAATTGGTAATTTTTGTATTGCAGGTTGCTGCAATTGGGGAAAGTCGCTGAGTATGTTTGGATTTTCCCTAGCTCAGTGACTTTATTTAAATTAGCCCTGAGACCTCCAAACAAGCACATGTAACTAGTCGTGTACAATTTATAGGCTAGTATTAGCCGTGACTCAAGGAGAGCCTTGTAATTATGCTTGAAACTAGTCTCCCTTTTCAGTTGTTGTCATATACTTCATGCTCTTTTCAAAGTAAGAAATATGCTCGTAGCAGTCAACTTGACATTAAACTTACCAATATTCACTTTCTTGTCAGGCTTAATAATGACATTTGTATACTCTTGTCATAGAAGTCAGTATGTGCGTATGGGGTGGAAGCAGGGATGCCATTTTCAAAATAGGGTAGGGGTTATGAAGGCACACATACATGCAAATTCTAGAAAGCAAAATAAGAAACAAACCTTCGTGAAGGTTGAATCATAAATGAAATTGAGTGTTTTCTCAACTGTTCTTTGTTGTGTGATTTTTCATTGGAGATCTATGCTTTCGCAAACTTACATTTAAAAAAAAAATCTTGTTACCAATCTATTTCAGAATCTTGCAAATGTGCTTATCATGCTCTCGATTTCTTCTTTTAATTTATTTGTTTGAAAGAGTGAGAAATGACATGGGTGGGATCTGGGAAATTTTTATAAGAAATTTTACAAAATAACCAGAGATTTTTTACAGCGACCCAATTTCGGATAAAACAATGAGACAAAGCAACAAAAATATGAAAAAAATCATTCAAACAGTAAGGTACTTCTCTCTTGATCTGGTTTGTTTAGGGTTTACCCATTTTGGGTTCACCCATTCCCCTCTAGTTGGCATCTTTTATTGGTATTAATTTTGGAGTCTGTTTTCATGCTCCTACTGGCTATTGTAAATTTTTGTAATTTCTAGCTGTATTGACCTGCCAATATTATTTCTTTCTTTGTGGAACATATTCAAAAGTTTGTACTTTACAAAGTTTGTCAAAAGTCCGTTGGTTAATGGGAAACCCTCTGGATTTTCAACATTTTAAATGTAGAGCCCAAGTTTGTTTTGGGTTTAGCATGATATCAACGAATGAACCAAGTGTTTTGCTCCAAAAGAGCTCATAGCTTAGATCTTTTTGAATGTAAGACAGGGTCTTCCAAGCTTCTCTAAGACATTTGCTTTTTAATATGGGGGGATTTTTATTGCTGATAAATAAATTGTCTGCTGATTTATGTATTTAAGGAGAATAACACGCAGCTATAATGTGTTAACTGAGTGAAACAGAGGTTTGTTGGATACTTGAGCTTGGTTCAGCTCAACTAACAATTTGTAAACCATATGAAGTCTGATATTGGTTTATTGCTTTAACTGTTTGTTGATTTCTTTGCTTGGCTCAACATGCAGTTGTGATCATTCAGATATTCCATTTGGTATAGGGTTCTTATAATCTTCAAGTAGTTTACTTCACATTTTAAAAGTAAAGAAGTGTTTTGTATACAATTAAATGTATGCCATAACCGAAGGTGTTAAGCATGGCAACGTTGTCTCCCTGGAAAGAAGTAAGGTTACATGTGTGTGGGGTTATGCGGGGTGCTTACGACTGAAATATGGGTATGCTATGATCACTAAAACTCAAACATCAAGCTTGAAAATTGAAACTCATAAGTTGAAACATATGATTATCACAGAACTTATAAAATTAGATGTATTATTTGACATACAAATCATATAATATTATCATTGATTTATATACTTATCATATTATCATTGATTTATATAATGTATATAATATTATATAAACCCATACATTAATATGTGTCATGGGCTGATCACAAAACAATATTCAAAATAATAAAAAGAATATTTCCACACTCTATAAGAATAGAGAAAAGCGTTTCTAGGTAAAACTGCATTTTGGATCACACTCCCTGATCCATCATCAAGATGAGAATATCTGAATGCTAGGTAGCCGGTACAGTTCGGGTTCGGGTATGGGGATCTGGTACACTGGTATGACAATTTTTTTGGGGATGCCGGGTATGGCATTTGGGTATGACCGTACAACATTATATGAAATATTAAAAATGATAGCCAAAGAAGCAAAATTTCAGCCTTATACATGCATAGAATAAATGGAATATTAAATAAGTGAAACAGCCACAAAACACATATTGATAATTCAATGCATTTTGTCATGATATTCATTGATCAAACTTAGAACAAGTACATTGTTCAAACTTCAAATGTTATAATGATACACAAATCAAAATAATTCAGCATACTATTAGTCCAATAATAACCATAAATTATAACAAATTATGTAACTGGACTGGAATTCTGGCTATTACTACCTCCCTCCAAAGCTGGCAGTTCAGATTCCTTTGGGGTTTCTCTTGTTATTCCTAGTCTTACTTGCTAGTGGAGATGCTGCCACTGCATTTTTTGAACTTACATTACCCAAACTCATCTCAACTGTTGCAGTTTCAGGCTTTCAGCCATTGTTTTAGGCTCTTCTGTGAATGCCCTTGTTTTGCCACAGTTGAATCAGGCATTGATTGGAATTTCTGTGTTTTTTATTGTACATGTGCGAATGATGTTCTTAGTAAATGGTAATTTCACCACATCCTTGTCTTCCTACAGTTTATGGACAATATTTTCGTTGGTCTTGGGACTTCAATTTTTTCTAATAGCTTTTCTAGTAAAGGAGGCATTGTCGGTACTGATATAATTATTTGCATACTATTTGGTTGCCAACTTGTAAAATCGCTTCAGAGTATTTAAATGTATATTAACATGGACATCGATTTTTTCTAATAGCTTTTCTAGCTAAGGAGGCATTGTCAGTACCAATATAATTATTTGCGTACTATTTGGTTGCCAACTTGTAAAATCGCTTCAGAGTATTTAAATGTATATTAACATGGATACTAATTTTCTCCCTTTTCTTCTATTTGTGATATTCTTGGGGTATAAATTAAGTAAAAATCCAATAAGATGTATTGTTTATCATTTACGTGCTTGGGGTATATTAACCCAATCCCATCTACTGACCTTTATTGACCCAAAGAAAATTTAAAAAAAGCGAAAACTGCTACTTTTACTGTGGGTATGGCTGACCGTACCTGGGAACATCCCAGGATGCACTCATATGTGCCCAGATACTGACAGATGTACCCTGGGCATACCCCCACTGTACTGTACCTGAATTACGTACCTGGTGTGGTACGTACCCGTACCCAGGGCCTGTAGAGGCGTACCCGGTAACGTAGTCCTAATGATCACAACTGCATGTTGAGGCAAGCTATTCTCATCCTGATGATGGATCACTGAGTGTGATCTGAAACATTGTTCTAAAAATATAGCTTATGCCGTTCTATCCAGAAGCTGTTTTCTTTGATATTCAAAATGTTCAGAAATTGTTTATTCATAGATACATAACAAAATCCATGGTAAATAGTTCTCTATTATTACATGCAAATCTCAATGATACGGTTTAAAATAAATGTGATAGTCAACTGCAATGCAATGTGAAAGATAATATGCATTAAGGTTATAAACAAAATCCATGTTTTGAATTTTGCATTTGACTATTTCAGTTTTTGCTCAATTGTATTTTTGTGGGGGTGTGTATGAAATTAAGGGAAATGCACCTGGTGCACCTAGGGTGCATTAGGCTGCCATGGTGCATCTTGGGTGCAGATTTGAGAGTGGTGAATATACCCGGTGCAGGTTTGTCTTCAGTGTGGCCCAGATACAGTTGGGTACGCAGACCCAGACAACTTTGGAAAGAAGTAATTAGCCATTTTGAATGCAGGAAGTTGCAGTGTTTGCATTAAACATGGATATTGTTTCCCAGAAACAGCCTTTTGTCATACAGCCTAAAAAGTAAAAACAATAATGGTAATAGGTTTGTGTAATTGTGCCAATTACAGAACTTTGGGAAATGGATTTGGAAAGTAAAATAAATCCACGGACTTTCTGAGGCAGAACTTAAATACCTCTGGATATGAAACAGATCTGAATTTGACATTCCTTCATATGCGAATTACATATCATTCGTATTTGTATATTCCACAGACATTACTAATTTGCACATTCAGAGTGTATCCCTGTAGTTGGAAGTGCATGCCTCGTAGGAAAACTATTTGTTAGTACATTTTGTTGGATAATCTTGCATTCATAACGGACGAAATGCATATGATTCTTCCATAAAATAGAGCGATCATCTGTGTATATTAATTGCCGTCATTTATGTGGCTTGATTTGCCTTTGATTCTGCAAATTCACATTTGGTCAACTCATTAATTTACAGTTAACAATATGGCATACTAGTTGGATGTGCATTTTTTGCCTGAAGGCTACCATTAGTTAGGTGTCAGAAGATCTTTTGTAGACTACCAAATTAGTTCTTATATTTCAGATAGAATTGACCTGATATTCAGGTCTTTCGTGACATGCATTCAGAAGACCTTTCGTAGACTACCAAATTAGTTTTTATATTTCAGGTAGAATTGACCTGATATTCAGGTCTTTCGTGACATGCATTTAGAAATTACTAGTTAGAACTAAAGGACAAGGATTCAGGTCTTATTGGTCATGACCATTTGACTCACCGGTTCTTGCATTTCAGGTAAAAATTAACTGACCCGTCATACATAATTAGTGTGGCCTCACTAATTCATGGATAGGTGCATATGGAGTTAGTTCTTGCATTTCAGGTAAAAACTAACTGACCCGACATACATAATTAGTATGGCCACACTAACTCACGGACAGGTGCATATGGAGTTAGTTCTGTGATTGATGTCGACTTCCGTGCTAGAGTTGACATTTTGATGCAAGTCCTTTTCAAGATATGCAAGTTATAGAGGAGAATCTATACACTTCCGTAAGGAAAATTGAATGTAAAGTTAGGCGATGACATGCTTGTAGGAAGTTGAAACTGAAAATCAAGTATTCATAATACTATTTTGATTCACTGTCAAAATTGCATGTGGAGTCTGCTTTGTGCTTGATGGATATTTCTTTGTAAGAGTCAAAACATTTAGTTTGGTGCAAGTTTTGTTTACTGTGTCCTGTCGGAGGAGTTATGATTCAGATTTGATTGACAATCTTGTCGACAACACACTAAGTTGCAGAAACTTAATGTGTTATGAACTCAGATACAAATACGCCCCTTGCAGGTCATAAATACATGTCTCCAAAACGGATACGTACCAGATACGCCTGTGTATATGGGCAAGCTATGGCGTTGGCATTCCAGATACAGACGTATCCGGGCAGCTAACACTGCAGCTGATGTGTCCGGGCAATAGCCAGACTGCCAATGCTGGAGCCGAGATGCATCAGGGCTAAAGAACAGTATTTTTTAACTTATTTTTTCAACATTAAAAACATAAAGTGCCAAAAAAATATAAAAACACAATGAAATCTTAAAAAGTCAAAAAGATAACATTAGCAATTAGCCGTTCCAAACTCTGATCAATGGAGTTACACCCTTACCAAGGAGACCTACTAGTTTTCGGTATTTTGTCAGGAGTTTGTCCTGAACTGCCACCTAAATCATTGTATGACTTCTCTCTGTAGTGACTTCTAGGTTTTGTTATTTGAGTTTATCCCAACTCTTATTTTTTATTAATATTTAGTGTATTTGTAATATTTTAAAATTTAGATACTTTGTAAAAAAAATCCCCTAAGAGTTCCCTTTTGCACTCTTAGTTAGCTACGGTAACTTGCTGTATTTTTTTTATTTCTTTGTAATTGTGAAATTACTATTGCTTGGATGTTTAATTTAAAAATTAAATATAAATATTAAATGCATGTCTGTGCAGTATTTTCTTTATCATAACTTCCTTCTCAATTTCCGTATTTTGCCAATGTAGGTTGTATTGATGATTATTTTTTGTTGTAACAGTTCATGGAGGGAATGCCGCCTCCTATACCACCACCAAAACTGAAGCATACTCTTAAAAGGCTCAACTCTGCTCCCTTTTGAAGTGGATTTGTAAACAATCATACACGCTTCGTGTGATTTTTCAGAGGCCTTTGTGGCCCAGTTTCACTAGTGCACCTGTAATCTTTTTGTATCTTTATTCAAACTGATAAGTTATGTAGTCTCTAGAGTATGTGACAATGAGGTCGTTGACTATAGGATGGGCTTATCATTTTCAATCTTATAAGTTATTCTGGAGCATTACACGTTAACCTAGGATAGCCGAACCAAACAAACCTGCGAGTTTTGTGGTTTCGGCAATGTAAAAGGAGCCTCTAACTCGGATGCTATGCAAGAATGTGCCTGCAAGGCTTTGCATGCCACACTGTAAATTCATTGTCATGTCTATTGTGGTACAGGATGACCTACATTGTGGATAATCGGTGTGTTGCTTCAGGAAATTTTGTGGCCACAAATTGATCTCTGATCACAGTTCCTTTTCTGTTTATGAAAGACAAAATAAAGTTTGTTTGTAAGCACCTATCAGAGATTATGTACTTTGTAGAGAGGTGGAATGGTTTACCATGTCTTTTGTTATACTGGCTGGGATTTCTGGTTGAAAATTTGCAATATGTTGTTCTCAGGTGATTACAAATGGCAGTGACTTGTCTGCCTGTGGTTCTAGGAAGTGCTTCTTTGAGCATTTTCATGATCGCATCTTAGATTGCTCCAAATGTATTTCCGAGTTCAAATTTGTCTGCTTGCTCAATTTGAGTAATTTTTTTAGCTGTAATATTTAGCTTGCATACTTTTATTATAGCTGGAAAATGTAAACCATTATTCTGAAGAAAGTACTGAGTTTTGTTCAATGTGGACAAATTCACAAAAACAAGAAAACCCAGGAGGATTTGTAATTGATTGAGCTTCTCTGTAATTTTTAAATGGCCAAACATGACTTCTTGAGGAATGTATCTCATGTTTGAAAAGTGAATTTACATTTCATCTAAGCCAATCTGTTTACATTGAATCCAAATTGAACAAACCACCGAAGAAAGGTAAGTTACAATATAGCAATTATAAGGAGTCACGGCATTTTGTTAGCTTGATATTGTTCAGCCACTCACTTTGTCACATGTGATCGTTTTCTTAGAATTGACACCACATTCATGTGTTTTTAAAACTTTATTGCAATATTGGTGTACCGTATAAAAAGCCTTTGATCATGCATGTATGGCAATCATCATGGAACATGTCTCCTAATGCCTCTCAGCACTAAGATCAACTGAATATTATTAGTACTGTTTGCACTTTTTTTGTTTACTCTACAAGCTCGAGAAACCTTTGATGGTATGTTCGTGAAGGTTGTACCTCCCAAAATATAAGATCGATTGAAAACTAAAAGTTTTTAGCAGTGCACATAAAGGAGAGAGCATCACATGTGGTAGTAGAGAACTGTTCTTGGCTAATATAAAACATCAAGTTCAATGTGGATGCGTATGTTGGTATGGAACAGCGCTAGATGAGGAATAAATTGAAATTAGTTGCAAGTACTATATAATGAAACATTGTACAAGTGAAGTTATGGATGAGAACTTTGATGTCGGTGAGTACTGGTGTGAGTGCTGTCTAGGACAGATTGCTAGACAAGGTCTACATTGAAACTAGTTGCAAGTATTGTATAATGAAACATTGTACAAGTAAAGTCATGGACGAGAACTTTGCTGTTGGTGAGTATTGGTGTCAGTTCTGGCATTTGTATGTGGCTAATAAGAAGGAATACATTTTTCTTGTCAATGAACGAGTAGTGTTTGCTGGATGCAGATTTTTTTGTATTGGTTCACAAAGTATCAATTGTTGATATGTTGCCCATATCAACATGGATGGTGTGTGTTATATATAGAAACCTTCCTTACAGTTGTGTTACGATAGGTGATTGAATTGATAGAAATATGTAAGATATGTACTCTAAAATGTTGTACCAATAGGCAAAGACAATACACTGGTAGTGCAACTGACAATGACCAGGATGAGTATTGAAGATTTTCTTATAGTATTTAACCAATATATGATTATTTCCGCTAATGTTAAAAACAAGGGTGGTAGATTATTTGGTTCCAGTAGGACCATTTTTTAATGCTTGTTCTTCAAATATAACATATAACATTCTTGTGGTATTTTTCATTGAATAAATTGAAGCAAATCCTCTATCAACCTGTATTTTGGGGGGAAAAATACCCTTGTAACTCGGAGGGTGATAATGGCTCTCCTGTTATGTCATTACTATCTACTAAAGCTACGGGCAAGCTGTCTACTAAATTATAAAATGTTTCAAAAACAAACCACCTTAAAATATAATATTTTATTGTTTCAATTTTTGTAGCCTTCTTCACCATTGTTAACATTTATTTATGTGTTTATTATTGCAATAAACACATAAATAAATGTTAACAACATATATATATATATATATATATATATATATATATATATTGTACACACACACATGTATCACAATAAACACATAAATAAATGTTAACAATGGTGGAAAAGGCTAAAAAAAAATTGAAACAAGAAAATATTTTATTTTAAGGTGGTTTGTTTTTGAAACATTTTATAATTTAGTAGACACCTTGCTCGTAGCTTTAGTAGATAGTAATGACATAACAAGAGAGGCAACTAGCTATTATCACCCTCTGAGTGATAAGGGGTTCCCTCCCCCCCCCCAAAATACAAGTTGATAGAGGATTTGCTTCAATTTATTCAATGAAAAATACAACAAGAATGTTAAATGGTTATATTAGAAGAACCAACATTAAAAAATGGTCCTACTGGAACCAAATAATTTAATACTATATATATATATATATATATATATATATATATATATATATATAGTTTTATATTATGTTAAATTTAATACATTTATTATGGTGGTTTTTCAAACATAAAATTTGATGTTATGAAATGTCCGGTTTAAAGTACTCCTACATATCAAACATTACACGAGAAGTATACTCACTGTGGGGTTGGCAACTGTCCTTTATAGACAACCTCCGAAACCATGTGGTTTTGTTTCTTACTACGTTACATAAACATAATTAACATTGATCGGGGATAAGGGGGAGAGTGACGGGGTAATGAGATAAAGCATAGAGATGATGCACTACATAGGGAAAATTCCTAGTGTGCTTCAAATGCCCATCTTAATAACACCAAACTCATTGGTAAGCATGAAATTTTTTAGTAAGCACAATCGACTAAATGAACACTCAATTTTATTTTGATTATGTGAATGAGAATAAAGTAGCATGACAAACAAAATGGTTTTTGGTCTTTAGAAACTTCTATCAATTACACCGTAGACACCTAGATTGCATTCACTAGCCAATATAACATGAGAGGTTTGTGACATTTTAGAGCAGTAAGCTTCTAGTGAAAAGTTACAACTTGAAGAAAATACAACAATCAAAATGACCACTTACAGTCCAAAAGTGAGACTATTAAGGATGCAACCCCTTACCACAAGAGCGTTAACGCCTTTTATAAATTGAAAAGGAGAGAGGAGAAGCTAGTTGGGAAAACTTGAAAGTCTTAAGTACCCAAGTAGATCAAAGCTTGGCATGCACACGTTGTCTATGGCTTTGATAGTGTTTAAATGATTGCTTGTTGCCTCTTTACATAGTAATCTTAATTAATTGTTAAAGTCACGTTGGAATGTCATGTTTGAAAATGTAGCTTAACATAGACAACCATGTAGGAGACTTGAACTTTGAACATTTCTAGTGTCTTGAGTCACTAAAAGAATTTAATGATACTTGGACTAGTATTGGATATTGCACTTGC
Organism: Taxus chinensis; assembly: GCA_019776745.2. Lineage (NCBI taxonomy): Eukaryota > Viridiplantae > Streptophyta > Pinopsida > Cupressales > Taxaceae > Taxus > Taxus chinensis. The sequence continues at coordinate 101,814,104 of CM034157.1, forward strand.
AGCGTTTAGCTCAAATAACACCATATTTTAAAGCCACACACGTACACGCACGGGCACGCACTGTGCATGCACACACACGCACATACACCTACACACACATCCACACACGCATGTGGACACACATCCACCCACATGCACTCATGCACACACACCCACACACACACACACACGCACGCACACACCCATACACACCCACACATGCACACGCACACGCACACGCACACACACACGCACACGCACACAAACATGCACGTGCACACACACACATCACATCTTTAGGTGGAGAATTACGTGTGGTTTGAGGCCTCTTTAGAGTGGTGTCAACGTAGATGTTGTATGGGTAACCCTTCAACCCAACCACTAACCTTTTTGTAGGCGTTTCTACCTCTTTGGAGTAGTGCCAGTGTAGGTGTTGTATGGATAACACTTCAACCTAACTAGTAACCTTTTTGTAGGGGTTTCTACCCATGGTTGGGGTTTGAAGTATTTTGGGTTATATAGAGGGTTTTACATATTTGTAAGACCAAGAATTTCATAGGAAGACACATTCAAATCGCTCACACACAAACAAAAAATCACACAACGCTAGCAGCTCACCATATGAAATTGTGAAACAAGTATAAAACCACAAAACAATTCCATACACAAACAATGGTTTCGTGTCAACTCAATGTGCATTGCTAGTCTTGGAAACAAAGCATCTAAATATCATTACCATTCTTTTCATTCTTTTTCCATAGCCAAATCTTTCGGAGTACTAGAATAACTAAGTGTATATCCCTTCTTGTGTCTTGTTTCATTTAGCACTTGTTTCGATAGTTTTATTTTGCAAATTGCTAATATAAGTATATTTTAATATACACATTAATGTTGAATTAATTAATCTAAATATATCACATGTTTCTAATCCATAGTGTAATAAGTAACACATTTCATTTTTATGATAAAATATTTGGTGAACCCACTTGTTGATCGAATCCTTAGCTTAGTTCAAACCTTGACTTCCCTAGGGTTTTCAATTCTTCCTTGTTGCACGATTATTTTCCTTGCTTTTGATTCTCATGGCTCACCCATAGATCTTTTACAATCTTTGCTTAAAGCCTAAGGGTCCACTCCCTCAAACTGATTTATACTACCATCCCTTTAACCAAGTTCATCCCCATTTTGAGCTTGAGAGAGAGGACTATTTTTTGATCCCACATGTCTTTATATTTCAAGTCTAACTATTTTCTCACAAGCTTATGTGGTTATCAACTAACCAATCAGAAATGATTTTTCCCTTGAAAATTTTACTGATTAATAAAGGTAAAATAGAATTGTATGCAACATTAAAGTCCTACCCCCCACCATCCATCCTAATCTTATATTGGAACCCAAGGCTTCTTGCTAGTTAGGACATGTCGTGGTATACTATTTTGATGTGGGATAATTACTCTTCTTTCCTGGTATGAGCATGTAATGCTATCAACCTCTTAGTTGTGAACACAATGGTCCACCAAAAGGATATGATATATTAGTGGATCAATTGAATGATACACATGCTAAGATATCCATTCTAGATTTACTTATGAGATCACCAAATTTACAGGGTTATTTTATATGAGGCATTATAATATACTATCCTCCCTACTAATGCTCAACTTTCTTCCTTTGCTTCTACCATGAACACATTTTAAAACATATATAAGGTTATTACTTTTAGTCCTACAAAGTTGCCTCCTAAACATGATCAATGACCACCACCCTTCATTACTACACGGATTCAAGGATTTCTAATTAAATGGGTATGGATTAATAGTGGATCCAACTTGAATTTTTTCCGTAGCTCTTTACTACAACAAATGGTTATCTCCATGAGAGTAATTGATAAGACCTATACCGCATTCGTTTTTGAATAGATATCACATCAATATCCCAAAGGCAAATGATCTTTGGATGTTTTAGTTGGCCCTAAGAAGGTCTGCACTACATTTTATATTATGGACAATGCTATTCATTATAATTTCCTCTAAGGATGACCTTGGTTCATGCTATGGAAGCAATACCATCTATTTTGCATCAATGTGTCAAACTTATACACAATAGTTATGAGTACACTACTATTTCCATATGAGGATTTTTTAAAATATCATGAAAAATCAATAAGTTATGGCACATTGATAAGTGAGCACCGCCATTATTCAAGATCCGACATGACATAATGGCATATGGAAAAGGTTCCCCAAGTGAGTTGGTAAAGACAGTATTTATTTTATCTTAATCGAAAAATATGCTTATTTATGTTGCAACCCTAGATAACACTCATACCATAAGTCAATCTACACAACCTTGTGCCCATATCAACGAAGCCCAACCTAAACACTCTATGTCTGTACAATCTAGTGCACTACTGCCACATGAGCCTGAGTTTACTCCAAAATTATCCTTACTAGTTAATTCAAAACACCAACATGGCTTGGTTATTGATTACTATGATAACGACGATGATACTATATAAATATCTATTGAATAATCACACAAGCTCAATTTTAATCCTATGGATGATGACAAGTATATGTTTCATACTCTATTTACATCTACTGGCCATGGGCACTATTGACTTAAATCTCCTATGACACATACAAAGAGTACCTCTAGTTCCAAAGAGAGAATAATTTCCTCTTATGATACTTGCAATCTCATTCATCCTGCATCTCTTTTAGAACATTCCAATCTAATAAGTGGAAAATCTTTAAATCTTAACATGAAAAAATCACCCACTATTGCTAGCCTATGCATTATATAACATTCCCTTGAGACTCATGATTCTATGCTTGCTCCTAACTTGGTTACTATTCCTGAACATTTATACTCACCACATGAGCTCTTCCCTATAATACTTGATTTTAATTTGTTAGTGCTACCCATCACATGCCAACACACAACCAATAATCTATCTAGGAAACATGGCAATCCCTTTTGTGATTAACATCGTGTTACTAGCCATGATCCTGATCATTATCAAGCAATGATATCTCAAATACATACATTAAAAGAAAATGGTATAATTAACATAATTCACAATGCATCCACATAATCAAAATGATCATATCCTATTTCATTCCCTTTTGAATTTGCACATATTGAGAACCTTTACAATACACCGTATGGGGGCACGAGCCTCCTCGTATATTCAGCATTGCATAGTTGATACACTGGGACATCACATGGCAGGGACATGCATATACTTCATTTCCTTCCAACTTTGTGTTATTTTACACGTGGGGCCTAGATCCATTTGTAGTGTTGTAGTTCCGTTGGTTGAATATTTTAGGTGTGACTAGAAATCCCTGTGGCACTCTTCTTCTTACTCTTTTTAGGAGGTTTTTGGGATGGCTATACTTAATATGACACCCTTAGTCTTTTTAAAAGGTTCTTTTAGTGGATTAGAAATCCCTGTGGTGCCCTTCTTTGGTGTTCGGTCAAGTGACACCCAATTATTTTGGCTCTAGCTTCTCCTTCAACGAATTGGGGACCGATCACTGCCAATCCTTTAACGACTCATTTCCAATCCATTTCTTGAAAAACTTCATCACGGAGCTTCTCCTTCGGAAATAAAATAGGTGCACTCCTTCCTTGCTTCGTTTACATTTCAAATTCGCAAGTTTTAAAAGCATTTTCAAATTTGATTTAAAGTTCAATTATTTTTATCAAAATCAACTACACTTTGTGTTGCAGGTTTTGCTATAGAAATGATGTAAACACTCAAGTGAATAAGCACCTTGAATAAAGACAAAGTGTGTCTACACACTGAAGTATCTTCTCCTTTAAAAAAATAAATTTCATTTCCTAGCTTAAAGGGATGGTAGTTGTAGACACCTAAATTTGATAATTTATCATTTGACTATGTTAGTTTTAGATCAATCCCTAAATCATGACTTCTATGCATATTCCAGGTTTAATTAATTATCCTTAATGATGCAGGAGCATTCAGGTTCACAAGCAATACTGGATCAACTAAAAATAGTTTTAGTATGTTGTTTACATTTTTTTTGTTGTTGGGACCTATAGTGAAGAAGTGTGTTGTTGGCAGGCCACATTGCGAAGAAGAATGTTGTTGGTGGGCCACATAGTAATGTGTTGCATTATTTGGAGTGCACAATTTAATTTCACAATGTTAGCATAATGCACAATCCTATTCTACGGTGTTAGTATGTTTCACAATCCGTGTACGTCTCTGGAGTCTTTGTGCAAAGCATGCTAACTATTGGAATTATGTTTTATATGCATTTTTGGATTGGCGGATGCAACAGAACACTAAGGAAGCCAAACAAGTTTATTGGGAGCCATTGAACATTAGGAGGAGTTGCACAAGTTTAAGGGAAGCCACACAATACTACAAAGTTTAAATTGGAGAAGCAAAGCACTATTTAGAGCTGTGAAAGACTACAAAGCTATTAGAAGCCACAAAGTATTGAAGAAAGATCCTATGGAAAAGTGACAAGCGAGCATGGGAATCTACAAGTAACTCTTCCTCGCACCCGACCTCCCGAGGTCATGCCGAGACAGCCGGTGGGGATGGAATATACGTGGGGTATAGACAAACTAGTTAGGCAATCTTATGTCTTCGACACGCACTAATGGAATCTGTGAATCTAAGGCAAAGAAGGCCCTCCTAACCTGAACTGGTGTGATAGATCGGTCGGTGAGGATGACTGCTCGAAGGCTCCAATCAATATCGAGCTCTGGCGTGATCCGATCTATAGGTTGTGGGATACGGGGAAAATGACCTGGAATTGTTTCGTGTATATCTCCAGATAGGGTCATAGGATGGATGATGGATATAGTGGATTCTATGGTCGATTCTCTGGTCTAGTCCTAGAAATCTTTAGCTTTGTTAGATGCTATGGTTAACAAGGATAACTGTGCAATGATGATAATGGTTGGTGGAAGTGGAGTGGATCTAAATACTAATGTGCGTAAGCCAACATCTACGTCTGATTGACCTGTGGACTCGTTGGGTTGTGGGATTTGTGGATCACAACCGTAGATTCATGGTTGTTGTGGACCTGCTATGGTCATATGTAGAATCAATCTCTAATCCCTAATATCCAGTAGTCGTATGCCTTTTCGGCCTCTATATTTAGAACTACAAGTTGTGCAATCTTCTCAGAGTACCTTACAGGTGTTCTGGCAACCTGAATTCTTAAGCTAGTGTCTATGTCAGTGAGAATGTCTCCTGCATCTGGCTGTGGGACCAAAGGGTCACAACCGAACGTTTTCTCTCTTTCAAGCCCTTCTACAGTCATGTGGATATTTATCTAGGGTAATCTGTAGTTTGGCTGGTTTGACCAAAACGTGTGTGCTTGGTCGTCTTCTATGTTTAACCCTCTTAACTGTGAGCTGATCTGTTGTAAGTCTGCTATTGTTCGGAAGACTTGGATTCTAAGATTCTTATTTATTGCGGTGATAAGATTGGGTTGAGGCATGATTGGATTGAATACGTATTCTCTGGGCTCCCTAGGTCCCGTGATTGTCATGCAAAAGGAAATGATGTAAATCTAACTGTAGCAAAGTAAAATTAACTATGTAAAGTATCTCTACAGCATATATAACTTCTCTATTTTTGTGTTTTTCTGATGAACTATTTGAACGAATCTTGAAAGAAAAACTATTTAAGATATCTAGAAATTGACAACTAAACTAATAACGAAATTAAAACAAACAAAGCAGCCGAGTATAGCTACTTGCCTGTGCAGTTGTAAATCTATTCTAAATAACCAGATAACTGATCTAATCTATTTGAAAGACTCTCGATCCTACCTCAGAAGTGAGGAGTGAATCATAGTTTCTCAGAAACTATCAATCCCCACAGCTTCCCCGGCAATATCGAAAGTGAGATTAACTGAAATGAAATGATTGACTACTCTATTTGATATGTTTTAACTAGAACTTTGAAAGCTTGAACCTGGATTTTGCAGAACAGTGGCGAATCTGGTTGTGTGTGGCTTTGTCCCCTCAGTGTGATCTCCTCATTCCTTTGTGCTCACGTGAATCCAGAAAAGCGTGTGATGTTAGCATCAACAGAAGTAGGTATTGGAAATAATGGCAGCTTAGGATGCAGACTGAATACAATGCGAGTAGGAGAGGGATAGCGCAAGAGAACAGAGCTTGGCTTATGCAATTCCTAGCGGGATTTATTGCGAGTCATACAACATAAAATGTCCAGAACCTAAAACTATCCTGTTTGACGAACAAGACCTGCAACTTTAATGGCTTCCTACTGAAAATCAAACTATCCTATTCCAATGAATTGCATGAAATAGTAACAACACTAGCACAAGAAGATTATGTGGCTTCCTAACAGCTAAACAACACTAACCATGCATGCAACAAATAAAACTATGAATCCTAAGCAAAATTGAAAGACTAAGCTATTGAAATGAGATAATGAGAGACAAATTTGAGGGGCCATTTACTTGAGCACAAGCCAGCTATTTATAGAATTCCCATTTACCCAAAGGTGAAAACCAAATTGAACTCTTTAACCATAAACAATGCAAAAACACTATTCCAGGGAACCAGAATCATAAATACAAGCAAAGGCGGTGAAAAAAGCTGGTAAACGTTGAAATTTACGTGAGTCACGTTAAAAAGAACATTCTGGAAAATGCGTGAAGGACCGCCACCCTGAGCAGGGTGGTGGTTACAGGACCGCCGCCCTGCCTGGGTGGCAGTCACGAGACCGCCACCCAGGCAGGGTGGCGGTTTCGTCACTGAAGACCAAAACGCAAAGAAAAGGAGGGGAGAAGAAAAACAAAGCATGCAGGGGCTAAGCGGGGCATGCGGGATGTTAACGCATACTTGGAGAGCTTTTCTGGATCCCGAACACCTTGTGAGGAGACCTGTATCATCATTGGGGCACGTGTAACTGTGTTCTGGTGGTGCAGTACCCTACAATTTTGGGTACGTACATATTGCCCCCTCGGAGAAGTGTTTTAGCCATGAAGAGGCGTAGAACGGTGGGTCCGAGTATGGTGGTCCCGAAATGGGAAGTTAAAATTTATACCTGATACGCCTGTGTGTCGAAATGACGCCCTCTAAGATTCCCGCTACCTGCAAAATGAAAAGAGGACTCAAGTGCAGATAGATAAAATAGATCGAAAAATAAAAACTAAAATAATATGAAATGAGGACGTACCATTTGTGCGGGGATAAGAACTTACCTCCGTCGGTGCTCCAAACCTACGAAAAGGGGCATTCAAAACAAGTCAGGATGCTATATATATAAAAGTGGGCCCATTTTCCTATTCATTTGCGCGTGTCGATTTGATTGATTTTGAGCTCTGGGACCCACGGTGATGGTTTTTGACGAGAGCATAGTCAAAACGTTCATGACGAGATTGTGATCATGCCTCCGCGAGTGGAACACCGACCCACGAGATCACAGGTTAGTTTTTCTCGATTTACCGTTTTTATCCCCAAAATGTTAAAATGGTGAAATCTTTGTCATGGGGGGATTATTTTTGAAAATGTCAGTTTTAATAGGGTCACTTAGGGGGGGCGCCTAATGGGTAGGCTTTGTTTTGGTCAAAATAGTCATTTTTGGTGTTTTTAGGTGTCATTTAGGGCATGTGACCCGCGTGGAAATTCGGACATGACCGCCACCCTGAGCAGGGTGGCAGTTACACGACCGCCGCCCTGATCAGGGTGGCGGTTACAAGACCACCACCTTTAAGGTGGGGTTACGGAACCGCCGCCCTGCTCAGGGCGGCGGTTCTTCACAGAATGCTAAAAATACTTGTTTGAAATTGTTTTTGCATTTCTAGCATTCTTATATGTCTTAATGATTTTTCTAATGTCATTTTGAATACTAACTTACTCCTTTTTGTATGTTTTTGGGTGTATGCAGGTGAAGGAGGAGTATATCAGATGGAGTCGAGAGAGAGAGTGTGATTGGCTTCCAGCAGTATTGGATGCACTTTCTCAGGATGAGCAGGACACTCTTCAGAGGGCCGGTATATTGCATATATCACGGGTCCCGCATGTTGCACCTTCTAGTCACATACTTTGTGACTTGTTTTCATATTGGGATGCTGATCGGAACACTTTCCGATTTCCAGGAGTCAGGGGTGAGTGGACCATTACTTTGGAGGATGTTTACCACATCTTGGGGGTCCCGATCATCGGGAGATGGCTCACACTTGAGACAGCAGGGTCACGGGCTCAGATAGCACAGTGGGCTTCATATATGGGAGACGCAGTTATCTCCACTGGTTCGAAGAAGGGGGTGAGGGTCCGATCTATTCCTAGCCTGCCTATCCCCTTGATTCGCCAGGCCATTATGGGGATCCTTGCCTCGAGATTGATCGGGGACAAGGGAGGAGACACTTTACTTTATTGCTGGTCCCCCATCATTGCACAGATTGAGGGACATGGCTGGATTTATGCCTGGGGAGCTGACATACTTGGGACCACCTATCATGATTTGTACCAGGTGGTTCGTTTACAGGGGCAGTCATTGAGTCATCTGACCCTGGTTATGAGTTGGGTCTACGAGCGTTTCATCCCTTATGGGAGAGGTGTAGAGGTGGCAGATCCCAGAGCTGTGAGGGCAGCCAGATGGACAGATATGTCGGTGCTCAGAGCACCCCACCAGCCAGTCACCTCCTTGACTACTGATGATATGGAGGCCACACCCTATCAGGCCATGGCAGGGTTATGGGGTGAGGAGGCCCTTACTTTGATCTCTTGCTCTACCACAGGGCAGCTTGTGGACAGGATGGGGAAGGTGGAGACACATCCTTTTGCTCGAGTGCCTCAGCAGTTTGGCCTTCCTTACATCGATATGCTTCCCCCAGTGGTGCCAGTGTTTAGATCAGTTCGGGAGGCTAGAGGAGGTCCTAGAGGCCGGGGTTGGACAGTTGTTACTCCTGGCATTCCTATTGCAGCCAGGTGAGTGGTACGTGCTCGAGGGAGAGCTGGTGCTCCTCGAGCACCCTTACTTCAGATTGCTGCCGGTCCCGCCCACAGCAGTGACGACCCCATTGATATAGACTCTGAGTCTGAGGAGTTCACAGGGGGAGAGACGGAGGAGGAGACCGAGGCTGAGGTCAGTGAGTCGGGTGGAGAGGAGGACAGCGATCCTGAGTGGCATGACACTCAGGATATCTTACAGGCGGAGAGGGCGGAGCAGAGTGCGGAGAGGGTGACCCTAGCTTCAGAGGAGCCACTTTCTCAGGGTTTGGGTGGAGAGGATGAGTCCGTAGTAGGATGTTATGTGGCTCCAGGCACAGGAGGAGTGCATCAGTCAGTGGTGGCATCTGTGGTAGGTGCTGACCCTAGGGATCCATCTTGGAGGCCCGGAGATCCGAGTGAGTTATCATCCTTCTCTTTAATGTTTGTTTTTAGCTATGATTGTCTTAGTTGCTATCTCTCCTTTTGTTTACTTTTGTTTTTATCTTTTGAGTATTTCTAATTTGTTTTCTCCTTTGCTTGCAGAGACTGCTGACGAGTGGCGAGACCTGATTCACCGGGTATGCACTGATACCCTGATGATCCCCATGGAGAAGACCCGTGCAGAGTTATCCGTGGATGCAGGGGAGCCCTCAGCAGCTGGTAGGCATACCGACATTTTTTCCCCTGTCTGGCATGTGGCCAGGATGGTGACTACCCTTCGTACCGAGTTGGCAGGATACAGGACAGCAGAGCGTCTGATGAGGAGTCACTCTCATGGCGAGGCCGCAGCTGCTCCTCGGGACCGTGAGCCCTCCGTGCACTCAGAGCGCCGGCGTAGCCAGAGTCCTAGACGTGGGCGTGCACCTTCAGAGGGATCTCATAGGGGTTGAGAGGCCACTTGGCTCTCTTAGATTGTTTGTATGATGTATTTTGTATTTCCCGGGCTCTTTGAGCATTTTGACCATGCTTAGCGCATGATGGCATTGTACAGGAAACTTATATATATATTATATATATTATATATATATATATATATATATTCTTTTTGGATCAGACTCTTGGTATCTATGATTTTGTGATTCATTTCCACATGTAAACTATAATGTTGTTTTTATATGCTTTTCAGAATGTATGCAGTGGAGAACAAATGATACAAGTGCTTTCTTTCTTTTTGTATTTCGTGATGCTGATATATGATAATGTAGACACAATGTGATCTTGAACTTTAGTTTCTATAAGCAATTTTTCGGTACTTCATATTTGTTGTGACAAAATGAGATGATAAACTGGTATGATGAGCAGATGAACTTGCCCCATTCCTAACTCCACGCAACTAGTAAGATGCGAGGGCTCATCACCGAGAGCTAGAAAGGGCACAAGCTATGAAATTTGTTGAATGGTAGTGATGAGAGATAGACAAAGATTTGGTGGAACCAAATTAGGATGCTACAAACCTACTCTACTCGAGTGACTCCATAGTTTAGAATGCTACTTGCTTTGTGGTTTATCTAGACTTAGATCCGTAGATGGCCACATGGTAGACAAAATCTGGTTTTCGGGGTTTTGAGCTCTCTTGGAATTTTGGACATCTGATTCATTTGTTTTTGACTCAAGATTTCAAAGGTTCATTTGAATTGTTTGCTTATGACCTTCAACGTTTATTTGTCAAGAGGACCCCCTACACCTTGCCCCATGCTACTAGTAAGAAGCGTGGGCTTATCACCATGGACAAGGTATAGGCGAGTAAGGGCATTCCCATCCTTTCCCAACCCTACGTCACTAGTAAGAGATGCAAGCTCATCACCGAAGGTTGGTAGGGCAAGGAAATGTGTAAAAATAAAATTTTCTGTTTGATCTACATTTGATTTATATATTTGAGAAAAATGTCAGTATGTTCTTATTTCCAAAGAGATATGCATACGGGATAGATGTGACACGATGAAGCTTCTAGAACAGACCATAGGCAAGACACCTATCCTAGGAAGAAACCAAAAGTGAGAACAAGCATGCAGACCTTGGTATGGTTACCTTTAAGACTTTGTCATATCTAGCTTTATTTGATGAAATGATTCAGAAACAGGTGATGTGACTATGAAAGTGAAGAAGTATGATTTGCATGATTATGCCAATACCATCAGAAGTTTGTAATGAATTGCTTTGAGAATAAGTTCCTTGATCACAAAATTGTATGAAACAAGTGGACAAAATGAACCTAACTACATGAAGATGCAATGTAGATATAATTATACAAATAGTGCGGGTTGCTTATGCATAGAATCGTTTAAGATGCAAGGAATTGACTGTTTCATTGAATTCCTCACCTTCCAGTGTACATAAGAGATATGCACCATTTCCATAGTCTTTCGTGACTCGGTATGGGCCCAACCATTTGGGCCGGAATTTCCTTCCTTCACCGGTCTTTTTGTCAATCCGGTTGTCTAGTCTTAGAACTAGATCTCCTTCATATATATCTCGTTCATAGACCTTTTTGTTATACTGCCGGCACATCCGGTCAGCATAAACTCTATGCCATTGTTCAGCATCTAACCTGGCCTCATCTAGGCTTTCTAGTTGGGAGAGACGTGCTTCTCTATAAGCGTCTTCATCCAGAATCCCTTGTAATGAGATGCGGAGACTGGGTATTTCAACCTCAAGTGGGAGAACTGCTTCTGCTCCGAATACCAATGAGAAAGGAGTTGCTCCTGTGGGTGTTCTTATTGAGGTTCGGTGGGCCCACAAGGCCGGGTATAACTTTAAATGCCAATCTCGTTTATTTTCTTTTACCGTTTTAAGGAGAATAGCTTTTAATGTTTTGTTTGTTGCTTCAGCCTGTCCATTGGCTTGAGGGTAATACAGGGAGGCTGTATGATGGTTTATTTTAAATTTACTACATAGCTCATGGACTTCGTCATTCTTAAAAGAAGTGCCATTATCTGAGATAATGATTTGTGGGACACCGTACCTGTAAATGATCTGGTTCAAAATGAACTTGGCGATCACGGCACCTGGTACAGTGGTAAGAGGCATAGCCTCTACCCATTTAGTAAAATACTCGGTGGCCGTGATTATGAAGTTATGGCCATCTGTAGATGAGGGAGAGAATTTCCCTATCAAATCTAGGCCCCATGTAGAAAAGGGCCATGGAGTTGCGATTGGTTGTAGAGCTTGTGCCGGCATGTGAATCTCGTGGGAAAATTCTTGGCATTTATGACACTTGCGTACAAACTCTACTGCGTCGTGCTCTAGAGTGGGCCAGAAATAGCCCATCCGATGTATTTTGTGAGTGGTGGCATGACCACCGAAGTGGCCTCCACATATTCCACTGTGAGATTCGTGGAGAATCTTCTTGGATTCTTCTGTGTCAACACACCTTAGAAGCATTCCATCGAAAGCCTTACGATAGAGCACTTGTTCTATAATAACGTATTTAGCTACGATAATGCGTAACCACCTTCTTTGTTGTGGTGTAGCACCTTCTGGATATGCATGGCCCATGATATAATTAATAATATCAGTATACCAAGGACATTCAGAGATGGGAGGTCTAGTTTCGACGTAATATATGCATTCATCGGGAAAATCTAGATCTACTAGATCACCTCCGTCCAATGGGTTATCAGCTAACCAATCTGCAATGATTTGTCCCTTAACGGACTTCTGGTTTACAAAAGTTAATTCGAATTCACCCATTAAGGTTATAAAGCGTCCAGCCTTTTTAGACAAAGACCCTTGCGTGAGGAAAGTTCGTAAATGGTCTTGTTTTTACAATGACCCTTGTTTCTTGATTTAACATGTAATGTCTTAAGCGTTTGGTTGCGAAGACTATGGTGAGGCATTCTCACTCTGCTTGCGTATAACGTGTCTCATAATCGAGTAATGTTCGGCTAATAAAATAGATCACACGTTCTCGTTTGTCATCATCTTCTTGGGCTAGCATGCAGGCTAGCGAGACATTGGTAGCTCGTGAATATAAGATTAAAGGGCGGTCTGGCTTAGGAGGCATTAGCGTAGGTGGTGACAACAAGAAATGCTTAACTGCTTCGAAAGCCTCATTGCAGTCTTTGGTCCAATCGATACTGTACTCTTTCTTGAGTAGATTGTTGATTGGATGAATGGCAAAGCTTAAATCTGGGATGAATCTTCGGATTGCACCGAGTTTCCCAAGAAACGACCTGATTCCAGATTCATCCGACGGTGGGATCATTTCAAGAACAGCCCAGATTTTAGCTGGGTCTACATCGATCCCTCATGATGATATAATGTAACCTAGGAGCTTCCCTCCTGTCACACTAAATACACATTTTTCTGGGTTTAGTGTGACTCCGTATTCTATCAAATGTGAAAGAATGATATGCGGAGCACTTCCGGGTGATCACAGCGCTTCCTGGCTTTAGCTAACAAGTCATCTACATAGGATTCCATGATTTTGTGTATAAGATCATGAAATATATATGTCATTTCCCGTTGGTATGTAGCGCCAGCGTTCTTGAGACCGAATGGCATAACAACGTAGCAATAGGTTCCCCAAGGAGTTATAAACGTGGTTTTGGCTTGGTCTTGTTCAGATATTTTGATTTGATTGTATCCCGAGAATCCATCCATGAGAGAAAAACTCAAATCCAGCTGTTGCGTCAATGATGACGTCTATGGATGGTAATGAGAAGTTGTCCTTAGGGCATGCCTTGTTAATGTCTCAGAAATCTATGCAGATGCGTATGTGTATCTTCCCATTTTTTTGAGAATGGGAACGATATTAGATACCCACTGAGAGTAATCGACTGGTTTGATGAATCCTACTTGGAGGAGTTTCATTACTTCTTCTTTCACCATGAGAGCTACCTTGGGTTTCATTGGTCTCGATTTTTGTTTAATTGGCTTTGCATCTGATTTGGTGACGAGGTTATGTACCGCGATGTGTGGTGCAACCCCTGTCATTTCTTTATAATTAAATGCAAAAGCCTTTTGATGTTCTTTGAGGATTCGAGTGTGTATTTCTATTTCTTCTGGAGTTAACGAAGATCCTAGTTTCAAGATCTTTGGTTCTTCCTCCGTTTCGATGTTAATATCAATCGTTTCTTCGATTAAAGAAGTGTTACCTTCTTCAAACTCAGGCGGGGCTGGAGGTAGTTCCAGATCTTCTCCATTCTCTACCACGTATATGTCGAGTTCCTTTTGTGGGGGAAGCTCTATCATGGGATTTCCGAAGTAAGAAGATGAATGTGGGATTAAAGACAAATCTACCACGTGATGGGTGAGATGTAACGCTGCATAGGTGTTTAAGTAATCAAGAGTAGCTCTATCACTATCAATGTGATCTAAGCTAGTAGATTTGTTCTCAGCTATGTTCGTTAAAAGAGGGTTTGACATTTTCTTCACTAATGGTTCAGTGCGAAGGGATACCATGAAACGGGTGTCCTCCAACTCACTGCTTGGAGTGAAACGTGAAGTTGAGGTTGCTATCGAATCTGTGAGAAGATTTTGTTCTCGCGGGATTGCTTCAATTGATATGAAGTCAAACTCTTTGCTCAAATCTAATACTGTTGTTTTGTAGAGCTGTAAGTGTTCAGCTCTGGTCTCATACACCTCAGAGACTTGGTTTGCTATTAATTGAGAGTCTCCTAACACCCTGATGTCATTAACACCGAGCCTTTTAGCTAGGATGAGGCCAAGGAGGAGGGCTTCGTACTCAGCGCCATTGTTTGTACATTCAAAATTTAGTTTAAAGGTGAATGGTAGGATTTTTCCTTCGGGTGAAGTAAAGATCACACCTGCCCCAGCCCCATAATGACATCTAGCTCCATCGAAATGAAGAGTCCAATATTTAATTGGGAAGATGGACGTTGGGACATTTGTTCCGTCTATTTCATCCGCTTTGGTTACTTCTACCATGCAGAGTTCTTCTGCTGGAAGAGAACCAACTCCTAGGGTATATCCCATGCCTACAGAATCAAATGGCAGGAAAATTGGTAGATCCTGTTCTAGCAATTCGACAATTTTTTCCGTAGTTCCTAATGATATTGTTTCTACAGTGTTAGCCTCTTCCTTGAGGGCTGGGATATTCTTGATTAGGTTCGTAACTTCTAACTCTGTTGTAGGTACCAACTTTCCTTCCGGTTTTGAGTCGGTTGGCTTGTTAAGTTGGTTTGTTGGGAGTTCAAACTCAGAGTGAATGCCTGGTCTTTTCTTCAGGTCTGCTAGGTGTATATCGAATGGTTTTGGATCACCTTTTGCTATGAATACCTTTCCTAAGTGCAAGAATCTTACTTCTTGGAATAATGTAGAAGGGATTGCCTTCATACGGTGTATCCATGGTCGGCCGAGGATCATATTATAGTTGGTTTCCCGATCTATAATATAAAACTCAGTGAGGATTGTTTTGGGTCCTAAGGTGACTGGTAGTATTATAGTTCCAATCGAAGTGGCCTTAAGGCTATCATAGCCTCTTAGCGTATTCCGAGTCGTGGAACAATTTGTTTCTCCATACCCTAGCTTTTGAAGGAAAGAGAAGGGGACTATGTTAACTGCTGCCCCATCGTCAACCATTGCACGTTTAACGTAATTGTTATAAACCCACACTTGCAAATGTAAGGCTGGATCACCTTTGCGTGCAATCTCAGTGTCTGTTGGCATTTTGTTTATTTCGAATATAAACTCGGTATCCCTATCCGGCTGCCCCGGAGGGTGGATATCAAAGTCTATATGGTTTACCTGTGTTTCGGGAGGTGGAGTGATGTTAATTAAATGACCTAAACCTAATGCTTCTAAAAGAGCAGCCCTGTGGGCAGGAGAGTTCTTCAATAAGTCCAAAAAGGAGATGTGAGAGAAGGTCTTTGTTAGGTCATTAATTAAATCATAGGCACCTACGGGTTTTACTAATATTTGTTGAATGTTATCTGTCTCTAGCGGGTAACTTGGACTTGGCTGAGAGGAATACTCTCGTGTCCTTGTTACAGCTTCCATGGGTAGCTCAGTGTCTAACTCCACTAAACTGACTATCTTGGGTCGTAGCTGATTTCCTAATTGTGGTGTGACAGGTGGATTTAGTGAAGTCGAGGCTTCATGATCATTGTTTCCTGTCATTACGCTCTTGTTCATCCCATTTGGATTTAATTTGTTGTTATTGTGATTTGGGAGCGGATCGTTGAAGATCTTGAGGGGTGCATTTTGAGGGGAGACTGCTCCTGTGAAGGTATTTGGGGCAGGTGATGCAGGATCTGCTAAGAACATATCTATGAAAAGTTGTCTTTGTTCTTCTGGCAAACGTTGCATGAACTTATTGTAATCACGGCAAGTCCTAGTGTCATGGCCTCGAATTTTGTGGAAACCACAATACGAGTTAGGATTGTAATTCCTAGGTTGTTGGTTTGGCGCATATTGTGGTCCAAAACTCTGATTAAACCGTTGACCATTAGGATTTTGCATTTGTTGTCTTTGGTTTTGGTTTTGGTTCTGATATCCAGTTGAATTTTGACTTGGACCCTGTGTCTGGGTCTACCTTTGTTGTTGTTGTTGTTGTTGTGGATGATTAAAATCCACTGTATTGATTGTCGGGGTAAAGTTGTTGTTTCGTTGATTGTTAATCAGCGGTGGAGCATTTACAACATTTGTTTTTTTTGTTTGGTTAGTTACTCCATCTGTGGTTACGCCGTGATTTTTGTTAAGGATTCTAGGTCCTTGATTGACGTTTTTGGTAGTAGGATAAGTCGTAGTATTTTGGCTGGGGGTGATTAGCCTCCAATTTGTTCCATACATCTTGCGACCGCTATCTATTGCCGCTTGATCTATTCGGAGAGCGCTCTCAAGTACTTCATCGTAAGTCCTTAGTGGGAACTTCTGGACTTCTTCCTTTACCTCTCTGCTGAGAGAATGAAGGAATAAATCACATAGTTCCATTTGGTCCATATTTGGAGCACTTGCCGAAGAATAAAGGACTGTACGCCATCTTTGGATGAAGTGAGCAACAGATTCATTGTGTTCTTGTTTAATGTGCAAGAACTCCCTAATTCCTGTTTTCAACAGTTTGTTCATGTCAAATGCCTTAATGAACTCTGAAATGAGTTGTTTAAATGAATAGATGAAAGCTTTAGGTATTCTGTAATACCAATCGAGGGCAATGCCCTCTAAAGTTTTGGGAAATATTTTAGCAACAACCCCATCCCAAGGGAGCAGTTCTCGAATAGCTGTGGCATAGGCCTTGATATGTGCATTCGGGTCTCCTTCCCCTTTGTATTTGGGAAAATCAGGAAGAGGTCTTGGAAGCATGATGCTTCGTATAGTGAAGTCTAAGGGTTCTTTCAAATATTCTGAATAAGTCCCTATCGCATAGGTTTCGACCATCGATGGTGCCTGCTGAGGGGGTGGAGGTGGGATGGTTTGTTGGTATGGCGTGGCATATGCATTTGCAGGGGCATAAGGAAATCCCTGTGGTTGAGTGAACATGCCGGGAGAAGAGAACATATCTCCTTGTGGTGATTTGGAATATATGTTCAAGTATGGAGGAGTATTGCCCAGGAATGGATTATTTTGTACTAGACCGGGAGGTGTCATATTTTCCACCGGAATGGTGTTAGAAAACGTGGTTCTAGTTGGGGTTTGTTGTGAATACTGAGGAGGCATGCCCAACGTGCCTATTCCTGTGAGGAGGTCTACTTGGCTAGGATGATGTGGAGGATTGGAAATTCCTACCTGCATGAATTGAGAGTTTTGAATTGCTTGAGCAAGTTCTAACCCTCTAACTTTTTCTACTAAAGTTGAGATGACTTCATTTGGTGAAGTCACAGTATTTTTCCTTAGTGGCATTTGTTGTATATCCTGAGGTTGTATAGGCATGTGGTACCCCGCTATGAATTGATCGTTTCCCTGCCAAGTTTCACCGAGGGTATTTCCTATAGGTAGTGGCATGGAGGTGTTTTCTTGAAACGAGACCTCGGGTTGTGTTTGTAAACTTCCTATAGGTGGGTACATACTCCGAGAGCATTGTTCATTCCTGGCATAATGCACTGAATGTTCATCATCTAAAAATGGATATGGATCTGATTGTCTACTAATTTGTGGTCTAAGCAATACCTGAGGAGATGAACCAGATTCTCCTGTAAACGTCATGTTGTTCGAGCCTGAAGGCTCTGGGTGTTGCGTTTGAGTGAGCTGATCCAACTCCTCTATTTGGAAAGAAGAACTATATCTAGTCCTTGGGGGTGGAGTTTGTGTTGACAATTGGTTAGTTGAATAGTTGTCACCCCATGCTGAGAGCGAGGGTGATGGCTGTCTATTCAGTTGATCGTAATATGCTTCAAGACCTAGGAGAGGTCTGCCATATGCATCGAATCCTGACATATTCGGGGGGTATATGAATACCCACAGAATAATGGGAAAGAGTGAAGGTGGAAAGAAGAAATATGAAGCAACTGTTCCTTTCACGGGTTCACCAATTTTGTTGGTGAAGCTGATGTGAAGGCTAAAAGGGAAGATGAACTAGAAATATTCCTGTTTGTTCACGTTGGGTTCACCAATTTTGTACGATGGAAAAGTGATAAGTGAGCATGGGAATCTACAAGTAACTCTTCCTCGCACCCGACCTCCCGAGGTCATGCCGAGACAGCCGGTGGGGATGGAATATACGTGGGGTATAGACAAACTAGTTAGGAAATCTTATGTCTTCGACATGCACTAATGGAATCTGTGAATCTAAGGCAAAGAAGGCCCTCCTAACCTGAACTGGCATGATAGATCGGTCGGCGAGGATGACTGCTCGAAGGCTCCAATCAATATCGAGCTCTGGCGTGATCCGATCTATAGGTTGTGGGATACGGGGAAAATGACCTGGAATTGTTTCGTGTATATCTCCAGATAGGGTCATAAGATAGATGATGGATATAGTGGATTCTATGGTCGATTCTCTGGTCTAGTCCAGAAATCTTTAGCTTTGTTAGCTGCTATGTCTAACAAGGATAACTGTGTGATAATGGTTGGTGGAAGTGGAGTGGATCTAAATACTAATGTGCGTAAGCCAACATCAATGTCAGATTGACCTGTGGACTCGTTGGGTTGTGGGATTTGTGGATCACAACCGTAGATTCATGGTTGTTGTGGACCTGCTATGGTCATATGTGGAATCAATCCCTAATCCCTAATATCCAGTAGTCGTATGCCTTTTCGGCCTCTATATTTAGAACTGCAAGTTGTGCAATCTTCTCAGAGTACCTTACAGGTGTTCTGGCAACCTGAATTCTTAAGCTAGTGTCTATGTCAGTGAGAATGTCTCCTGCGTCTGGCTGTGGGACCAAAGGGTCACAACTGAGTGTTTTCTCTCTTTCAAGCCCTTCTACGATCATGTGGATATTTACCTAGGGTAATCTGTAGTTTGGATGGTTTGACCAAAAATGTGTGTTCTTGGTAGTCTTCTATATTTAACCCTCTCAACTATGAGATGATCTGTTGTAGGTCTGTTGTTGTTCGGAAGACTTGGATTCTAAGATTATGATCTATATCAGTTATTGCTGTAACAAGATTGGGTTGAGGCACGATTGGCTCGAATACGTATTCTCTGGGCTCCCTAGGTCCCGTGATTGTCATGCAAAAGGAAATGATATAAATCTAACTAGCAAAGTAAAATTAACTATGTAAAGTATATCTAACATATATATTCTCTATTTTTGTATTTTTTGATGAACTATTTGAACGATCTTGAAAGAGAAACTATTTAAGATATCTAGAAATTGACAACTAAACTAATAACGAAATTAAAACAAACAAAGCAGCCGAGTATAGCTACTTGCCTGTGCAGTTGTAAATCTATTCTAAATAACCAGATAACTGATCTAATCTATTTGAAAGACTCTCGATCCTACCTCAGAAGTGAGGAGTGAATCATAGTTTCTCAGAAACTATCAATCCCCACAGCTTCCCTGGCAATATCGAAAGTGAGATTAACTGAAATGAAATGATTGACTACTCTATTTGATATGTTTTAACTAGAACTTTGAAAGCTTGAACCTGGATTTTGCAGAACAGTGGCGAATCCGGTTGTGTGTGGCTTTGTCCCCTCAGTGTGATCTCCTCGTTCCTTTGTGCTCACGTGAATCCAGAAAAGTGTGTGATGTTAGCATCAACAGAAGTAGGTATTGGAAATAATGGCAGCTTAGGATGCAGACTGAATACAATACGAGTAGGAGAGGGATAGCGCAAGAGAACAGAGCTTGGCTTATGTAATTCCTAGCGGGATTTATTGCGAGTCATACAACATAAAACATCCAGAACCTGAAACTATCTTGTTTGACGAACAAAACCTGCAACTTTAATGGCTTCCTACTGAAAATCAAACTATCCTATTCCAATGAATTGCATGAAATAGTAACAACACTAGCACAAGAAGATTATGTGGCTTCCTAACAGCTAAACAACACTAACCATGCATGCAACAAATAAAACTATGAATCCTAAGCAAAATTGAAAGACTAAGCTATTGAAATGAGAAATTGAGAGGCAAATTTGAGGGGCCATTTGCTTGAGCACAAGCCAGCTATTTATAGAATTCCCATTTACCCAAAGGTGAAAACCAAATTGAACTCTTTAACCATAAACAATGCAAAAACACTATTCCAGGGAACCAGAATCATAAATACAAGCAAAGGCGGTGAAAAAAGCTGGTAAACGTTGAAATTTACGTGAGTCGCGTTAAAAAGAACATTCTCTGTGAAGGACCGCCGCCCTGTGCAGAGTGGCGGTTACAGGACCGCCGCCCTGTCCTAAATGGCGGTCACGAGACCACCGCCCAGGCAGGGGGCGGCGGTCTCGTAACTGAAGACCAAAAGCAAAGAAAAGAGGGGGAAGAAGAAAACAAAGCACGCAGGGGCTAAGCGGGGCATGCGGGATGTTAACGCATACTTGGAGAGCTTTTCTGGATCCCGAACACCTTGCGAGGAGACCTGTATCATCATTGGGGCAACGCCTGATTTTGAGGGTAATGTGGTCCAAGGTTGATTTTCATTGGGCACCCTAACCATATCTGTGTCATTTGGTATTAGAGAAATGTTTGAATCCTTTTAAGTGGTGACACAAAAAATATTGGTGAGTTTTCACATTTATGAGTGTGGGTAGAAAATTATTGTGGAGATATTTCAATGAGTAAGTGTTGGGTAGGTGTAAGGATTACACAACCATTGACGATTTTCCACTTTTGTGAGGGCTGATAGAAAATAATTGTAGACATATTCCAATGAGTAATTTTTTGGTAGAAGGTGTGGAGTATAGAGGTCATTTTTTTGAGGAAACACAATGAAACACATGAGGAATTTTTTAGGATCTCACTTAAATTAGTGATCTAAAGTTGAAAATTTGACCAAATTGATGCAAATTATGCAAGCTTGTTTGTAGACCATGGAATCCATACACTACCAAGGTGTTGTGGAAGACTAGAGTGATATTGAAGGAGGACCTACATGAAAAGGAACACATGTCACAAATGAAAATGATAAAGAAGAATAAGCGTAAGCCAAAGGTCTAGAAGATAGGTTGTTACACACTATTGGTAGAATGGGGAGTAAGCCTATATTGGATACTCCAAATTATTTGGGTATTTTATAACCAATAATGCTCATTGATTGGATGAAATAGATAAAAAATATTTTGAGTATGAAGGCATATTGGAAGATCTCAAGAAGTTTGAATTCACTTGCACGAATCTGAAGGGTCAATGACTCTATGGTGGGAACATATCTAGACAAGCCAAGTGCAAAAAGGAAAACAAAAGATTAAGACATGGGATAAGATGGTTGCAAAGTTGAAGGATAATTTATTACACATGGATTACTGGATTGGTTTGTTTAATAAGTAGGAGGATTTGTGACAATGGGAGCTTAGTGTCAGGGAACATACTTAAGAGTTTTACCAACTCACAATTGGAGAAGGAAATGGATAAGATCTATAGGTATATGAATGGATTACACATTTCAATTCAAAATGAGTTTGGGATGATCCAAGTTAGGTTAGTTTAGGAATCCTATTAGTATGCATTAAAGGCGGAAGATAAGTTGGTGAGAAAAAAGTAGATCACAACCTATAGAAAGGAAAAATTCACACAAAGTTGTTGTTAGGGTGGTGGTAGAGAGAATTATTCACACCATGAAGGCGATGTGATTTGAATACCATGCAGTGAAGGAAAAATCAGAGGAGGAAATTTTTCTAGGGGAAAAGGATCCTTTTGTTATAGAGGAGGTCACATATTTGGTGGCACTTGTTACATGCATGGTGAAACAAGGCATAAAGATATTGAGTTTCTACACACCCAACATGATGGAAAGAATAATAAAGGGAGTGCACACATTGTGCAAAGAGATGAATATGCTGCACAAGGTTGTGGAGAAGACTCAAATGTAAAATAAGAATTGATGTTTAAGGGCATTTTGTTAAAGCCAATGAAAGATGAAGTTGGTCATGAGTAAAGGAAGATTTTCTTCAAAACAACATGCAAGTTAGGAGGTAAGGTTTGTAAATTGATTATGGATAACAAAAGCACCAATTATTTGGTCATGTAGGAGATGATGGATAAGTTGAGGTTGAAGAGGATCAAACATCCTAATCCTTATAAGGTCTCTTGGTTACAAAAGGGACATCTTAATAACTGAGCAAAGTTTGGTGAAACTCTAGATTTGGAAGTGCGAGGATGAAGTAATGTGTGGCAACATGCCCATGGATGCATGCCATGTATTACTTGGAAGGTCATGTAAGTTAGAATGAAATGCGTAACATGATGGATGTGAAAACAACTATAGGTTAGTGAAATACAGAAGGGGGTAAATGAGGTAAAGAAAAATAATGCATGTTTTTCATTGATTATGAAACACGTGCAAAGAGAGTGCACAATATCAACGAAGAATAAATATGAACCAATGTTGTGGGATGTGAAGGATATGTTGGGAGAGTTTGCAAAAGTTTTTTTAGAAAGTTTCTAGTAGGGATGCCTCCTGTAAGATACATTAGTAGTTCCATGGACTTGATTCTAGGTTTTGGTTTTTTGAATAATGTAGCTCACATGATGACATTGAAGGAGAATGTAGAGATACAATGAAATTTTGAGGATTTACAAGTAGAGGCTTGATCAAAGAGAGTTTGAGCATGTGTGCAATAATAATGGTTCTTGTGTTGAATAATGGTGGTGGATAGAGGATGTGTACAAATTTGAGATCCATAAATAAGATTAGCATAAAGTATAGATTCCCATTCCACACATATATGACATCATGGATTTGTCTAAGTGGCATGAAGTAATTCAGTAAAATTGATTCTTATAGTGGATACCAATAAAAAATTACATTACAAAAGGGGATGAGTGGAAGAATGTGTTCAAGATGCAAAAAAAACGATTGTATGAGTGGATAGTTATGCCATTCAGATTGAGAAATGTACTAATTTCCTTTATGAGGTTGATGAGTGAAGTCTTGAAACCATTTTTGGAATTTTTTGATTGCATATATTGATGATATCTTGATATTAAGGAAGACACGAGAAGAGATTTTACATTAAGGAAAATATTACATCAATTGTGTGAGGAGAAGCTGATGATAATTTTGAATAAATATAGTTTTATGAAGGAGAAGTTAGTGTTATGGAGAAATCACAATACCCTTGATTGCTCACAAGTGAATGGTTGAGTTAGTCAGTGTTAGTCATCAAACATGGAGTTATCCCAAAGTGTGGGAATTTGCAATCAGGATAACCCTCTGGAGAAGGCCGAATTCCTATCCTATCCTAGTGCCAACTACTCCAAAGTGCAGAGAGTTGTAGATATAACCCTGATCTAATATTTCCAAGGAGACAGAGATAGAGAAAATGCATGAAAATTAAAACCTAATCTAAGGGAAGGTGATGCACCAAGAAGGATGTTGAGACAACTTGCACAATAAACACAACACAACTAGAAACTTGCAATGAAAACACAACAATGCACAATAATTTACATGTGATGAAAGACCAGAAGAGATGCAACAAAACACAAAAGGGTGTTTAGAACATCCACAAATCTGTTTATATTGCTCCCGAAATTGATACAATACACCACACTCAAGGTCAAAGGCACATATTTTGCATTACAATGTCTAGTAGGGAGGTTTGGAATCTCCACAAAATATCTTACATACAAGAAGAAGAAGGGAGGGGCATATACAAGGTGTCCAAATTTTTAAAATAAGTCCCTCCTTACCATATATAGGAAGAATGAGAGAAAGGGAGAGAGAAGGAATTCAAAATCTTGCTTCAACCACCCAAAAATGCATTAAAATATTTTGCAACAATGATTGGTGTCACTGCAAAAACCATACCTCCATGTACTTTACCTTGTTGGGGAAGAAAGGAAGCCCATACCTTCATCATTTTGGTAGGTGAGAAATATGGAACATTCCTCTAAAATGGTGGACTGTATTTCCTCATTTTGAAATATATAACCTTATTAAAATTAAGAAAACCTATAGTTGTTGTGTAGAGGACACTGAGAGATTTCTAAAAAGTCCTATTTTGTGCAAATCTGAGCTCCTAGTTAAAAGTTATGGCCATCTGAAGATGAGGGTGCCATACTGCAATAAATGCCAATGGTTGATCTTCTTTTTCACACTCTAACCATGCATCACGCCCTTTGAAATTTGAAAATTCAGGCATCTATAATTCAGAGGTCATTTTCACTATTCACCTTTATGAGCTCATGAAACCTTTGAAATGCAGAAACCCCGAAGTCTGAAATTCAGACTTCGGGTTTGAAACTTCAAGTTGTGATTTGCGTGCACTGGGGCTTCAATGTTCCAAAATGCTGAAACCCCAAAGTCTGAAATTTAGACTTCAGGTTTTAGACCTTTTTCTTTTCGGGGGTTCAGGTTTTGGGATTTTAGGAGTTCAGGTCGTTGCATATCTCAGAAATCTCGAAATCTCGAAGTCTGAAGTTCAGAATTCAGGTTTCAAACCTTTTTCCTCCCCATGTGGCATTGAAACCTCCAAAATCCTAAAAGGCCGAAGTCCAAATTTTGGACTTTAGGTTTTAGACTTACTTTCCTCCCACATGGCACTATTCACCACTCAACCCTGCTGCCAATTACGAACTTCCGAATGTCTGAAGTATGAATTTCAGACTTTGGAATTTGATGTCCTCCGGACCTTTTGAGCCCGCCAATTCAGAATTTTTCCCTGCCGAATCTGAATGCTTCCACGTCACTTCAAATTTCTCGTCTTGAGCCCAAAATGTGAGCTCCCATGGCTGAAATAATCCCTCCATTTTCTCTGTGTGAGGTCATGTTTGTTTGATTTTGCCAAAGGGGCAAAATCGGATAACAATTTGGTGACTTACGGAGTTACCTGCCTGCTAGGTGAAAGATCAGTTGCCTTGAAGTATCCATTGGGCATGGAATCATAAATGATAGCCTGATACTGATCTTGTGCTTGAAACTTGATTCAGACTGCTTGCAACCTGCTGTCCCTGAACTTGCTCCGCTGCCTGCACTCTCAATTTTTATAAGGAAATCTTGAAGCTAAGATTTTGTGAGAGTGGGAAATTGTCTTGAACTGGAGTTTTCACCTGTTTCTAAAATGGACTATCTCAAAACCTGATTTTAGTTGCTCTGCATTTGTTTTCCTTTGAGATTAGCAACTATTTCCCACAAGTATGACCTTCTTTCTTGTTACAACATTCACCCTCAGAGGCACACTGAATGCACAATGATACGGCTTGGGAGCAACAAAACTTGTGCCTAAGCACTTAGGGAAATGAAACCTAAACTACAAAAATATAATGTGCATACACACTTAGAGGAATTAAAATCCTAGGCTAAGATTTATAAGAGTGAAACCTTTCATTTTCAGTAACAATGTTTAAGATAAATTCTGTTTACCGGAATTGAAAGTTCTTCTTCATCCAAAGTAGATAGCTAGAAGGCATTGCTGTTCTTACATCCTGTGACCATGTAGGGGTCATTCCAAATGGTATCAAATTTGGAATGCCTTCCTGGTTTTTCTTGGTCTGCATCCCACTTTAGAACTAAGTCCGCTTCCTGGAAGGTTCTTTCCTTAGCCTTCTTATCAATTGTCTTCTTGATCATGGTTTGTTCCTTCTCCATGGGTTACATGGCATGTCTTCTTATTTCTTCCAATTCCATACATTCTGTATACCTAGCTTCCATAGGCTCAAATTCAAAAAATTATAGTTGTTTCATTAGTTCCAACGCCATCATCTCGAGTGATATAGGAAACATTGCCTCTTTCCTGTAGACTACCTGTAAGGGGAATTTCCTATTGACACCTTTGGTGTGATTCTGTTAGCCTACAAGGCTGATTTTAGCTTGGTATTCCATGTCCTTTGGTTTTCATCTAGAGTCTTTCTGATGATTCTTAGTAAATTTTTGTTGTGAACTGTGCCTGTCTGTTCCCCTATGGGTAATAGTTTGAAGAGGTATTGAGATATATCCCATTCCTAACAACCCACTTTGTGATTTTAGAATCTAGGAATGCCAATGCATTTTCTGAAATGATAGTGGCTGGTACACTGAACCTAGTCACTATCCCATCATAGATGTCTAGTATGCTAGACTCCTTTGATTCCTTGAGTGCTACCGCCTCGTCCCACTTGGTGAAATAGTCTATTGCTGTTAGAATCCACTTGTGACCTTGGCTTGAATTTGGATTGATGACCCCAATGAAGTCCAATCCCCATTGCATGAATGGCTGGTCAAATGAAATTGGGTGTAATGGAAGTGTTGTTAATCTTTCCTTTCCTATGAAGAACGCACATTTGTTACACTTCTTGATCCAGATGTAGCAGTCACTAAACATTGTGGGCCAATAGTACCTTGCCTTCATTATTTTTGAGAGATGTTACTCGTGGAGAAAAATGACCTCTGCCTCTCCATTGTGAAATTCTTGTAACACTTTTTCAACTTGACCTATTCCAATGCACCTCAATATAACTCCATTGATGTCCTTCTTGAAGAAGATACCATCAAAAAGCACATATGGAATGGCTTGAAGTCTGAAGTACTGTCATCACCAATCCAGCACTATGATAATTCTTCACCGGGAACTCCTCGTGCTATGATTATTTACTAATGCACAACCTTTAGCTTGGTGGATGTAATCTGGAAACAAAACAACAACATAACACAAGAATACCATCGACTATGATAAGACGGAATGATGACAAATCTGAAATATCAAAGTAAATTATAATATTAACATGAAATTGTTACAATCTCACCCATGAGGTACTTCAAGTGTTATTGAATTCACTTGCCTTTCACCAAGACTATGGGAGAAACTTTACAATTACACCTCTTAATGGCTTCTTCAACACACCTTTAAACTGATGGCTTCCTTCGCACACTTCCTACAATATTTCTCACTACTTCCTTCTATGCTAAATGAGGGGGGTGGCCTCTCTATTTATAGAACTTCCAGGCTTATCCATCTTATCTCTAAGATAGGATAAGAAATCCACTCTGACGAATCATATTCCATACCTTAACTCTTATCTGTACATGTAAGCTTATCTTTTAAGATAAGATAAACCTTATCATTTTACATGGGTTCCACATTTTTAGACTTTTTACAAATAAAATATACAAAATATTTATGACCTCACTCCTTGTCCTTATTACCAATATAATATTTCTAATTCCTAATCACGTAGACCCTACTTCTCTAATTACCCAAACTTTGACATTTTAACATTACCGGACCACTTACGACAAATATTTACTTTTTACAACATTCCTATTGTACTTTGACTGTTACCGTACTCCACATTATTGGCGGCACCGTACTGACGGCGCCGTTATCTTCTATCAGACGCTACTACTAATTATACTTAACAACATCATATTCCTAATACATACATTAATGAAATAGAACTTACGGAGGAAAATTTTAGTGTCGACATCTTCCCCCTTCCTAGCTTCTACTCCGTCCTCGGAGTAGACTATTCTGGTGCTTGGAAAATCTTCAACTTGTCGTGGTTGACCCATTTCGTAATGGGAGTGCCATCCAATTCCTCCAGTCGGTACGTACCATTTTCATGCACAGCTACTATTTTGTAGGGCCCCATCCATTTTGGAAGAAATTTTCTCTGTCTTCTTTTTTTGTATCTGGAATCATATACTAGAACCAAGTCATTCACATGAAATGGAGACCACCGGATCTTTTGATCAAAGTATTCCTTCTGCTTCATTTTCTTCTTATGGCTTGTATCCTTTGCTATTTCTCTCATTTCCTCCAGCAAATGAAGATGTACCAACCTTTCTTTTACTGAATCACTTTCATCCATCCTTTCATTTTTCATAACTCTCACAGTGGGAATATCAAACTCAATAGGACGAACTGGATCAATGCCATAGGCCAACTGAAATGGGGAGTATCCTGTTGCTGACTTTGATGTTGCCCTATATGCCCACAATGCTGCATGAATCCTTTTATCCCATTTATGTACCTGCAAGGCTACATCTTTTGCTAGAATTTGACACAACACAAAATTTGTTCGTTCCACCTGTCCATTTGTGCTTGGCTTGTATGTTGTTGCCTTCCTATGCTTAATAGAAAACTTATTGACTAGGGCTTCTACCACCTCATTAATGAAGTGGCTTCCTTGATCTGTTACAATTTCTAATGGGCAACCAAATCTGGTGACAATGCGTTCATATATGAACCTTGCCACTTCATCCATGGAAGCTGTTTTCAATGGCCTAGCTTCAACCCACTTGGTTAAATAATTTGTGGCAACTACAATATACTTATTTTGGCGTGATGTAGTTGGAAGTGGACCTACAATGTCTATTCCCCACTTTTCAAAGGGACCAAGTGGAAGAATAGGACATAATGGAGCTGATGAAGTCTTACGGTTACCATGTGTTTGACAAATATCACATGTCTTACAATAATTATAACAATCTTTAAAAAGAGTGGGCCAGTGATAACCTGCATCCAAGATCCTTCTTGCTATAAGTTGTCCAGAGAAGTTCCCTCCACATGTACCATGGTCCATTGTGGAATTCTTCTAGTAGTTCCTTCCCTTGATCACGTCCCACTGCCCTCTTGTACTGTCCATCAGGTCCTATTCGAAATAATACTCCATGCAAAATAGAATATGGACGACTGGCTTGAGTAATCTTTCTTTTAGTCTTTCCATTGGCACCATCAGGAAACTTGAATTCATTCAGATAATTCCAAATATCTATGTATTCACTAGGGATTGTGTCAAGGGATAACAATGCTGTATCGGGGAAATCATCATCATCACAAGATGAACCTAAACCATCATAGGCTTGAGAAAGTGCATCTGCATTGACATGCTTCTTTCCTGGCCTATCTATAATATCAAATTCAAATTCTTGTAGCAAAATTATCCATCTTGCTATCCTCCCTGATGGGTTAGGCTTATTTACAATATATTTTAGAGCCTAATGATCTGCTACAACTAGAATTTTTTACCCTAGCAAGTAATTTTTAAACTTCTTTACAGCAAAAATGATATCCAGAGCCTCTTTTTCAGTTATAGAATAATTTACCTCAACACTGCTCATTTGTCTGCTCCCAAAATAAATTGGATGTTCATTCCCATTTTTATCCTTTTGGCTTAGAGTACTTTTTAGTGCTGCATCTAAGGCATCAGTGTACACAATGAATGGCTTGCTCCAATCTGGATTCTTCAAAATAGGTGAAGACACCAGGGCTTCCTTCAGTTGTCCAAAAGCTTCATGTGCCTTATTTCCTGGTTCATAAGTAACATCCTTCTTCAAGAACTGGGTTAGTGGCTGTGCAATCTTTGAGAAATTCTTGATGAACCTTCTATAGTAACCCACATGGCCTAAAAATGATCTCAACTTACTTCTATTCATAGGAAATGGTAAATCTTTGATTTTTAAAACTTTATCAGGATCAGTACCAATACCATCTCTGGATACAACATGCCCTAACAAAACGCCTTTAGAACATCCAAAGACACACTTTGTAGGGTTTAGTGAGGCTTGTGCTTCATCTAACCTTTGAAATGCTGTCTCCATTTGGTGCAGTTGGTCCAACTTGCTCCCATAGATGCAAAAATCATCCATAAATACTCTGATGAAGGTCCCAATGTAGGGTTCGAACACCCTATTCATCAAACGCTAAAATGTTGCTGGAGCATTACACAACCCAAAAGGCATAACTTTATAAGCAAACGTTCCCCAAGGAGTGGTGAACGTGGTCTTCAGCTGATCTTTCTCTGCTATACGAACTTGGTTGTAGCCACTATATCCATCAGCAAAACTATAGCACTCCTGGCCAGCTACTTCGTCCAAGATCTGATCTGAAAATGGAAGAGGGTAATGATCCTTCTTTGTTGCCTTATTGAGCTTCCTGTAATCAACACAAATGCGTAGCTTCCCATTCTTTTTTATTGAGATCACAATGGGAGAAACCCATTCTGAATTCTCCACAGCAAATATGAATCCTGCATCAAGCAACTTATCTATTTCTTCTTTTACAGTCTTGGAAAAATTAGGATTCATTCTATATGGCATTTGCTTTATGGGCTTAGCACCATCTACCAGCTCAATACAATGTTCTACCCAACTTACTTGACGGAGTTCCTTGTAATCAAAAGTGAATAGGTGTATGTACCTTCGAAAGAGTTGGAGGTAGGATTCCTTCTCACTCTCCATCACAGCATCACCAATCTTTATTTGTTGGAGACGATCATCAACTTCTTCTTCAGATAATTTTATGGGGTCATGAGTTGGTGTGACTGGAAGGATATCCATGACTAAAACATCCACCTTGCTTTCTTCATCTTCAGTGTCCACTTCACTGGTACTAGAGTAATCAGAGGATGTCCAATCATCAGTTTCATCACTTGAATCCACAGGTTCTGCCTTATGATGTCGAGGGATCACGTTTATCTTCACCCTCTCTCTACCACGTCCAAGTGTCATGAAACCTTCATTCCAGTAGTTTCTTGCATGAACTCTCCTTAGCCATGGTCTTCCCAGCAGCATTGGGTACGCAACAGTACCATTTTTCATCACCTGAAAGTCTACCACACATACAACACCCATAACAGATATTGCCACATTTGAAACTACACCTTCTGGTTTAGTTTTTCCCTTATTTAATGACCTTAACATAAGTGTTGAAGGGCGATCAATTTTTAAACCCAACATATTCATTACAGACTCGGTCATTACATTAACTGCAGCACCTCCATCAACTAAGACATCATGAATTAAAATACCATTACATAATACCTCAGCTTGTGGAGCATAGGGATCTGCCTCTGCCTCCAAAACAGGGACCTCAACCTCCTTCCTTCGTCGAGCATTGAGTCCACTTCGCAACTCCCGCCTCTTCTCAGAAGACATAGCCAAGAGTTGACCATATGTAATATTTGCAGGCCTTTTGGATAGATCTTCCAAGATGGAGTATGGTCCTTGCCCCTGTGAAATCAGAAAATCCTGCACACCCAACTTTCTTCTCCTATGTTTCTTACTAGTTTCTTCTTTCATCTTCTTAGGATCATTTCCATCTTGATTATCTTTTTCTTTCTTTCTTTTTGTTACAAACACATCTACTTCATTATTTCTGCTCTTATCTACTACATCAAAAGAATTCACAGGTGCTTTTCCTTTATCATTATCTCCTTTACCAGATGTAGAAGCTCTATCTGGACAATTATACTTATAATGACCCTTTTTATAACAACCATAACATACAACTTCAGAAATATTTCTTTTTGGACCTCTATCTCCTCCCTGAGAACTAAATTCCTTTCCTTGAAGAAGATTAATAGTTAACTGACCCATCTTTTTGAGCAAATCTTCATACTCAGTAGATGTACTAGGAGAAATATTTGTGCTCACCGGGAGTGGTTGTGGATTCTGGACCAAAGGTGCTGGTGTAGGCTCTACTTTAGCAACAATTTCTTTGGGCTCCTCTTCCATGCTTTCTTCTTGCCTTCTTGCAATCTCCTTTGCTTGTTCAATGGTAGCTGGGCGGTCATACTTCACTCGTTGTCTAATCTCTGGCTTCATCCCAAGAATGAAGTGCTTACAGAGGAGATTATCCACGCCATTCATCAACCCATCCGCTAATCCTTCCTTCCAGATCTGGGCATCGAGCTTCCTCCTTAGCTCTAGAACACGAGCATGATAATCCCTTATCTTCTCCTTCTCTCCTTGGGATAGCTTTGTGATCTCGATCATGAGATCTGCATATTTCTGTTGTTCACCAAATTCTTCAAGAAAACTTTCAGTTAATAAATCCCATGAATTTTTCACATTATCACCTAGTGTTTCAAACCACCTAAGTGCTGAACCATCCAAAAAGGTAGGAAAAAATTCAGTCCATTGTTCCCTTCTTATAAGGCCATTACAAATACAAGATCGCTTAAACTCTTGAATGAAAGAAGAAGCATCTTCATTAGATTGAGCTGAAAAAACAGGAATCTTTCCCATTTTCAAAAGTAACCACCGTGAAATACCAACCCACAAGTACAATCAACAAGACTTATGTGCACAAATAATTGGAATCACTATACTAGAAAGTGACTTTACACCTTTCTACAGTAAAATAGAAATGACCATGGTAAACTATGGTAAAACTTGACTTACTGCGGTAAAAACTGACTTTACTGTGGTAAACACTATTGTAAAAAGTGAAGTTACTGTGGTAAATACTATTCACGGTAAAAAGTGAAGTTACTGCGGTAAATACTATTCACAGTAAAAATGACTTTACCATGGTAACTACTATTCATGGCAAAAATGACTTTACCATGGTAACTACTATGCACAGTAAAAACAAGGTTACCCTCCAATTGATTTTTGACTAAGTGGGAATATCTCTCCAGAAAATCCACCAACGAGGAATGGTCCCGGCAACGGAACCAAAATGTCATCACCAATCCGGCACTATGATAATTCTTCACCGGGAACTCCTCGTGCTATGATTATTTACTAATGCACAGCCTTTAGTTTGGTGGATGTAATCTGGAAACAAAACAACAACATAACACAAGAATACCATCGACTATGATAAGACGGAATGATGACAAATCTGAAATATCAAAGTAAATTATAATATTAACATGAAATTGTTACAATCTCACCCATGAGGTACTTCAAGTGTTATTGACTTCACTTGCCTTTCACCAAGACTATGGGAGAAACTTTACAATTACACCTCTTAATGGCTTCTTCAACACACCTTTAAACTGATGGCTTCCTTCGCACACTTCCTACAATATTTCTCACTACTTCCTTCTATGCTAAATGAGGGGGGTGGCCTCTCTATTTATAGAACTTCCAGGCTTATCCATCTTATCTCTAAGATAGGATAAGAAATCCACTCTGACGAATCATATTCCATACCTTAACTCTTATCTGTACATGTAAGCTTATCTTTTAAGATAAGATAAACCTTATCATTTTACATGGGTTCCACATTTTTAGACTTTTTACAAATAAAATATACAAAATATTTATGACCTCACTCCTTGTCCTTATTACCAATATAATATTTCTAATTCCTAATCACGTAGACCCTACTTCTCTAATTACCCAAACTTTGACATTTTAACATTACCGGACCACTTACGACAAATATTTACTTTTTACAACATTCCTATTGTACTTTGACTGTTACCGTACTCCACATTATTGGTGGCATCGTACTGACGGCGCCGTTATCTTCTATCAGACTCTACTACTAATTATACTTAACAACATCATATTCCTAATACATACATTAATGAAATAGAAATTACGGAGGAAAATTTTAGTGTCGACAGTACCTCCTCTTTTCTTTGCTCATTTCTGGAGGGCATAGGCCTGATTGTATGAAATGTATCATATTTTGAGTCCCACAAGGAGCGGGAACATTATAATTTACTTGTTCTTGATCATCCTGTAGCACTAAAAAAACTTCATTTTCATTATTGGCTTTAACCTATTGACTCAAGGCTAGCTGTTCACATAATCCCTTTCCATGGACCAACTTAGTGAATTTAATTTCAATTTCATATTCCATGACATGAGTGATCCATCCTACATGTTTCTCATTTAAATCCTTGTTCAAAAGGAAGTCCTTGACTCCTGCATGGGAAACTAGCTGTTGGATATTGTTATTTGAGACTAGGTGCTTGAATTTCTTTAACTCCTGATTACTGCGAGAACATGCTTCTCAATGAAGGAGTACCTAACTTCATAGTCCTCCAAACCTTGACTAAAGAAGGCTACTGGTTGTTCAAATCCTTCTTTGTTTTTTGTACTAGGATTACAGAGATTGTGTCCTGGACCACCAAAGGCATAAAACATGAAGTCTTTAGAAAATTCTGGATTGATGAGAGTTGGGGCTTGAGATATAGCCTCTTTGATAGCCTTGAAACTTGATTTTCCTTCAGCTGTCCACTTAAATGCCATGCTCTTCTTCAACATCTATGTTATTGGCTTCACAAGAGTGAAAAATTTTGGTACAAACCTGTGAACAAAATTGATCCTTCCTAAGAAGCTTTGAAGAGCCTTCTTATGACTTGGCAAGGGAAATGCTTGAATTGCTTCAACTCTTTCTGGGTCAATTGTCAATCCTTCCTTTGACACAATATGGCCTAGGAGCTTGCCTTCGTGAGCCAAGAATATGCATTTTTTGGGATTCAATGATACCCCAAATCTCCTACACCTTTGAAAGACCTATCTCAGATGAAAGAGGTGATCTGTTGCATTTTTAGAGAACACAGTGATATCGTCAAGATATACTAGCACTATTTTGTTGATCAACCCCTTGAATGCCATATCCATTTCCCTTTGGAAAGTGGCTCCAACATTTGATAGTCCAAATGGCATCTTCTTATAGGCATAGGTCCCCCACTTAGTGGTGAAATCCATTTTGAACTGATCATCTTCTTTCACCATTATCTGATTATACCTGAGTAGCCATCCAGGAGAGAGAATATTTAAGCCGACTACCACTTGTAAGATTTGCTCCATTGAAGGGAGTGGGTAATGGTCTTTGAGAGATGCTTTGTTCAGGTCTTGAAAGTCCATGCACATCCTTATTTCCCCATTGTTCTTCCTGACCGGTACACCAAGTTGGGAACCCAACTTGAGTGCTTGATTGGAAATATAATAATTTCCTCTATCAATTTGTTTAGCTCTTTCTTCATAAGAGGCTCAATGTGTGGGTTAACTGGTCTTTTCTTTTTCCTGATGGGCTTAGCATCTGGATCCAGTTCTATTGTATGTTGTGCCAACTTTGGATTGAATCCTCTCAGGTCTTCATAGCTCCAGGCAAAGACATCCAGAAACTCTTGGAAAAGTTGTATGAACTCATATCTTTCCTGCTCAGTAGCTACACTTCCAATTTGGAGTGTTTTACCTTCTCCAACTGAAATTGGTTTTGAATCCTCTCCTTTGATCTGTATGTTGGCTTTCTCTTTCAAAATTGATCATTAGGATTGAAGATGGACTCCAATGTAACCAAACCCTTTGGGAAGCTTGTTTATCCTACAACTGCACTACTTGATCCCTGTACTGCTGCTCTAATCTTATCTTGGTTTGTAGCTAAGAATTCAGCCTCTTCTTGCAAGAAATTGATGATCTGTTGATCATTTTCGAACACCTTCCAGTTTGTGTTGTTATCTGGAACTACTGGTCTTACAATCACATGGATATGTGGTTGTGTTTTATCTCTTTTGATACTATCCACCACATCAAATGTTTCCCCAACTGCTGCAAGTCTATCCATGGCTTCATTCTTCTTCCTAGGTATGGACTTGATGTTGAAAGCTTCAAAGTCCTCAATGATATCCCATACCCTATTTTTGTAGCTCTTGAGTAGGTCATTTTTTGTGGCATGTTTTTCTTTTGAATTGGTTAACAATCAGCTCACTATCCCCAAATACTTGTAAATTCTTTATGCCTCTTTTCCTTCCCAATGAAGTCCATGAATTAAATCCTCATATTCAACTGTGTTGTTTGAATAGGAAAACTGGAAATGAAAAGCTGCATAATACTTGATGTTCTGTGGTGAAACCAACATTGCACCTCCTCCAACACCTTGTTTGCTTCTTGAACCATCAAAAAATAGTTTCCATACTTCATTGTCATCCTTATTTTCTGGCTTGGTGATATTAGGAATGGGTGAATTTTCTTCATGTATACAATATACACCCTAATTCAGATTCTTCCATCTCTTTGTGTGGATCAAAAGCATGTCTTTTTTTATCATTCATCCAGAGTCAAATATATAATGCCCTCAACCTTAGTACTTGTTTCTAGATCATTTGAACACTCTTCCTGATCAAAGGCTGAGAATTTTTCATTGATTGGGCTTGGCACATGAGGCTCAATGTGGAAATTTGAAATTGGTTCTGACCTGATTGTGGCTTTGGCTCCATACCTTGTCCTAAAAAGCATGTGTGACCAATCTGTAGATAGATATCCACCAATTTTGGCAGTGAAGTACCTTGATAAACATAGTGCAAAGAGTGGTGGTAAGTCAATTACAGAAACATCCTGCAAGATGGTGACATTGGGACATGCATGCAGTGTTAGGCTTAACCCTTTGATGACCCCAACTATTCCAACTGTTGTCCCATCTAGTTGCACAACTCCTTTTAGGACTGGTTCATACTTTAGACCTAATTGATCTACTATTTGCTTTGGCATTACTGAGCTACTTCCCCCCGAATCGATCATGCAGTTATGTACTAAGTGGTTCCCGAAAATCAATGACACATAGAATGGTGGAGGCTTCAAATTCTTTCTTGGTTGACCCCCATCTTGTTGCACTGCATTAGTGAGAACTTTCTCTTGTCTTTGGTTTGATCCATTTGAGGCAGACCAATTGGCCATTGCAGCTTGCAAAAAATCTCATTGTCCTGGGATTGCCAGTGACTCCCACATGGAAATGCTCACATGTGTTTTCTTCATCTGATCGATGATGTTGAAAGGGGATGGATTATCTTTTTGCTACCCCTTACTTGGCACAACCTTTTCTGGAGCCTGAATAGGCACATGTGTTGCTGCAATAGGTGCCTTAGGTTGATTTGATACATTTGGAGTTGCATTTGGTCTACTAACTCCTTGTTGTGTAGGAGTGGGTTGAGAAACAACTGGATTAGATGGTTTCCCCTCCTCTATGTTCCTCTTCTTTGACCGTGTATTGGAAGCCACACCCTGGAAAGGAGGTTGATTAACTCCATAAAAGTATTCTATTTTCCAATTGACCAATGTGGTTTCCATTGGAGGTGCCTCTTGTTGGGTTTCTTGCTGCTGATTTCCCTCCTCACTTGGTTCTTGGGACACACCAATGGTCTGCACCATTAGAGCCTGATTCAGTGCACCATTGAAACACGTTGATTGATTGTGAGTTAGATTTACAGGGGTAACACCACTCATACTCATGTGCCATGTTGTTTTGAGTCAGAACCAAGGCTCTTGATGTTGAAACTGCATTAGGATCATATGGTCAAAATGGCCTGGTAGCTTGAGGTTGTCCTTGGTTCAGATTTTGATTTACAACCTGAGTTGGTGGTCTATTTTGCTGATATGGGGGCCTGGCTTGATACTGAGTTTGAGGCTGATATGGTCTAGAACTCTGAGCTTGTTGTCTCTTAATAGTCACTAGCTCATTTCCTAGGTTCTGTAGTTATTTCATAACCTCATGTAGTTCCTTTGGAAGTACTAGAAGAGGTAGAAGCCTCACTGTTGCTTTGACTTCTAGGGGCTGGAATGGGATTCATCTTAGGTGTTTGAACTAGTTGTAGGAGTTCCCATTTCTAGATAGAGAGGCATTGGTGGCCTTGGTGCAAGCTTACCAGCTTGAATCAAAATATTTTTTCACCCTGATAGCAATGTCGTAGGCCCCTGGACAGTGTTGTTTCTCCCATTGATTATATCATCATAGCAATATCGGAGTTCATACCCTTCAAGAAGTAAAGAAACACTCCTTCGACAGTTGGTCTGACAACTATTGGAATCCTATCCCATGTCCATTGGAAATGGAAATTAAAATCTACCATTTTCTCATTCAGAGCCCTTTTGATTGTTGTCAATTGTTCCAATAAAGACAGATTGTCTGCCCTCTCTCTGAATTGGTTACAAAGAGCTGAAAACAAGCTGATTCCAATTCTGAATAGACCCTGCTGTTAGGCTCCTAAACCATTGTAAGGCCTTACCCTTGAAGGAGTAGCCTAACAACTTGACTGTAACACCCATTTCATTAATTTCGTGGATCACACAGACATTTGCAATGTCTTGGATGTGGTCAATAGGAGTAGTATGATTTTCTCCTATGAAATAGGGAATTTTCTTTAGTGCTGCAACCGGAATTGGATTTTGAGCATTTAGGGAAATTGGACTACTTGCCGTGAAGTTGACAAAGGGATTTCATGGTCCTTGAGGTTGTTGTCGATGTGTCATTATGATTGGCCTAAGAACCCTTATTGATTGGAGAAAAGGTCTACCAGGTGGAGATGGTGATCTTTGTGGTCTTCTTCCTCTCCTTCCTCTACCTGGTGATAATTACAGGTAGACAAATAGTCCCTCTTCTCTAGTATCAGACCTAGTTTGAATTCTTCTCATGTACTTGGGAAACCTATGTTGCTACACCACTGAATTCTATCCCTTTGGAGTCACCAGATGTGTTGGGGAAATTAGCCTCTAAAGGCTATATTTTTCCAAGTCACACACCAAACTCGACAAAATTAAAATGAAAACTTTGAAGGACATGTATATTTGATATTATGGAGGTTGGAATTTGTTTTAAAATGAAATTCCTAAAAACCCAAAAATGTAAGACTTTTGAATGTGAAACCCTGAAATCCAAAGTTTGGAGAACCCTGAAAATCCTAAAACCCAAAATTCTAAAATCCTGAGATGTCTGAAATCCCTAAAATCCTGAAA
Organism: Taxus chinensis; assembly: GCA_019776745.2. Lineage (NCBI taxonomy): Eukaryota > Viridiplantae > Streptophyta > Pinopsida > Cupressales > Taxaceae > Taxus > Taxus chinensis. Next base: position 101,852,938 of record CM034157.1, read on the forward strand.
CCCAAAATTTAAAAAACTTCTGAAATTTTGAAAATCAAAATTTCAAAAAACTAAAAATACCCTTTTGAAGATTAGCCCCCGATCTATCAATTGGTGAAATTTGGACTTTTTTTGATCAAGTTATTTCCTTGAAAATTTATTTTAGAGTTTATCCTGAGAGGTGAAAGGTTCGAAATTGGAAATATGTAGTTTTCTAAGTCTGAATTTCTTGAAAATGCCTTCAAAGCTCATGGAATGACTTTTGGTCCCACCATGTGTGTGCCAAAACTGTTTGGTGCAAAATCACAACACCCTTGATTTCTCACAAGTGAATGGTTGAGGAAGTCAGTGTGATTCATCAAACATGGAGTTATCCCAAAGTGTGGGACTTTGCAATCAGGATAACCCTCTGGAGAAGGCCAACTTCCTATCCTATCCTAGTGCCAACTACTCCAAAGTGTAGAGAGTTGTAGATCTAACCCTAATCTAATATTTCCAAGGAGACAGAGATAGAGAAAATGCATGAAAATTAAAACCTACTCTAAGGGAAGGTGATGCACCAAGGAGCGTTGAACAACCTGCACAATAAACACAACACAACTAGAACCTTGCAATGAAAACACAACAATACACAATAACCTTGCATGCAATGAAAGATCAGAAAGATGCAATAGAACACAAAAGAGGGTTTGAAACATCCACAAATCTATTTTATTGCTCTCAAAGTTGATACAATACATCACATTTAGGGCCAAAGGCACATATTTTGCATTACAATGTCTAGTAGGGAGGTTTAGAATCTCCACAAAATCTCTTACAGATAAGAAGAAGAAGGGAGGGGCATATACAAGGTGTCCAACCTTTTGAAAATGAGCCCCTCCTTACAATATATAGGAAGAATGAGAGAAAGGGAGAGAGAAGGAATTCAAAATCTTGCTTCAACCACCCTAAAATGCATTAAAATCACCTGCAACAATGATGGGTGCCACTGCAAAACCCATACCTCCATGTACTTTTCCTTGTTGGGGAAGAAAGGAAGCCCATACCTTCATCATTTTGGTAGGTGAGAAATATGGAAACATTCCTCTAAAATGGTGGACTATATTTCCTCATTTTGAAATACTTAGTCTTACTAAAATTAAGAAAACCATTCATTTAGTTGTGTAGAGGACACTGAGAGCTTTCCAAAAAGTCATATTTTGTGCAAATCCAAGTTCCCAGTCAAAAGTTATGGCCATCTGAAGATGAGGGTGCCATACTGCAATAAATGCGAGTGGTTGATCTTCATTTTCAGACTCTCACCCTGCATCACACCCTCCGAAATCTGAAAATTTCACAATTTTGGGATTCAAAGCTTTGGGTATTTTGACTTTAGAGGTCATTGTTACTGTTCACCTTTCTGAGCTCATGAAACCTGAAACCTTCTGAAATGCCGAAACTCCAAAGTTCAAAGTCTGAAATTTGGACTTTGGGTCTCTGAAATCCTGAAAGCCCGAAGTCTAAATTTTCAGACTTCAGGTTTTCAGACCTTTTCCCTCCCACATGGCCTGTTCGTGAGCTTCTAAAACCTCCAAAATTTTGAAACCCCAAAGTCTAAATTTAGACTTCGGGTTTTAGGACTTCCTCTTTTTTTTGTGCACTTATTTCCTGAGTCCCCAAAACTGCCTACCTCCGAACAACCCTCACCTCCGAAGTCCAAATTTCAGACTTCATAACTTTGATGTCCTTTAGACCTTTTGATCCCACCGATTTTGCAATTTTCTCGAATCTGAATGCTTCTTCACTTCAATTGCTTGGCTCTAGCCTGAAATGTGAGCTCCCTATGGCCGAAACAATCCCTCCATTTTCTCTATGTGAGGTCATGTTTGTCTGATTTCACCAGAGGGGAAAAATTGGATAATAGTTAGTAGATATGGGATTTTTAATCTCAAATGAGGGTTTGAATATGGATCCAAAGAAGGTCTACACAATTGTGGAATGAACATCACCACATAGTACTTTTGCAACAAGAAATTTTCATGGGTTGGATAGAATTTACCAATGTTTATAAGGGAATTTAGTGGAGTGTGTGAGCCTATAAAAATGGACATGCAAGTAGACAATAATATTTTTAATCGGAGCTAGTGTGTAGAGGAAAAGTTTCACGAACTTAATAGAAAGGTGAAAAAGAAACAAGTGTTGGCATTTCTGAATTTTGAGAAGGTGTTCTAGGTAGATTGTAATACATGTGGCTTAGCCATTAGTGCAATGATGATTTAGGAAGGAATTCCAATATATTATTTTAATGATAAGATTAATGATGTAGAAAATAAGTATATCATGTATGATCAATAATTCCATGCAATTGTGCAAACACTCAATAATTTTGGGCACTACTCATTGCCAAATAAATTTGTGTTATTTATTGATCATCAAACATTATAGATTATTAACTGTTAGGGGAAGATAAATTAGAGGCATATGAATCATGTTGGTTACCTACAGGGGTATAATTTTGTATTAAATTATAGAAGTGATAAGTCTAATAGATTTGTTGATGCATTATGTAGGTGTTGTATGTTGCTGATAGAGATGAGAGTTGAAGTAGTGGGTTTAAGATTCATGAAGGGGTTGTATCCACAAGATGAAGACTTTAGTGAAGCATGGAGATGATGTGCATCAAATTCAAGTTCTGATATAGGAAACCATGGTTGGATTTATTTGTGTAGAAAGTCCCTTTGTTTAAGGGTATCAAATTGTGTATTCCCACATGATCAATGAGGGAAATTTTTGTGAAAGAAAAACATAGTGGTGGATTAGTAGGGAATTTTGGTTTGGATAAGATGTAATAAAAACTAGTGAAGAGTTACTTTTTGCCATTAATATCCCTAGATGTGCCCAATTTTTTGCAATAATACATATTATGTTAGTTGGCTAGGGGTAGATTTTATAATGTAATGTTGTTTCAACCTTTTACCATTCCAAAGAAGCTGTGGGAGGACATTAATATGAAATTTATTTTGGGTTTTCCTAGGATGCAAAGATATATATATTTTCCATTTACATTTATGTTGTTGAGGATAAATTCTCTGATATGGAACATTATTTGTTTCTAAGAGGACTAGTGATTTGACTCACATCACAAATATTTTATTCACTAAAATTTTGATACTTTACGGTTTTCTATGTAATATTGTGTGTGATAGGGACACTAAGTTTCTTGGTCATTTTAGATGGAATATATGGAAGAATATGAATAAAAAATTATAATTTAGTTTGGTGAATCACCTGCAAACTGATGGACAAGTAGAGTTGGTGAACATGAATCTTGGAGACTTACTGAGGTGTTTAGTTGGAAACAAGCCAGGAACACAAGACTCCATAATTGTGCAAGTAGAGTTTGTGCATACAAATTCAATTAATCGAAGCAAAGAGAAAACACCATTTAAATTTTTGTATGGGAGTAACCCATGAGTGGTGAAGATAAGAGAGTTATCACACAATGAATGCAAAACTGCAGAAGTGGATGATTTTGTAGAATATATGGAGGAAGTGTACCCATAAGTGCGTAAGAGGTTGGATAATGTAAATGCTATAAACAATGTGCAATTACAAAGAGAAAGAAACATAATATTAGAATAGAGATACAGTCTTAGCCCATTTGTAGAAGGAAATTATTTTTAAGGGGGCATAAAATAAGCTCAAATGAAAGAAAATTAGACCATGTAAGGTGTTGAGGAAAGTTTTTACAGATTCTTATGAGACTGAGTTATCAAAATACAATGATATCTCTAACATATTTAATATGGTGGATCTATATCATTACCACATAATATAGGGAAGCATTGAAATATAAAATTTAGAAGATGGTAGGGTGGATTAGAGAAAAAAATTTCCATAAAAGTGTTGGGTAAGAGGAAGGAGTAATTAATACCATGATCAAGAAAAGAACATAGGAAGGAGTGTAATGCTTATCTGGTCAAGTGGAAAGGGAATAACATTGAATATGTAACTTGGATAAGTGATCTATATGTTGGAAACATGACATTCATATCCCTTCAGTAGGAGCTCAAGTTTTCAAATTACCTGAGGTGTATGATGCATGCAAATATGGGTTCACAAGAAATATTACATCAACAAAAAATACTTTGGATAGTTTGAGTCTATTGTTTACATTTTGTTTTGCATTTTATGTTTTTTGTGGTCCACTTTGTGAATAATTATGTTTTTGGTAGGATGTAAAGTACTATGTTGCATTATGTGAAGTGTGCAAGTCCATTAAATTAGCCACACAAACTATTAAAAGTATGGTTTATAAGCATTGGAAAATTGGAGGATGTGTTGACACTAAAATTTTCCTCCATGATTTCTATTTCCTTAATGTATATATTAGGAATAGGGTGTTGTTAAGTATAATTAGTAGAAGTGTCTATAATAAGATAAGGATGATGCCAATATGGCCCCGCCAATAATGTACAATACAGTAATAGTCAAAGTACAATAGGAATGTTGTGGTAAAAATTAAATATTTGTCGTAAGTGGTCCGGGTAATGTTAAAAGGGTCAAAATTCAATAGGGTCTACATGATTAGGAATTAGAAATATTATATTTGTATTAATGGCAAGAAGTGATGTCATAAATATTTTTTGTATTTTATTTATAAAAAGTCTAAAAAGGTGGAACCCATGTGAAATGATAAGGTTTATCTTATCTTAAAAGATAAGCCTACATGTAAAGCTAAGAGTTAAGGTATGTAATATCATTAGCCAGAAGGGATTCCCTACCCTATCTTAGAGATATGGTGGATAAGCCCAAATTTTCTATAAATAGAGAGGCCACCCCTCTCATTTAGCATAGAAGGAAGTAGTGAGAAATATTGTATGAGAAAGTGTGTTGAGGAAGCCATCATTTATAAGGTGTGTTAAGGAAGCCAATAAGAGAGGTAATTGTGAAGTTTCTCCCATGGTTATTGTTGTAAGGCAAGTGAAGTTGGTAACACTTGGAGTACTTCATGGGTGAAATTGTAACAATTTCATGTTGATAATATAATTTACACTTGTATTTCATATTTTTCATCATACCTTTGTATCATAGTATATGGTATTATTGTATTATGTATGTTATTGTGTTTTCTAGATTACTACCACCAAACCAAAAGTTGTGCATTACTAAATAATCATCACACGAGGAGTTCCCGCTATATAATTATCATAGTGCTGGATTGGTGATGAAAAATGTTGTAGAACACTAAGGAATTCATGCAAGTATCAAGTAGACCTTCCCAATGAGTCCAATTTTATACAATTTGGACCTCTCTGGAGGAAGTTATGGCCATTCAAAGTTTTTAGGTCAGGATGAGCAAAATTTAATTACATTTCGAGTTCATGTGGTCATCATAAGTAAACATGCTTCATGCATCCCCACTCCTGAAACCTAAAAAACATGTGGTGTGTATTAAATAGGGTTAAATAAAGTTTTAGGTCCGCCCAGCAGTTGAGAAGAAAAAAAACCAATTTTGACAAAAGAAAGCTGGTCTGACATCGTGAAATGTGTAGTACAATGGTAGGTGAGGAGACATTAATGTGATAAAAATTTGGAAACCTATAAAAAGGACACCGAAGAGGGTTCATTTTTACCTTTCCTTGTGAATAATTTGATCATTGAAGAGTGCGAATTGGTGTGACTTGTGTGAATTTACGTGCAAACCAGAAGAATCGAACAACCCAGATTGAGAAAGTACATGACCCAGTTGTGGAGTTCCTTCAGAAAGAAGTTTGAATCTTGAGGAAGGCGTGGATGGTTGTTTTCACCATGTAATATTAAAAAGTTTGAATTGGATTCATGATGTACTATCTGGAGTTGGGAAATATTAAGAATTTGTTGGCAACCATGAAGTATTGAAGAAAGATCTTTTGAAATCGTAAAATATCGGAAAGGTCAACTGAATTTGTAATGGGTCCTTTTGACCATAATTTCATATTAGTTTTAGGATTTAATTTGTGGCATTGGTTGAGTATATTGACAAATCCCAATTTCCTTAGAGATTAAGTTTTAAGTTGGAGAGTAGATCTCATAGTGAACTTTATGAATTAGAGAAAATTATGGATGTGAGCTTAAAGCTCAAATTAGAGTATTATAATATGACTGTATCATTGGTGATCAGTGTCTCTGCGTGTGTTGTTATTCCTTGTTGTGTTTATGAATAAATATTTTTGATATGTGCTATTCTAGTTTTGAATTCTATTATGTGTTATTTAATGCATTTTTTGTATGTCTTTCATGCATGAGTCTAAGGGATGTGTGGTCTAAGGCATATATTAAATGGGAAAACTAACCATGTTTCATTCATTCACATTATTGAATGCATTTATATTCCTTAACCACTCAAATATTTTCTTGATTTTTTTCATATATTTATATGAATTCCAAGTGATATTCCCAGAAATTTATAGCACCTCACAATCCGCCCTTACGAGATTGCTAAATAGGGACAAAATCACTCAATGGTTTGGTATGAAACTAGCAATTTCATCCCAAGCCACAAAAGGATAATTTTTTCACATTCAAATCTTTTATAGGTTGGTAATTTTATTTTAGGTTAGCTTTATTACACAATTAAACCTAAAAAATCCTATAAACAAGTCAAATATATTCATTTACTTACTTGGAACTTACAAACATTCATTAAGAAAATATCATTAAAAAAAAATCAAATATAACCTAAAATTTCCTAAATCAAAATCACACATTAGGAGCTGCCCCCATACAATTATGAACTACTCTCAACTAGATTCAAGATTTTAGCTTCCCAAATTCCAAACCCTCAAATTCAATTCAAGCACAAACATTCCAAGCCATTTAAATTGTATTATTAAGTGTACATTTAAAGATAGTTGCATCTATATAGATATCACATATGTAGGTGGAGAACTATTTTTGGTTTGAGGACTCTTAGGAGTAGTTCAAGTGTTGGTGGTGTGTGGATAACACTTGAACCCAACCATCAACATTTTTGTAGGAGTTTCTACCCATGGTTATAGTTTTAAGTAATTTCAGTAATACAAAGTGTTTTACATATTTGTGAGACCTAGGGTTTCACAAAAAGACACATTATAATCACTTATAGATGAACAAAAATTAAAAAATGCTAGTACCTCACCATACAAAACTACCACATAGGTATGGAGTTGCTAAATGGTTCCGTACAAAAATAAATATTTCATCTGAAATTAGTGTGCACCTTCATAACCAGAAATAAATAATTTGAAAATAATTTCTAATCATTTTATCCTTTTTCCATATCTAGATCAACTTATAGAGTAGTAAAATAGATAAACGCATCTCCCTTCTTGTGTCTTGTTTCATTTAACACTTCTTTTGATTATTTTTAAATACAAAATTTCTAATATATGTATATTCTAATTTACACATTAATGTTGAATTAATTAATATGATTATACCTCATATTTCTAACCCTAATCCTATGGGTAACAAGTTACACACATTTCATTTTTGGGTTAAATTAGTTTGCTATCTTTTATGTGCTATGCTCTATATCATGCACTCTTTATTTGTGCCAAATCTACATTGTATCCACTAACAAACACCTTATATATCAAGATTATTAACTACATTTCTATTCTTTTGAGTCAAATCATCTACATGACATCTCACTTGCTAAAAAATATGTGGCATTAAGTTGGATTATTTAAGAACTATTAATGGAATATACATGGACATATTACAAGTTACATTACAAGTTCACTACATTTATTACAAATGCAAGAGGAATGATTACTATGGCACAAATAGATTATAGATTAAATGCATTTATTACAAAATAGGGGCATGATTATCACTTAAGAAATAATTTAAATATTCACTACATTTATTACAGATGCAAGGGCATAAATACCTTACATATTGTCATTTTTTATTTCAATAATTTTCAAGAAGATCACTATGCTCAATGATTTACAAACCTATATCTATCTATAGTGGCATGACTTATTTTAGTATGTGTGTTATAGTTGTTGGTGCTCAATTTGATCTCGCCCCATTTGTCCTTAAAATTCTTCAGTTTGCGGGCTCTGTCGTCTTTTCTATCTCCCCGTATTGATGCATGAAAACTCTGTATCCTCCATTTGGTTGCCATGATCAGTGAATCCCTTCCTTTGGTTGAGGATCACTTTATATCCAGTTTGTTTTCCATTCCTTTGTCCATGTGAAAGAATTTGTAACTTGGGTAGTAAAATCAGGGGCATTTTCCCTTTCTTCCTTTTCCACATTTCACGTTTTTTTTCCTGTCATTTTTTCTCCAATATCCTGGAGATGTGAATATGTATTGTTTTTCATCATTTTTGATGAAATTCCTGTCATATTTTCCAAAATCTACAAAGTGCCATTGAATGGATTTAGAACTTAATTTGTGAGTCCAAGGATTGTTAAGGTTGATATTTTGAAAGTGTGTTTGCTCGGGCACTTACAAAAACATCTCAGAATTACTAGAGAAGATGGATGTGGCCCTTTCATAATTGTAGAGGAAAGAGAGGGAAAAGGATGAAATGATGCCTAAGTTAGGTTGTAAAAGATGAAAAAGGTGTTGCCTCGAGAGTGAAAAGGGTTACCTCTCAGATCCAGTTGTACATGAGCCTCCAGGAAAATGATTGCGCCGGGGGATTTCTCACATGCCTAGAATTAGAATGATTAGAAGGACTACCAAAATATTTTGGCATGAAATCCTGGTCATTAGTGGAGGGTTTGAGAAATGTGATCATTTCATAATTGGTCCACCTGGAAGCTTTCAATGTGAATTTGCTTAAACGTCACTTTTGGAGACCATCTCAAATTGGTTAACAAGCAAAGGTCCCTCAAATATTCTTTCTTTTTGGGGGAAAAATTTGGGATAATTGAGTGAGTGAAATGTATAAATGCAAGAGAATACTCTTGCAAATTTGGGGGATTGAATTTCCTAAGAGAAATTTTTGAGAAGCCGTCTTCCTGAGAGACCAACTTGAGAGAAACCTATTAATTTCCTTGTGTTAGATTTTCAATCATGTCAAGTTGGTTGCAGTGTATAACCATTGAAAAGCTCTGAGATATTTCTCTGGAAACTTTCCCCTGCTGATGAATTTAATCAATTTTGAAGTTAATTTGTGTCAATCTTGGAAAATTTGTGTTTTCCTTTATTTCAGAATGTCTGCAAGCTTTTTTCTCAAAGTTCCTATTGCAATCTTGTGTTAAAGTCCTTGTGAAATCACACAGGATCTCATCCTGTGACAGTTTAGTGGCATTTGGCACATTTCAAGAAGAGCCTTCATCCTGCAATAAGATAAACAATTTAAAATCACTTTCACTGTCATTTGTTGATAAATATTGTCTATAATCCTTCTAAGTGTACCTTAGGTGTTGACCAAGGGTCTTTGAATGTTTAATTGAGTCTTTTAGCTCGAGCCTTCGTTTTAGATTCTCAAAGATTTTGTGAAAACGTGTTGATCTGGGCCTCCATTTTTGCACACCTTCTGGTTGAAGGAATATCTTATCTATTCTGAAGCTTTCTGTCATTTAGAGTTTCCAATTAATTGTGAAGTCTCTCAAAGATCTGGTATAATCAACTTTATCTTGCTTAATCTCCCACCAAAATCATTCAAAAAGATGAATCCATCCTGAACTACCCCTGTTTTCCCTGTATATCAACAAAGGAACAAAATCTATTTACTAAAATATGCAGAACAATCAGGATTCCATAATGTCTTTAGTAACCTTAGCCTTGTTTTGAAAGTATCTCCATCTTTTAGAAGTGACAACTCTTGAGAGTTAAATTATGGAGTATTGATCATACTTTCCCAAGGTTTTCTTCATAAAATTTGTGCAAAAGAAGGATATCTCCATCTCCTTCATCAAAATGAGGTTACACTATGGGTCCTCTCACCCTGGTCAAAGGCACAACCTAAAGTAGTGAGGATAGGTCAAATCCTCTTGAAGGTGCTATCCATCTCTCCACAAATCTGAGTGATAAAGGGCCAGTTAGATCTCATCCCTGGCTACAAAATGACATACATTATGATCTATCTGTCTCTAAGGTCATGTCAAATCTGTGATGCTGCTCAGCTTGAAAAGGAGAACAAATTTGGATACCAACACTTGTGGCACCATTGCCGAGGATGATTTGTCCGATGAAGTTGTTGTTCCATTTTGGTTGCTCGAGTGACAGTTGAGCTCAAGACTATTTGTCCCCGTCAACAACACTCATAATGGCACCTGTTGTTGCAGTATCCATTTGGGGTAACAACTTAGAATGGTGCTGTTGTGGGGACTCTTTGCAAGTATTTGAACACCATCAATAATGCATATAGACCCTGGTTATGCTTCTTAAAAATGATAAAGTGCAAATACATTGTTGAAACATCATTATCTATTCAGATCTGTAAGAATTGTTCAAAGTTGTAAGTTCTGAGTGTAATATTTCTAGCTTATACAGTTATTGCACTAAAGTTTGTATCATCATTGACAAATTTGGGTAGAAGAAGAGTAGATCTTGTAAGATTTGCATGAATCTGGTATTGAAAGACATTTGATAGGTCTTTCATAGTGCATTTGCACAAACTAAGGTGAAAATCCTTAGTGGCGACTCTGTGCTGTTTAAATTCTTAATAAATACCAGTGTCTTAACATATATCAAGTAAGATTTGTCATTAATCTCTGCAAAGCTAGAAGGAAGAAGATATTTCTTCGCCAAGGACCCTAGTAGAAGGTTGTTTCCAGAGTTGGGAAAGTCTAATTTAGAAGGAAGAATAATTTGGAAGGTTGTTGGAGATCAAGCATCAAGAAAAGAGATCTCCATTGGTGAAACTGATCAGCCTGTGATTGAAGATTGCAATACTTCCTCAAGTGCTTCTGAATCAGGTAGTCTCTTTGTTGAATTGAATTCTCCATCTGGAGAGGGTCCTTCATTTGTATTTGAAATATTTTCTTCTCAATTTGCCCTATATTTTCAAAATCTGATAGAGTTTTCCAAGAAATAGAACCTTTACAGGGCATTCATTCTGAGAATTACATCCCTGTACCACACATACTTCTCACTCCTCATCATTTTGCATCTCCTCCAAGGTCACCTCCTCAAAATAATATGGCTCAACCTCCACCCAAACCTCCATTTGTTGTTAATACTTTTGGTCCCATCAATTTTAGAGGTATGGTTGGCTATCCAAATGTTGTGCCACAAGATGTAAGAAATAGATTGCCTAAGTTTCAAGGAAATAATGCAATCACTGGTGATCAACACTTGAAGCTCTTTGTCAATATGATGGAGGAATTTGAAATAGAATTTGAGGATGTGTACATTAAATTGTTTATCCATACTCTAGAAGAAGATGCAAGGGACTGGTATAAATCTTTGCCAGATAATTCCATTGATTCTTGGATAGAAATGAAGAATGCTTTTAGATTATAGTATGGTGATAAAACAGACCCTAGGTTTCTTTTATCAGAATTTGAAAATATAAAAAAGAATCCTAATGAATCAGTGCATGATTTCAATACAAGATTTAACAAAACATTGAGAAGACTGCCTGTTAATTTGAGGCCATGTGATGAATCATGTCTGATAAAGTATTCAGATGCATTTGATAAGAAAGATGCTTACTATTTGAGGGATAAGAACCCTGAAACTTTGAGGCAGGCCTTTACCATGGCTCTGCAAATTGAGAAGAACATTAAAGCAGTTGGAAAACCTCCTAAGAGGGAGGGTGTTAAACTGATCAACCCAGAGAAGCCTCAATCAAGTAAGGTTGTGGATCTTGAGGAAGTTGTAAAGACTTTGGCCTGGAGCTTGTCAAATAAATCTTTTACAAGCTAGCCAGGGTAGAGAAAGGAATTGGACAAGGTTCTCAAGGTCAGCATAGGCAACAAGGACAAGACAGATTTGCAAATCATCCTAGAAATGATCAGAGATCTGATGACAGAGGTAAAGGACCCATGGGAGCTAGACAACCCCAAGCTAGGGAAAATAGAGTAGTGCCTGATCCTCTAAATGCTAGAGTTGTTGTTGAAGAGACAAATGAAATTGATTGGTGTGACAAATGTTTCTTACCCCACTAACTATGTGAAGTAGATCAGCAAGTTGAAGAAGCTGATGATGATGATAACACTGATGATGATGCATGCATGGTGGATTGCTCTACAAGCTCACAGCAAGGAGCAACTTCAACTGAAGTAATAAGTGCAAGAACTGCTGCAAGTTTTTGGGATTGCATTCATTGGGTACCTCTTCTTCCTCCCTCTCATACTTTAGAAATAGATATGGTACAAGATTTTGAACTTCCTAATAATGATTTTGAGTACCTAAGAGCTCTAATGATTAAGAAGTATGATGGAGGAATCCCATGAGAAGAGGATAGACAATTGTTAATGAATGTTGTTGTTGCCCAAGAAAAAGAGTATAACACAAGTAGTAAAGTTGTCAAAGGGGCAGGGCCTCAAGCCAAACCAAAAACCCCAGTTCTCACCAATATCCCAAAAGAAACTCCAAAGAAAGATGCATCTGGAAAAGGCCTTGTTGTCTCAAGTAGAACTGGTGTTCCCACCCATGCCCAAAATGTGAAAAATCTTGTGCCATCTGATGAGTTTGTCAATCTTTCTCCAAATGTTGCTTTTCCCAAATACATTCCTTATGACATTGCCCAAGTCTTGAGTCAGATCAAGATTTTTGTTCCAATTGTTGAACTGCTTAGGATTCCTGAGCACAAGAAGAGGGCCTTTGAGTATTTGGGATTGAAAGAAGATAGGAGTACCCAAGGCAGAAATGTAAATAATGTTGACACTCCTCCTCCAACCATTGCAGACCTAGAAAAACCACCAGCATTGGAGGAGATAGGTGAACCACCTGAAGTTTACTTGGGAACATCTTTGGTTGAGTCTCAATTAAATGTTGATCCATTTTTTACAACACTGATTATTAAGGACAGACTGTTGCACAATTGTATGTTTGATTCTGGAGCATCATGCAATGTTATGCCTCTAGAGGTCATGAATGAATTGAACATTAAAGTGACAACAGCTTATGGAAAGTGTACTGCAATGGATTCTAGAGAGGTGCCAGTTGTAGGATGTGTAAAAGGTTTGGTGGTACAACTTGCAGCTTATCCGGGTAAGAACTTGAAACTTGATGTTGTTATTGTTGATTGCCCTGCCAAATGGGGCATGTTGTTATCAAGAAAGTGGGTTGCAAGTGTTGGTGGAAGTGTTCAAATGGATATGTCTTTTGCCACCATTCCAATTGAAGGCAAGCCTTGTAAAGTTGTATGGAGAGAAGAAGATGTTGCACCTCATTGAAGATCCCAATAATGCTTCTTATGAAGTGTTGTATGCTGATGTAGATGCTGATAACTTTGTTGGATTTGCTGATGGAAAAGAGCACAAGATTGATCAATGTAAATGTCTTGAACAAGTAGGTTTTCCTTGGACCTTGTTATTTGATGGAGCTTGTTCCAAGTTTGGAAATGGTGCTGGTATTGTTCTGATTTCTCCATGGTAGGAAGAGTTTGTTTTTTCTTTCAAACTCAACTTTGAATGCACTAACAACATTGTTGAATATGAAGCATTGTTATTAGGTTTGAGAATTGCATGGAAATATGGTGTAAAGGATATCATTGTCAAAGGAGATTCAGAACTGATTGTCAAACAAATTAGAAAACTGTATGCTACTAAAAATCAGAGAATGAAACAATACAAGCATGCAGTCTGGGATTTGATTGAAATGTTTGACTCTTTTAATATTGTGCACCATGATAGAAAGTTTAATGTTGTTGCAGACAAGTTAGCAGTGTTAGGATCCAAATTTGGAAATTGTATAATATCTCCATTTTGTGAGTATGATGTTGAAATACTAACAAGGCCATCTATCCCTGACAACATTAAAAATTGGCAAGTGTTTGATGATGATGCGCATATGAAAAGGTTTTTACAGAACCAAGGTGAGTTTGCTGACCAAAATATAGATTGGGAACCAATGGTGTGTGTTACTGAAGGAAAGGAAACTTTATTTGGCAAAGACATCATCCAACTGAAGACAAACATGATTCCTAGAGGTTTGGTGGCACTTGAATCAAACTTTGATAATGTTGATTGCATTATTAAAAGAAGTATTTCACTTTCAAGAGATGTGTAAGAGCATGACATGGGCACAAAGGAAAAACCACGTAAAATATGGTTACAAAGCAGTCTGAGCAAGGAAGAGAACTAGTCCTATGTTCAATTGTTGAAAAAATATCAAGACTGCCTAGCTTGGTCTTACTCTGAGTTAAAGGCATACATGGAAGATTTGTTTCAACATGAAATTCCTCTTGAATCTAATGCCAAGCCTTTCAGGAAAAAACAAAGGCCAATCAATCCACTCCTTTCTTTGAAGATGCAAGAAGAATTGAAGAAGTTGAGGGATGGAGGGATCATTCAGCCCACAAGGTACTCATCTTGGGTTGCAAATTTAGTACCTGTCAGAAAAAAGAATGGTGATATAAGGCTGTGTGTAGACTTTAGGAACTTGAATAAAGCATCATTGAAAGATAATTACCCTCTGCCAAACATGGAGAATATGCTACAATTGGTAACTGGTTCTGAATTGTTATCCACTTTGGATGGTTTCTCTGGCTATAATCAAGTTGTTGTGAAGGAGTCAGAAAGAATAAAGACTACCTTTACCACTCCTTGGGGAACTTATGTCTATGTCAGGATGCCTTTTGGCTTAATGAATGTTGGAGAAACTTTCCAAAGAGCAATGGATGTAGCATTTGCTGGTTATATTAATGATTTCATTGTTGTTTATCAAGATGATGTAACTGTGTTTTCTAGAAAAAGAAATGATCACTTGCAACACTTGGAGAGAATGTTGATAAGGTGTAGAGAGTATGGCATATCATTGAATCCCAAGAAGTGCCATTTTGGAGTGCAAAAGAAAAGCTTGCTTGGTCACATTGTATCAAAGGAAGGGGTCATGATTGATCCTGAGAGAGTGGAAGCCATCAGCAAGGTTCCAATTCCAAGAACTAAGAAGGGAATTCAATCCTTCTTTGGACAAATAAACTTTATCAGAAGATTTGTGTCTAACTTTGTTGAGTTGACCATCCCCATTACTAGCATGCTGAAGAAGGACCAAGTTATCAAATGGGAAGAAGCTTCCATTCAAGCTTTCAATGGGATCAAAGAAGCATTAAAGCATGCCCCTATTTTAGCAGCTCCAAATTACAAGAAGCCTTTTCAAATGTTTTCTTTTGCTTCAGAAAACACCATTGCATCTATTTTGTTGCAGAAGGATGATGAAGGGGCTGAGAGACCAATTGCCTTTTTCAGTAAGGCATTACAAGGAGCTGAGTTGAAGTACACCATCATGGAGAAGCAAGCATTTTCCTTGGTGAAAGAAACAAAGGTTTTCAGACCTTACATCTTGAGCTCTAAAGTTATTTGCTTATGTTCCCCACACCATGGTGAAAGATATCTTATCAGAGATGGAGGTCTCAAGAAAAAGATGTAGATGGGTAAACAAGTTGCAGGAATATGACATGGATATCCAAACCACAAAATTGGTAAGAGGTTTGGGCCTAGCTAAGCTTATGGCTGAGAGAAACTTGCAAACTATTGAGGTGAATGAAGTAGAAGGAGAAAGGGTGGATGTCCTTGAAAAGTTGGTAAATTCTGAATGGTAAAAAGATATAATATGTTATCTCAAACATCTATGTTGCCTTGAACATTTGAGTAAAAATTAGAAAAAAGAGCTCTTAAGTTAGCCTCTCAAAAATATGTCATTACTGATTTTGGGTTAGCTTGGAAGAACCCTGAGGGAGTGCTCTTAAGATGCATTACTGAAGATGAGGCCCCAAAAATAATTGTTGATCTCCATGGAGGAGTTTGTGGGGGACATTTTGCTGGAAGAGTTACAACACATAAAATCTTGAGGGCTGGTTATTGGTGGCCAACTCTCTTCAAAGATACAACTCTATTGGTTAGGAAATGTGAAAGTTGTCAGCATTTTTCTGGAAGAATGAAAGCTTCAGGCTCCCTTCCTTTGCAGCCTGTGTCAATTGAAGCCCCATTTAAGCAATGGGGAATGGATTTCATTGGTGAAATTTCAGATCCTTCCAGTATTGGTCATAAATGGATTCTTGTAGCCACTGATTATTTCACTAAGTGGGTGGAAGCAATCCCCACCAAGAAGGCAACACACCAAGTTATCATGGACTTCATGCTGAATCAAATCATATGCAGATTTGGAGTGCCAACTAAAATTGTTGCTGATAATGCCATGAGTTTCAGAGCCAAACCTTTGGTGGCAATGTGCAAAGAGTATGGAATCAATTTGACATATGCTTCTAACTACAATCCCCAAGGAAATGGACAAGCTGAGTCCAACAATAAAAACTTGTTGAAGATCATTAGAAGAACCTTGGAGCTGAACAAAAAAAAGTGGGGTGAGCAACTGAAGTTTGTCTTTTGGGCTGACAGAATCACTGTCAAAAGAGCTACTGGTAAAAGCCCATTTGAGTTGGTATATGGAACTCAAGCTTTCTTGCCCCTTCATTTGCAATTGTCTTCATTTCAGTTTGTTCAAAAAATTGAAGATCAAGAAGTTAGTCCATATGATGCTCGAATCAATCAGATTATTGAGTTGGATGAAGAAAGAAGGGCATCCCATCAAAGGCATGTGAAGTTTAGAGAAAAGTTGAAGAAGTTATTTGACAAGAAGGTGACTCCAAGAGCTTTCAGCATTGGGGATCTTGTGCTATTATGGGATAACAAGCATGAAGATAAGGGAAAGCATGGTAAATTTGATGCATTGTGGATGGGCCCTTATTCAATTGACATTCGAATTGGTGAAAATACCTTCTTCCTAAAAGACTTAGATGGGGAACTTCTTGAATTTCCTGTTAATGGCAGGTATCTGAAACATTTTCTTGATTGATTTCTCAGAATCAAGGTATACTCCATTGTATAGTGTATAGTCTTTTGGTTTTTTCTCTTTTTCGTGTTTTTCTGTTTTTGTTTGTCCTGGTCCTTGGTGACCTATTTTTGTTGGTTTCTCAGTTTTTTTCCTTGGGGGAGTTGGTTATTATTGTTATGCTCTGCAAGATTATTCTTTGACTCCATTTCCCAATGGTTTATTTTTAGCACTTGGTCTACTATTTGTTCTTGTGGCACTCACAGGGAGTGCCCATCCCTGAGTCAGAGCTGATGTTGGTGCTCAATTTGGTCTCGCCCCGTTTTGTCCTTGAAATTCTTCAGTTTGCGGGCTCTGTTCAGTGTTTTCTATCTCCCCATATTGATGCATGAAAACTCTGTCCTCCATTTGGTTGCCATGATCAGTCCCTTCCTTTGGTCGAGGATCACTTAAAGGTCTAGAATTTTTTTTTCGTTCCTCTGTCCATGTGAAAAGATTTGTAACTTGGGCATAAAACTCAGGTTTTTCCTTTCCTTTTATTTTCCACAATCACGTTTTTTTTTCCCTGTCATTTTTGTCCCAAATACCTTAGGAAAAATGATTGGATGTGGCTTGAAGGATCATATTTGGGCCTTATATCATTTCCAAATTCTCTGTCCTCAAAGATTTTTGGATTCTTTTTACCGGTCAAATTTTCTAGAAGCTCAGTGGAAAATGGATGCCCATTTGATTTTCCTACATGGTTATTTTCTTTGGTTAACAGTGGGGCACGGGTTGGCAGTTGAAACTCTGCAAGGCACTTTAAAAAATCATTCAACTCAAAATTTTCCACACCTTAGCACTCATTCTAAAAATTCACCTTTTGGAGTTGCACCAAGGGGAACGTGGAGGTTTCCGCTAGCTTTTCCTGACTTAAAATTAAAATTTTCAATGAGTTGGTAATTTTGGTGGACCATGGACACGTGGAGGGCTGGTGCTCATTTGAAAGCCTCTAAGGTCCCACCTTAACAATTGCGACAGGGAGACATGTGGAGGCTTCCCCCAGCTTCGCTCTTGTACTTAAAATTTTCAAAGAATTTCTAAGGCTGACCCACTTGTTCATGGTCTCCACTCTTGGGCACCATATTTGAAGATTGTGCCATGAGGACACACTGTTCCCAAATTTAGCCAAGGATGAGAGATATCTCAGGGTGCCCTGTCGACATTAAAATTTTCCTCCATAATTTCTATTTCATTAATGTATGTATTAGGAATAGGATGTTGTTAAGTATAATTAGTAGTAAAGTTTGATAGAAAATAATGGCGCCGTCAGTACGGTGCCGCCAATAAAGTAGAGTACGGTAACAGTCAAAGTACAATAGGAATGTTGTAAAAAGTAAATATTTGTCGTAAGTGGTCCGGTAATGTTAAAATGTCAAAGTTGGGGTAAGTAGAGAAGTAGGGTCTACATGATTAGGAATTAGAAATATTATATTTGTAATAAGGACAAGGAGTGATGTCATAAATATTTTGTGTATTTTATTTTTGGAAAAGTCTAAAAAGGTGGAACCCATGTGAGATGATAAGGTTTATCTTATCTTAGAAGATAAGCCTACATGTAAAGATAAGAGTTAAGGTATGGAATATGATTCGTCAGAGTGGATTTCTTATCCTATCTTAGAGATAAGATGGATAAGCCTGGAAGTTCTATAAATAGAGAGGCCACCCCCCTCATTTAGCATAGAAGGAAGTAGTGAGAAATATTGTATGAGTAAGTGTGTAAAGGAAGCCATCATTTTGAAGGTGTGTTAAAGAAGCCATTAAGAGGTGTAATTGTGAAGTTTCTCCCATAGTTATTGTTGGAAGGCAAGTGAAGTCAGTAACACTTGAAGTACCTCATGGGTGAGATTGTAACAATTTCATGTTGATATTATAATTTACACTTGATATTTCAGATTTGTCATCATTCCTTCTTATCATAGTCTATGGTATTCTTGTGTTATGTTTGTTGTTGTGTTTCCAGATTACATCCACCAAACTAAAAGTTGTGCATTAGTAAATAATCATAGCACGAGGAGTTCCCGGTGAAGAATTATCATAGTGCCGGATTGGTGATGACATTTTGGTTCGGTTGCCGGGACCATTCCTCGTTGGTGGATTTTCTGGAGAGATATTCCCACTTAGTCAAAAATCAATAGGAGGGTAACCTTGTTTTTACTGTGCATAGTAGTTACCATGGTAAAGTCACTTTTTACCATGAATAGTATTTACCACAGTAAAGTCACTTTTTACTGTGAATAGTATTTACCACAGTAACTTCACTTTTTACCGTGAATAGTGTTTACCATAGTAAAGTCAGTAGTTTTACCACAGTAAGTCAGTTTTTTACCAAGTTTTACCATAGTTTACCATGGTCATTTCTATTTTACTGTAGAAAGGTGTAAAGTCACTTTCTATTATAGTGATTCCAATTATTTGTGCACATAAGTCTTGTTGATTGTACTTGTGGGTTGGTATTTCACTGTGGTTACTTTTGAAAATGGGGAAGATTCCTGTTTTTTCAGCCCAATCTAATGAAGATGCTTCCTCTTTCATTCAAGAGTTTAAACGATCTTGTATTTGTAATGGCCTCATAAGAAGGGAACAATGGACTGAATTTTTTCCTACCTTTTTGGATGGTTCAGCACTTAGGTGGTTTGAAACACTAGGTGATAATGTGAAAAACTCATGGGATTTATTAACTGAAAGTTTTCTTGAAGAATTTGGTGAACAACAGAAATATGCAGATCTCATGATCGAGATCACAAAGCTAGCCCAAGGAGAGAAGGAGAAGATAAGGGATTATCATGCTCGTGTTCTAGAGCTAAGGAGGAAGCTCGATGCCCAGATCCGGAAGGAAGGATTAGCGGATGGGTTGATGAATGGCGTGGATAATCTCCTCTGTAAGCACTTCATTCTTGGGATGAAGCCAGAGATCAGACAACGAGTGAAGTATGACCACCCAGCTACCATTGAACAAGCAAAGGAGATTGCAAGAAGGCAAGAAGAAAGCATGGAAGAGGAGCCCAAAGAAATTGTTGCTAAAGTAGAGCCTACACCAACACCTTTGGTCCAGAATCCACAACCACTCTCGGTGAGCACAAATATTTCTCCTAGTACATCTACTGAGTATGAAGATCTGCTCAAGAAGATGGGTCAGTTAACTATTAATCTTCTTCAAGGAAAGGAATTTAGTTCTCAGGGAGGAGATAGAGGTCCAAAAAGAAATATTTCTGAAGTTGTATGTTATGGTTGTCATAAAAAGGGTCATTATAAGTATAATTGTCCAGATAGAGCTTCTACATCTGGTACAAGAGATAATGATAAAGGAAAAGCACCTGTGAATTCTTTTGATGTAGTAGATAAGAGCATAAATAATGAAGTAGATGTGTTTGTAACAAAAAGAAAGAAAGAAAAAGATAACCAAGATGGAAATGATCCTAAGAAGATGAAAGGAGAAACTAGTAAGAAACATAGGAGAAGAAAGTTGGGTGTGCAGGATTTTCTGATTTCACAGGGGCAAGGACCATACTCCATCTTAGAAGATCTGTCCAAAAGGCCTGCAAATATTACATATGGTCAACTCTTGGCTATGTCTTCTGAGAAGAGGCGGGAGCTGCGAAGTGGACTCAATGCTCGAACGAAGGAAGGAGGTTGAGGTCCCTATTTTGGAGGCAGAGGTGGATCCCTATGCTCCACAAGCTGAGGTATTATGTAATGGTATTTCAATTCATGATGTCTTAGTTGATGGAGGTGCTGCAGTTAATGTAATGACCGAGTCTGTAATGAATATGTTGGGTTTAAAAATTGATCGCCCCTCAACACTTATGTTAAGGTCATTAAATAAGGGAAAAACTAAACCAGAAGGTGTTGTTTCAAATGTGGCAATATCTGTTATGGGTGTTGTATGTGTGGTAGACTTTCAGGTGATGAAAAATGGTACTGTTGCGTACCCAATGTTGTTGGGAAGACCATGGCTAAGGAGAGTTCATGCAAGAAACTACTGGAATGAAGGCTTCATGACACTTGGACGTGGTAGAGAGAGGGTGAAGATAAACGTTATCCCTCGAAATCATAAGGTAGAACCTGTGGATTCAAGTGATGAAACTGATGATTGGACATCCTCTGATTACTCTAGTACCAGTGAAGTGGACACTGAAGATGAAGAAAGTGAGGTTGATGTTTCGGTCATGGATATCCTTCCAGTCACACCAACTCATGACCCCATAAAATTATCTGAAGAAGAAATTGATGATCGTCTCCAACAAATAAAGATTGGTGATGCTGTGATGGAGAGTGAGAAGGAATCCTACCTCCAGCTCTTTCGAAGGTACATACACCTATTCACTTTTGATTACAAGGAACTCCGTCAAGTAAGTTGGGTAGAACATTCTATTGAGCTGGTAGATGGTGCTAAGCCCATAAAGCAAATGCCATATAGAATGAATCCTAATTTTTCCAAGACTGTAAAAGAAGAAATAGATAAGTTGCTTGATGCAGGATTCATATTTGCTGTGGAGAATTCAGAATGGGTTTCTCCCATTGTGATCTCAATAAAAAAGAATGGGAAGCTACGCATTTGTGTTGATTATAGGAAGCTCAATAAGGCAACAAAGAAGGATCATTACCCTCTTCCATTCTCAGATCAGATCTTGGACGAAGTAGCTGGCCAGGAGTGCTATAGTTTTGCTGATGGATATAGCGGATACAACCAAGTTCGTATAGCAGAGAAAGATCAGCTGAAGACCACGTTCACCACTCCTTGGGGAACGTTTGCTTATAGAGTTATGCCTTTTGGGTTGTGTAATGCTCCAGCAACATTCCAGCGTTTGATGAATAGGGTGTTTGAACCCTACATTGGGAACTTCATCAGAGTATTTCTGGATGATTTTTGCATCTATGGGAGCAAGATGGACCACCTGCACCAGATGGAGACAACATTTCAAAGGTTAGATGAAGCACAAGCCTCACTAAACCCTACAAAGTGTGTCTTTGGATGTTCTAAAGGTGTTTTGTTAGGGCATGTTGTATCCAGAGATGGTATTGGTACTGATCCTGATAAAGTTTCAAAAATCAAAGAGTTACCATTTCCTATGAATAGAAGTAAGTTGAGATCATTTTTAGGCCATGTGGGTTACTATAGAAGGTTCATCAAGAATTTCTCAAAGATTGCACAGCCACTAACCCAGTTCTTGAAGAAGGATGTTACTTATGAACCAGGAAATAAGGCGCATGAAGCTTTTGAACAACTGAAGGAAGCCCTGGTGTCTTCACCTATTTTAAAGAATCCAGATTGGAGCAAGCCATTCATTGTGTATACTGATGCCTCAGATGCAGCACTAGGAAGTACTCTGAGCCAAAAGGATGAAAATGGGAATGATCATCCAATTTACTTTGGGAGCAGACAAATGAGTAGTGCTGAGGTAAATTATATTGTAACTGAAAAAGAGGCTCTAGCTATCATTTTTGTTGTAAAGAAGTTTAGAAATTACTTGCTAGGCAGAAATTTATAGTTGTAACAGATCATCAGGCTCTAAAATATATTGTAAATAAGCCTAACCCATCAGGGAGGATAGCAAGATGGATAATTTTGCTACAAGAATTTGAATTTGATATTATAGATAGGCCAGGAAAGAAGCATGTCAATGCAGATGCACTCTCTCGAGCCTATGATGGTTTAGGTTCATCTTGTGATGATGATGATTTCCCAGATGCAACATTGTTATCCCTTGACACAATCCCTAGTGAATACATAGATATTTGGAATTATCTGAATGAATTCAAGTTTCCTGATGGTGCCAATGCAAAGACTAAGAGGAAGATTACTCAAGCCAGTCATCCATATTCTATTCTGCATGGAGTATTATTTCGAATAGGACCTGATGGACAGTACAAGAGGGTAGTTGGACGTGATCAAGGGAAGGAGCTGATAGAAGAATTCCACAATGGTACATGTGGAGGACACTTCTCTGGACAACTTACAACAAGAAGGATCTTGGATGCAGGTTATCACTGGCCCACTCTTTTTAGAGATTGTTATAATTATTGTAAGACATGTGATATTTTTCAAACACATGGTAACCGTAAGACTTCATCAGCTCCATTATGCCCTATTCTTCCACTTGGTCCCTTTGAAAAGTGGGGAATAGACATTGTAGGTCCACTTCCAACTACCCCACGCCAAAATAAGTATATTGTAGTTGCCACAGATTATTTAACCAAGTGGGTTGAAGCTAGGCCATTGAAAACAACTTCCATGGATGAAGTGGCAAGGTTCATATATGAACACATTGTCACCAGATTTGGTTGCCCATTAGAAATTGTAACAGATCAAGGAAGCCACTTCATTAATGAGGTGGTAGAAGCCCTAGTCAACAAGTTTTCTATTAAGCACAGGAAGGCAACAACATACAAGCCAAGCACAAATGGACAGGTGGAACGAACAAATTTTGTGTTGTGTCAAATTCTAGCAAAAGATGCAGCCTTGCAGGTACATAAGTGGGATAAAAGGATTCATGCAGCATTGTGGGCATATAGGGCAACATCAAAGTCAGCAACAGGATACTCCCCATTTCAGTTGGCTTATGGCATTGATCCAGTTCTTCCTATTGAGTTTGATATTCCCACTGTGAGAGTTATGAAAAATGAAAGGATGGATGAAAGTGATTCAGTAAAAGAAAGGTTGGTACATCTTCATTTGCTAGAGGAAATGAGGGAAATAGCGAAGGATACAAGCTATAAGAAGAAAATGAAGCAGAAGGAATACTTTGATCAAAAGATCCGTTGGTCTCCATTTCATGTGAATGACTTGGTTCTAGTATATGATTCCAGATACAAAAAAAGAAGGCAGAGAAAATTTCTTCCCAAATGGATGGGGCCCTACAAAATAGCAGCTGTGCATGAAAATGGTACATATCGACTGGAGGAATTGGATGGTACTCCCATTATGAAATGGGTCAACCATGACAAGTTAAAGATTTTCCAAGCACCAGAATAGTCTACTTCGAGGACGGAGTAGAAGCTAGGAAGGGGGAAAATGTCGACATTAAAATTTTCCTCCGTAATTTCTATTTTATTAATGTTAAGTATAATTAGTAGTGGCATCCAATAGAAGATATTGGCGCTGTCAGTACGTTGCCGCCAATAAAGTAGAGTACGGTAACAATCAAAGTACAAAATGAATGTTGTGGTAAAAAGTAAATATTTGTCTTAAGTGGTTCGGTAATGTGAAAATGTCAAAGTTGGGGTAAGTAGAGAAGTAGGGTCTACATGATTAGGAATTAGAAATATTATATTTGTAATAAGGACAAGGAGTGATGTCATAAATATTTTGTGTATTTTATTTGTAGAAAAGTCTAAAAAGGTGGAACCCATGTGAAATGATAAGGTTTATCTTATCTTAGAAGATAAGCCTACATGTAAAGGCAAGAGTTTAGGTATGGAATATGATTGGCCGGAAGAGATTTCCTATCCTATCTTAGAGATAGGGTGGATAAGCCTGAATTCCTATAAATAAAGAGGCCACCCCCCTCATTTAGCATAGAGAAGTAGTGAGAAAGTATTGTATGAGTAAGTGTGTAAAGGAAATATTCATTTTGAAGGTGTGTTAAAGAAGCCATTAAGAGGTGTAATTGTGAAGTTTCTCCCATAGTTATTGTTGGAAGGCAAGTGAAGTCATAACACTTGAAGTACTTCATGGGTGAGATTGTAACAATTTCATGTTGATATTATAATTTACACTTATATTTCAGATTTGTCATCATTCCTTTTATCATAGTCTATGGTATTCTTGTGTTATGTTTGTTGTTGTGTTTCCAGATTACTACCACCAAACCAAAATTTGTGCATTACTAAAATAATCATAGCACGAGGAGTTTCCGGTGAAATATTATAAGAGTGCCAGATTCAAGTTCACAGTCCCACCTTAATAGTTGCACCAAGGGGACACGTGGAGGTTTCCGATGGCTCCACTCTATACTTAAAATTTTCAAGAAAATTTCTAAAGGCTTGGGACATGTGGAGGGACCACGCCTGTTTGGGGACCGAACCCTAAATTTTATTTTGAAGAAGCGCCAAGAGGAAACTTGGAGGCTTCCACTCACTCTGCCCTTGCTTGGAATTTTTAATGGCCAAGGAAAACTGTCTCAAACCCTAGACACATGGCACCTTTCGCTGGTCCTTCAACTTTTTCAAACAACTTTATCGGACTGAGACACGTGGTGAGCCCACACTTGCTTTGGGTCTCCACTTTTGGGGACCATCTCAAAGTGCGTCATTGAGACACGTGGAGGCTTCCATTGGATCCTTTTTATACTGAGATTTTTCAAAGGCCAAAAGACATTTATCTTGGGCCAAGGGCAAGTGGAAGGCCCGCGCTTGTTTGGAAACTTTCCCCTATACTTTTCCTTTGTAGTTGCGCCAAAGAAACATGTGGATGACTATAATATAAAGTAGAGAAGGGAAATAATCAATGGTTGCTGTGCATTTCACCATTTTTTCTGCCATTTTTGCTCCAAGACTCTTGGAGATGCAAATACGCGTTGTTTTTCATAATTTTTGATGAAATTTCTTGTCATTTTTGTCTGCAAAGTTCCATTGAATGGATTTAAAACTTAATTTGTGAGTCCAAGGATTGTTAAGGTTGATATTTTGAAATTGGAATTGCTCAGGCACTTGTAAAAATGTGAATTATTAGAGAAGATGGATGCGGGGTAGAGTTGTAGAGGAAAGTGAGGGAAAAGGATGAAATGATGGAGGTTACAGGCGCAAAATATGAAAAAGGTGTTTCCTAGAGAGCGAAAAGGATTACCTATTAGATCTAGTTGTATAGAGCCTCTGGAGAATGATTAAAATGGGGATTTCTCACATGAAAAAATTAGAATGATTAGAAGGATTGCCAAATTTTTTTGGCATGGAATCCTAGTCATTAGTTGAAGGTTTGAGAAATGTGATTAGTTCATAATTGGTCCACCTGGCAGCTTTCAAATGTGAATTTGTTAAACGTCACTTGGAGAGGAAAATTGGTAACAAGCAAATGTCTCTCAAATATTATTCTTTCTTGGGGGGAAAATTTGGGATGAGTGAGTGAGTAAAATGTATAAATGCAATGAGAATACTCTTGCAAATGGTCAGGGGTTGAATTCTTAAGAGAAAAATTTGAGAGAGCCTATCTTCCTGAGAGACCAATCTGAGAAACCTGTTAATATCATGTGTTTTAAATTTAAATCACGTCAAGTTGGTTGCGAGTGTACAACCATTGAAAAGCTATAAGACTGTTTAAAGAAACTTTCCCCTGCTGATGAATTTAATCAATTTTGAGTTAATCTGTGTTAATCTTAGAGCAATTTGTGTCTACTTTATTTCAGATTGTCTGCAAGTAGTTTTTCTTATTCCTATTGCAATCTTGTGTTAAAGTCCCTCTGAATCACATGGGATCTCATTCGTGTGAAAGTTTAGTGGCATTTGCAATTTCATTTCAAGAAGAGCTTTCATCCTGTGATGAGATAAACAATTTAAAATCACTTCATTGTCATTTGTTGATAAAGATTATCTGTAAGCCTTCGAGTGTATCTTAGGCATGAGGAACCAAAGGTCTTTGATGTTTAATTGAGTCTTTTAGCTCGAGCCTTTGTGCTAGATTCTCAAAGATTGTGTGAAATCGTGCGGATCTAGGCCTCCATTGAAGCACACCTTCTGGTTAAAGGAATATCTTATCTAATCTAAAGCTTTATGTCATTTAGCTTTCCGATTGTTGTGAAGTCTCTCAAAGATCTGGTATAATCACTTTATCCTATTCAATCTCCCACCAAAATTATTCAAAAACCATGAATCCATCCTGAACTACCCATGTTTTCCCTATATATCAACAAAGGAACAAAATCTATTTACTAAAATATGTAAAAGAATCAGGATCCCATAATGTCTTCAGTAACCTTAGCCTTGTTTTGAAAGTATCTCCATCTTTTAGAAGTGACAACTCTTGAGAGTTAAATTATGGATTATTGATCATAATTTCCCAAGGTTTTCTTTATAAAATTTGTGCAAAAGAAGGATATCTCCATCTCCTTCATCAAATAGAGGTTACACTACGGGTCCTCTCACCTTGGTCGAAAGGCACGACCTAAAGTAGTGAGGATAGGTCAAATCTTCTTAAAGGTGCTATCCATCTCTCCACAAATTTGAGTGGCAAAGGGCTAGTTAGATATCCTCCCCAGCTACAAAATGACATACATCATGATCTATTTGTCTCTAAGCTCCGTTGAAAATTTGTGATGCTTCTCAGCTTGAAAAGGAGAACAAATTTGGATACCAACAAAAGGAAAGAAGGAGAATTTCACCAAAGACAATGTGAATACAAAGTCTATAAGGCAGCCTAATGCTTTAAGGTATGAAAGGTCATTTAATGGTTATTGTTTTACTTGTAATGGATTTGGTCATAGGGAAAAGGAGTGTAGGAGGTTTTCTAGATATGATCATCCATAGATAGATAGTAGGAGTGAGGAAGGTAAGAATGTAGTGTGCTACAATTTGCATGAGAGAGATAATGTTGCTAGATATTGTTTGTATGATCCACTTAGTCACATTGAAGGCTATAAAGGAAAGAATTTAGTTGTGTGATTAAGTTGCAGTGAAGTTGGTCATGTTGCTAGGGATTGTGATGGCCCTAAAAGGAAAGAAAGGAGCTTTAAAAGTTCTAACATGCATGATAAAAGACAAATCGGATCTTGGGTGTCAAGAGTGAACAATAAAGTACTACTAAGGGCTAGTGTTAATGCTAATCAAGGCGTGTCTTAGAACTCAAGTAATAAAAAAGTGTATGGAAGTGATTTTTAGGTGTCCAAGAAGGCTTGGGACCTCTTCAAGTATTTCTTTTAGATCCATCATAATGCTATATGCCTCTACTAGGATTCTTAGAGGTGTATTGATCCATATAAAGCATTGAGAAGAGGGGAATCCAAATTTCAAAGTATGCTACTAACTAGGTTTAAGTATTTCTTCTCCAAGTTGTTAAGCTATGTTGTCATAGTTTTAAAGTATGCTTTATGGTTTTTTGATTGTTCAAGAAGTGTAAATTGTATGGTTAGTGTCAATAGGTCTTTGAGTCTGTACAATCATATCCTCAATTATGTGTTATCACAATTGAAGCTTAGTAGGTCTTGGGTTGATCCTTCAATGAATGGTTTATACTCTACATTTGTGTAGAGGGTCAAGTATCTTGGTTTGAGTATGAAGTGTTGTCAGTGTATCAAGGGTCCATATTGAGTAAGTGTCAATGGTATGGTATCACAGGAAGTATATCATGTTGAGGATTCAAGTTGTTATGTCATGTCAAGCTATGTACATCATGTTGTCAAGATAATAGAGTGAGTCTTAGTCTGTGGATCAATTTATCATAGTAGTCCACATAATGTGTTTAATGCTACTAATAAGCTATAAGTGTGTCGTGAACAAAGAAATGTTTGTGTACAATCATAAAGTCATGTATTGTCTAAAAATGTTTGATTCTTAGTTGTGAAAGGTATGAGTCAAGGTCTCAAGTAATTGTACAAGTGACCAAGATGGTCTGCAGAGGTATACAAAGCCTAAAATTAAGGAACAAAGCTTATTGAAGGTCAGTTGAAACACTACAAGTGCATCATGCATAAATGTATGTGTGGTTGAATTCATAACTATGTTGGATAACTACAAGTGTGTTATATGGGCCCACATGATGGTTCATATTTCATATGTCATGACTTAGGAGGCCTAGGAGTGTATATAATTCAAGGAGATGGTTAAAGTGTGCTACAAGATTAGATTATAGATAAGAGATAGTGATAATTCTTCATAGTCTCAATTAGTGCACTAAATCAGAGTGTTACAATCTGTTCACGGGAAAATGACATGTCTCAGGTATGTTCATGAGTTTTGTAGAGTCTATAAATGTTCCTCACATTATTGAAGGCCATCAACATGATTGAAGGATCAAATGTGAAAATGGACAAAGAGGTCAGGGTTCATGAAGACTGATTGAGGACAAGCCAAGAAGGGTACATGTAAATGTTTTTGGTGTTTTTGATTCATACCTAAATATGAATGCTCAGGACCTTAAAGGACATTAATGAAGATATAATGGAAAAATTTGAGAACTTGATACCATTTTTTTTGCATTTTGAGTTGTTCCTACCTTGACTAGTCTCTAGAAAACCATAATAAGTGGTGTGAAGAAAATATTGTGTTTGAGGGGTCAAACGGAGAATGTGAAAAGGAAACATTGGAGCACACCATCTACATAGAATGCAATTGTATATTCAAGAAGTTTCATAGCATGAAGAAGTTAGATTTGGTTGCAAAAGGTGACAAATCTCATCCTTGGCCATAAGATACCTAATATGAACTAGATTGTCATGGATAACAAAAATTTATCTTGTGATCTTGGTCCTCAAACTTCATGTATAGGTGAAAGAAGAAATTGGGTACTCAGAATAGGTAATATTTTTTTGTGAAAGTGAATGATTCAAAATCTAGATGTGAATTCTTTTTGGGGTAGGGCTAGTAGCCTATGAAAGTAGAATGAAGAAGTGAAAGTGGTACATAGGATGTCTTAATGATTTTCAAATCTATTCAAGCATGAATAAGGGTATACATCATTATAAAAGTTCTAGGAAAATGTCTAAGTTCATATATCTATAAAGTTTTGTTTAACTGCATTTAAGATGTAACAAAGAAGAGTGATCTATGTGTGAGAAAATAAGATGCTACAGGTCTATGGAAAATAAATGGTGCAAGGATAGCTTCTCTTAGTATTCTACTAGGGGTTTAGATGCCAAAAAGGTTTGTTAGATTATGTGTGACTAGTATATAAAGTTGAGGTAATTTAATGATATCTATGCTTGCTTCTTGGAGTTGACACATGGCTACAGGTATGTAAGTAAAAAACAAAGTTTAAAAGGGTATGGAACTTCCTTGATATGTATAAGTTGTTAAGAACTTAATTGTTGAATCTCATCACTTGAATCATGATTGAGAATGTATCTTCATCTTGAGAAAAACATATAGGTATATAAGGTTATGTCAAGCCTGTGCAAGGTGATGAACCCCATTTTGTGATGTTTAAGCCATGTTTATCTTTATACCATTTTGATATCATAATGCACAATGAACAATGTTAAATTCTTATATTTAATACTTTACTATGATTTTGAAGGAATTATTGTGCATATGTTTGTTATTTTTACCTTGTTAATTCTTCTTTAGAAATGGCTTAAATAGATCTTGTGAAACATTAATTACAATTTTGGAAGAGTATGTGTTGAGTTATCACAAGGAGTGCATGAATTAATTCATGCACTGGTGTAGGAATCTATTGACGTGTTGGTGTAGGAATCACCTCCGCGTTAATAGGGAACATAAAGTACTGCATCAAGATCATCCAAGTCATCGAATCTGATTCTCCAAAGTAGGAAATTCACACATACATGTAAATAATTAAATTTTTTGGAATCACAATTGGTTGCACCATATCTTGGACATAGCACATCACCATTAACTCAAGAAACATTCCACCAAACTTTTAGGATGAATTGCTCTGAACTAGAGATTTGTCATCACCAAAATTCTCTTCAATCAGTTAATGAGTTGAAGAATATTCAATAGTGATTGAATCCTTCAAAGGAGAAAATCATGGATTTCCTCTTCATTTGTCATGAATGATTCCAGTTCAAACACTTTAAGGACTGCCCCTTTCATTAATGTATTTCCCAAAATAGATAGCCATTGCTTCAGTTAGAATTTAGTTAAGTAGACTTAGTCATTTGTAATAACTAGTTCTCTCCTAACAGAATTAGAACATCTCTTGTATAAAAGAGATCGTGTACTCAGATTTAGTAGTTTGATTATTATTCATTTGATTTATTGTAAAAGTGAATTTTCAATTCAATAAAGATATAATATTGAGGGGAAATTTC
The DNA here is from genome assembly GCA_019776745.2 of Taxus chinensis. Lineage (NCBI taxonomy): Eukaryota > Viridiplantae > Streptophyta > Pinopsida > Cupressales > Taxaceae > Taxus > Taxus chinensis. The sequence goes on from CM034157.1 coordinate 101,883,787, forward strand.
TATTGTTTAAGTTCAAGTGTTAAACCTAATCAAAGGGAAGGGGGCAAGGGCCACTCCTAGCCAACGAAAAGGGAGTTTACATTTATTTCCTTTATGTATTTGTGAATGCATTTACTATTCCAACAGTTATTTCATTACTTTTATGCACTTATGTTTTCATGATAAATGATTTTCCTATTATGTATTTTATTTTAGTTTTCCTTTCAAGCATTTTATTTTGTAATAATGATCAACTCAAAAATTTATTAGTTTTTGTTACTAAATTATGTACCGCATTATTGTTCCTACTGTTCCCTTTGTTACAAAATGTTGTGGACACTACCTTGGATTGGAAGAATAATATGATTAAAGTATGAGCATCAATGACACTCGTCACTTTTTGGTGCCGTTAATGGGGAATTCAAGGTGTTATCAAAGGTTAAGGTACTAGCTAGAGGGACTGCTTGTTGTCTGGTAAGTTTCCATTCAGAAATCTCATTTCCATAACTCTTTATTTTTAAAAAAGATCAGAAGACCTTGTAGTGAAAGAAAGAATCCTCTGAGTTGGAGTATGTGGAACACACAAAATTAAGTTTAGTTTTAATAGTTAAGGAATCATTTTTCAGTATGATAGGATTGTATGTTTAGACCTAGAGACCATAGAGGTAGATTTGTTAGATTAAATGCTCAAAACCAACTTATGGAACACCTTGCTAACCAAGGAAGAATGGCTGATGAAGTACATAACCCCAATGGTGCAAAAAATGAAAATCCTCCATTTGGCAGGATGTTTACCTACCCTATTGAATTGGATCCTAATGAATATGCTCCAATGAAAAATATATCCCCATCAATTCTACCAAATTTCTGGGGATTAGTTTTAGAGGACCCTGAACAATTCCTTTTTGAGTTTAAGGTTTAATGTCAAACATACGATTACACTTCTGATACCCAAAAGCTTAAACTATTTCCCTCTACTCTAAAAGATGCAACCATGAGGTGGTTTATGGGTTTAATCTTGAAATCCATTCATAACTGAGAAGAAATGGAACAATCCTTCGTGGAAAAGTATCATGATTATTGTAGAGTGAGGGATAGGAAAGAAGATCTCTTTCAAATTCAACAAAAGGAATATGAAAGTGTAGCAGATTACCTGGATTAGTTCCTTTTCCTTCACAGAAGGTATGGTATTGGCATGGATATTAACCTACTTAAAAACTTATTTCTTAAAGGGTTGGATGAAGACACATAAGAAGCATTCAATTTGATGGGAAAGGGAGGCATCAACAAGTTAGAGTTCATGGACATTATCGACCTCTGTACAAAGTAGCACCCTAGGATTTACACATTACCAAACCCTACTTTTGACTAACATGGGATTGTCTCAAGGTGTGGGACCCTTGCAATTGAGACAAACCTCTAGAGAAGGCTGGTTCCTAACCTATTCTAATGCTAACCTACTCCTAAACTATCAATTCCAAGGGACCAGAGAGAGAGAAATACATAAAATGTAAATCCTAAACTAAGGGAGGTGATAACACCAAAAAAGACTAGAGAGATTCCTAGTGAGTGAAAGTGGGGGAAAATGGGAAGAAGAGGGAAGACAAATTGCCACAGTCCAAAACACATTCAAACCTCCAATTTCATGGAGCACAACAAATTTAAACCCTGTAAAGGAACACAATATGCACAATATACCTGTAAAATATAATAGAAGGAAAAAATGCAATATAAATCAAGCTAGGGAAAGAAAAGCCACAAAACATTAATTTTATTGCTTAAAATGATGCACAATCCATTACAATATAGGCACAAGGCAAGAATCCTTCACAAAATGCATAAATTTGAGGCCTGCAGCTCACAAAAGTGCTGGAACAATTTTGGCAGAGTTCCTTTACATTCCAGAATGTCTCCCCTCAAATGAAGGGGAAATTACATATATATAGAGAAAAGGAGCTACCAACTGACATCTTTCATTAATTTCCCATACGGAGGTATGGGAAACCATACCAGTTCACTTTCCAATGGTACTTTTCTTGCATGATGAACATGGGTGCCATACCTCATTAATCTGGTTGTTGAGCTACCCTGTATGATGTCATTAATGTCAATCCATATCTGAAATTCCTTGATGATTGACAGTAACCACCAGCTGATGCCTGATAAGAACAGGAAGAGTCACCACTTATGAGGGAATGACTTATCACATGACAAGAAGAAATGTTGTCATGCGACAATGAGGGGAGGTTAACATGCATCAGTCAAAAGATGGAATGACAAGACATCGCAAAAGGAAGAAAGTGGTGACACACGTCAAGAAGGAAGTTGTCATGTGACAGGAGGAAGTGTAGTGATGTGTGTCAAGAGGAAATGTTCACATGCACAGGAAGAAAGTGGTGATGCACATCAAAGAAGTGGCAGTTAACACAGAGTGATTGCATCAAGAGAATGGTTGACGCATGCACGTCAGAAGGTTGTTGATGTGTGACAGGAGGTTGACGTGATGACACACGAGTCAAGAAATGGTTGACATGCACGTGTCAAGTAAAGTGTGATTGACACATGTCAGGAAGAAGGGTGTTGATGCACATCAAGAAAGTGGTTGACACATGACAACAAGGTGAAAATCCATACATTTTTCCAGCTTGACCATTAAAGAAAACTATGGCTCCAAACCTTTCATGTGGCTGCAAGCTCACCACGAGATACCCTATAAAGTTCTCCCCCTTAACTATCAATTCCCAGACCTGTAGGTTAATCCATTTTGCAGGGGGGTGCAAATATGGATAACAATTTGGTGACTTGTGGGGTGATCTTCCTACTAGATCTGAAAGACCAGTGATTTTACATCTATTGGGCATGGAGTCATTCTGATTTTGCTGAAACTGGTCTGATGCCTGAAACCTCTTAAACCTCTGAAACACTGTTGGGACATTATTTCATCACCAGACCTTTCCTGAAACTAGAAAGTGCAATAACAACAAAGCACAACTATGTACAAATAAAAAAATCATACATATCCCAAATGGAACATGCAGAGAGTGCACAAGCACTTATCTGAAAGAAAACCTAACTACAACAGAACAATGTGCTACAAGCACTTAGAGGAATTAAGAACCTAAACTAGTATGTACAGAAATGAGATTCATCCTTAACAACAATGCTTTAAGTAGATCCCATTGACTGGAATCTATAATTCTTCTCCATCCAACTTTGACAATTGGAAAGCATTGTTTTCTTTGCACCCTGAGATCAAGTAAGGGCCACTCCATATTGCATCAAACTTGGAGTGCCTTCCTGGTTTGGCTCTGTCTGCATCCCATTTCAAAACTAAGTCTCCTTCCTGGAAAGTTCTATTTTTGGATTCTTTGTCAAAGCTCATCTTGATTTGAGCTTGGTCCTTCTCCATTGTTTTCATGGCCTGGTTCCTTAGCTCTTCTAGCTCCATGAGTTCTACATACCTGACTTCCATAGCTGGAACTTCAAACAACTCCAACTGCTTGATAAGCTCCAAGGCTGGTAACTCAAGGGATATTGGCAGTGATTCCCTTCCATAAACCAACTTGAAAGGGGAATAACCAGTTGACTTCTTGGGAGTGATTCTATCAACCCAAAAGGCTGATTTAAATTTGGTATGCCAAGTCCTCTGATTTTCATCTCGAGGGTTCTTCTTATGATTCTCAGAAGTTCTTGTTTGTGGACTCTACTTTCCCATTACCCTGGGGGTAGTAATTAGAAGAAGTGCTCAAATAGATGTCATTTCTAACAACCCAATTAGATATCTTTGCTCCAATGAAAGCTAAGGCATTATCTGATATTATAGTGGAAGGAACACCAAACCTTGTTGCAATACCTTCGTAGAAATCCAGAATGCTAGCTTCATTTGCTTCCTTAAGTGCAACTACTTCTGTCCACTTAGTGAAGTAGTATGTGGCTGTAAGAATCCATTTGTGACCTAGGCTAGAACTTGGATTGATCACCCCAATAAAATCCAGCCCCCATTGCATGAAAGGTTGTTTAACTGAGATAGGATGGAGTGGGAGGGCTGTTAGCTTCTCTTTACCTGTGAAGAAGGCACACTTCTTGCATTTCTTGATCCATGAGTAACAATCATTGAAAATATTAGGCCAGTAATAACCAGCCCTCATGATTCTAATAGTTGTTTCTTTTGGGGAAAAATGACCACCTGCCTCTCCATCATGAAACTCGTGCAATACCCTCTCTATCTGATCTGTCTTGATGCACCTTAGGAGGACACCATTCACATCCCTTTTGAACAAAATATTATCTACAAGCACGTATGGGATGCAATGAAGTCTGAAATACCTCCTTTTGGACTTACTCAATCCTTGAGGACTTTGACCCATTTGAAGAAAATATACAATATCCTGAGTCCAACAAGGAATGGGTATACCACCTGTAGTCTGTTCTTGATTATCTTGCAACACCATAACAACTTCTGCCTCCTCTCTTGATTCAACATGTTGGTTAGAAGCTAGCTGCTCACACAACCCTTTCCCCCTAACTAATTTGGTCACATTTATATCAATATCATACTCCATGACCTTGGTTATCCAACCAACTCTCTTTTCATTAAGGTCCTTGTTCAAAAGAAAATATTTTACACCAGCATGTGAAACTAATAGATGAATTCTGTTATTTGACACTAGATGCCTGAATTTCTTTAAACTTCTAATCACAACAAGGACATGCTTCTCAATGAATGAATATCTCACCTCATAATCCTGAAGACCTTGGTTGAAGAATGCAATAGGCTGCTCTAGTCCTTCTTGATTTGGTTGTACCAGTATGGAAGATATTGCATCTGTGCCTCCAAAAGTGTATAAAATGAAGTCCTTTGAGAAAATATGGATTTATGAGGGTTGGAGCCTATGTAATGTCCTACTTTATGGTTTCAAATATTTTTTTCCTTCAGTAGTCCATTTGAAAACCATGTTCTTTTTCAACATCAGTGTGAGTGGCTTGACAAGATGGGAAAAGTTAGGAACAAACCTCCTAACAAAATTAATTTTCCCCAAAAAACTTTGGAGAGCCTTCTTATGACTTGGCAATGGCAATGCTCGAATAGCTTCAACTCATTCTGGATCAATTTCCAACCCCTCCTTAGACATGATGTGGCCTAAGAGCTTACCTTCATGAGCTAAGAATATGCACTTTTTTGGATTCAAAGACACTCTGAATCTCCTGCATCTTTGGAATACTTGTCTGAGGTGAAAGAGGTGACTTGTTGCATTCTTGGAGAATACAGTAATGTCATCTAGATACACAAGAACTATCTTATTGATCATCCCTTTGAATTCCATATCCATTTCCCTTTGGAAAGTGGCTCTGACATTTGATAGTCCAAATGGCATCTTCCTATAAGCATATGTGCCCCACTTCGTAGTGAAGGTTGTCTTGAATTGGTCTTCCTCTTTCACCATGATTTGATTGTAGCCCGAGTAGCCATCTAAAAGTGAAAACCTTTCTGATCCAGCTACTACTTGCAAATTTTCTCCATGGAAGGAAGTGGATAGTGGTCTTTGAGAGAGGCCCTATTTAAGTCTCAGAAATCCACACATAACCTGATTTCCCCATTTTTCTTCCTAACCGGCACCAGATTCACTACCCATGAAGAGTGCTTGATCGGGAAGATGATGCTTGCCTCTATGAGCTTGTTCAGTTCCTTCTTCATGAGAGGCTCAATGTGAGGGTTTACCGGTCTTTTCTTTATTCTAATGGGCTTGGATTCTAGATCTAGCTCAATGGTGTGTTGTGCCAATTTTGGATTAAACCCTCTCAGATCCTCGTAGCTCCAAGAAAAGACATCTAGGAACTCTTGACAAAGTTGTATGAATTCATATTTTTCTTGATTCGTGCTCACCTTGCCAACTTGGAGCATTTTACCCTCTTCAATCAAAATGGATTCTGAATCTTCCCTTTTTACCTGAATGTTGGTCTTCTCTCTCCAAAATTGATCATTGGGATTGAATATTGACTCTAGAGTCACTAAACCCTTTGGAAATTTGTTTTCCACAGCTGTACCACTTGATCCCCATACTGCTGCTCCAATTTCTCCTGATTTTTAACTGAGAACTCAGCCTCCTCCTGTAAGAAATTAATGATCTGTTGATCATTCTCAAATACTTGTCAGCTCATGTTATTACCTGGTACAACTGGCCTCACAATTACATGAATATGTGGTTGTGCTTTATCTCTTTTAATATTGTCCACCACATCAAATGTTGCTCCAATTTCTGCAAGCCTATCCTGTAGCCTCATTCTTCTTCCTCGGTATGGCTTGAATATTGAATGCTTCAAAATCATCAATTTGATCCCATACCTGATGCTTGTAGGCTTTGAGCAGATCATTCTTAGCAACATGTTTTCCCCTAACCTAGTTGACAATTAACTCACTATCCCCAAACACTTGCAAGTTTTGTATACCCCTCTTTCTTTCCCAATTCAATCCATGTATCAAAGCTTCATACTCAGCTGTATTGTTTGAACAAGTAAACTGAAAATGGAAATCTGAGTAGTACTTCATACCTTGTGGTGAAAAAAGCATTTCTCCTCCTCCAGTGCCTTGCCTACTCCTTGAGCCATCAAAGAATAACTTCCATACTTCATTATCACCCTTATCATCTGGTTTGGTGAGGCTAGGAAGAGGTGTGTTTTCCTCATGCAAACAATAAACTCCCAACTCAGCCTCCTCTATTTCCTTGTATGGATCATATCCATGTCTTTTGTTTTCCCATTCATCAAGAGTCAAATCTGGGATGCCCCCAACTTTGGTATCTACTTCCTGAGTGTTTGGGAAATCCTCTTGATCAAAGGATGAGAAATTTACATTGATTGGGCTTGGTACATGAGGCTCAATATGGAAATTTACAATAGGTTCAGACCAGATTGTAGCCTTAGCTCCATACCTTGTTCTGAAGAGCATATGTGACCAATCAGCTGATAAGTAGCCTCCAATTTTGGTGGTGAAGTCTCTTGACAAACACAATGCAAAGAGTGGTGGCAAGTCAATCACTGATATATCCTGTTGAACTGTGACATTAGGACATGCATGTAATGTGAGGTTTAAACCTTTTATGATCCCAATAGTTCCCACTGTTGTCCCATCTAACTGTACCACTCCTTTGGAAACCAGGTCATATTTCAGGCCCAACTGATCTACAATCTGTTTGGCATTACCAAACTACTAGCCCCTGAGTCAATCATGCAATTGTGTACAAGGTTGTTCCCAATAATCAAAGATATATAAATGGAGGAGGCTTCATGTTTTTACCTTGCTGACCTCCATGAACTCCTTCTTTTGGAGATGCATTAGTGAGCACCTTCTCTTGATTCTTGGACAACTCATTTGATGCTGACCAATTTTTCATGGCTGCTTGTAACAAATCCCGTTGGCCTAGAATTTTCAATGATTCCCACATAGAAATGCTTACATTGGTCTTCTTCATTTGATCAATAATGTTAAAAGGAGATGGATTCTCCTTCTTCTGCCCCTTACTTGGCATGAATTTCTCCTACACATGGGCTACTACAACCGGTACCTGAGTTGGCTTAGAAGGTAGTTTGGGCTGATTTTGAATGTTTGGGGCTGCACTTGGATTGCTAATACCCCAAAGTGTGATAGAAGGATGAGAAGTACTTGGATTAGATGACTTCCCTTCCTCTATATTCCTCTTCTTAGACCTCATGTTGGCTGCCACACTTTGAGAAGGGGACTGATTTATTCCACAGAAATCCTCAGCTTGCCAATTCACAAGTGTTGTCTCATTTGGAGGTGCTTCCTGATTAGCTACCTGTTGCTGACTTTCTTCTTGGTTTGGTTCTTGAGGAACACCCACCGTAGTCACCATCAATGCTTGATTTAAAGCACCATTGAAGCATGTTGCCTGATTGTGTGGTTGGCTGCATGGGAAACACCATTCATATTCTTGTGCTATGTTGTTTTGAGTTGGAACCAAGGCCCTAGATGTTGAAACTACATTAGGGTTATATGCTTGGAATGGCTTAGCAGCTTGGGGTTGTCCTTGGTTCTGGTTAGTAACTTGAACAGGTGGCTTGTTTGGCTGATATGGAGGTTTATTGGGTTGGAACTGAGGCTGATAAGGTCTAGAATTTTGAGCTTGTTTCCTCTTAAGAGTTACCAACTCATTTCCTAAGTTTTGCAATTGTTTCATAACCTCCTGGAGTTCATTTGAAGGGCTAGAAGAAGAAGTGGAAGCTTCATTTGAACTCTGATTTCTTGGAGCAGGGATGGGGGCTATTGTAGGTGTTTGATTAGGATTAGGATTCCCCATATCTAGATAGAGAGGCATAGGTGGCCTAGGTGCAAGTTTACCAGCTTGAATTAGGAAATTCTCAGCTCTAATGGCTATGACATAGGCATCTGGTAGGGTTATTCCTCCCATAGATTGTATCATAACAGATATATAAGAATTTAGAGCTTTAAGAAAATAGAGAAATGCACCTTCAACTGTTGGTCTGACCACAATTGGGATCCTCTCCCATGTTCTTTGGAATTTGGAATTGAAGTCTATCATTTTCTCAGTTGGTGCCCTTTTGATTGTAGTCATCTGCTCCAAAAGGGATAAGTTGTCAGCCCTCTCCCCAAACTAGCCACAGAGAGTTGTGCACAATTGATCCCAATTCTGAATTGATCCTACTCCCAAGCCTCTGAACCACTGCAACACTTTTCCTTTGAAAGAAGAAGCCAACAACTTGACGCAACATCCATCTCAACAATCTCATGTATGGCACAAACATTTGCAATGTCTTGAATGTGGTCAATGGGAGTTGTGTGATTTTCTCCAGTGAAGTATGGGATATTCTTTAATGCTGCTATAGGACCTGATTTTGTGCATTAAGGGCAAGTTGACTACTGCCTATGAAATTTGCATAGGGGTTTGGAGGTGGCTGATTTGGTGGTTGTTGATGAGCCATCCTGAGTGGCCTGAGAACCCTAGTCAATTGAAGAAAGGGTCTACCAGGTGGAGGTGTGGATAATGTTCTATTTGGTGGAGATGGAGACCTTTGTACTCTTCTTCCTCTCCTTCCTCTTCCTAGAGATAACTGCAAGTATTCAAAGATACCTTCTTCTCTTGCTCTAGACTAGGTTTGCACTCTTCTCATGAACTTGATAAACTTGGGCTGCTGAAACCACTGGATTTGAATGACATGGAGTCACCAGATGTGTTGCTACAAAGCCTCTAAAGGCTGGAAATTCACCAAGACACACACCCAATCTTGATAAAAATGAAAATATTGACTTTTGTCCCACTGGGTGTGCCAAAACTGTTATGTTGGAAAATTAGCACCCTAGGATTTGCACATTACAAAACCCTACTTTTGACTAACATGGGATTTTCTCAAGGTGTGGGACCTTTCACAATTGAGACAAACCTCCAGAGAAGGCTGGTTCCTCTACCTATTCTAATGCTAACCTACTCCTAGAAAGGGAAAAACTATCACCTAGAATTTCCAAGGGACCAGAGAAGAGAAGAAATACATAAAATGTAAATCCTAAACTAAGGGAGGCGATAGCACCAAAACAAGACTAGAGAGATTCCTAGTGAGTGAAAGTGGGGAAAAAATGGGGAAGAAGAGGGAAGACAAAGTGCCACAGTCCCAAAACACATTCAAACCTCCAATTTTGTGGAGCACAACAAATTTAAACCCTATAAAGGAACACAATATGCACAATATACCTATGCAAAATATAATGAAAGGAAATAAATTCAATATAAATCAAAATAGGGAAAGAAGAGCCACAAAACACTAATTTTTATTGCTTAAAATGATGCACAATCCATTACAATATAGGCACAATGAAAGAATCCTTCACAAAATGCATAAATTTTAAAACAAACCTGGCTCCAAACCTTCATCGTGGCTCATAATCTCACTATGAGATACCCTGTGAACTACTCCCCATTAACTATTAATTCCCAGACCTGCAGGTTAATCCAATTTGTAGGGGGTGTAAATACAGATAACAGGTTAAAAAATTCCCACAAGAATGAAGCCCATAGTGGAATGCCCCACCAAATTATTATCAACAAGTTTGGGCTCCACATCCAAATATTCCACCATATCAACAATAGTGGAATGCACCTCAAGGATCTGGGAAAGAATACTGTAATCAAAGAATACCTCAAGGCCAACAAGCCCTGTTGACTACACCCACTAATGCTTCCCAATCTGATCAACCTGCCTAGCCATATATACTTGCCCAAAATGTGGCCAATCACAAAAATGTGAGGTAGGGAAATCCAACGTATATTGTGGAATCCGATAGAAATCCCATAATAAAATTGGTGGAAATACTAAGGATAACTACCCTCGAAAGTTGATGTGCACCTTGTTGCTAGATTGTGAGAATTTTCATTTGGACCATGATGTGAGTAGATACACTCTCTTATAGAGTATGATCTAGAAGAATGTGTCTATATATTGTAATATTTATAAAACCCATACTCATTGTTGTCCTCTCAAATTTTCCCCTCTTTTGAAAGTCAAAAATTGATTTTTTTTGAGTTGACACCTTTTTCTAATGTTCTGGTAAAGAGAAAAGTTGAGAAGTTAGAAAAATTCTACATTTTTTGAGTCATTTGTGTGATTTGCGGGTTTTTCAGACATTTTTGTCCCATGTGTCCCAAGTTCACTAGGGCTCTCTGTTCGTCGATTGGCCACTTTCTCCGAAATTTGTTAACTTGCGGGCCCGTCGGAACTTTTTGTTCCAACTGTCCCAAGTTCACTTGGGCTCTCTATTCCCTGATCACCCGTGTCAGCCACATCATGCACTTCTTGTACTTTGGTCCCTCATGTCTTGAAAATATTTGTGCATTCTGTCCCCGCATCACCTACATCGGCCGAGTTGCACTTTCGCATCCCTCATGTCCCAAATGTACCAAAGGCCATTTGGGCTAATTTTTTCTACTCTTCTTGATGCTTGCTTTTTGAGTTGGTGGATATGAATTTAATGCGCATTTATAACCTTCTCTCTCCTAAACGACTATTTAATTAACTGCCCCCTATGCATTTTTGCACACTACTTTCTCATTGCCATTTTCTCATACCCTTGTAATTGAAATTTCTGCTCATGTCCCCATTTCCCCTACAATTTCATCACGGATTCAAGTTGTGAGTTTGTTTTCCTAAGTACTGTCAACATGAAGATTAAATTTCAAGGCCAGGAGCAGGTTTCTCCACTCGAGTCCTCCGTTCCCGATATCGGGGACAGTGAAGTTCGTCACCTAGACTTTGGTGATTTTTGGACCAGGTTGACAGACCTGAACCCCTCTCCCATGGCACAAATGATAAATGATAGTGGCCTGGCATTTGCTGCTAGTTTCCCAATCTCGGTGCAATGTGCTAACATGGTACTCACCTGCGGGGCTCACTTCAACCCTGACACGAGTGAATTAACAAATGTGCATGGGGAGTTAATTGCTAAGATTGATGCTGCCACCATTGTCACTGCCCTACGGATCCCTGAAATGGATAATTCTGTAGTAATCTCTCAAAATCAAGCACAGACACTCTTCGACCAAGATAGTGAGAAATACAAGGCAAGTGTGGCAAAGTCATGGTTGAAGAACCCTAAGAAAGGGGCATCCCGACTATCAAAATTTCTGTTTAGAGAAGATTTCAACAAGAAGCTCTCTGACTTCATAATCTTGTTAGCTCGTGTCATGGGCTTACCCTCTACCAGCGAGTTCCACTTCTGGATGTGCCCACTTATCAATATAGTTTGTGAAGGTACCCAAAACATCAACTGGGAAGAGATCATCTGCATGAATTTGACAGAGCAACTGTCCAATGTACAACAAACTAAGAAGTTCTACATGACTTCTTATCTGATGTATACCCTTGCAGCATCCAGACAGTGGTTTGGCTTCACATACATTGATGCTCAGAAGGGTGATCCTATATATGCTTACTACCCTCAGTTCACCTTGGACACTAGTAATCACAATTTCAAGAGGGTGAATGATGCTTTCACCATGTACATTGTAAGGCTTCTAGAAAGTGACACTGCTAGGAGATTCTCTGATGAAGCCATGAGCCTAATAGTGAAGTACGGAGCCTACTTCATTCAATTCAGAAGGTTCTCTTATATCAGGCTAGTAGGTTATGAGAGCACTCCTCTTAAGCTCCCCATATTTTGTAATGATAAAATGGCCCTGATTGAGGTGTGCAGACAATTAGATAAATTACACAGAACCTGCATGGATAAGAAGATCACTGGGTTACACTTCCCCATATCTTTGGGGAACTATACATGCAAAACCACTCTGGATGCTCAGAACATAGAGAGAGCCCTTGCTCCCATCACTGTCCACTTCTTCAGGCCCACAACCTGTTTCAACTTGAAGAAATTCATTGAACTGAATCTCAGAATCAACTACCACCATAGGGCAGACACTGAGGATTATTGGGCTGACTGCACAGATGATTTTGAGGCCAGAAGGAGGCATTATGGTAGGTTTCCCCTTCAGTTAATACAAGAGCTTGACCTATATCAGATTCCTGAAGGGCTTCAGGATGACAACAGAAACCTATTGTCATATGAATATGAAACTGTGATCAAGCACACTCCTTTAGAGGATCTGGACTAGTTTAAGAGGGAGAAAGATGATTTGGCTGAGATTCTAGCCCCTGTCCTGGTAAGAACCAAAGTCTGGGTTGATAGAAAGGTTCATGAGCTAAGGAAGAACGCAGGAGAATATTCTTCTAAAGACACGTCGACACCAAGGAAGGAGGCACAAACACCCAATTCAGAGGTACCTGTATAGACTCCTCCTGCTTCATCAAGTAAAGGACTTGAATCCTCAACCCCTTCCTCCTCCACTCAGGTCTATCAGAAGAAGGTAAAGGAAGTCAAAAAGGAGCCCTTTGAAGAAGATCCTCTACCAAAGCATTTAGAACTACCTTCTGGGCCAGAGAACATCATTGTTCTCAGTGAGAGTGAAGATAGTGAAGTATGCCAGTTCTTGCAGGAGCTCTAGAAGCCCCAATGGATAAGGAGCAAGAAATTCATAGCACTGAGCCTCCTAGTACCACAGATTCCACCGTCCAAGAAGGCTCATCTGCTCCACTCACATCTCAATTGGAGGCAATAGTGGTAAACACTCTAAGTGCCATGAGTTATCTCACTCTTGGTTCTCTTGCTCCTCCCTCTTCCTCTTCTTCCACTTTTGCATGGGTGCAGCCTTTTGTTGATAGTAGGAAGAGGAAGTCTTCTTCTCGGATCTCGAGGGCCCAATTTTGATGTTGTGGCGGCCTTGTTGGGTACTACTCCTTCTACTCCTACCAAGAAAGCTAGAAAAACTTCAAGGATAGTAACAGATGCTCAAGGTCAGCAATTCCTTGAGATAGCTAAGCCCAAGGTTGATAAGCCAGAGTAGGATTTGTAGACCTCTGATCTAGAACTCTCAAGAATCTCAATGGGAGAGTCTACTCCTGAAGGTGAGATACACAATCTTCAAGAAACAGTAACCAGGGTCATTGGGAGGGTAAAAAAAGGACAGTAGACTATAGAGTAGCTATAGGAGCAGGATTAAGTACTTTCTGGTTTCATCAAGTCACTACTATCTAAAGATAAAATTTTAGACCCTACCCCACTGACTGCCCTTCCACCACATGTGATCCTCAACCAAGATGAAGTCCAGAGAATCAAGGATATACATAGGTACTCCATCTATGGGAGGGCTATGGAATACATGGTTGATGATATGGTCATAGCAGGTTTAAATTTCATTGGTGAAGCCTTCAAGCTCAATGAGAAGGTGAACAATTTGTAGCAGAAGCTCTCCTCCACAGTTGGAAATATGGATAAAGAGCTCAAACTTTAGAGCAGCTGCATAGTAGACCTTTGCCTGATGGGGTAGACTGATGAAAATATTTTGATGGCGAGGAAGGTCTTTGATGATGTGAAAGATAATTTGTCAAAGTCATGGGTATTCAGCGTGGAGTGGAAAATCAAAGTGCTGGAGGAGGATTTGGGAGAATTAAGGAATAGTTGGCAGAAGGGAGACGATTTCAAAACTTTAGGGGTATCTACTTTTAAGGATATCCACTGCCACCTCCACGATGAGACCTCGGGTGTACCTTTCTCCCTGCAGGAAATTAAATCTCAATTCAGAACTTTTGTCAAAGAAAACTTGTTTAAGGAGGATTCCATTACCAAGGAGAAGATAAAGTAAATCTGCTCTCTCCAGTCTACCATTGAGGAAGCGAATAAGGAATATCATACGCACACCAAGTTCGACAAGGAGATGGAGAAATATCTAGGATCTTGGACCCATTATACTATCAACACATCGGTTCCAAATGGAAGAGACATAGCAAAGGCTTTGAAAAGGTTTAGACATTGGATCCTCAAGTCAGTGGACACTTCCCAATCATGAGCACGTTTTTTCTCCTCTTAGCTTCTTTCTTCCTTCTTTTTCTAAATTCGGGCTTATTGTAAGTAGTTGGGGTTTTTCGTTAAGCATCCCTTTAACTAAACATTTTAGTTAAAAGAAGTAGTTACCAATGTGTAACTGATCTGTAAAATTATATAATGGGCTCTCTCCACCATTTTTAGGACTGGAACTTGTCTTATTTTTGAAAGTGTAAAAAGTAAGAAAGAAATCCATACAAAAGAGCTTTCTTTCTTTGTCCATCTGATTTTTTCATATCCTTATTTTCACTTTGCTATATTATCAAAGCTTTGTATTCTTGTGGAATATTGTTGACATCATTACAGTTGTATGTATTGAGTTCAAGAAGCTTCAATGTATTCTCTTATGGAAATTGACTACACTTTGTAAAGAGGAGGGAGTAAGGTTTCTCAAGGTTATGGACCTACAAAGAAAGAGAGTAAGTTAGAGCTGGTGCATTCTGACGTATGGGGGTTTCAACACTCAAGTTATTTTTCCCTTGTTACTTTTATTGATGATGCAACAAGGAAAGTTTGGGTTTATTGTATTAGAAACAAATCTGATGTATTTGACACTTTTGTTAAATGGAAATCCTTGGTAAAGAATGAAACAGGTCTTAAGCTAAAATGTCTCAGGTCAGATAATGGAGGGGAGTATTGCAACAATGAATTTGATGATTATTATTCTAAGAATGGAATCCATAGGAAAAAGATGGTTCCAAGTAACTCCACATCAGAATGGGGTGTCAGAAAGGATGAACAGAACAATAATGGAATGTGTTAGGAGCATGAGATTACATGCAGGACTGCCTCTTTTTTTTTTATAGAAACGGTGCACACAACTATGTACTTGATAAACAAAGGATCCTCAAGTGCCTTGGATGGAGGCATACCTAAGGGGGCTTGGTATGGTAAGAAAGTTTATTATTCATTTCTTACATTCTTTGGATGTGAGGTGTTTTTCCATATAGACAAGGATGATAGGACCAAGCTAGAGGCTAAATAAAAAATATATACTTTCATTGGTTATGGTGGTGATGACTTTGGATTATAAATGTTGGAGTATTAAGGACAAGAAAATCATTCGATCTAGGGATGTGGTCTTTAATGAGAAAGTCATGTATAAGCAGCAGTTGCAGGAAAACAGGGAAGAATCCAAGAAAGAATATGCAGCGGTAGAGGATCTTCCGGATGGGAAAGTGACACATGAATCAATTCAGGAACCTCCTCAATAGGAACCCCAAACTCCTATATTGAGGAGGTCTTCTAGGGTAAGAAGAGAACCTGAACATTTTTCTCCTTCTCTTTATTATTTATTACTCACTGATAGTGGAGAGCCAGAGATATTTGATGAAGAAATGCAGGTAGATGCCAGGAAAAAGTGGGAGCAAGCCATGGATGAGGAGCATCAGGATCTCATGGAGAACCAAACATGGGATTTGGTGAAGCTACCCGAAGGAAAAAGAGCATTACAGAACAAGTGGGTGTTCAGAGTCAAAGAGGAAGGAGGAAAGAAAGAATTAAGGCCTGGTTGGTGGTCAAGGGGTTTGCACAGAAAAAAAGCATAGATTTTGATGAGATTTTTACTCCTGTAGTAAAAATGACTTCTATTAGAATTTCTAGGAATAGTTGCAGCAAAAGACTTGCACTTAGAAAAACTTGATGTAAAGACTGCATTTCTCCATGGTAATTTGAAGGAGGAATTATATATGCAGCAACCATAGGGCTATGAGGTCAAAGGTAAAAAAGAGATGGTGTGTAAACTGAAGAAGAGCTTGTATGGCTTGAAACAAGCTCCACGTCAATGGTATAAGAAATTTGATAGCTTCATGATGGAGCAAGGTTATATTAGATGTCATTTTGACCATTGCATGTATACAAAGAAATTTGAGGATGGAAGTTATATTATCCTTTGTTTTTATGTAGATGACATGTTGGTTGCAGGTAAAAACATGTAGGAAATAAAAGTACTCAAGAAGCAGCTAAATGAATCCTTTGTTATGAAGGATTTGGGGGTAGCCAAACAAATCCTTGGTATGAGGATATATCAGGATAAGAAGGAAGAGAAGCTGAATTTATCTTAGGAAGAGTACATTAAGAAGGTATTAGAGAGGTTTAATATGCAGGATGCTAAACTGGTTGGGACTCCTTTGGCAGGCCATTTCAAGTTATCAAAGGACCAGTGTCCCAAGATAGAGCAGGAGAGAAACCAGATGTCCAAGGTACCTTACTCATCAGTGGTTGGGAAGTTTGATGTATGCCATGGTGTGCACCAGGCCTGATATTTCCCATGTAGTGGGAGCGGTGAGTATATTTATGAGTGATCTAGGTAGAGATCACTGACAGGCAGTAAAGTGGATCCTTCGGTATTTGAGAGGGACCATGGGGACAGTTTTGTGCTACAGTGGATCAGACACCACTTTGTGTGGTTATGTAGATTCATATATGGTTGGAGATGTAGACAATAAGAGAAGCATGACAAGTTATGTTTACACTGTAGGTGGGACAATAGTGATTTGGATTTCACGACTACCAAAGCTGGTGGCTTTGTCAACCACAAAGGATGAGTATGTTGCTGCCACAGAGGAAATAAAAGAAATGATTTGGTTACAACAATTGCTTGAGGATTTGGGGCATAAGCAGGAGGAAGGAAAGTTGCATAGTGATAGTCAGAGTGCTATACACCTAGCTAAGAACTCTACTTTCCACTCTAGGATGAAGCATATACAGTTAAGGTACCATTTCATCAGGATAACTTTGGAGGAAGAGAAGTTGAAGTTGGAGAAGATTCATACTAGTCAGAATCCTATCAGACATGATGACCAAGGTGGTCACAAGGGAAAAATTGAAGCTATGTTTTCAGCTTTGGTTGGTCTTCACAGAAACTAGTGAAGGGTTAAGAAGCTTTCTTAGATGAAAACTAGTCTCCAAGTGGGAGATTGTTAGGTTGTGGAGCCTATTTTCATGTGAGAAAGCGTTGAAGACTATACACTAAGAGTAATGTACACTTTCCACAGTTTTTCTGGGGTTTATGCCGAAATTTTTTTTGACCTTAAAACATGGGGCTTAAAATGTATATCGGGAAATGTGCTTTTCTCATATGGGCCGGATTTTTGACCCATAGGTTTATGGGACGGTTTTTTCCCATGGTTTTGATACCCATGGTTTTGTAAAACTACTTAAGTAGTTGTCTATTTATATGGTTTTATGCATATGGTAGGTATCATTATAACATTGCAGATGTGTTTTGAATTCGGGTGTGAATTCTGTAGAGTTTTTTTAGCATAGCTCCAAACAGATCTGGGTATTGTATTGAGAGAGTGGTGGCTTGTAATAAAATATGAGCAAGTGATTCTTGGTGGACGTAGCCCAAATTGGGTGAACCACGTTAAATATTGTCTCTTTGTGTTGTGTTATTTTATTTTACATTTTATTTGAGATCTTTAATATTTTATGCATATTAGTTTCTACTGTTGCGATTCTGTGAGGGATTATTCCACATATTTTATCCCTTATTTCCTAACATAAAACACACATTTTGTATATCTTGATCATTCTTTGTGAGTCAAAATCTTTGTACATGTTAGGAATAACGACTTGTATGCATGCAGAACCTCTTCACAGGGATAGTAGGGTAGTATGATTAATTATACAAAGGGGGAAGGGGTAAAAATATTTATTAAAATAAATGTCTAGAAAGGTTATAACCATTTATTATAAGTAAGAAATATTAAATGATTTTTTATTTGAGTATATATCTTTCAAATCAGAATTAGGGTCACTTTGTACCTATGCATGGTATCCAAATTTGTTCTCCTTTTCAAGCCAAGCAGCAACACAGATTCAACAGGGAGCTTAGAGGTAGCTAGATCACAAATATATGTCATTTTGTAGCCGGGGAGAAATCTAACTGTCCCTTTGTTACTTGGATTTGTGGAGAGATGGATAGCACCTTCAAGAGGATTTGATCTATCCTCACTATTTTAGGTTGTGTCTTTCAACCAAGGTAAGAGAACCTATTTTGTAACCTCTGTTATTGAAGAACAATGATAAATCCTTCTTTTGCATAAGTTTTATAAGGAAGACCTTGGGAAAATATGATCAACACACCAGATCTGACTCTCACGAGTTGTCACTTCCAGATCATGGAGATATTTCACAACAAGGAAAAGGTTACTAAAGACATTTGAGACCCTGCTTGCTTCTGCATGTTTAGGTGATGAGGATTGTGCATTGGCATACACACATGACAAACAGGGGTAGGATGGGTAAGATTAGTTGTTTTTGAATGAATTTTTGGTGGGAGGTGGGGCAGGGTGAAACTAGATTCACCAGATCCTTGAGGAACCTTACAAAATGGAAAGTCAGACCAACAGAATGCCACAGAATAGCTAAAATGTTTCTTCAACTAGAATATGTGCTTCAATGGAGGCCCAGATTAGCACTCTTTCACACAATCTCTGAGATTCTATCATGAAGGCTTGAGTTAGAAAACCCAACAAAGCATCAAGGTCTAAGCCAAATCACGCCTAAGGTACACCCAAAGGCTTACAGACAATCTCTGTCAACAGATGAGAGAAAAGTGATTTTAAATCATTTATTCCAATCCCAAATGAAAGCTCTTCTGAGAAATGGAATTGCAGATGCCACTAAACTATCACAAGGATTGAGGCCTGTGTGATTGAATCAGATTTTAATACAAGATTGCAACAGAAACAAGAAAAACTATTTGCATACATTCAAAAGTAAAATCAACACATTTTTCTCAAGACAACACAGAAATAACTCGAATTTGATTAAATCTATCAGCAGGGGAAAGTTTCTAGAACAGTCTCAGAGCTTGTCAATGGCTGTACACTTGCAACCACCTTGACATGATCAAATTTTAATACAAAAGAGATATACAAGCTTCTTGAATGGTTTCTCAAAAGGGATGGGCTCTATCAAGCTTTCGATTAGAAAAATCAGTCCAGATCCCTCACACTCCAACCATTTGCATGAAAATTTGTGCCATTTATAGCATTTACAACAGAGCCTCCTCTCTCCAAAAGACAAAAATGTTTAATGCACCAGTGCTCGCCATGATTCTTTCGTGATTCACAGAATCAGATCTGCAAAAGTCTCCAGGTGCTCGAGGGGGTAGATTTCATCGAATGCCTCCCGCATTCAACTCCTTGCTCTAGTAGATCACTCTTCCTTCAATTTTCCAACCACTTCTGCCCCTAATCTGTCAAATCTGGCCCCTTGCGTGCTCGGGAGAGGAAAAATGGAAAATCTGATCGGGCACGAAAGTCAGACCATTTTAATGGTGAAAGACGTCCTCCAGATCTTCCCACCAAACTTCAGATATCAACATTAACTTCCTTCTCTACTTGGCATGTAGAAAAGACCAAGAAATCATGGAGACTCGCACTTCCAGACGTGTTTCAGAGAAAATGGGGGGAAAATCAGATTTAGATTCACAACTGCCGTTGATCTTTACTTTGAATTTGGGCCGTCCATGTGGCAGATTTCAAACTTTAGAAAAGACCTGGGGGCTTCCCTTGACTTTTTACAACTTTTTGAAAAAATGGAAAAATTTCACATTTTTCTCCACACCTCCACCCTCGGGAAACGAGCCTGACATGTGTCCAAATATGATTGGAGTGGAACCATGCTCAAATTCTACCATTTTACTCTCTTTTTGGAAAAAGGAAAATTTTCCAAATTTTCCCCGCAGCTCCGCCCTTGGGAAATGAGCCTGACACGTGTCCAAATGTGATTGGAGTGGTGCCGTGCTTCCTTTTTTACTTTTGACTCTTTTTTCTCAAAAGGAAATTTTTCCAAATTTCCCCCGAGAGCCCGCACCTCCACCATTGACCAGGGAAAAACATTGACTATTTCCCTCATCGG
Organism: Taxus chinensis; assembly: GCA_019776745.2. Classification (NCBI taxonomy): domain Eukaryota; kingdom Viridiplantae; phylum Streptophyta; class Pinopsida; order Cupressales; family Taxaceae; genus Taxus; species Taxus chinensis. Next base: position 101,904,098 of record CM034157.1, read on the forward strand.
GCTTGCGGGCCATTTTGAAATTTTAATCCTTAAGGAGGAAAAAAATCCAAGCTCCGATGGTCCACCTCCCCACCTTTTTGACTTTTCAAACTGCCATGTGTCACCATGGCGCACCTTGAGGTGGTCCCAAAAATTTGATACCTTGAACGAGTGTGGGCTCGCCACGTGTCCTGTTCTGGAAAGGTTTTCCTGAATGCTTGAAGCTCAGTGGAAGGTGCCACGTGTCATGCTCTGAGGTAGTCTCCTTTTGGCCATTGAAAAGTCTAAGTAAAATGCAAAGCAAGCGGAGGCCTCCATGTGTCAGCCTGGCGCTTCTTCAAATGAAACTCAAGGGCCGGTCCCCGAACATGCGCGGTTCCTCCACGTGTCTCCATGGTGCAACTTCAAGATGGTGCCCAAAGTGGAGACCCTGAATGAGTGCATGAGCTCACCATGTGTCCTGTTCTGCCAAACTGCTCCAACTGCATAAAAATTTGTCTAAGTCTGGGCCAAGCAGCGGAAGCCTCCACGTGTCCTCCCGATGCTACTCCAAGGCAAAACCCAAAAGTAGATCTTCAAATGAGCATCGTGCCTCCACGTGGACACATTTTGAGTTGAGGATTTTCATGAATTTTTCTAAGTACCTAGCTGAGCCGCGTCCAACCAAAAGGTGCCACGTCCCCTGTAGATACAAGGATGCAAATTTGACTGGGAGAAATGCCCGTCAAACCGTAAAATATAGAAAAATGACCATTTGAGCCTACGAATGAAATTTTCTTCAAGGACAGAAAGTTTAGAAATGTTACAGGGCTCAAATACATTCTTCAGGGATACATCCATTCATTTTCTTCAAGTACTTAGGGTAGAAATGATAAGGAAGACAAATCCCGACCGTGGAGAACAGAAAACATGGGGGAACCAAGTTTTTGAAGGAACAGAGCATGGGAGACTCAAAATATAGACCCTTAAGTGATTTACAACCCAGGAACCAATTAAAAATGGCCATAAAGATTAACCAGGCACAACACGGGGAAGGAGAAAATGACAGAGGCCGTAAATCAATAAATTTTCAAAGGCAAATTGGGGTGAGACTATTTTGAGCACCAACATCGGCTCTGACTCGGGGATGGGCACTCCCTGTGAGTGCCACAAGAACAAAAGTAGACCAAGTGCCAAAAATATCCATTGGGCAATGGAGTCATCTTGCAGAGTAGAGAAACAAAGCCATCTTCAAAAACAGACAGAGAAACCAGCAAAAATAGGTCACCGAGGACCAGAATGAGCAAAAACACAAAAACAAATAACAAACAACAAACTATACACTATACACAAGATTTTACCCTGATTCAGGGGCATCAATCCAAGAAATGCTTCAAATGCCTGCCATTGACAGGAAATTCAAGTAGTTCACCATCTAAGTCCTTGAGGAAGAAGGTATGTTCACCAATTCTGATATCAATAGAGTAAGGGCCCATCCATAATGAGTCAAACTTGCCATGCTTGCCCTTATCCTCATGTCTGCTATCCCATAGTAGCACAAGATCTCCAATATTGAAGGCTCTGGGAGTGACCTTCTTGTCAAATAACTTCTTCAGTTTCTCTCTGAACTTTATATGCCTCTGGTGGGATGCCCTCCTCTCTTCATCAAGCTCAACAATCTGGTTAATGCGAGCATCATAAGGACCTACCTCTTGATCTTCTAGCTGTTGCATAAACTGATATGAAGATAGTTGCATATGAAGAGGCAGTAGGGCCTGAGTCCCATACACCAACTCAAATGGACTCTTTCCAGTGACCCTCTTGACAGTGATCCTATCTGCCCAAACAAAAAACTTCAACTGTTCACCCCACTTTCTCTTGTTCTGCTCCAATGTTCTTCTGATGATCTTCAACAAATTTTTATTACTGGACTCAGCTTGTCCATTTCCTTGGGGGTTGTAATTGGAGGCATATGTCAAGTTGATCCCATACTCCTTGCACATTGCCACCAAAGGTTTAGCTCTAAAGCTCATGGCATTATCAGCAATAATCTTGACTGGTACCCCAAACCTGCAGATGATGTTGTTTAGCACAAAGTCCATGACAACTTGGTGTGTTTCCTTCTTGGTGGGGATTTCCTCCACCCATTTAGTAAAATAATCAGTTGCTACAAGAATCCATTTGTGGCCAGCACTTGAAGGGTCTGAAATTTCACCAATGAAATCCATTCCCCATTGCTTGAATGGAGCTTCAATTGATACAGGCTGCAAAGGAAGGGAGCCTGAAGCTTTCAGTCTTCTAGAGAAGTGTTGGCAACTTTCACATCTTCTAACCAACAAGGTTGTATCCTTGAAAAGAGTTGGCCACCAATAACCAGCCCTCAGGATCTTATGTGTTGTGACTCTTGCAGCAAAGTGCCCCCCACAAACTCCTCCATGGAGATCAACAATTATCTTGGGGGCTTCTTCTTTAGTAATGCACCTTAAGAGGACTCCCTCTGGGCTCTTCCAAGCTAACCCATAATTAGTGATGACATATTTTTGGGAAGCCAACTTAAGGGCTCTTTTTTGGTTCTTACTTAAATGCTCAGGGAAGTTCAAATGTCTGAGATAAAACATCACATCCTTGTACCACTCAGAATTCATCAACTTTTCAAAAACACCTGCCCTTTCTTCTTCTACCTCATTTACCTCAATAGTTTGCAAGTTTCTCTCAGCCATAAGCTTAGCCAAGCCCAAACCTCTCACCAACTTCATGGTTTGGATGTCCATATCATATTCTTGCAACTTGTTCACCCATCTACATCTTTTTCTTGAGACTTCCATCTCTGATAAGATGTCCTTTACCATGGTATGGGGAACATAAGCAACAACCTTTGAACTTAGAATATAAGGTCTGAAAACCTTTGTTGCTTTTACCAAGGAAAATGCCTACTTTTCCATGATAGTGTACTTTAGTTCTACCCCTTGCAATGCCTTACTGAAAAAGGCAATTGGCCTCTCAGCCCCTTCATTATCTTTCTGCAACAGGACATAAGCAATAGTGTTTTCTGAAGCAAAGGAAAACAGCTGGAAAGGTTTCTTATAATCTGGGGCTGCCAAAACAGGGGCATGCTTCAATGCCTCTTTGATTCCATTAAAAGCTTGGATGAGAACCTCCTCCCATTTGATGACCTGGTCCTTCTTTAGCATGGAAGTGATTGGGATGGTCAACTCAACAAAGTTTGATATAAATCTTCTAATGAAGTTTATCTGCCCAAAGAAGGATTGGATTCCTTTCTTGGTTCTTGGAATTGGGACTTTGCTAATGGCCTCCACTCTTTCTGGATCAATCATCACTCCTTCTTGTGACACAATGTGACCAAGAAAATTTTCCTTCTGCACTCCAAAATGGCATTTCTTTGGATTGAGTGAGATGCCATATTCCCTACATCTTATCAGCATCTTCTCCAAGTGCAGCAAGTGGTCACTTCTAAAATGGTCACATCATCTTGGTACACAACAATAAACTCATTGATGTAACCAGCAAAAGCAACATCCATTGCTCTTTAAAAGGTGGCTCCATCATTCATCAGACCAAAGGGCATCCTGACATAAACATAGGTCCCCCAAGGAGTAGTGAAGGTTGTCTTGATCCTTTCTGATTCTTTCACCACAACTTGGTTATAACCAGAGAAGCCATCCAAGGTGGAAAGCAACTCAGAACCAGTCACTAACTGCAGCATGTGCTCCATGTTTGGTAAAGGATAGTTGTCTTTCATTGAAGCTTTGTTCAGATTCCTGAAGTCCACACACAACCTGATGTCACCATTTTTCTTTCTGACTAGTACTAGGTTTGCCACCCAAGAGGAATATCTTGTGGGCTGGATAATCCCTCCATCTCTTAGTTTCTTCAGTTCCTCTTGCATTTTAAGAGATAGAAGTGGATTGATTGGCCTCTGCTTCTACCTGAATGGTCTTGCATTGGGCTCCAAGGGAATCTCATGTTGAAACAAGTCTTCTCTGTATGCTTTGAGCTCAGAATAGGTCCAAGCCAGGCAGTCTTGGTATTTTTTCAACAGCTGGATGTATGACTGCTTCTCCTCTTTGCTGAGATTGTTGCCTAACCAAATTTTCCTTGGATTTTCCTTTGTACCAAGATCATGCTCCTCAATATCCCTTGAGGCTGCCATACATCTATTAACAATGCGATCAACATTATCAAAATTGGATTCAAGAGCCACTAGCCCTCTAGGAATAGTGTTGGTCTTCAGCTGGATGATACCCTTGCCAAACAAGGTCTCTTTTCCTTCTGTTGTACATACCATTGGTTCCCAATCAATGTATTGATCAACAAACTCTCCCTTGTTTTGTAGAAATCTTCTGATTTGAGCATCATCATCAAAAACCTGCCAGTGTTTAATATTATCAGGGACATAAAGGTCTTGTCAATACCTCAACCTCATATTCACAATATGGGGACATTGTACAATTGTCAAAGTGAGACCCCAACACTGCAAGCTTATCTGCCAAGTCATTGAACTTCCTATCATGATGCACAATGTTGAAGGAGTCAAACATCTCAATAAGTCCCAAACTGCATGTTTATACTGTTTCATTCACTGATTCTTTGTAGCATACAGTTTTCTGACTTGTTTGACAACTAACTCTGAATCTCCCTTGACAATAATTTCCTTGACACCATATTTCCAAGAAATTCTTAAACCTAGCAACAATGCCTCATACTCAACAATGTTGTTAGTGCATTCAAAGTTCAGCTTGAAGGAGAAAACAAATCTTTCCTGGCTTGGAGAAAGTAGAACAACACCAGCACCATTCCCAAACCTAGAGCAAGCTCCATCAAACAACAGAGTCCAAGGAGAGCCTATCTGTTCAAGACATTTGCATTCTTCAATCTTGTGCTCCTTTCCATCAGCAAATCCCACAAAGTTGTCAGCATCAACATTTGTGTACAATACTTCATAGGATGCATTGTTGGGATCCTCAATAAGATGCAACATTTTCTTTTCTCCATACAACCTGACAAGGCTGCCCTCAATTGGAATGGTAGCATAAGACATATCCATTTGGACACTCCCACCAACACTTGCAGCCCATTTTCTTGACAGTAGCATGCCCCACTTGGCTGGGCAGTCAACAATGACAACATCAAGTTTTAAGTTTTTACCTGGGTAAGCTGCAAGCTGCACCACCAAACCCTTCACACATCCCACTACTGGCACTTCTCTGGAGTCCATGGTAGTGCACTTCCCATATGCTTTTGTTACCTTAATATTCAGCTCATTCATGACCTCTAAAGGCATGACATTGCATGATGCCCCTGAGTCAAACATGCAGTTATGCAGCAGTCTGTCCTTTATGATCAAAGTGGTGAAGAATGGATCCACATTCATCTGAGAGTCCACCAAGGATGTTCCCAAATAGACCTCAGGTGGTTCATCTAGCTCTTCTGATGCTAGTGGTGCTTCTGGTTCTTCAATGATTGGAGGAGTCTCCACAATGTTTACATTTCTTCCTAGGGAAGTTTTCTCTTCTTTCAACCCCAAGTATTCAAATGCTCTCTTTTTGTGCTCAGGAATCCTAAGCAACTCAACAATTGGAACAGAGACTTTGATTTGACTCAACACTTGGGAAATGTCATATGGGACATTCCTTGGCAAGGCAGTATTAGAGGGAAAGCCAACACACTCATTAGGTGGTACAAGATTTTTGACAACTTGGGCATGGGGAGGGGTATGATTTTTGTTTGGAACTACAGGGATTTTGACAGATGTATCTTTCTTGGGAGCCTCTTTAGGAATGTTTGAAAGTAAGGGAGCTTTAGGCTTGGCTTGAGGCCCTGCCCCTTTGACAACCTTACTTCTTGTGTTATATTCCTTCTCTTGAGCCACAACAACATTCATCAACAACTGTCTATCTTCCTCAGATGGGATTCCTCCATCATACTTTTTTATCATTAAAGCCCTTAAATATTCAAAGTCATTATTGGGAAATTCAAAATCTTGTACATTATCTACTTCTAAAGTATGAGAGGGAGGAAGAATAGGTACCCTATGAATGCAGTCCCAAAAAGTGGCAGCAGTTCTAGCACTTATCACCTTAGTTGAGGTTACCCCTTGTTGTGAGCTGGTGGAGCATCCCATCATGCAAACATCATCATCATTCATCATCAGCTTCTTCTTCTTCTTGCTGATCTTCTTCACAAGGAGCATGAGGCATGAAACATCTGTCACACCAATCAATGACATCTGTCTCCTCCACCACAACAACTCTGGCAGCCAAAGGATTAGGCACCATTCTATTTTCTCTGCCTTGGGGCTGCCTATTTCCAAATCCAATAGGTCCTTTGCCTCTGTCATCAGTTCTTTGATGATTTTTAAATCTATCTTGGCCTTGTTTCTTGTGTTGTCCTTGTGAACTCTTCCCAACTCCTTTCTCAGCTCGGGCTAGCTTGTAGGAGATCTCCTTGACAGCCCCTGCCAAAGTTTTCACAACTTCTTCTAAATCAGCAGCCTTGCTTGTCTGAGGTTTTTCTGGGTTAACCAGCTTTACACCTTCCCTCTTTGGAGGCTTCCCAATTGCCTTGATGTTGTTCTCTATTTGCAGAGCCATGGTGAAGGCCTGCCTCAAATTTGTGGGGTTCTTGTCTCTTAAATAATATGCAGCCTTTTTATCAAATGCATCAGTATATTTGATCAAACATGACTCATCACAAGGCCTTATCCTGACAGGAAATCTCCTCAAGGTCTTATTAAACCTTGTATTGAAATCATGTATTGACTCATTAGGGTTCTTCTTGATGTTTTCAAACTCTGATCAGAAGAAACCTAGGGTCAGTTCTATCACAATACTATAATTTGAATGCATTACTCATCTCATTCCAAGAATCAATAGAGTTATCTACAAATGCTTTATACCAGTCCCGGGCATCCTCTTCTAAAGTGTGGAGAAACAATTTGATGTATACATCCTCATGCTCAATTTCAAATTATTCCATCATATTGATAAAAAGCTTTAGATGTTGGTCACCAGTTATAGCATTGTTTCCCTGGAACTTTGGCATTTGTTCCTTACATCTTGAGGTACTGCATTTGGGTAACCAGCCATTCCCACAAAATTTATAGGTCCAAAGGTGTTTACAACAAATGGAGGCCTGGGTTGAGCCATATTGATTTGAGGAGGTGATCTTGGAGGGGTGACAAATTGATGAGGGGCAGAGGGTCCTTGGAACACAGGAGTATAATTTTCAAAATGGATACCCCCAAAGGCCTTGTTTCTTGGAAATCTCTATCAACTCAGAAAAGATAGGTGCAGAGTGTGAAGCAAACCTTTCAAAATCAAATGAAGGCCCCTCTCCAGTTGGAGAGTTCAATTCCACAAAGAGGCTACCTGATTCAGAGTCACTTGAATGGCAGTCTTCAATGATAGGCCGCTCACTTTCATCAATGGAGATCCCTCTTCTTGTCTGCTGTTCTCCCACAACTCTCCAGGATTTTCTTCCTTCTGACTTTAGTTTTCCTAACTCTAGGAAACAATGTCCTAGTAGGATCTCTAGCAAAGAAAGATCTTCTTCCTTCCAGCTTTGCAAATATTAGTAACAAATCTTACTTGACAGAGGTTTAAGACACTGGTCCTTATCAAAATCAAATCAATCAGGGAGTCGCCACTAAGGATTTCCACCTTAGTTGTGCAAATGCACTAAAAGATATGCTCTGTCAAGCACTTATAAACTAGAATGGAAAGCTCTGACCTTCCTTTACCAAGATTTATCAGTGAATAAAGCAAAATTTGTAGAGACTGGAAAAGTTGCATGCAACACTTGTAACTTGAAATTTCATACAGGACCAAACACAAGATAATGTTTTACCAAGATGTTTTCCAAGGAAAATGACTGCATATAAGGAATGTTTTCTAACAAGATATGGACTGGATAGACTATAAATCAATAAAATCAATCCCCAGATTAATAAAAAATGGCGCCACTAGTGTTGGTGTTGTTGATGGGCTAAATAGATATGGACTGGCAATGAATCAGCAAATCAATCTCTCAATGAAACTCCAGATTAACAAATCCCTGACAATGGTGCCACAAGTGTTGGTATCCAAATTTGTTCTCCTTTTCAAGCCAAGCAGCAACACAGATTCAACAGGGAGCTTAGAGGCAGCTAGATCACAAATATATGTCATTTTGTAGCCGGGGAGAAATCTAACTGTCCCTTTGTTACTTGGATTTGTGGAGAGATGGATAGCACCTTCAAGAGGATTTGATCTATCCTCACTATTTTAGGTTGTGCCTTTCAACCAAGGTAAGAGAACCTATTTTGTAACCTCTATTATTGAAGAATAATGATAAATCCTTCTTTTCCATAAATTTTATAGAGAAGACCTTGAGAAAATATGATCAACACACCAGATCTGACTCTCACGAGTTGTCACTTCCAGATCATGGAGATATTTCACAACAAGGAAAAGGTTACTAAAGACATTTGAGACCCTGCTTGCTTCTGCATGTTTAGGTGATGAGGATTGTGCATTGGCATACACACATGACAAACAGGGGTAGGATGGGTAAGATTAGTTGTTTTTGAATGAATTTTTGGTGGGAGGTGGGGCAGGGTGAAACTAGATTCACCAGATCCTTGAGGAACCTTACAAAATGGAAAGTCAGACCAACAGAATGCCACAAAATAGCTAAAATGTTTCTTCAACTAGAATATGTGCTTCAATGGAGGCCCAGATTAGCACTCTTTCACACAATCTCTGAGATTCTATCATGAAGGCTCGAGTTAGAAAACCCAACAAAGCATCAAGGTCTAAGCCAAATCATGCCTAAGGTACACCCAAAGGCTTACAGACAATCTCTGTCAACAGATGAGAGAAAAGTGATTTTAAATCATTTATTCCAATCCCAAATGAAAGCTCTTCTGAGAAATGGAATTGCAGATGCCACTAAACTGTCACAAGGATTGAGGCCTGTGTGATTGAATCAGATTTTAATACAAGATTGCAACAGAAACAAGAAAAACTATTTGCATACATTCAAAAGTAAAATCAACACATTTTTCTCAAGACAACACAGAAATAACTCAAATTTGATTAAATCTATCAGCAGGGGAAAGTTTCTAGAACAGTCTCAGAGCTTGTCATTGGCTGTACACTTGCAACCACATTGACATGATCAATTTTAATACAAAAGAGATATACAAGCTTCTTGAATGGTTTCTCAAAAGGGATGGGCTCTATCAAGCTTTCGATTAGAAAAATCAGTCCAGACCCCTCACACTCCAACCATTTGCATGAAAAATTCATGCCATTTATAACATTTACAACAGAGCCTCCTCTCCCCAAAAGACAAAAATGTTTAATGCACCAGTGCTCGCCATGATTCTTTCGTGATTCATAGAATCAGATCTGTAAAAGTCTCCAGGTGCTCGAGGGGGTAGATTTCATCGAATGCCTCCCGCATTCAACTCCTTGCTCTGGTAGATCACTCTTCCTTCAATTTTCCAACCACTTCCACCCCTAATCTATCAAATCTGGCCCCTTGCATGCTCGGGAGAGGAAAAATGGAAAATCTGATCGGGCATGAAAGTCAGACCATTTTAATGGTGAAAGACGTCCTCCAGATCTTCCCACCAAACTTCAGATATCAACATTAACTTCCTTCTCTACTTGGCATGTAGAAAAGACCAAGAAATCATGGAGACTCACACTTCCAGATGTGTTTCAGAGAAAAAGGGGGGAAAATCAGATTTAGATTCACAGCTTGTCATTGATCTTTACTTTGAATTTGGGCCATCCATGTGGCAGATTTCAAACTTTAGAAAAGACCGGGGGCTTCCATTGGATTTTTAAAACTTTTTGAAAAAATGGAAAAATTTCACATTTTTCTCCGCACCTCCTGCCCTCGGGAAACGAGCCTAACACGTGTCCAAATATGATTGGAGTGGAACCATGCTCAAATTCTACCATTTTACTCTCTTTTTGGAAAAAGGAAAATTTTCCAAATTTTCCCCGCAGCTCTGCCCTTGGGAAATGAGCCTGACACGTGTCCAAATGTGATTGGAGTGGTGCCGCACTTCCTTTTTTACTTTTGACTCTTTTTTCTCAAAAGGAAATTTTTCCAAATTTCCCCCGAGAGCCCGCACCTCCGCCGTTGACCGGGGTAAAACATTGACTATTTCCCTCATCGGGCTTGCGGGCCATTTTGAAATTTTAATCCTTAAGGAGGAAAAAAATCCAAGTTGCCTCCGATGGTCTGCCTCCCCACCTTTTTGACTTTTCAAACTGCCACATGTCACCATGGCGCACCTTGAGGCGGTCCCAAAAATTTGATACCTTGAACGAGCGTGGGCTCGCCACGTGTCCTGTTCTGGAAAGGTTTGACTGAATGCTTGAAGCTCAGTGGAAGGTGCCATGTGTCATGCTCCGAGGTAGTCTCCTTTTGGCCATTGAAAAGTCTAAGTAAAATGCAAAGCAAGTGGAGGCCTCCATGTGTCAGCCTGGTGGCACTTCTTTAAAATGAAACTCAAGGGCCAGTCCCCGAACATGTGCGGTTCCTCCACGTGTCTCCATGGCGCAACTTCAAGATGGTGCCCAAAGTGGAGACCCTGAATGAGCGTGAGCTTGCCACGTGTCCTGTTCCACCAAACTACTCCAACTGCATGAAAATTTTTCTAAGTCTGGGCCAAGCAGTGGAAGCCTCCACGTGTCCTCCCGGTGCTACTCCAAGGCAAAACCAAAAAGTAGATCTTCAAATGAGCGTCGTGCCTCCACGTGGACACATTTTGAGTTAAGGATTTCCATGAATTTTTCTAAGTACCCAGCTGAGCCGCGTCCAACCAAAAGGTGCCACGTCCCCTGTAGATACAAGGATGCAAATTTGACCAGGAGAAATGCCCGTCAAACCGTAAAATACAGAAAAAATGACCATTTGAGCCTGGGAATGAAATTTTCTTCAAGGACAGAAAGTTTAGAAATGTTACAGGGCTCAAATACATTCTTCAGGGATACATCCATTCATTTTCTTCAAGTACTTAGGGCAGAAATGATAAGGAAGACAAATCCCGACCGTGGAGAATAGAAAACATGGGGGAACCTGAGTTTTTGAATGAACAGAGCACAGGAGACTCAAAATACAGACCCTTAAGTGATTTACAACCCAGGAACCAATTAAAAATGGCCATGAAGATTAACCAGGCACAACACGGGGAAGGGGAAAAAATAGAGGCCGTAAATCAATAAATTTTCAAAGGAAAATTGGGGCGAGACTATTTTGAGCACCAACACAGTTGGGAGAGAAATAAAGAACACATTTACTCACATGATAAAATCACGCACATGGTTAGGTGCTTAGGAAACAACCAGGATACCAAGGTACATTGGTGAGGGGAATCTAGACACATTTCTACATGCCATGGATACTCAGTAGGAATAATGAATGAGATGAGAAGAAACATGTTGGTCTATACTTTGTGTGAGATAATAGTGTGTTGGTGGGAAACACATAGAGATGGCCTTTTGGAGTGGAAAGAAGTGAGAATCACCTTTTCTACTAGGTTCACTTAAAATAATGTACTTACTCAGACATGCAAATTTCACGGGAAATATCCTACCTCTCATCATGTCTAGGATTGTGAGAGAAATATTTGGGTGTAAGGCAAAGAGGCTTTACCACCATCACTTTAGGTACATAATTTATATTCTACATTACGTGGCTACGCATGCGCATGGTATGTCTATTCAGAACTTGAAAAGAGAAACAACAAATTGGAAATAAATGACATCATGTATGATCCATAACTTTGATTAATTTTCTATTAAGCCTCCAGTCAATGAAGCACTATAGATTATGAAGTGCCTTACTTTGGGAGATAGTGTGAAGGCTAAAGAACTTATGATAGAGATATTTGGAGAAATTGATCTCGAGGCATACCTTGATCTTAGAGGAAATGATGAAGAAGATATGATGGTTTGTGCCTGGCAAGTGTAAAGAAAAGGGTAAACTGGTATGCATGATGATGATGATGAGGTTGATAACGTAGATGTTGAGCCACACTAGAAGGTGTGCATGAGGTAATGGACACTACATATGAAAAGGCACACGTATCACACTCCTATAAAAACAAATAAGGTTAACATTGGTATAGATGCAGAACCTAGGGAGGCCATTATTGGTGATTACTGGTCAGAGAAATAAGTTATAAGATTATTAATTATTGCTTGAATTTCAGGACTTATTTCCACGGGGTTATCATGAGTTAAAGGGGGTACACCCTTCTTTAGGAGAGATGAAAATCAAGCTGAAAGAAGTGCTCGCACCTAGTTAGGAAGAGACCTTACAGGATGAATCCTAATCTATGCATGAAGGTGAAGGAAGAAATTGATAAAATGCTCAAGTCTAGAATAATTGAGCCTATTGAATAATTTGAATGGGTTAGCCCCATGGTCATAAGTATTAATAATGATGGGAGGATAAATATTTTTGTGGACTGCAGAGAACTAAAAATGCTTCATGTGTCATTGATCCTTTTCCTACCCATTCAAAAAGATATCCTTGAGGGATTTGTTAGGCACGAGATATACTCTTTTACAGATGGATTTTTTGGTTATCATCAATTGTACACATCATAAAGGAAGATCAAGAGAAAATAACTACTTTCACCACTGAGTGGGGAAGTTTTACATATATAGTAATTTCCCTTTAGATTGAATAATGTACTAGCGGTATTCTCATGCACATTATTGTGCAAGCCTTTTAGGATTTTATTCATAAATTCTTGCAGATATATCTAGATGATTGGACAATCTATGGCTTATTCAAGGATCATTGTGACAATCTAAGGCTCATGTTTGAGAGGTGAAGGTAGTTGAGAATATCTCTTAACATTAAGAAGTGCATCTTTGCAACACCTTTTGGCACTTTACTTGGTCATATAATTTGTCAAGAAGGATTGTTGGTAGACCCAGCCAAAATAGATGTAATCTTGTGTTTAGGAGAACCTACCAATCAGAGTGAGGTATGTGGATTCTTGGGACATACAAGGTATTATAGAAATTTAATTAAAGGCTATGAAAAATTACCACGCCCTTGGAGGAATTATTAAAAACTAAGGGGAAAATTTATTGGGGTGATGCACAATAGCAGACATTTGAGACATTGAAGGAGAGTATTACTACTATTGCCTATTTTATCACTTTCCTTCATGGGAAAAACCCTTTCATGTTCATGTTGATTCTTATATCATGGAAATTGGCATAGTATTGGCACAACTAAGAGAAGGAATTGTAGATCATCCTATTTACTTTGCAAGTAGAAGTTTGACATCCGCTGAGAAAAATTATATAACCACTAAACGTGAGGAATTTTTTATGATCTATGCACTACAAAAATTCAGAAAATACTTATTGGTAAAACCATTTATATTCTATATAGATCATATGACACTCAATTATTTGGTCAACAAACCTATTTTTCAAGGGAACATCTACAGATGGATACTTATATTTCAATAATTTGACTTCACGGTTGTTGTAAAACTAGGAAAGAGTAATTCAAGTCCTGATTATTTCTCAAGGATTAATTTTGGTGAGGACACAAAGATAATTGAGGACACAATGCCATATCCACAAATTTTTAGGTTGAAACCATGTGCCCATAGAATTGGAATATATTACATTATTATTTTTATGGCAGAAGATAAGTACCAGAGTGAATGAAGACATTAGAAAAGAAGTTTCTTGCAGTATACACAATGCCTTATAGTTGATTGGTGGAGATTTGTACAAGTTAGGCCATGATGAAGTTTTGTGTCATTGTGTTTTAGAGCATGAAGTGTGAAGGTATTATGGAAGAAGCTCATGGTGGGAATAGAAGGTGGGAATTACACAGGTGATGCTACAACGCATAAGATTATTATGGTTGGAATTTGGTGGGAGACTTTATACAATGATACTAAGGAATATGTTAAGGCATGTGATCACTGTCAACTCCTTGGGAAGCCTGGGGAACTAGAGATGAGATGCCATTGCAGCATATTACAAGTGCTGAGCCTTTTGAAAAGTGGGCCATTGACTTCGTAGGTTCTATTTCATCATCCATGCATAGAACTGGTGCATGCTATATTATTACTTGCACATATTATTTGACAAGGTGGGAAGAGGTAGGACCTACAAAGGATTGTACAACAGTGACAACAACAAGCATTTTTATGGGAGAACATTATTAGCAGGTATGGCTATTCATTAAGCTTGAACAAGTGATAGAGGAACTTATTTCCTTAATGAGACAATTAGAATTCTTTTAGCAAAGTTTATGGTGGCACACCATAAGACTACTCCTTATCAGCCCAAGGCTAATGGTACTACAACTGAAGCTTTCAACAAAATTTGGGACAGACATTAACAAAAATATGTGATGTTGGAAGTAAATATTGGGATGATAAAGTGTTTGTTGTACTTTGGGCATATAGGACCACTTATAAAAGGTTGAATAAGGCCACACCTTTTCAGTTGGTGTTTTGGCGTAGAGGTTGTATTACCTATTGAATTTATTGTTACCCTCCCTATGTATTGTGCACGCAGGAGGACTAGCTGATGAACAAGATTTTGAGAGAACATTGATAAATTGATGCAGTTAGATGAGTGTCATGTACGCCATTACATGTTAGAGCCAAAAGACTGAGAATGTGAGACAGAAAAGCATGGCATGATAGGCACATAAGGAAAAAACATTTGAAGTGGGAAATGGTTCATTTTGTATGATTCCAAGTTTGCATGTCACCTAGGGAAATTCAAATTGCATGGTTTGGGACCTTTTGTCTTAATAAAGATACTTGAATCAAGCGCTTGTCAGTTGTAGGTGTTGGATGAAACTATGTTGCTCAGTTACTTTAATGGGAGTAGGCTCTATAAATAAGGATTCTTGGTGTTTGTAATAAGGAAGTATTTCTATTTAGAATAGATTTCATTTTCTATGTTTTATTTTAATCTTTCTATGATTTTTTCAATTTAGTTTAGTGTTTTGTTATAATAAGCATGTCTTTGCACACATGAAGTCTGATTATATCTATTGAGTTCATGCATAGAGGACCGGGAATACTTTTAGTGTAGGGTGGAACATGTTACACGAGAAAAAATGGCATTATTGGATACTAATTTTTGAGTATCATATTGGCACAAGAGAGAAAGGGTATTACAAGTGTTATGGATGAAAGTTGCTCTTAAGTAAATTTCTCAAGTGAATACCACGTGAGAAGAATGATACATGTAGTGTAACAGCGAGGTAGGAAGCTATCATGGTGAAACTACTTAGTATGAGGTGCATCAGAGGGTTATGTACTTTAGGCATAAGTACACGTAAGGAGGTATGTGGCCTCAGAAGTAGTAGATGTGCACTAGAAGGTTATGGAATCGCAACGTGTGTGAAAGGAATTCATGAAAAAAGGAAAAAAGTGAAAAAAGGTAATTTATTAAGAAAGTGACTTAGAAGTTTTGAAGCAGAAAAAAGTGTGTTAAGTGGAAAAAAAGTTGGTGGGGTACAAAAAAGTATAAAAAGGGGGTAATTCAAAGTCATTTGCTACCTTGCATTTGAAGAGAACTTGGAACAATTGAGCTATTGATTGTCTTTGTGTGAAAGAGCGAGAGAAAAGAAGAACAAACCAGAGCAGTGTGCATATGAAGTTGAGTTCGGTTCCTTGTGACGAGATGCATTTGAGACAATAGTTAGAGCATGATGAGAAGGGTTTGTGGGTGAATTTGAATAGCTATGGTTTACAACGCTCGGATAGAAAAGTGTGGTGAGATAGAGTACCTAGGGAAAGAGTTGTAGGAGAAATGGAACCTAGAAATGGAAGGAAGCACTACACAAAGAGGGTTGAAGTCAAAGTGGAAGAGCCCCTGAAGGATATTTACTCAGAAATGTAGTACCCAACATGAGTTCTTATGGTTCAAACTTAGAAGTCTCATCTTCCCAAGTGTAAAATTAGTGAATAAAACCATAAAGCCCCAGGGCATGAAGGAAAGTTGAAGGTAGACATGTTGCGAGAGCTACCGGGAACAAACGAAGAAGAGAAAGTGTTGGTCGATGAATCAGTTGGAAGGAACTTGGAGAAAGTGAGAGTTCTATAATTATTCAAATTACCCTTCTTCACAAATCCCATGCATTTATTCCAGTGGCTCATGTCTAGGGTGCATGAGGATTTATTTTATTTCATGGGCTAGAGGATGTAAATTACAACTCAACTTATTGAGTGTGTCACAGAGTTAAGGAGTACATGAGAGGACATGGGGTTGGACTTATAATCCAATGCAAAGATTGATGAATTGATCACATCATTGAATTATGAGAAAGGAGGAAGGGATATGCTTAAGGAATAATATATGTTAGTGCTTACATTAGTATGGGTTAGTATATTAATATTGTGTAAATTATTAATAATGAGTTAATATAACTCATATTAATAATATAGTTAGTGTGAGTTTGTGAGTGAGTTGTAATAAACAAATCATGTAGCTAAGTTTAGGAGGTTAGTGGGATGGGATGTTGAGAGATTTAGGAGAAGTTGAGGATTATGTGGGATTCAAGATGAAGTTGACTCCTTGTTTTAAGGATTGCTCAACCTATATAATTGTATCTCTCCCATTGAATAAATTATCCCAAAAATATTGAAATATAGTTTCGTATGATTATTTCTATATTATTTGAGTTTAAAGTTGTAATTTATATTGTTCAATTTTATTTCATTACTTTAAAATTATATATTTGGTATCAAGCATTGGTATCCCAGCAGGTCTACAATGGGTTTTAGAATGGATTTTGGTGATTTAAAAATATTTCTTGTAAATCAAAATATCCATCTGAAGAAGGAGTTGGATATTTATTTTAGGATTTATTCTCCATACAATTTAGTCATGATCTGTAAAATATGGGTGAGAAAAACCCAGTTATTAGGTCGAACCAGATAAAGTTTTGGAGAAAATTTTATGATTCATTGCATCTGAAGCAAAAATTCCAATTAGCTTCTGTAGATCATGCAATTTTTGATCTCAAAATTAGCAATCTTTGCATCATTTAGTATTTGCAACATTTAATATATAGCTCTTGAGTTTTGACATTACAAACTGTCATTTTAAGTCTATCATTCCACATATTTCATATGCCTATACATTATCTAGTTCAAAATGAAAAGCTGTTGTGCAAATTCATCTTGTGTTCCTACAAAGCATGGCCTTCCAAGCTATAAGGTTACCTGGCATCTACTAGTCAACAACATTATTTTTTGCATTCTCCATGTCTATGTCTCATTATCCTCACAACACCATGCCCCTCACGTGGTAGCAATCAATGCATTTAGTCTTGCTTCAATAAGCTATATTTATGGTCATTTGTTCAATGTCTTGGTTTTCATCCATTATTCAATCATATAGTAGGAGTTTCATTTTAATAAAGAAATCTTTTAATTTACATTGTGTCAAGTTAGTTATTTAGTCCATTATTTATAAAGTCACCCGAAATTCATTATAATTTAGTTTTCATACTATCATTGTTTTTTTTTGTTTATTCAGTTTTAATTAAACTTTAAGTCATTAGGTTCATTGTTTTTTTATATTTTCTATGTTAGGATGTTTAATATTGTCAAAATTATGTTTTTGTTAAATTAGTTATTTTAAGTTTGGTCTGTAATTGTGTATAGTGGTATCATTATTATTTAGTTTATTTAAAAATTTATTAAATTGAGTCAATGTCATTGTTTATAAGTCGTTCAAAATTAATATTTGAAGTCATTAATGTTATCAAGTTATTAATTGTTATTTTGTCATTTTATGTGTCAAAGTTATTTTTGTATTTGTTGTCATCCATTTTTGTCTAAATTAATGTAAATATTTGTAAAGTCATTTGTGTATTTAGGTGATCATTAGGAAAATTGAAAAAAAAAACAAAAAAATGTCACTCACATTTTACTGGACGCATTTTCACTTGTAACGCGACATCCAAGTTTTTAATCAAATTTCATATTGAGCTTCATTTTCAATTATTCTTGTTGAGTAACAGTGACATGATGGAGGATGGAGCAATGGAGGAAGGAGGTCAATCAATGACCTCTCACTAAGCCACAATGACGGGCCACAATAAAGTTGTGGCATTTTTTCAGTTGTGTGTTTGATTTCCACTATGTGAAAATAAGAATAGAAGTGGATTACCTGTTCAAAATTGTAATGTGTGAGAAATTTCTTGTATTTTCCCTAGATGTAAGAAGGTGATGAGAGCTAAAAGAGTACTGTTATATCTAGGTTGTTGGTTGACCTTATAAAACCATCGTTTGTTATGGTTGTTGGTTAACCACATGTAAAACCATCATTTGTTTGTAGGTTGTTGGTAAACCAAGTGTAAAACCATCATGGGTATTTGTAGGTTGGTGGTTAGCCAAGTGTAAAACCATCATTGGAGTTGGGTAGCAGTACAAGATAATGTTTTCCCCATGTTCGCACTAAGGGGGGAATGTTAGGAATAATATATGTTAGTGCTCACATTAGTATGGGTTAGTATATTAATATTGTGTATATTATTAATAATGAGTTAATATAACTCATATTAATAATATATTGTGTGAGTTTAAATAATGTAAGTGAGTTATTTGGTTGGTAAACCAACCCATGTAGATAAATTTGTGAGGATATTGTGGGATGGGGTGTTGAGAGATTTTGGGAGAAGTTGAGATTCTATGGGATTCAAGATGAAGGTTGAATCCTTGTTTTAAGGAGCTTCTCAACCTATATAATTGTATACATCCCATTATAAATCATCCCAAATATATTGAATATGGTTCCATATGATTACAAAAATTCTAAGTTTTATTGAAAGTATATTCGTATCAATGTTTATTTACATTAGTTAAAATTATATTAAGTGGTGACATTCCACGACGAACTACCATAAAATTGGGAGAGCCATTTTGTGGTGGATCAATATTTAATCTTTGATGGGTTCTTGTGCAAGATGCCTTTACCATACAATAGAACTACCATATAGTTACAATAATATTAAATTGTACAACATACCATTAAAGATCCTACTGAAGTTAACCTACTATTGCTGTATATAGGTTGAATTGTAAATAAAACATATTACGGTTGTGAACATACATGTATGATGGGAGGTCCCATGCATACTTGGAACATGATAGATCCTGACATTTTTATACTTGATCCCCAAGCTGAATATTACCATTAGGGGATCGATAAGCAAAATATTTGTGTAACTAAGGCTGAAGACTCAGGGAGGAGTTAATATGGAAGTTACAGATTCTACCCTCCCATAACCTAGAATACCAGTGGTGAAAACATTAAAGAGAATGCATGAGGACACTCCTAAAGAGGAAGAAGGAGAAGAGGAAGGTAAAACTGACCATTCGTGACCAAGAATATGTACTACATAAGAAGAAACAACAGTGGTGCTGGAACATCTAAGCCACCATAGGACAACGGAGAAGGAAAAATTCAAGTGCGGAGGAGAGATAATTGTCTCTAGCTTAAAGACAGGTGATGAGTTTGATTTGGAAAATAAAGGAGGAACTTAATGTGAGAAAATTGAGCACGAGTGGGCTGAGAAATTAGAGAAAAATAATACTGAGGATCAGAAGCAGTCACACACAATAGAGGGAGAGGTGAATAAGTGTCCGCCCAAGGAAAAAATTCCTGTGGAAGAGGAGGTGCATAGAGAGAAGGTGAATGATGAAACTTATATTATCAAGGAAGAAAAGGCCATAGGATTTGGGACAAGTGCTTGTGTCTCTACCTCAAAGAAGATAAGGACAAAAGGTGAAGGTAAAGGAAGAGATGGATGCCCAGGTCACCATACATGGATTTTGTGGATGACCTTAAGAAGGTCTTCACGACACATTTTTAAAGAAAAATGCCAAATGAGAAGTTCTATGCTTGGGATATGATGGAAAAGCATGGGGGAGTGTCAAAAACTAGGAAGATCATTGAGCTAGAACTTGACACAATTTTGTAGAAGAACATGAGTTTGAGGTAAGTAACAACTCCATCAATGTCATTGAATTGAAGAATGAGTCAGGGAGGAAGTATAAGGTAGTCAACCCCATGTATCTAACTGATGAGTAGGTGTGAAATGACTTGAACAAGTTAGATGTAGATGTTGGGTGAAGAAATTTGGATGTAGACACTACTATGAAAGTCTTGGTAGTAGATAAGAAGGAAAAGGAGTGCGATGGTTCAAGGATAATTTGAAAGACCTCTAGGGCAGAAGCATAAGAGAACAAAGTAAGATGTATGAAAGGGCCGACGTGTTGGTCAAATAGAATATTAGGTCAAGTGTTTCCATCCTTGGTGAGCCCAAGCCATTGTGTGATTACAATGATGATATGGAGAACTTGGAGGACCTGGTTAGTATGCTTTTGGAGAACATACAGAGTGGCATAGGGCTAACAACAGAAGAAATTGTAAAAGAGAAGGAACCTAATAAGGTCATTGTTAAGGCCAGAATTACTGAGCTTGAAGATTTGTTAATGAAGCTCAAGGAAGCAAGTGGTAAGGATGATGTGGCATTTAATAGGTGCCATAAATTTGAACATATTCTTGATGCACGCATGATTAATGAAGAAGAAATTCTCAAAAATATCTAAGAGAAGACACCCACAAATAAAATTGAGCGCACCCTAGTTATGGCTGAGGCAAAAAAATAGAAAGAAGTGAGTAAGGCCAAAAAGGAAAACTTAGAGCTTTGGATAGGTCAATTTAAAAATATAGTACTAGACCACATGGATGTGATTGAGGGAGTGTGCACAGAACTGAATGTGGTCATTCAGGAGCTCAAGAGTAGGGCTGAAGAGTTGGCACCTGACCAAGTTCAAGGCATTATATAGGTGGCACCTGAGAAGGCTATAACAAAACTTGGTGAATGGAATAAGGTGAAGAGTGAGATAGATGTTGAGTTTCATAACTCTTTAACCAACAGTTAGCCTTCGGCACATGAATTTTCTTGATTGGGTAAGATGAATTATTTTTTGGGAATTGAATTCTTTATTCTTTTTCTACTATTCCATATATTCTTTGGAAACTAAGTTGGATAAAGCATTTACAAAGGGTGACAATCCATATTTAGTGTGGGGTAATGTTGCATGACCCATGAATTTCAGTAATTTTAGGCTATGTCCCGAGGATGTTAGGCATGCAATCCCGTGAGGAAGACACGAAGGTGTGAAGTGTGTAGGATAGAAAAAAGAAAACGTGCAAAGGCTCATGCCAAAGACTAGGAACTATACCAAACTTATCCAATTTTGCAGCCATGGGCTAAAAATAGACAATGCTAAGATTGAGTGGTGTTCAAGAAACGTTTCAGATTTAGAAGAAATCATGAAGACTTAGAGATAAAGGAATGACTAATTTGGGAGATAAAACACATGCATGTGAAGATCAAAGGTCATGCTGTGGATTGAACCAATGAATAGGAGTATAAGAAAAGTTTAATTATAGGATCAAATGATCTATTATTAACCTGTATAGAAAGTACATGCATGCTATATAAATTCTTTTGTATCCTACGCATTACTATTTTGAGCATGCAAGACATATTTTGGGAATGCATAGGAAGTGAAGGGAAAGTCCCCACCCATATATATATATATTAGATCATTTCATAGTTTTAGACACCATGTTAGACACATGTGATGTAATAGAGTTATGCTGCTCCGATGTTCTAGCGTGCATGACTCTCTGGTGAACTACGGTTACTGTATTCATCTTTGTGATTACCCGTAATATTTTTCCCTTATAAATGGATAATTGTGCTTGGATTTTGGTAATGGATGTAACTGAGTATGGTGATCATGAAATGTAATTGATCTTAGTAATGGTTTGATCTGTTATGTTTCCTTATTACATGTGAAACTTTAAGATATTCTGATAATGAAACCTCTGATTCCACATGAATGCTTAATATTGATAATCAGGAAGCGATTCAAAACCTAATGTCTTTTTCATCAATTTCGATATGTGTTATGCCCCCTGCGTAACTTTATGTTATTGAGTTCATGAATATTTGGTATCATAAAGTGGGGGAAAATGTAGACATAAAATCACGCACTTGGGTATTATCTAGTCATGATCAACATACTACTATTCATATTATTCCTAAGTAAGAAAATTACTAATTAACCCATGTCTTTGGCCATCTTTCTTTCCTTTTTGTTTCCTTTTTGGTCTTACACCCTTCTTTCCCAGTCTGTCTTTATACTTTGATCTTTTCTCATCTGGACACCAGTGCCCACCAAGATGCCAACAGCGCTAGTTGCATCCTCATCCCCTCTGGGTGCGACCCCCTGACCTCTTTGTACTTTCTATCACATCTTTTGGGTCCTTTCTATCCAGTTTGGGCATCTTATCTTTTTGGTAGTGGCCTTTTCAGGGTTAATTATGAAATTCAAGCAAGGGAATCATATAAATATAAAGTTATGTGACCATAATAAAGGGACCAAGCACTAAGCATTAGCTATCACCACCTAAGGTTGCATCCAAAGGCATATTCAAGAGCATTCAAGCATCCATATAGCACTCCACACAAGGGAAGGGACTGTATTCTTCTGCATACATGCATAGGAGGGGAAGTTCATTATTTCATGCATACATCTATTTACATTTTTTACATCTAGTTATTTTCTCGCTATCAAGTGTGACACACACAAGAGCCACCTAGGGCACAATTCTCCACACACACACATAGAACTACATTGGGTATGAGATGTAGTGCAACACTCAGTCGTAAGTTCACTTGTTTGGTAAGCTGAGGATCATTCTGACCCCTCATTTGCATTATTTTATTTTTAGGATTTGATGTAGTATTTGAGGGTTTTGCACTGATATTTCTTCATTACAAGTTTACATGTGACATCATAAATCATTATGTGACATACATAGCGAGAAAAGGTGAAACAACAAATATCTTGCAACCCTAAGAAGGAGGTTTTTAAATTTGACATAGTCATAGGTTCTTAAAGCAGGTTTGTGCCTAGGTGCCCCCCAGTCATATTCCAGGCACCCTAGTCCAGAAGATCATTACCATATATAATTTTTAATGAGCTTCAATTGCAAACTTCCCCCTTCTAATGTTTCATTAGTTTTTCCACTTTACATACTCCAGGATTAATTACAAATCAACTAAGTATTTTATCCCTTCTTTGCAACTAGGGTTTTATAATTTATCTGCTTATTTTTCTTGGGTCAAATATTAACTTTATTGCATTATTCATTTATATTGTTGTTACATAATTCAATATTAGGCATCTATTTATAATTTCAAAATTTGCTTAATCATTTAATGCCTCCAATCTCCATAGTTAATAGGGAATCTAAGTCTTTTAACAACTTCAAGATCTTGAACTATGACTCTTAATGGTTGGGAAATTCACCCATTATCCATCAAATGTGGGAAATTCTTTCTCAAAAAACCTGAATTGAGCTATGGTCATGACCATTTGAAATGTTGGTAACAATTTCTTGATGAGTTACCATAATGACAATTCATTATGACTGGATCATCTTATCTAATTTATACACCCTAAGATTTCATCAAAGATCTTTATTTCTCTTGCTAACCTACAATATATTCTTCCCAAATCAAGCATATCATCAAGTCCTCTTACATAAAAAATCAAGGATTGTTTCAATATTATGATCAATCATTAAAATGTATTGAGAAAAAAGTTGATCAAGGAATTTATTTTAAATGATGGGAAGAAAGATGTCTTCAATCTAAATATCCTCTTCTTCCTGACACTAAAAAAATTAAATGCATCCATTATGGACATTGTAACTTTTTCAAGAAAACATGCACAAGTGGGAGAATACAGGAAATATATTCTAAGAATAAATTTCTAAAAATCTATTGGTCACCAAATTTGGATAGATTCATTACCAAGTCCATGATGTTTAGATCACCTAAAGAATTTACTCTAATATTTCTAATGGGCTATCTGAAACAGACTATTAATAAAAACATGTTTACTTTAGGTCCAAATTTATAGTTAAGGGATAAATATTAATTAATCAATTCAATATACCCCTGCTAAATGATTAATTAATGTAAATTGATAAATGTATTTTATGATCAATAACATCATCTTATTAGAATGAAATAAGTTTAATTCTCTATGAAATTTGGAATTAATCATTAATTCCATAAAATCCTTAGGATAATCATATTTGGAAACATTTAATAAAAAATGTGGGTTGAATCTTAAGGCACTGACAATTAAATCTAATTAATTACAATTGGGTTCAATCAAATTCCTATAGTTACAATGATGGACTCAAAATGTTCACAAAGGACTTCTATGTCCAAAAGCATACAAAATGGATAGTATGCATGAGAATTGAGATACAAAAAAGCATGGATTTCCCATGAAGAAAGCAACATAAACACATATAGGTCATCTACTATTTAGGTAACTATAGGTTTATTACATTATGGGAAAATTCAAGCCCAAGATACTTTCATGTGGTCATCTATAAAATGACATAACCACTCCTTTTTAATTGCCATTATGAGCTTTGATGAAAACATGTGTTGAGATGTTATGGATCAATCCTTATGGAAATTGCTCGATTAGTTGATTACAATGTTTAAAACAAGAAGATTTTAGTCAAAAGCTATTGTAGACTATTCGATTATGGGATTTCATGAAGGAAACCTAAACAGAACAAGACTTGATGAAGTAAATATGATCTTATCTTAGGAGGAATGTAAAGGGTCTACAATGAAGGTAAGCCCATGATTTTTTTATTATCTTTTATGTCATGTATTTTACTTGTTTAGTCCATTTTTATGCATAGGCATTGGTGGAAAGTCCCTACCCCATATAAATGTTTGATTTCATGGTTTAGTTGATCTTAGTTTGTTAGACCTAACATGGTTTTGTGTTTCTTATGAAGTCCATTTAAATTTGCTTTATGAATTTTTACCTTGGTTTTACATTAAGCCAATCCTAATAAATGTAGGGATCTTTATGAGTTCAAATTTTGGTTTATTTTCCAGACACACTTTGTGAAGATCTCATGCATAGCAAAATTGAATCTTGATGCTAATGGTGTAAGTTAATCACATATGGTTAAAATTGATCATCATTTACAGTCAAAGTTTTAGAATTCGTGAAAGGATATTACAAGAACAATATGTTAATTCATGCTAGAATGTCCAATTAACAATATTGCATCTTAAAGGGATCCAATTTGTTACCCTTAGCTTGCTTCAATTCAGGCTCAGGATTTTCCTGTGGTCAGCGTAACAATTGGAGGTCTCATTTTTTCTATAATTGTAAACACTACATTTTGGTTCCGTTGTTTCCTATATTGAATTCATTTTATTACTGAGTTGCATGTTGAAGTCCATTTGCAATGGATGAATTTACATCCTAAACATTGTAATTTATAGAGAATTTAGAGAAGATATTGCTCTATGAAATTCACAACACTTAGATTGCTATTTGATCACACATGTTTTGAATAGAATATATAATTCATGAGTTTCTACAGATTTTTGGAACCTATTTTCAATATGATTTGTAAAAATGGCTAGTAGCATATTCTTCAAAAATAACCCATTGTTGAGGTTTGATCACCTTTCAAATGATCATGGGAATAATCCTCCAGGAAAGACCTATGTATGCTTCCTAACTTCAGGAAAATCTGGGGAATAGATATTGGTGGAGTCCAAGTATTTTAGTAATAAAATCTTGCTCACATAGTATGCTCATTTTCATCAATAGATTTATAGAAGTGACCTTCCAAATCACTAAATGTGAACGTCTGTGCTTCAATAATATTTTCTATTATACCTTTAGTGAAAATAATTGAATGACTTTGTATTACAGAACCATTTCTTAGAAGGAGGGTCTATAAAACACCCCACCACTACATGAAATGGAATTTTAGGTTGCATTTAAACTTCATCAAAGACTAAACTAATTTGGTAACTACAGGTTGAGTCAAAGAAAGGTCTTAAAAAAAGAACCTTAATCAAGCATGTAAAAAATTTGGAGAAGCTATGATTTGAAGAGAATTTTCATCAAATGACACTCCATTTATGAAGAGATATTGACTGTGAAGGACGGTTTTGAGCCCATGCAAAACTAAACGGAGCATCTAGAGAGTCAATCATTTGATGCTGAATTGGATGACGAAATAACCTTTTGACCTCAAATGAATGGCACATTTTGAAATGGAGATTAACTATGGGCACTCAAATTGCAACCCCAGTGTGGAGGAAGTCTTAGCTTGATTATGTTTCTAGAAATTCATAGAAGCAAGCCCCTGGATGCAGATCAGGCTTCTAGGTTGATCACTCAGGCATCCAGTGTGATTGCACAACATGGAAACCTCTCTCCAAGCGTGGGACTTGTGAAACTGAGAGAGGAATCTCCAGAGAAGGCTGGTTCCTGCTCCTAAACTACCTGCCACAAGCTATTCCAGTGCAGGCAAGCTAATCTAATCCTAATCTAACCATGCCAAGGAGAGAGAGAGAGAGAGAGAGAAAGGAAAAGAACAAAAGCCTACACTAAAACGGTGATACACCAGAGAAGGAGAATGTTGGACATCTATCAAAACTGCCATGGGACAAAGAGAGGTGAGCAATGGGAAGGATGGACAGATGCATCACAGGCCCAAGGATAGATTTCACACAGAAAATGTCCCAAAACTCCATGAACACAGCTCCAAACCTGCAATGAACATTCAAACATGCACAAATACCTGCAATGAAGAGAGGCAAGAAGAGAACAAGCAAAAACGAGCAAGGATGGACAGATGCATCACAAAACACGTTTTGTTGCTCCAGAAGTTTGCACAGAACATCATTTCAATAGTAAAAGGAAAAAAATGCCATTACAGAGCAAGGGAGGAGGTTCGAACTCCATTTTCAACCCTAGAGAAGAAAAGAAGGGAGGGCAGAGCAGAAAAGATGAACAACTTGTTTGTCCATTTTTTTTTAAAATGAGCCAAATCTGGCTTTTACAATGCATGGGTCGAGCCCAGGAGACAGAAAGTAGGAAAACAAAGCCCATTCCACTTGACTAGGTGCATTAAAATGGCATGGGGGACCTTACAAACCCATACCCTGTCACTTTGACCTGGATTTTAAGGAGAATGCGACCCATTCTGCATTAAATCTGGTTGTTGGAATGTCATTTCTGGCCATGAACATGCGTCAGAGCTGTTTCTCAATTTTCTCTCTCCAGACTACACCAAAATCAAGATTGATCCCAGAATCGTGTAGAGAATTTCACAAGCTTTCCGTTGATATAAAGAACGTGCAAATCTGAGCTCTGGATCGAAAGATATGACGATCTGAAGATTTAGGGCACGGAACAGACCAAAACGGATTTTGAAATATTTTCCCGCGCTTCTGCCACCTGGATGACACGTGGCAGGCTCTGATTCACTGAATAATTCTCTCTCCTCCACCTTTCCGCGGGCTTTCCTTTGAAATTTCCTTGTGGGCCCTAGCTGGGACACGTGGCACTATCCCATTGGTTCGGGCTGACCCTTCAAAACTCGCCCTTTGACTTTTGGACCTTTCCCTTGTGACACGTGTCATGATTTGATTGGTTCTCGGCCCTTGCCGGCTCCTTCGCGCCCTTCGCGTCTTTTGTCCCGGATGTCCCAACTGCTTGGGCCAAAAACTTCCGATCCGCCCGAAATGGGCTTCCTTCGTCCCTCATTTGGCCGATGACACGTGGCGTTGTTTGATTGGCTTTCGGCTCCTTCGGCGATCCGCGTCCCGCGCGTCCCTTCGTCCCGGATGTCCCAGTATGAACTTTCTCTGTTTCGGGTGAACCGGCCGGTTCGCGTCCATTTGGCCCAAATGTCCCAATTGCTTCTGGGACTGTTTGTTCTCATTTCGGCCGATCCGGCCGGTTCGCGTACTTCGCGTACTCTTGGCCGAACTGTCCCGCTCAGCAGTTAGTCGTTTTTCTTCCTCTTTCGGCCGGATCGGCTTCTCGCGTCCCCATGTACTTCTGGCCCGATTGTCCCAAATGTCCCGATCCGGTGCTTCATTTTTCTTCCTCTTTCGGCCGGATCGGCCGCCAGATGGAGGCTTTTCGGCCGATCCGCGCTTAGATGACCCAAATGTCCCGACTGCCCCTAGGACTAGGACTTAGTCATTTTTTATGATTTTTCCTGGATCAAACTTGTTTTCTGCAACCTCCTCATATTTTCTCAGAGCTTGCTCTCTTCAACCTGGAGAGGAGAGTTAGAAAAAATCTGAGGGGACCCTGGAAACATGATTTTGCCCTGAATCAATCCATTTGCCTGGGACTTGAGAATTTCTGATGCATGTTATCAATTTAAACCCTGGGGGGTGAATTTGGATAACAATTTGGCGACTCAGCGGGGGCATCTGCCTGCTAGATGAAGTTACCAGTTGCCTGAAGCATCCATTGGGCATGGAGTCATGAGTTGTAACCTGCAACTGATCTGAACTTTGAAAACCTCCCTCTGAGCCACTTGAAACCCACCGGACATGGAGTTGTTCTTCACCAAAATGCCACTGAAATGAACTGTGCAAGAGCAGAACCAGCAACACCAAAACTATGTACAGAACTGAAAATCATACATGCTCCAAAATGAAACATGCAGAGTGTGCACAAGCACTTCTTCTGCTAAAAGCAAACCTACCTACTCTACTCTAACTGGAAGCAAAGGCAAGCTAAACAAACCCTGCAATTGGTTGTGAGAAATAGCTTCCCTTTCTCAAAAGTGGCAGCCATGCAATTGATTTGGAGCTGATCATGGCTGTTAGGATGAGTGGAAAATCAACAAGAAGCTGGTATTCCACCCAAATCATCAAGGTATCAGCTGAAAAAATTCAATACCTCTTTTAGTTGCTCTGCATTTGGATTGAAGAGGTATGACAGCTGATCCTTGGTACTTTGTAGCTCACCCTCATGCTCAGAAGCAAGCATGACTGGTTGTGACTTCTCCTTTGGCTCCAATGAAGCCAAATACCTGATTGGGCAAGGTCTGATCCTTTGAGTATGCCCATTGCCCTGATTTTCAACTCCAAGAATGGAGTCTTCTTGTAGACCTTCTTGAATGGATGGTGTGGAAGAAATGGTGAAATTCCTCTGTCCTTTCTCTTCCTCCAATGAAGAACATGAAAGATTAAAATCTTCCAATCTTGATTCCAAAGAGCTGTTATAAGATGCAGGCTGCTGCAAATGAATGTTCTCCTTCATGACAACAGACTCTTGTGTTTGGAATGTGGATGATGAAAGAGAGAATGGTGGAAACTCAACCGGCTCTTCTCCATCAAAACAGTCCTCCAAATCTGACAGATAAACTGCCTCATGGCTGTCCTGCTGCAAATGTTCAACTTCCTCCATGGTGTCCTCTTGATCTGTAACTTGACCACCATGGTTTCTTTCTCCCTCCAACATTGAGTTTGAGAGATCAAACTCCTCTTCAGCACTAGAACTTGAGAGAGGTGAAGTAGAAAGAAGAACTGAAGGTTCTCCTGTAGCCTGCTTTGTGCTCAAAGCTCTTGGATCTGCACTTTTCTCCTCCACAGCTAGAATGTGCTCCTCTTCTTTTGGATTTGGAGCAGCTTCTCCTTCCTCCAATGTTTGAAGACAATCTTGCTCTTGATTGAACTCTTCCTCCAGCATGAAGTTTGTCAAGTCAAACTCTTCATTCTGCTGCTCTAGAGGACAAGTTGGGACTGCAAGATCTTCTTCTTCTGCTGCAACAAAATCAGTCCTGACCACCATTTGTTCTCCAACCTTAGCCTCTTCTGTAGGCTTAACCATCAAGGGGATCTTTGTCATCCCAAATTTGGCAGCCCAAACCTTCAAGCTGTCTGTCATTTCTTTTCTTCTTGGCTCTTCCTCTTGCTGTCCTTGATGACTGATTTTTGCAATTTCTTCTTCCCCACATGGAATTGGGAATGCAAGAGGAGGGATGGGTTGAAACTCAACTGATTTGACAATTTTTTGTGGTGGTGGAGGAGGTGAAACCTCTTGTTTCTTTGGAGGAGGGGGTATTTCATTTAGCTCTTGTGGAGGGGATGACTGTTTGGAAGGAAAAAGGAAAGAAGAATTGAGGTGTGGTGGAAGACTGAGAGGTGGAGACATGGGATCAACATTTGGGACAGCAGATGGAGAGTTTAAAATTTGCAAGTCCAAATGAGATGATGCTGCTTGAGTAATGGGAAGAGAAAAACCAGATGATGGTGTAGAACTTACCCATTGACAAGGTTGTTCAACACCGAATGTATAGGCCTCTATTTCTGCTGTCCATTGTGCAAGTTGGGGCAGCATCTTTATCATGAAGTCCAGCTTCTCTTGAGGGCTGAAGTGTCTTGGAAAAGGGCCTCCCCATGGACAAGGAGTCCTGTAACCGATTCTGAAAGCTCTCATTTGAGCTGTTGCTCTGGACTGCACCATCTTTACCTCCATCTTTTGGATCTTCTCCAACAGACCAGCATCTTGGATCTGATGGTCTTCATTGTATGCACACCCTTGCTCTTGGAAAGCTCCATAGCCAAACTGACTTTGGCACTGCTGCTCATATGGGTATGCATACTGATCTTGAATCTGCTCAAAATGCTGATTTGGAGGATTTGTAAAACATGTTGGAGGTGTGATATACTGCTGTTGTTGATGTGAATTCCATGATGGAAATGAAGTCATGATTGCACAACTTCATAGAATGAAAGAAGATGGGAGAGATGGAAGGAAGAATGGATAGAAAATGAATGAAAATGAATGGAAAGGAAGGTCTGCAACTTCAGAGATGGGTTGTTGACCAGATGGAGTCGCCAGATGTGTTTGCAAGTGCCTCCAAAGGCTGAAATCTTCACAGGAACACATCAACCTGCAAAAGATGAAGTGGAAGACCTCTAATGAGTCCCACCGGGCGTGCCAAAACTGTTGTGCAAAATCACAGCACCCCTGGATGCAGATCAGGCTTCTAGGTTGATCACTCAGGCATCCAGTGTGATTGCACAACATGGAAACCTCTCTCCAAGCGTGGGACTTGTGAAACTGAGAGAGGAATCTCCAGAGAAGGCTGGTTCCTGCTCCTAAACTACCTGCCACAAGCTATTCCAGTGCAGGCAAGCTAATCTAATCCTAATCTAACCATGCCAAGGAGACAGAGAGAGAGAGAGAGAGAAAGGAAAAGAACAAAAGCCTACACTAAAACGGTGATACACCAGAGAAGGAGAATGTTGGACATCTATCAAAACTGCCATGGGACAAAGAGAGGTGAGCAATGGGAAGGATGGACAGATGCATCACAGGCCCAAGGATAGATTTCACACAGAAAATGTCCCAAAACTCCATGAACACAGCTCCAAACCTGCAATGAACATTCAAACATGCACAAATACCTGCAATGAAGAGAGGCAAGAAGAGAACAAGCAAAAACGAGCAAGGATGGACAGATGCATCACAAAACACGTTTTGTTGCTCCAGAAGTTTGCACAGAACATCATTTCAATAGTAAAAGGCAAAAAATGCCATTACAGAGCAAGGGAGGAGGTTCGAACTCCATTTTCAACCCTAGAGAAGAAAAGAAGGGAGGGCAGAGCAGAAAAGATGAACAACTTGTTATCTTTTCCCCCTTTTGAAAAATGAGCCAAATCTGGCTTTATACAATGCATGGGTCGAGCCCAGGGACAGAAAACATACAAAACATGGGAGCCCATTCTTTCTTGACTGCAGGTGCATTAAAACGGCATGGGGGACCTTACAAACCCATACCCTGGCACTTTGACGGATTTTACAGGAGAATGCGACCCATTCTGCATTAAATCTGGTCGCTGGAATGTCACTTCTGGCCATGAACATGTGTCAGAGCCGTTTCTCAATTTTCTCTCTCCAGACTACATCAAAATTCAAGATTGGCCCTAGAATCATGTAGAGGATTTCAAGAGCTTTCCATTGATATAAAGAACGTGCAAATCCGAGCTCTGGATCGAAAGATATGATGATCTGAAGATTTAGGGCACGGAACAGACCAAAACGGATTTTGAAATCTTTCCCGCGCTCTGCCACCTGGATGACACGTGTCAAGCACTGATTCACTGAATAATTCTCTCTCCTCCACCTTTCCGCGGGCTTTCCTTTGAAATTTCCTTGTGGGCCCTAGCTGGGACACGTGGCACTATCCCATTGGTTCGGGCTGACCCTTCAAAACTCGCCCTTTGACTTTTGGACTCTTGTGACACATGTCATGATTTGGTTAGTTCTCGGCCCTTTCGGCTCCTTTGCGCCCTTCGCGTCTTTATGTCCCGGATGTCCCAGTGCTGCTTGGGACAAAAACTTCCGATCCGCCCGAAATGGGCTTCCTCGTCCCTCATTTGGCCGATGACACGTGGCGTTGTTTGATTGGCTTTCGGCTCCTTCGGCGATCCGCGTCCCGCGCGTCCCTTTGTCCCGGATGTCCCAGTACGAACTTTCTCTGTTTCGGCTGAACCCCGGTTCGCGTTCACGGTCCAAATGTCCCAATGTTCCGGACTGTTTGTTCTCATTTCGGCCGATCCGGCCGGTTCGCGTACTTCAGCGTACTCTTGTCCCGAACTGTCCCGCTCAGTAGTTAGTCATTTTCTTTCTTCCTCTTTCGGCCGGATCGGCTTCTCGCGTCCCCCAGATGTACTTCGCCCGATTGTCCCAAATGCTTAGCGGGCCGCCTGTTCTCATTTCGGCCGATCCGATGATTCGCGTACTTTGCGTTGTCCCTTTGTTCACGGGCTGCCTTAAGGCTTTTCGGCCGATCCGCGCCTAGATGTCCCAAATGTCCCGACTGCCCCTAGGACTAGGACTTAGTCATTTTTTATGATTTTTCCTGGATCAAGCTTGTTTTCTGCAACCTTCTCGCATTTTCTCAGAGCTTGCTCTCTTCAACCTGGACAGGAGAGTTAGAAAAAATCTGAGGGGACCCTGGAAACATGAATTTTGCCCTGAATCAATCCATTTGCCTGGGACTTGAGAATTCTGATGCATGTTATCAATTTGTTGGCCCATTTCAATCGTTTCCAAATACTCCTTATTTGGATTCCAAAACCACATCTTTTCTATTTTTACCAAATAATCCTTGTTTGGGCTCATTTTCACCTATTTATTAACGCATCTAAGTCTTGAGTTGTGGATATCCATATCCGCACTTAAGCACTTTCATCCTTGTCATCTAAGTCTTAACATCGTGATACTCACTTTATCACAATCAAGCACCATCATGATCACCATAATATTTCATCTTTTGTAGTCTTATGTTTGACATTACATTGTTGAGCTTCAAGTAGTCCATCATCTTACATCATCACAATTTAACATTCACTTTGTTGAATTGTTAACATATTCAATAATTTTTTATGTATATTTTTAAAACATTCAATTTTCTCTAATTTGAGATCCTTAACCAATAAATATCCCCTCGTATCTCACATTAAATTTGTCAAGATTTGATATTTTATTCGTCATGTTTTCACCTCTATAATTCGACAATCACAATGTTGTCATTTGAGTATTATCCTTCATTTGTGTAGTCTACTCTTTTAATACCCATCTTGTTACGAGTAAAAAAAATCATTATATTTTTAAGTATCTCCTTTAACACTCCTATTTTTAAAGTGTTGATAATATTTCATTGTGTCTCTAAGTATCCCCTTGTAGCACTTATTTGGTCATAAGTTGAGCAAGCCAACCTCTTTCCCCTCTTTACAATTTACATTAACTTTGTATAGGATCAAGAATCATTTCATTCCTTTTTCATTTCTCTTATCACTTATATTTTGTTAAGAGTCATCTAATTAAAATTTCAATCCTCTCTTCCTCCTTAACAAAAATCATTTTGTTAAGTGTTGTGAAGTCACCCCATTTCATTTCTTTTAACACTTACCTTGTTAAGAGTTACACATTTTGAACCTTTTCATCTCTCTTAACACTCATTTTGTTAAGAGTTGATCACTTCAGTTTCCTAAGCCTCTTCTCTTTAAAACATCCATTTAAAATTTGAGAAAAATAACATTTTCAAAGTCTCATCTCTTTTGTACATTCACTTTGGTCAAAAGTTTGAGCACATCACAACTCATACTTTACTTCTCATAGCTTAGCATTTATTTTTTCAAGTTATATTGGAATTTCACTTTCAAAGCTTTCTTCTCTTTATTCATTTTGACAATTCACGTTATTAATGGTAAAATCTAACAATTTTTTCTAATCCCTCATCCATCTTAACATCCATCATTTGTTAAGTGATTCTATCAAAAATTTCCACTCCTCTTTTCTTACATTCACTTTGTAAATTTCCAAAATGTGCAATCGAGTAACCTTTTTTCATCTCCTAAGTATCTTCACACCTTGACATTCTCTTTTTAACATCGAGAAAATTCATTTTTCAAAATAATTAGAGAGAATTTCTTTTACATTCACATTGTAAAATGGTTGAGTAGAACTACCATGCTTCAATTTCAGACTTTTTCGATCATTAAATTCAAGTTGTCAATCAAGTTTCGAAAAAATCAAATCTTTTTCAATCTCGTTTCCTTCTTAGCATTCAATGTTGCTAAGGGTCACATTCAATTTCAATATTTTTAATCCTCTTTTATATTATAGCATTCAATTTGCTAGATGTTCAAGAGCATGTTTCTAAACATTTTACCCTCTTCCATCTTGTCAGTGACTTTCAGGGTCCCATTTCATTCCTTTCCGCCTCTTCCATATTAGCATTCACTTTGCTAAGGGTCTAGCTTCAAATATTTTCCCCTCTTCCATCTTAGCATTCACTTTGCTAAGGGTTTATTTATTCATCACACCTTTCTTCATTCTCCCCCATTTTTCATTACAATGGTGGATTCACACAACTCATCATTTTCTTAAGAATGGAAAATGATGAAAGACACCATTGCGGGTATGCAAAAACAACACAAACAATTCAACTTTGATGAATTCTATCCTTACCCTTTTGGTATGGACATATTACATATAGCCTTTCCAAACTCTTTCGAGACACCCAAATTTGAAAAATACAAGGGAAAAAGCTATCCTATAAATTATATCAAATATTTTTCTGTAGCATGCCTCAAAGTGCCATATAACGATATATTTATTTTGTTCCTTTTTTCTATAAGTCTAGAGGAAAAGTTTTAGAATGGTTATTACACCTTCCAAAGGGATCTATCATCACCTTCACATACCTCTCAGAGAAGTTTGTCAAATATTTTTCTTTCAACTTCAATCACAATCATAACAATAACAATAATCCTATTAGTTATCCCGATCAATCTTGGTATGTCAACTACAACAACAATGTCGTCAATGAAGGTGTTGCAAATAATCAAAACATGCACAAAATGCATGAAAAATCAACCAAAAATCCAATCATATAACATAAAAAAGACACCACTCCATGCAAAGTTAAGTGAAAAATTACACCCTTAGGAGAAAGTCTCTATAGTGTTTTTCAACAACTAAAAAAGGCTAGGATGATAAAATATACGCTTAAAAGACCTTGGGTTGAATGAGAACCTAATCCAAACTTGTAAAAACCTGATACATATTGTGATTTTCATCGAATTGATGGCCACTCAATAGATAAATGTGTGTGTTTTAAAAATTATGTCCAAGACTTAATTGACGATGGAGAGATATTTATATAGCACGACGACAAAGATATCGCAACTGAAGACATGTAAACTACTACAAATTCTCAAAAAGATTGAATGTTGTCCCCACTTTTACATAATGAAATTCAACAAGATCACAATGAAAATCAAGTATCTCTCAATCACAACCAATCTATCTCTTCTACATATTTTCTTACTTTAGTCCCTACTGAACACTGTAACTTGTTTTCAGACAACAACCTTCCAACATCTAATGAATCTTGAATTTGATTCAAGACTCCCTTTTAAACCCTTGATATAATTTTAGACACTATGGAAGAGGGTTCATCATCAAGCAAACCATCAAGATTGATTGATATTCTTTCACCTGAAGGCTAGTCTATGCATTAATATCTCTAGTCTTGTTGTAGAAATACAACCAGAAAAGTTTGGACATTGCAAAAACAACCATTCGAGTTTGCAATACCTCAAATAAATCAAATCTTATAGGAATCTAATTTAATGAAACTGACCCATTACATCTCAAGAAATCCTACAGTGCGTGTACTCCATGAGTTTTGTATACCTAGGAA
Organism: Taxus chinensis; assembly: GCA_019776745.2. Taxonomy (NCBI): domain Eukaryota; kingdom Viridiplantae; phylum Streptophyta; class Pinopsida; order Cupressales; family Taxaceae; genus Taxus; species Taxus chinensis. The sequence continues at coordinate 101,940,265 of CM034157.1, forward strand.
TATCATTACACAAAATTTTCAAGCTTTAATTATGAATCTTTCATCAAATCAATTAATCCACAACCTCAATAGAACAACATTGAATATTTTTTCTCTACGGTATATAAAGAGCCTCATGTGTACATCTAAAGATCAACCCTTATTTCTTCACACTCTTCCACTCACAGATGAATATGAATCTCAAAATATTCCCCTTGACTTGATGTAACCTCCTCTAACATCACATAGGTCTTCTGATCTCAACTTATCTAATCCAAATCCTTTGAGATTGGACCTTGAGTCCACCCAATGTATCATAAATTAGGACCTTTTTCTGCAAATATTTTTTATTCTCCCTTGATTTAGACCTTGTATTCCCATGTCTTGTACTTCAAGCCTGGAGCTCCTTGAATATTTACTATTTCCTCATTTGCACTTGGTACCTTTTTCGCCCAAGTCTCGTAAATCCCAGGATTACATCAATCCACTTATTCATGAAAATATTTGGATCACTTCTTGGGAATTCTCTCATAGTCCATAAAAGTCTTGTAAGTCAGGACCATTCCATTTTCATAAACATGTAAGTCTCTCCTGCTGTGTCCATCATAATATCTCATGCATTAAAATTCAGAAAAATTCAAATGCATAAAAAGAAAATAAAACTCCGTATTTAACCTTTACTTAAAACACTATTTGAAAATAAAAAGTAGAAAAGAAATTGTAAATAATGTTAATTATTCCATCTGTTGGAAAATATCTTAATCATACCATTATCATATCTTCACATTCTTCACCTATAATGACCTAGGTTAACCTTGTTCCTATTGGGAATTGTGTGTCTCATCATTTTTTATGGTTTCTACCATTTTGAATCTTTTAATCTAAGGTTTTGTATTAAAGCTTACTGATGGAAACCCCTCATTTAAAATAATCTCTATCTTTAACAAAAATCTCAAACTTCCTTACCTGTACCTTTTTATCATGCATCTCAGTCTACGGTGTTGAACCCTTACGTCTTACTAGTTGCATGCGGATGAGACTTGGGGGCAGAATGTTCCTTCCAAATAAGCACACTATCGATAAATAAGGAAAAATCAATTCAATCATAAAATTTAAAAAATTATAAATCAATCAGTATACCTTTAGTCCTTCACAAAATTTGGTGATAAGCCCATACTTCTCACTAGTAGTATGAGATTGGGAATGGAGGCAAATGTATTCGGTGTTGAGCCCTTGTATCTTCTTGGTGATATAGGGAAACATAAAGGGGGTCCTTTACAAAAAAATTAACAAAAAAATCCTTTAAAATCAGAAATGCTTAATAAAAAAAATCCCAAGAAGTAATTTAGTTTCTCATGTTAAAGAGAGGCAACAATTCCTTTAACTAGATTTTGCCAATCAATAGGCCATCAATAGATCTAAGTCTAGTCAAAACCTATAAAGTAGAATCATCTTGGAATCATTCAGATAATATTGAATAAAGATAAGATACATTATTCTTACATGGATCATTGTTACACCTTGTGTCTTAACATATATTATTTTCACCTTCATATCACTATTCACCTAGTTTTCATGTCCTTCTTGGCTCTTAGTGGCTAGCCCTCACATCTTCCTAGTTACGTGGAGTCACAAGAAGAGTGAGACATCATATCATTACATCATCTACATTTCTACCAATGAAATGGAATGCTTACAATTGTTTGCACTTGCATTCAAGCTGTGTAACCCCTTTTACTAAGTTAAAAATCAAAACATTCAAATATATTTCACAAAACTACAAAAAACTTTCAAATGTGTTTTGAAAAATACAAAAACAATAAAAAATTGTTCCAAACTCCAAAAACAATATAAAATTGTTCCAAAAATCAAAAGCAATATAAAATTGTCAAAATAAAAACATTCTGATAATGTTTGACAACCTTTTAGCAATTGAATAACACAGTTCAACAATCTTGCCATTTGACGATGCTCCTCATGATCATTTTAGATCATCTTTTGATAATAATTTTTATTACCCGTGGCGTATATCTATGGTTAAGGAAATAAATTATCCCCTTTGCAATTTAAATTTTCTTAGGGCACACTTTGATTTCATGTTTTGAATCCAATATAGATCAAATTTCAATGGGATCCGACAAGAGTATATTTTGGAGTATCTAAGCATCACTTGACTCTTCGGCCATAGTTGCAAGAAATTATTGAACTCCTCTGAGACACCTGAGAATGCATTGTAATGAAATTACCAGTATAATTCAGATTCACAAAACTACAAAAAACATTCAAATATGTTTTGAAAAATACAAAAATAATATAAAATTGTTCCAAACTCCAAAAACAATATTAAATTGTTCCAAAAATCAAAAGCAATATAAAACTATCAAAATAAAAACATTCAGATAATGTTTGACAACCTTTTAGCAACTGAATAACACAGTTCAACAATCTTGCCATTTGAGAACACTCCTCATGATCATTTTAGATAATCTTTTGATAATAATTTTTATTACCCGTGGTGTATATCTATGGTTGAGGAAATAAATTACCCCTTTTGCAATTTAAATTTTCTTAGGGCACACTTGTATTTCATGTTTCGAATCCAATATAGATCAAATTTCAATGGGATCCAAAAAGAGTATATTTTGGAGTATCTAAGCATCACTCCACTCTTCGGCCATTTGTTTATTGAGAGTTGTTATTGAACTCCTCTGAGACACCTGAGAATGCATTGTAATGAAATTACTAGTATAATTCAGATTATGAGCAGCAATATAACACCAAATAACACAATATTTCAGAATAATGATCTCAATATGCAATTGTAATAGCTTTGCCACTTCGAGGGGGCAACCTCCAAACCATATAATAAGACTCAAATGCTCAAATGATAATGAACTACTACCTACAATCCTCTATATATACTATTCATATGTTATGGCCATCACCAAGGCTGACCTATTAAGCATGAGAAAGTATAAATGATATAATAAAATGATATGGTAAGCCACAAGTCGGCTACTCATATCCTAATACAAGTAATAGGTTAAGGGCGTAGCATGCCCTTCCCCTTCAAACCAACGTTGTCCTCAACGTTGAATAATCCTGGATGTTGCTGCCAGAAAACCTTCATCCTCCCAGGTGGCATCTTCTATGCTCAGATTCTTCCACTTGATCAGATATTCCTTAATGTCTCTGGTTCTCAGCCTCTTAGTATGTGTTTGTAGAATCTTTTCTGGCTCCAAAATGATTCTTCCTTCCTCATCAAGTTCTGGTAACTCTATCTGGGCTTCAAATTTTTGTCCAATAACCTTCTTCAGGCATGAAACATGGAATATAGGTGTATGTGTGAAGATGGAGGCAACTCTAGTTTATAAGCAACACTGCCAATTTTCTGTAGAACCTGATAAGGGCCATAGTATTTAGGAGCAAGTTTGTTGTCCTTTTTCTGTTGCTTTAGAGACATCTATTTGTAAGGCTGGAGATGTACAAAAACCTAGTCACCAATTTCAAAATGTCTTTCACTACAATGTTGATCTGCTTGTTGTTTCATCCTGTTTTGTGCTAATGCTAAATTCTCCTTCAAACTAGCCAAAACCTGTTGTTGATGTTGAATGTGTTCCTCAACATCTTTGACCTTAGTTTGCACCCTCAAGGAGGAAGTGATAGAAGGTGGATGGTAACCATATAATGCTAAAAATGGGGTCATTTGAGAAGAGGTATGAAAAGATGTGTTATACCACCATTCTGGAAGTGGTAGCCATTTAATCCATCTTTTCTGCTTATCTGTTACACAACAACGTAGATACCCCTCTAAGCATTTGTTGACCACTTCCATTTTCCCATCAGTTTGAGGATGATAAGATGAACTGTGAGCTAGCTGAGTACCCAAACATAAAATAAATCTGTCCAAAAATTACTTGTGAAAATAGGATCACGATCACTTACAATTATTTTTGGGGTTCCATGTAGCCTTTGAACTGTCTCCAAAAAATAGCTGCGACTGTACTAGTTGTAAATGGATGTGATAGGGCACAAAAATGGGAATATTTTGTGAGCCTATCCACAATCACAAAAATAAAATTCTTACCCTTTGAACAAGGAAATCCGGTGATGAAATCCATGGAGACCTCCTCCCATCTCTGGCTAAGAATCGGTAAGGGTTGCAGACATGGTGTCTTAATTGTTTCCCCTTTGTTCTGTTGGCACACTAAACACTATGATACAAAATTTTGTACCTCCCCCTTGAGTCCTTCCCAAAATAATTATTTTTTATTCTATGATATGTCTTCAAGAACCCAGAGTGTCCTCCAATAGGCGAGGCATGTAGCTCTGAAAGAATCTTATGCTTCAACTCAGAATCTTTACTCAAGTATAACTTGTCCTTGTACCATAGGGCATTACCTTTCCAGGAAGAACAAATTTGTTAGATGTCATAGATCCTTGCTTGATATTATGTATTAGAGATTGTGTATCCTTGTCTTGATCCCATTCCAATATTGCTTCATCCACCCAATCGGCCTTCAACATGGACATTCCACATAGTAATGCATTATGGATGTATCCCTTCTTAGACAACGCATCGACTACTACATTTTCTTTACCCTTTTTGTATATGATTTCAAAATGATAACCCAACATTTTTGTTACCCACTTTTGTTGTTCCTCAGATGATAACCTTTGCTCCAAAAAGTGTTTGAGACTATCATGAACAATTTTTACCTTGAAGTGTCTACCCATGAGATAGGGCCTCCATTGCTTGACCACATGAAGAATAGCCATCATTTCTTTCTCATAGAAAGGTTTGAGCAGATCTTTTCCTTTGAATTGACGACTCTAAAATGTAATTGGTCTTCCTTCTTGCATTAGAACTACTCCCAATCTTGATCCTGAAGCGTCACATTCAATAATGAAGGTGCTTCCCAGAGAAGTTCGGGAGTAGCCAAAAATGGGGTGGTGCACAAGGCTTTATTCAGTTACTCAAAGGATTTAGTGGCTAAGTCTATCCAATAGAATAATTCTGAATTTAGCAATGCAGTGAGTGGATTTTATGTACCATATCCCTGCACAAATCTTCATATAGTACCCTGTTAGTCCTAGGAACCCACGAAGATTTTTGAGAGTTTTGGGTCATGTCCATTCCACCATAGCTTTGATCTTCTGAGGATCAAATTTTATATAAATCCATCTACTCCTTTTTTGAGAACCTTTTGCATCTGATGAGAGCTAATAATTTGTGGATACTTAGTTACCATCCCATTTAATTGTATTTTCCTTCCATCTGAATGAAATCACATGAACAATTATTCATGTCTATAGTACCTAAGGTTGTGAGCCATTGGACACCCAAAACAATATCCACCCCTCCCATAGAAATAACAAACATAGGTGAGTCTAACATGTAGTCTCCCATGGAAAGCTTGATACTATGGCACTTTCCTGTGCACTTGATTGTCCCACCATCCGTAATCATAACTTGCATTTCTGGAGCTGGGTAAATAAAACAATTGAGGCGGGCAACTAACTTACTATTTATGAAGTTATGAGTACTCCCCGAGTCAATCAACACTGTCACCTTCTATTTTTTGAGATAGCCAATAACCTTGAGTATTTTAGGAGTACTAATACCTGACAATGCATGGCAAGAAATTGTAGGTTGGTGATCCTCTACTTCCTCTTCTACTGGTTCCTCAGCCTCTCATATAATTTCAGTATCCTCATCATCCTCATTACCTCCGTCAATATAGAACAACTTCTTCTCAGCACATTTATGTCTCAGTCCATATTTACTATCACAGTTAAAGCATAATCCTTTTACTCTCTTTTCTTCCATTTGGTGAGGAGTCAGTCTAATTGGCCTAGAAAATGAAGGGGAAGAGATACTACGGTCTTTTGTGTTAATGAAAGGTTGCCTCCTACTACAAAGAAATTTTTCCTCTATCTCTACGTGTCATGATAATAGAATAAGAAAGCTTGTTGGATTAAACATACGTACCTCTATGCTCGATGTGGTCCTTAAGACCCCCAAGAAATAGGTCATTCAAACTCTCTTCTGGTATATCCTCCACCCTTAAGGATAGGTTCTATAATTGATGCACATAATATTTGACTGATCTTGTTTGTCGTAACTTTTCTAATTGACTAAAGTATTTCTCTGAAACACTGGAACTATAGTTCCAATTGCAACTCCTCGGTAAAAACTGTCCAAGTGACATCTTGAGACCATTCTTTATGCCTCTGAGCACATAACCATTGATACCAAATGAATTGGTCTGGTTCAAGATACAGGGATGCCAATGTCACCTTTTTTCATGATGGTGTTTGATGTAGCTCAAAGAAGTTATCCATTTGATTTATCCAATTCAGGGGATCTTTACCATCAAATTTGCGCATATCCACTTTCGGCATCATGTTCTGTGGTTGCAAATAAGTTGGATTCTGATTGGGCTGGAAAAGTGATCCAACATGGTTATTTTTTCCATGATTTTGAACTGAAGATCCTCCTTGGTTGATATGGGATGGATTTGGGCCATACTGTTTACCCTTTACATGTTGCATGATATCATCCAATTGATGATTGATTTGGGCTATGCCTCCTTTAGAGGCCATCTCAGATTGTACATTTCGCAGCTCATACTCAAGTTCGACTCACCTTATGATCAACTGAAGTAAACCCTAGTGTTGAGGAATCTGATATTTACCCCTTCTTAATCCATCTCTTCAATCACTATCTCATCTTTATTTGGGGTTTTACCTTGAGTAGTTGGATTTTTTTTTGCTCTTGTGGAAGGCCCTGCCATGATATCAAACCTTAGGGTTTAGGGTTTTGATAAAAATTTCCAAAAAGGAAAAATACAAAGAAAATACTAATAATATTTTTTTCAGAAGCTTTCTGAAAATGTAAAGAACTTGAAAAAATTCCACAATTTGTACCCTAGGAAGTGATTTTATGAAAAACCCTAAATTTGTAATAACTTGTGAAAAATAAATAAAAAATTCTAAAATTTTTAGGGAACCTTACTTGAAATGTTTTGCAACTCTGGTAAAAATATATCCCACCAATTCACTTTGGTTCAAAATATATTACAGAAACAAAAATTTTAGGGTTTTTGTACCCTAATTTTGGCCTAGTTAGATCGCAGCTCTGATACCACTTGTAATGAAATTACTAGTATAATTCAGATTATGAGCAGAAATATAACACCAAATAACACAATATTTCAGAATAATGATCTCAATATGAAATTGTAATAGCTTCGCCACTTCGAGGGGGCAACCTCCAAACCATATAATAAGACTCAAATGCTCAAATGATAATGAACTACTACCTACAATCCTCTATATATACTATTCATATGTTATGGCCATCACCAAGGCTTACCTATTAAGCATGAGAAAGTATAAATGATATAATAAAATGATATGGTAAGCCACAAGTCGGCTACTCATATCCTAATACAAGTAATAGGTTAAGGGCGTAACATGCATGGATTTTTTAGAGCAATAAGTTGCCAGTGAACAAGAGCCTCTGAAAGAGGAGATGGTTATGAAGGATGAACCTCAAGAAGAACACCATGATGAAGATGAACAACATGAAAAAAAAAAGACACATGGATGGTAGCAGAACCATCCCGTGATATTAAGAGGATAACTCCACTAAAGTTTGACAGAACAACCTTGGGAGATGGGGTAGAATCATGGCTGAGTGAAATGGAGAAGTACTTTGAAATAAGAGACTTCTCTGAGGAGACTAAAATAGTCTGGGGAGATTTTCATCTTTCCTGAGAAGCATCATCATGGTGGGATAACAAGAAAGTTGAACTGGGACTAGATACTACTTCTATATCATGGGAGTAATTTAAAATTTACTTTCGTCAATGTTGGTTGCCCCAGCTATACTTTGATCAAAAAATGACTGAGTTCCAAAACTTAACACAAGGGAAGCTTAGTGTAACTGAATATTGGGAGCGGTTTACAAGACTTCTGAAGTACGTTCCCCAATATCAAAAAGACAATTTTTAGGATTATGAAGTTCGTTATGGGACTCAACCCAATCATATGGGGAGAGGTGGATGTGCATGGTCCATCTACTATGGAGGTATTCTTTGAGAAGGCTATTAGGAAAGAACAAAAACTGAAATCTATCTTTGCTAATAGAGAGGAAAATAGAAAGAAATTTAACAACACTCCTTCAGCTGGTTTTGTTAAAAATCCATGGGTAAAGAGAGAGGACAACAAGCCCAGGTTTGTCCAAAGGAATGCATCAAATAAAAATGTTGTAAACAAAAACATAGGGTAGTTTAAGGTCACAAATAACACTCAGAAATCTGAAAATAAAGGGCCCATAGGTGGTTGTTTCAATTATGGGGATCCACACTATACAAACTGGTGCCCATAAAATAAACAAGGAGCTGGTTTCCAGCAGAAAAATAATGTTGATCAGAAAATTCATGCAGTTGTAGGCAATCGTGAGGCTGAAAAGAAAGGTACACCAGTGGATGTGTTGGGTAAGTTATATGGTCATTCTGTAAAAGTTTTAATTGATACTGGAGCAACTGAATGCTTCATTTCTAAAGTTTTAGCAGCAAAATTGCATATAAAAGCTAGTCATATGGAAAACACATGGACAATACAGTTTGGAAACAATGCTAGGCATAAGGTAGAACAATGTTTGCCTATGGAAACATTAGAATTACCCAATTTTACAACTAAAGTGAACCTTTATGTAGCTCCATTAGGGTCTTATGATGTAATAATTGGAGTCAATTGGTTGTCTGAACATCAAGTTGTTGTGGACTACGCAGAAAAACATGTAAAATGCCTTGATGATGAGCTGAAACCAGCCACCATTCAAGGAATAAAAAGGGGATTTTCAGCAAGGTAGATTTCAGCCATGCAGCTGAAAAAGGTGAAGAGAAAGGGATGCACACTCTTTACTGTTAAAATTGATGATTTAGAGGAAACTACTAAATCACCCTTGGCTGATTCACCACTTTTGTAGTGCTTTAGTGATGTATTTCTAGAGGAGTTACCTAGATTACCTCCGAAAAGGGAATTTGACTTCACAATCGACATCAAACCGGGGCACTGAACCTATGTCAAAAGCACCTTATCACATGACAACAATAGAGCTAATTGATTTAAAGGCTCAAATGCATGAGCTCATCTCAAAGGGTTTGATAAGACCCAACATGTCACTATGGGGTCCACCGGTGATCTTCTTAAAGAAGAAGGACATAACCCTTCGTTTTTGCATAGACTATAGGATGTTGAGCAAGACAATAGTAAGAACAGGTATCCTTTTCCATGGATTGATGATCTCTTCTATCAGATGAGAGGTGTCCGAAATATTTTCAAAAATATATCTAAGGTTGGGATATCACCAATTGAGAATCAAAGAGGAAGATATTCACAAAATGACGTTCAGAACATGCTACGGGCATTATGAGTTCACGGTTCTTCCGTTTGGACTCACTAATGCTCTGACAACATTTATGAACCTCATGAACAATATCTTTCACTAGTATCTCAACAATTTTGTACTCATGTTCTTAGATGATATACTCATCTACTCCAAAAATGAACAAGAGCACAACGCACATCTGGAAATCATGTTGGATATTTTGAGATGGAACAAGCTTTATGGAAATTTGGCTAAGTGTGCTTTTTATCAAAAAGAGATACAATATTTGGGTCATGTAATCAATGAGAATGGAATCTTCATGGACCCTGCAAAGATAAGAGCCATTATAGAGTGGCCAACACTGAAGGATGTGCATGAGGTAAGAAGCTTCATGGGTTTGGTGGGGTATTACACAAATTTGTGAAGGAATTTTCAAGATTGGCTGGTCCAATAACGTCACTTCAGAAGAAGGATAAAAATTTTGTGTGGATTGATAAATGTGAGAAAGCATTTAATCAATTGAAGGAGAATTTGACAACTGTTCTAGTGCTAACCATTCCTGATCCAAATGGAAATTTTATAGTTGTTACTGATGCATCCGGGGAAGGATTAGGAGGGGTTTTACTGCAAGGATGAACATGTTGTGGCATATGAGGGGAGAAAACTGATTAATGATCATGAGTATAAGTTATTCCCCTCATGGGTAAATACTGGAATTGGCTGCAATAGTTCAATTCATTAGAGTTTGAGAGGCACTATTTGATGGGTAAAACCATTTGATGGTTGACCTTTCCTAAAAGTACATCATTGACCACTTGGGGCTGAATTCAAGGTATATCTAGATCACAGCAAGCTCCCAATTGGGTTGTGCAAGGCATAATAGCTGGTTAATTGACGATGAGATCCCTCTCAAACCACAAGTTTGACAATGTGATGAAAAACATACAGGTGAAGATATTTCATGTAACCCAATTTGAATGCACGAAATTAGATGATATCAGTTATATGACTTTGATAAGTTATATCAAAGGAAAAAATAGGGTAGTGGATGCCTTGAGTTGTAGGAAGTACATAGCCACTGTTATAACCTTGTAAACATGAAATTCAAAGAAGAAGTCATGAAAGATTCAACTGTAGATCTGTACTATTTACAAGTACAAATAGCTTCTAGAAGATGATCCGAAGGATAAAAGATATGCTAGTTTTAGTTTTGACAAGTGATAAAATTTATGCATTTTGAAAACAGAATTTATGTTCTGGAAGGGAATGAACTTAGAACAAAACTAATGTGTGAATTCCATGATGCACCATACTCTAGTCATCCCGGAATAACCAAAATGATAGAAAACGTAAAACAACAATATTTTTAGAAAGGAATGAAAAAGATCATCACATTTTATGTTTCCAGTTTTTTAGAATGTCAAAGGGTAAAAAAAGAGCATACACACCCTATTGGATTTTTGTATCTACATAGTATTCCACACCACAAATGGAAATTTATTAGTATGGAATTTTTCCAAGGGCTTCCCATGACCAAAAATTGACATGATATGATTTTGGTTGTAGTGGAAAAGTTAACAAAGGTAGCTCACTTTATACCTGGGAACCTTACTGATGATTCCCCAGTTCTTGCTAAAAGGTTTGTGCATGAGATATTTTGATTGCACGGTGTTCCAGAAACAATCATTTCAGATTGAGATCCAAGGATGACATCTCGATTCTAGAAAACATTAAATTTAGGTTTGGGTACTAAATTAAATTTTAGTTCATCTTATCATCTGGAAACAGATGGTCAAACTAAGTGTGTGAACCAAGTGTTGGAAGACATGCTTCACATGTACTACATGGGTCAACAGTACATGTGGGAAGAATACCTGCCTTTAGTTGAGTTTGCATACAATAACTCATATCACTCTTTGCTGAAAATGGCACCATTTGAAGCGTTATATGGAAGAAAGTGTCATACTCCTGTAAGTTGGGACAACATAGAGGATATAGAGGTGGTTGGGCCAAAAATGCTAACTGAAATGGAAAAACAAGTTAAGAAAATCTGGGAACACTTGAAAGAAGAAGAAGATCATCAAAAGAGTTATGCAGATCTGCATAGGAAAGAAAGACTATTTGAGAAAGGAGACAAATTTTTTCTTTGTGTTAAGCCTAAAAAGAGTTCAATAACATTTGGGAAGGCTACCAAGATTTCCCCACACTATGTTGGACCATTCTAAGTTCTAGAAGTTCTTAGTTTGGTTGCATACCAACTAGCATTGCCTCCTTCACTGTCAAAGATGCATGATGTTTTCCATGTTTCATTATTAAAGAAGTATGTTGCAGATTTATCACATGTACTTAATTGGGACTCACTGCAGGTTCTAGAACCTGGAATCATTGTTGCCATGGAGCCCATTAGAGTGTTGGAAACATGTAAGTTGCTGCTGAGAAATAGAGAAATTTTACAATGCAATGTCCAATGGGACCAATATTCTAAGGACAACACAACTTGGGAGAATCTGGATGAATTTAAAACTTCTTTTGTGCATTTATTCACTTAGAAAATTTGTGATGAAACTCTTATATTCACAAAAATACTGGTTTTTACTTTTGAAAGTTTGAATAATTCTGGTTTATCAGCATGGAGGCTGGTAAAAATTTGATATTTTACAGTGAATAAGGCTGTTTCAGCCATGGTGTTACTTTTAATAAGATTGATTATGAAATTTGGGATACTAAATAAAGGTTTATTTGGTAAAAAATTTTAGTAGCATTACTTTTTCTGTTTATGTGAAAGTAGTAATTAATTCATCAGGGATGATGAATCATTTTAGCAGGGAGGAATGTAACATCCCACTAATTAATCCCTTCTTATTCAACAATTTAATTAATCAAATAAATATGAATAAGGGAAATGGATGTTATTCGATTAATTAAGTAATTTATGGATGACATTACTTAGTTATCTAAGTACCTAATTAAAATTAAGTATTAAAACAACTAAATACCACCTATTGGTATTATTTAATATAGTATGTTTTATTATGAAACTTTGTTGCTTGTTCTGGTTGTGTCATTGTTATAATTACATTACGACTAAGGAAATCATTTTAAGTTGCATATTTTGAAAAAAATCTCTAAGGCTTATAAGCCTGGTTGAATGGTATTTGTAACATTAATTTGTGGCTCTATTTTAATATTATTGTTATTAAAATTGGGGGCATAATGCCACACCCATGGAGTTGATAAGAAATGGTTTGAATTTACTATTATTTGAATTTCAAAAAAATTAAAGTGTTGTGATGGAACACCATGATGGCATGTTTTTTCAAAAGATATTATTTGTTTGGGGATTCAATTCAATGATGGAATGGGTTAAAAAATGCCATAATGGCAATGAAAATTTTTTAATAATTAATTAATCCACAAAAGTGGACATTCACGTATGGGGAAGGGGAATTATTTGTTTGCATATTATTCAATTTTAACTTTGAGGATCCCTCCCATGATGGCATAAGGACATTCCTCAAACCATCCACTTGGCATTCTAGAGTTGAAAGGTAAATTTAGGGTTTTTTGGGATTTGTGGAGAGGAAGGGGGAAATGAGGTTTATTTTTTTTTTTGCATTCATTTTCCACTACCAGTTACTCCTCCACTCATGGAGAAACTCTGGCAAAAATTTTCTACATGAAGAGAATTGATTTTTATTTGGAAACTATTATTATTTAATGGGAATGCAAAATGTGGGTTTTGGTTGTTTTGGAGAGATGGAATTTTTTGGCACTGTGAGAAATGATTTCAGCTGGGGTTTGATAGAGAGCAGAAAGACAAAAAAATGTGGGACAAATCATTTCAGGAAAGGGTTTTTTCACCTTGCTCCTCTGAGTTTTTGATTTTTAAAAGATTGGTTATTTATTTGGTCCATTTTATTTTTTATTGAAATGTGTGAAAATTTAATGCATTTCATTTTTGAGCTTTTGCAAAAAATTATTTGGAAGAAATATTCTTGAAAAATGCATTTTTTGAGCTTGTGTTAGTATTTGGCAAAAAATTTAATGGTTCTCAGTTGGGTATTATTATTTTCAGTGATCAAATCGTTTTATGGGTTTGCATATGAAATTTTTAGCAATAAAAATTGTTGGCTGAAATGGGTTTGATGATTTGGTTGTGCAAATCGATTTCAAATATTCTGTTAGTTATTTTTGCATGAAATGCAATGGTTGATGGGTTTTGAGTAAAAATCTCTAAATCGAACATAAAAGGGTTTCTTCTATAAAAAATTGTATGGCTATTTGTTAAGTTATTTTCCACTGAAATGAAATGATTTTCTCTGATTTTTAGGAGGGTTTAGTGAAAACTTAGCTAGGGTTTAGAAATTTATTTAATAAAAGAGTGGGTTTTTTATTCTTGTCTTTGCTTGAAAGTGGTATGGTTGTTGGGTTGGAATTTAACCTGAAAATTACTTGGGGTTTTTCTTATTTGATTTCTCTCCTCAAAAATTTCATGTTGTACCTTGTTCATTTTTAAATAAATTCATTTATCAGTATTGGGGTGTGAAATTTGGCATGATTTTTCTTCTTACCTTACTAGTATATTTCAAATGGAAAAATATGATTACTTGTGTGTTATATTTGTTGACTGTTTTCACTTGTCTCAAAAAATATTGTTTTTTGAAGTTAGAAATGTTCAAATTTTTCTTGCAATAAAAATAAAAATTAATACTTTGTTGTTTACCAAGAGTGAAATAGAAAATTGGGCTTATTGAAATAGATATTTTTCAATTGAAATGTTTGCTTTGAAATGTTGTAAGAATGAATGTGAACTAACCTTTAATAAAAAGGAAGAAATGGATAAATGGCTCTTTTTTTTCAGCTTTATATGTTTAAACCTTTTTGTAGGGACATTTTGGAAAAAATGCATAAAGGTATATGAATGTTGCTGAAATGATCAACTGGGTAAGAACATTTATTGTCATTAGTTCATTTCATTCTTTTACTTTTCCCAAGATTTTTAACTCGGAGGGTTGGATCACTTGATCCATATCTTTTCTTTTAAAGCATTTATTTTGTGCTTTGATTCAATATAGTTTATTTTGATTGCTAGAAAATTTTAAAAGTAGAAAATACAAGGGGAAACTCTAGCAATTTTTTTCCTGGATTCTATACTTAGTCATTTTTCAGATTAAAAATATATGGTTGAATTTTATGGCATGAGAATTAATCTGAAATAATGTTGGAAGCAAAACAAATCTAATTCCTTGAATTTTATAGTTTACATTCATTGATAGGATCATTTTTGTGTGTGCAATAATAATGGATCTGACACAGTTCGGAAATCCTGGTATCCTCCATCAATCACATGGCTTGTGATTGAAGAAGGAGGAATATATTCAGAGTGGTCCTTTGGGAGAACTTCACATATATTCCCCATGCTTCTTCCTTCACCAGCTATGGGATTGTTGGAATATTCTAGCTCCCTAACTGTTGTGGAAGCATTACTATTGCAAGGTAGATGAGCTAAGTTTAGATGACTAATCTTCTTTATGAGTCAAAACATAGTTTAGCAAGTAGAATAACTCTTTTCAGTTCTTTGAACTGACACCCCCCAAACAAACAATGTCACATGTTTAGTAACATTGATTGGACCATCTCACTCTAGCTTGTGGAGATCGACGTTAGAATGAATGTTTTATTTACGGATCTTGGATCCAATTATAATTGTACTTATGATTAAATATATTTTCCTTAGGAAAATTATACCTTGTAATAGTCCTTTATTGGATGATATTTGTTATATAAAAATGAGATGGCTAATTTGATTATGTATAAATACTTTTTTTGTATATTTGGGTCTTGGGAAACAAAATGATTAATTTGATAAAGTTAAGGAATCATATAGTTAAGTATCTTATGCCTTAAATGATTACAGTTATGAAACTAAAAGATGTATCTCTTATCTAGTTAGACTTTCCTTGGTTGTAAAGAATGAATTTGGGTAAATGGAAAGAATATAAAGTGAGATATGAACTGAAAATTGAAGGGAAAATCATAAGATGTTAGTCTTATCTTTAAAGGATTTAAGGTTCCTCATAATCTATTTCCTAATGATTAAATTGGTTATGGGATAAGTTACTAAGTTGTACTCAATGTTATGTATCTTTCTATTTCCTTATTGAGTTAAGGTATGGGAATAAATAAGGTTTAGCAAGTATGTATAAAAACTGAATTAAAATGGAGTAAATTGCAAGATATTATTCTTATCTTGATAAGATGTAAATATACTTGAGAAATAATTTAGTTAATCCTTAACTCATTATGAGATTAATACTTGATAAAACTGACAATGAATAAAAATACTAGTGATTTAATAAGCATCAATTTAAATGGGACTACAATCTAAGTTAAGGGCATTAAGGTTTAACCAAGTAAAGGGTTATGAGCATATGTAAAGAAGTAATTTTAAATTTCAAAGACATAGGGAATACTAAGATCATTATTATTACTACTTAATGGGTTAAAAATATTCCTTAGGTAATTATTTGATAATCATAAAGTGATAAGTCCCTAGTCCTTAAATACTTCTAGTCTAACTTAGTTGAAAGAACTTTAAGGAGTAATATGATAAACTTAACCTGAAAGTTAGTTATTAATAAGATGTAATAGATCATATTCAAGAGGTCATCATACCTTGCATTATAAAAGAAATATACCATAAGTGGGTACTACTTAGCTTTAAACAAGTTAAAGACATAACTGTAGTCCTAATAATGTAAATATCCCCTTGATTAGTGGGTATAAAATTAGGATAAACTATGATGCGACTAATTAAGACTTGTAGGAACTAATGGGAATCTTGTTTAAGGTTAAACACATCTTTTGCATATCAAAATGTTTAGAATGTATGAAGGGGGCAGTGAGGTTATAATTGTGTTCGTGTCCCTAACCTCCAAATAAGGTAACTAAATGCATTATACTAATATCAGATAAGTAGTGAATTATACATGAGTGTTATGAACCTAGCAGGAACTAATTATCAATGCATGATGTAGGCTGCCTATGAGTAGCCCATCAGCTGCCTAATATGGTAATGTATTAAGCATGCGGATAGGCCTCCCGTAGGTAACCAATAGCGGACATTGTGGATTCCTTGAGCTTGCATAAATGAACTGTTAGGAATAAGCGAGTCTTAATAGGTTCATCTACTTAAGCTTAATGAATCTAGATAACTGTGATGAGATGATAGTGAGGTGATGGGAAGACAAGTTTAGATGTGTTGTGCACTCGTCTATACTAAGCGTACATAGTACAACTAGAAAAATTTGGCCAAAGTAATGTGCTTGTTGGGTACATTGTCTAATCACCGTGATTCCTCAATCCCAAAGTGTAGGATACAAGATGGAGTTACTAAGTGAACTCTAGGTAGACACTAGAGGATCAGTCACAAGATCTCACTACCGCAATGCGGTAAAACCAACAAGGCTAATTATGAACATTCAAATGAATGTTAAGGGTGATCGTGGAGATCAGGGATATTTAACCCTTACAGCTGTACAAAGGTTTATCACTATGTTATAGGATGGATTAAATTGTTAAGACATGTTGCGTAAACTAGTTTAGCTAGTTACATAATTTAACTACACAGAGGAATGTCTACTCATTCTAAATTAATCTGACTTGTTGCATTAACTAGATGTAGCTAGTAATCTTATTTGTAAATGTAGAGGAATTTTGAAATGCTGTTATAAAAATAATTCCTACTAATTTGGTTTAAAATTCTATTCCTATCCTTGTTCACTCCATTTTCCTCCTATCAAACAGTTGTCCAACATTTTTTGCGTCACCCACCGGATTGAAGGGGCATTTCCTTACCATCCTATATTTCTGGAGCATCCAAATACTTCACGGCTTTTCACTCGCTAATCTTCATGAATCTAATATCTTTAAAGAACTATTACTTTGCAATAACACTTTACAAAGGGGAAAATGTATACACCCTAAAAATATATACATATTTATATCCCTCTTCTATCCAATCAGAATTAATTAAATTAATTCTATACTACCACAATATACCCCTTTGGAATAAATTAGATTAATTCCATCAATTAAATACCCACTGCTAGAATTAATCAAATTCATTCTATTTCCGAAGTCACATTCCCACCCCTTAGAATTAAATAATTTAATTCTAATATGCCTTTGGAATCAGTTAAATTAATTCATACACCCCATAGCTAATATAATTAAACATTTAATTAAATAAATGATTGATTATTCCCTCACAATTAAATACTAATTAATTTAGTTATTTAATTAATTCCTTTTATCCACTCATGCCCCACTTCACTCCACTTCCAAAAGCCCACAATGGTGGGGGAGCAATAATGTACATGAAACCAATTTGTTAGAGCTCAAAATTACATCTTGCCCTAAGTCATAGACAACCCAAGATTTTGAAGCAACATGGGACTGTCTCCAAGTTATGGGACTTTCACTATGAGATAAACCTTTGGATAAGGTTGGTTCCTCTACCTAATCCTAATGCTAAACTACTCATAGGAATTAAAATGCAACTATCTAACTCTACTCTATTATTCCAAAGGACTAGGGTGAAAAGGAGATGCATAAAACATAAATCCTAAGCTAAATGAGGTGATAACATCAAGAAAAGGGAGATGAATGCTCTATGAGGGAAAATGGGGAAAAATAGAGAGAGAGAGGGCAGACAAAAGTGTGAAAACTCAAAATAACATTTAACTTGCCACTTTCACATGAAACACAATCAAAATGGAGCCTGCAAATGAGAGAGATATGCACAACACATTACAAGAGTAAGAGAGAGGAAAGATGAAAATAAAACACAAGTATAGGGCATTAGAGAGCCACAAACACCAAATTTATTTCTTAAAAGTACTAAAATAGAAGGAAAGAACACATCTACAAAGGAAAAAATTAAGGTTCACGGCTCACAAGTGCTTAGGAGACCATTTTTACATGGTTCCTTTATAGATTAGAATGTCCACCCTTTGGAATAAGAATCATTTTACAATATATAGAGAATGAGAGAGAGAGAAGAGGAACAAAGAGAGAAAGAGATCAGATTTGATCTTATAATGAATGAAAATCTCTATCTTTCACCATGCAATCATGGATTAATTCTAAAAAAAGCTATCATGGGAACCTTGTCAAACCCATATGTATTTTTTACTTGTCGAATAAGGAAGGAGGCCAAATCAAATCAGATTTGGGTGGTTGAGCTAACTAAATCTGCACATTAATGACCCAAACCATTTTTTTCTCCACTAATCAAACTCTACCAAAATATGATCTGATGATTCCAAATTAAATGGCTTGATGATACCTTTTCAATGAGACCAATTTTGCATGATTTGGAGTGAAAGATATGGACATTTAAATATTTACATATTGTGGAGCACAAGAATGTGACACGTGACAACATTTGATGGGCTCAGGGATTACCTTTGCTTACGTGTTACTTGCTTAGTTTATTCCACATGTGGGCATTTCATTGTTTACGAGGTCAGGCATTATGAAACCTCCATTATCCATCGTGAAGATTAAAGTAATGAGAAAGCTCCACGCATGTCTCAATGTTGGTCTTCAGTTATAAAGACCTTATTAGAGTGTGAAGCACAAACTGATGAGAAATCTCCACTCTCCTCGCAATGTTAGATTGTTATTTTACCCTCACTGACAACTGTGAAATGTGATACAATGAGAAAGCTCCACGATTCTCACAATGTCAGTATGTCTTACTTTCGTGCTTGCCTTTCATTGGTTACGCCTTCACATCGTAACTTCTATTTTGCGGACTTAAAATTGTTGGCTCCCTAGAAATGTAGCCATGTATAGTGCCTTGAACGACCTTTAATACCTAAACCTGAAGCCTTCATTGAACTTGTTTCATTCCGTAGACTTGAGGTCCGCAAAATGCATATGCCTTGAAGAGTGTCAAAATGGTGATACATGTCCATTGTCGATCATTAATCTTATGTCATCTTTCCTTACCTTCACCCGCCGCATGTTTCCTTTGAATTTCGCTAAAGTTTTCTGCCCTGTCGCGAGCCCGAAATATTATGGAAAGTATATTATTCCGTAGGTATCATGTTCATTGATGCCAAAACCTTTGAGGAGATTTGGAATCCCACCATGTGTCCTGCTAATCGATGTTTGACGTTGAAATTGACAAAAAAATGAACGTCATGTGACCTTTTAAATATAACCTGATATTTTTTTAAACCTTATCCTCCAACGGGTTTTTAATTCCAATGGCTAGTGATTTAAAGAGATGGAATTTGATGGCCATTTAAATTTCCTAGGCTTGTTTAAATGGCTAAGTCCATTTTAAATGAGTTATCCAAATTAAAGCGAGAGGGGTTAATTTTTGATAACACACTTCTCGGATGTATTCAAAGATAATGATTTCCCCTGTAAAGCAGCAATTACACATACATGGCCATCTTACTATTTCACGTAATTATAATTATTAATCGTGGATCTAATTTAACCCTGAATCTAGTTCTTATGGCCTCACCCTTAGCTATAAAATCTAGCCATTTCCTTTACAAAGACATACTTGGAGCTTTGAGAAAATTTTATCCAACTTCTATTGAATTTGTTCTTGCATCCTTGTGAAAATATTCTTGTAGCATCTGTAAACATATTTGGAGCATAATATCAAGAGCATCCACAATCCAAATATTTAACAAGATGAAACAAGTCTAAGTGCTTCTATAGTATTATCTTGAGGTTTGCAAGAGGTCTACAATGAAGGTAATATGTATTTGTTTGTTTATCTTCTCTGTCTGTGATTTTACTTGTTTATAATAGTCATGTTGTTTTTTGCAATATTAATTTATAACACATGAAGAATTGAGGCGTACACTTGAGATTGCTATGTTTTTATGCTAAACACAAATTTATTCATGGATTACACATTTCAAACCTTAGACTTAGATATCCAAGCCAAAGGGTGGGTGGTTTCCAAGCCAAAGAAAAAAAAACACACTCACATTATAACACGCTCACATTTTTCTTTTATTAGTGAAAAATTCAAATTTACATAGTTAAAAATACATTCATGTTATTAGCGTAATAATAAAAATGTGTTATAATGTGAGCGTGTTATGGCTTGGAAATTCCAATCCATAATGTGCGTGCATTATAATGCACTCATTATATTTCATGGTCGTGTTATAATGCGACCAAACCATAATGCACTCACGTTATGTGTAAAATGGCCAAAAAAACATATTTTGGCCACTTTTTGGTCCCCCAATCTCCATGTAAAAAAGAGAAATGTTTATTACATTTGATCAACAATTAAGTGGATTTATTCTTCATTATCGTTGATAAAATGTTCAATTTCATCTCTCTTATAACCAACCATCTCCATAATGTTCTACACAATTGTTTCCTCCTTTTTAACTCAACATTGAATGCATCACTGGGGCAGATGTCATTGACCAATGCATCTCTATTTAGGGGCCATATTCCAGTCTTTATAAAACTAGCTTTCATATTTTATGGAGTTAATGCTCTCTTAAAAGCCTTGCTACTAAAAGCTGCAAATTCATATCTTCTCACATCTACTTTGTGATGTTTGACCATCTATTTAGATATTTTATCCTTGAAATAAATTTTAAATATCGAATACATGCTAACATCTAAATTTTGTAGCTTGTGGTTGGTGAGCGTAGGAAAAGTGATTAGATCATTTGCCAATGCTCTTGCCTCTTAGATTATCTTACATGCCACGTGGATTCCGTGGCCATAAAAATGAGTAGATGTCTATTTGATGGTGAAACACCACCCATAAATGATTTAGAAAAGTGGCATAACCAATTCAAAAATAACTCCTTTATAATTCATGCATGTCATTTGGTTTCCATACATGCATTAGGCTCAAATTTGGAAATGTAGGTATCTAATTTCCATTGTCCTTTAAAAATATAAAAACATGATATACTCTACCCTGCTGCATTATCAAAAAAAAGTATTGTGATCCACTCTCTACTCATTAGGAGTATGTGGGGTACACTTCTACTATCTTTTTTTACAATCAATGTCATCCTACAATTCCTACTAGATTGCACACCAATTTCATCACAGTTCCATATGCTTTGTGGTATATATTTCTCAGTTTTATACATTTGATCCAAGTTGTCATATAATGCATCAAATATGTCAGGCCTAAGCAGAACTACCATATCACGATCAAAACCTTCAGTGGTCCTTAAAGACAAATTTATATGCATATTTTTGAGCCCTTCCCACCAAGATCTTCTAGACATACTATCAATAAATAAAGTAGTCCTTGTCTCACATATGTGTTCCATATGAGATTTTAATGATTTTATTTACAGACCATGATCCATGTTAGCCACATATTTACAATATTACACAATTTAAAACTCCTCTTGAGATGTTAAAATAGTCAGGGGGTCTTTACATTTCATGGTTATGATATTATTAAGCCAATTTTGTCATTTTGTGTGCAAGGGAAATTATCAGAAAGAAGAAGATAACAGAAAAGAAACAAATATTATACCTTCTCTTTAATTCTTGTAAACCTCAAGTAATATTGTAGAGGCTCTTGGAATTTTTTGATCTTGTTGATTTTGATTTGTCGGTGATCTTGAATGTGACCTCTAAACAGGGATTTGACAATGCTAAAAGTAGAGATTTGGCTTGGATATGGTTTTCAATATGCATATATTGGATAACAAAGTTGACAACGTTTTGTGCAACAATCCAAGAGTATTTGTAAAGGGATTAGTATGTTCTTTTATAGAGGCTGAGTAGTGGTTGGAAGTTTAACTAAGCTCTAGGTTGATAATTACAATTACCTGGGAATAGAAAGTAGACTTGGCAATAGAAGAAGCAGATTTGGAGGGGTATTAGACATTTTTATAGAAAAATTTACATACAGAAAGTTGGTTTCATGTACAACTCAATATCCCCCTCATTTCTAGGAATCTAGAAGTGGAGTTCAAGTTGAGTTGTCTGGGATGGTGAAGAGGAGTTCAAGTTTAGTTCATTGAAATGAGGAAGTGTCAGTTGATTAGGAAAATAGGTGTATTTTCCCAATTAAGTAACTAATTTAACTAGCTACAATGTGCAAGATAATTAGATAACTAATTAGTTAACCATTTATTTAATAAATGTTAATTAACTTAATGCTAAGATGGTGTTGTGGACTAATTTAATTAATCCAAGGGGTGTAATATGCATGATTAATTAATTAGATTAATAAATCTTAAGGGGATGAATTGGGATAATACTAGGAACAAGTATATAATTTTGGGGTGTCTACATTTTCCTCTCTTTAAAGTGTTATTGTGAAGTAATAACACTTGAAAGATAGAAGACACATGTAGATTAGCGAGAGGAAAGTGAGAAATAATTTGGATGCCCCAATGAGTATAATGGTAACAGAATGCCCCCTTAAATGGGTGGGTGACAAAACACAGTGGTGAATGGATGCTTGATAGGAAGAAAGAAAGGAAGTCAAACCAGGGTGGAAGGAAGTGTGCTTGTAGCACGAACGTCATTTGGAGAGTGAAATTTAGAACCTTTATTTTTTGTTGCACAATTGAGTTTTCACCATGATTATAAAATAATCAAGATGGGTAACCAAGATGTGCATAAAAAAATACACACATAAGAAAGAAAAGAGAAAAAGGAAAACATAATCAATAAACATAGTAGGTACAAACATTAGGGTTATAAAGGAACCAAGATGTAATCACACTACTTGAAAGTGATCCAAAAAGACAACATCAACAATTCAACACAACTTTGGAAAAGAAGAAAATCGGTTATGCCCCTAATGCATGCCACAATGATGATTATGTAGATGTGAATTCCCTGAAGCACTAAACTGATGAAATGCATGCGAATATGAACATATTGGAAGAGTAGAGTGATGTTTAGATAATCCTCATGACACTCTTATTGGACCCATTTTACAAATGATCTGAGATAAATTTCCCCAGGTGAAGTTATATCGCGAAGGAAAAACAATATTGTGACTTGCCCCAAACAGAGTTATTAACATGTAAAGGGAAGAAAGTGATAGTTGTAAGATTGGAATGATCACTAGGGTAGTTGATAAAGGTATGAATTTATCAAGATTGGGTTCAAATGTTGAAATATTTACTTCAAGGGTTTTCTAATTGTAGGATTTTGATGATAAGTGAATGTTTGTTAAATTTTTTTTATGATTTTATGTTTTTTATTTGAATTTTTGAAAATGTGATTTTTTGATGGTTTTACGACACCCTAAACTTTACAAAGCAAATTGCATGACTAAACAAGGGAAGCTAACACCATTTCCATCCATCTAGCCAAGGTTCTAAGTCTAGGAATGTAACATTAAGATAGAAGCTTAAAAGAATGCTTAACTAGTATGAAAACAATACAAAATCTAACTAAACATGCCTACTAATATGCTTGAATTACCTAACATGGGCCTAAATAGACCTAAGAGGGAAATCAAATGGTTATGGTTGCTACTCCAAACAAGGTGAAATGGCCTCTCCCAATGACTACTTGGTCATTTTGGATATCCATCTACTAACCCCATTGAAGGCTTTAAGCAAGGATTGAACTTGGCTATATATCATATTTATTATATGAGATGCAAATCAAAGCATGGTGTAAAGTATAAAGGAATGAGGTGCACCCTTTTTATAGTTTTCCTTTTGGGAGAAACTTGTATTTTGGTGCATGTGGGACTAAAATCCCCAAATTAGATTAGAATTGCTAATCATGATTAGGCCTTGCTAATCACAATTAGTGAATTACCAAGTGATTAAGAGGTGTGAAGCCTTAATCAACCACTTAGGGTCAACTAGGAGGCTAGGATAAGCTTTTGAAGCTTGTTGAGATGTTGTGGAGGTGAATGGGGTGATTTTGAGTGGTTGGAAGAGGGGTTTGAGTCAATACTAGGGTATATTGACCAAAACAAGGGAAAAATAGGCTTAATTAGCTAATAAACGCTAATTGTTTGTTTTGAAGATGATTTTGACTTATGATTCGCCGTAAAGTGGCAACCTGAATGTGAAAGGGGTCCGGAAATCAATAAAGTGTTGTTAATTGGCTAAAGTGGTAAGAAATGTTAGTTAATTAGCAAAGATCACTAATTATAATGGAATTGGCAAGAATGAGAGTGATTTGTGTGCATTTTGGCAATAAGATTGCAAAAGTGGAATTTAGGTGTCTACATTTGCCCCTGTTTGAGGTGAAGTTAGTGACTTCACTTCAAACATAGTAGACAAGCATAAACAGGTAAATTTTTGAAGAAAAATTAGCAGGATGAAGGATGCCCCCTCGAGTGTTGATGGGGTGATAGAAGAAGTCAATCGACGATCAAAAATATGATCGAAATGGATAAAAGAAAATAGGTCAAAATGGGTGCAAAACCCTTAGGTATTGAGAAAGAATAAGGATAGGGATAAATGTGGTTGTTTATTGCCCTGGGTGATTTAGAAGAAAAATTAGTAATGGTAATAAATGATAATGGAGAAGAAATGATTAATGGAGAATATAGGACAAGCCCAATCTTTGCATCCAACCTTTCAATAAGCAACCTGTTTATATCATTTTTCCCCTAGGTCTACATCATCGGCCTTTATTTAAAATAAACAAAAGTGTAAGATAACATGAAAAGCTAAATTACTAACAATTGTTTACTGCTAAAAATACGTAACTCCATGCAACATACATTATGCAATGCAATACGAGAAAGTAAAATGATATTTAGCTCCATGCAACATACAAAATGCAATGCAATACGAGAAAGTAAACCAGCTAACCTAACAGAGAAACTAGTACAATCACACGTACTCAAACAAACAATGTTTAAGACAGTTGCACCAATGTTTTTGTTATCAAGCTGCAGTTCCTGAATGTTTGTGTTGTAACGACAAGGGTTAAAAATGATGCCCCAAGCAATAACACATGCAAGGGAAAAA
Organism: Taxus chinensis; assembly: GCA_019776745.2. Taxonomy (NCBI): domain Eukaryota; kingdom Viridiplantae; phylum Streptophyta; class Pinopsida; order Cupressales; family Taxaceae; genus Taxus; species Taxus chinensis. The sequence continues at coordinate 101,965,630 of CM034157.1, forward strand.
TGGAGGACACAAGTAGTCCCATGGAAAATATTTCGTGCACTATGACACAGTCCCTGACAACTCACTGTTGCATGGGAGGACCGACATAGCATGCAACCTAGCTTTTGTTAATGGATGTAGATCACAATGATTGCAATTCGTTTGAGACTAGAACAAACAAGAACCTTAGAAATATGTTTTTGTAGGACAAATTTCAATGTTTGAGGATAATGCAAGTGATACAGGCTTCAGCTGTATGCATGTTGTTTACCATTTTTTGTACAATTTTGATTTTTTTCCAATTTTTTTGGATTTTTAATAATTTTATCATCATTTTTTTTAATTTTTGAAACATATTTGAATGTTTTTTATTTTCTAGAATTTTTCTGAAGCTATGTATAGGAAACGAAGAAATGTGGATGCCCCCAGTGACAGATGGGATGTACAAGGGCAGAATGCCATGTGCATGCACAAGAAAGTGAAGATGTGAAAATGCCCCCAGCGTTAGCTGGGAATATACAAAGGAAAACTCTTCACGTGCAAAAGATGGATCAAGGCCAATATGGATAGGTTCAACATGATGATGAACGTAACCCAATGACGTGCTAGGAAGGAGCAAGGATGCCCCCAGCGTAAGCTGGCCAAGAAGCACATGATAGAAAGAAGTGGAAGATTGTTTTGAGAAAGGGTACAAAGGTGCCCACAAACATGGAAAAAAGGAAATATTATACACATGGATGTTCTGAACGAAGTAGAAGAACAATGTGAATGTTGTGAATGTAGCTTAGAAGCCTCGTGATGAAGAAGCAGTTAGCCAAAGGCACGAATCGTGAGACAAGATACAGACTAGAGTAAGAGTCTGAACAAGGTCCAAAAAAAGACACTTGGTAACATACTAATCCTGTTTTCTCATTGAGATCCAGTGTGTGCACGTGGAAATTTATTACCTCTTGGAGGGAAGATTTGATAGACAACAAGTGAAGACACCCTAGCCAATGTGTAGGAATGATTTATTTTTCAAAGTTGATTTTTTTTTATGTGAATGGATTTGTGGAAGGTGAGCCGTACATTGCTCTGCTGCCAGCCAGGCATCCATAGCCCCGATGGAGATGCATTTGATTCTAATCGCAACATTTCTCTACTTCCAGTCAGGCATCCATAGCCCCAGTAGAGATTATTGGAAATACCCCAAGAGAGAGTTATATATCAATTTGCTTTTGCTTTTAGTGTTTTCTTTCAGCTTTGTGCTTTTTGATTTGATTGATTCTTTTTCTTTCTGAAAACTTATTTCAGCTCTCTTGTTTGACAAGGGGTTAAGAACCACTGATGGCTTGATGGAAGGAGGTGGAAGTGATTGCGATGATGACATTGGCTAGTGTCAACAAATATGTCCAAAATTTCTTTGCAACAAGTTTTTTAGATGTTGATTGTGATAGGATCTCTACGAGGTCAGTCATTCTTTAATTTACCAAGGTGATAAAAGACCAAGGTCAAATGGATACCATAGAAATAAATGTCGCAATATGTGTGTGAATTGGCTAACCAAAATATCACCGAAGGGATGAAAATGGTAGGAAGACTTGTAGAAGAATAACAAGGAAGGGAAGAAAGAACATCCATGTGTATGCAATACCTGATTGCAATGTGTGTTCGTTTACCTTTGATTTTTTGAAATGTTTTCTCATTTTTTTTGTATTTTTGAATTTTTTTTGAAAGGTGGGACCGACAAGGTCACTTGGCATGATAAGATCCAACAACAATGTTAGCAATTTCCTTGATAAGGAAGACTAGGCATGTTTTCTTATCAAGAGTCATATTATCCCTGATCTCAATGATCGTGGTGAGCTCATACTCAATAGATGACTTGTGTTTTATTATGAAATGTGGATTTTGTGTGTGGGAGCTTGAGGTCCCTATCCAGAGGTTTTTGCACTTTACGCCATACTTGATGGGTGTGTTGATGTGCATTTTTGAAGCGCGTTTGATTCTGAACTTTAAGATTTTTTAAATTGTTGTGAGCTTTGGAGCTCTTGGAATTTTTGATCTGAGCCTGATGAAGGAACCATTTTGGTTTCCTATAAGCTACTATGTGACTTGTCTGATCCGAGAAGTGGGAGAAGAAAGTGGACGAATAGAATTGATGTGAGGAATGACAGTGGGTTTGCCACAATCATTGATAGAAGGAAAATGTGATGGATGTGAAGGGTACGGTCCAAGAATTGAAGAGGATGGGCTACCGGGAGGTGTCCCATAGACTGAAGATAAAGGACTACAAGGATGTGGCCCTAAGATTGAAGATGAAGGACTTCCTGGTGGTGTCCCATAGATAGAAGATGATGGGCTACTAGGACGTGGCCCAAGAATCAAAGATGAGGGACTTCTAAGACGTGCCCCCAGTATAGACGAAGATGGGCTGCCAGGAGGTGAGCCACATATAGAGGATGTGGGGCTACTTGGAGGTGGCCCACATATAGAAGAAGATGATGGGCTACCAGGTGGTGACCCAAGGTAAGATTACGATGGAGGAATCCTGATAGATAAAGAATGATTAGGTAATGAGAAGATAGGTCATGGATCAATGCTAGACCCAGGATTTCATCACCCAATGAATAATGTGAAGATGGAAAAATAAGAGGAGGATCATGTTCGATGGTCTTAGGGTATTCCTCTATTTTCTGACAAAAGGCATCAATCTCTTCCTCCCAATACGTGAACGTATCGAGGTCTAAAGAGGTTTCTTGCTCACAAAATTCTAGAGGAATGTCTTCATGTACCCTCATAAATTCTCTAATTGCTTCTTCATTCTGAAATGAATCAATTGGTGTGGGTATTTTGTTCTACCACAAGAGGTTGATTGGATGAATGTGACATAGGAGTGGACTTGGATGATTGATTAGAAGGACTTTGAGTCGGAGAGCTCTTCAATGGAAGAAGGGGTCATTGAGGCGGTGAATAAGGGAGGTCCTGCAAAGCAAGGGAGGACTGTGGCTCAAGAACCAAATTAGAATTTTTAGAAGATCTAGGTGAATCTGAAGAATCAGAATAATAGTTTGGATCAGAGTCAGAAGAAGAGTGGGAGGAACCCGAATAATAATTTGGATCAGAAGTGTCCAAACCATACCACTGACTATGAGATGAAGGTGGGGAATAGGGTACCTGAATGGGCTCTCTAGCATGAAGAATCAAATGAGGTCTAGTTGTGATAGGCATCCTTTGATGGGAATGTTGAAACCTAGGTTCCTTACTATCATAAGTATGTGGAACTACGTGATAATCATTAGACATAGATAGTCTAGGGGATATCACAGGGGTTATTGTGTTGACATTTTCAACAGGTGTATCTACACAACCAATGAGGGCATCAAAATGATTCTCCTCATTAGACACATAATTAGCATTCTTGTCCTGATTATGTTTAGGAAGAGTCTTCATATTGGGGGATTTGTTAGGAGTGGATGAATCCATCTCCACATCACCACTTTTGATTAAGTCCTGGATGTAGTGTTGCAACTTCAAACACTTATCTGTTTTGTGACCTTTAACATGGTGGAATTGGCAATATTCATTATCTCTAAACCATGATGGTTTAGGTGTGCCATCCTCATAAGGTGTAGTTTCAGGATATCTAACCATATTAACCGCCTCTAGCTGTTTTAGTATTGATGACATTGAGTCAGATAGAGGAGTGAAAGTATGACGTTTATACTCCATAGGTGGATTCCCTTTGCAAGCTTCAAAGGTGTGTGGTTTTGAATGGCTTGTACTCATTTAGAGTCTACTATCCCATCATTAACAATGTTTTTGTTTCTATTAGGAACAAACTTTGGTTTTATCGTTAGATTTAGAATCGTATGATTGTGGGAGAAAGGTTTTAGAGTCCCCCTAGCTAACAATGCCTTTTCAATTTGACTCCCTTTTTCTATTACCTCTTCAAATGTGTTACCACAATGCATTTGCAAGTGGAATGTAATGTCTGGATGGAGGTTGGGAACAAATATTCCTATTAACTACTTTTCAGGTAGGGAGTAAGGAAAATGACTAGCTAACACTCTCCATCTTTGTAAAAATGCAGTGAAGTTTTTCATTATTTTGTTGTTTGGCATTGCAGAGATCTAACATGGTAACGTCATTTTCTATATTGAAAGAGAAGTGTCGTACAAAACTCTCTGCTAGTTCTGGCCATGTTGATATGGATCCCTTAGGGATATGCACAAACCATTCTAGTGTCATTGCTCCTAAACTTTGTGGAAACAAGTGCATAAGATAATTGTCGTTGAATGCCACCTCTTGACATGCCATATAAAAGTCCTTTATATGATCATGAGGGTCACCTTTTCCCTTATATTTATCAAATTTTGGAAAATCAAAATGTCTTGGGAAAGGTACCTGTAGCATGGATTTGTCAAATGGGTAAGGACATAACTCATCAAACCGATACTTCTTGTTATTGCTACCGGTTTGGCCCTCTTGTAATGCTTGAAGGGTGTTCTTCATTGTTGACCACTCTTGATTAAAAAGTGGATCTTGCATGGGTGGTGGCGTAGGTCTATACAAAGGGTTAAGCCTAGGTGTATGCCCACCTTGATTTGTTGTGAGAATCTCTTCATAAGGATCTCTTTGTGCCTCCTGTCGAGGAGTGTTTATTGGGAATTCATAAAATGAAGCTTTAGGTTTTTCCTTTGGTATAGTTTGTTTCACAACTTTTGGTTGTTCCTTTTGTATATGTGAAGCCAAACTTGCCAATTGATGAGTGAGGGCTTGGACCTGTTGTTCTAACGTAACCTCTTTAATAGGTATTTCATGATGATCTTCATTAGGAGGAGGTTGTGCATGATGAACATGTTCTTCATGGTCTTCACAATGAATTTTAATAGGAGGAAAATGATAGTCTCCATCATTTTCAAATGGTATCTCCTCATTATTCTGCCGTGCAGAAGTAGAGGCATGACCTGGATTTAAAATTTCATTAAGAGTGTGATGAGGGAGGTCTACTTCTTCTTCTCCCTGAACCATGTCCGGTGATAAGAGAAGGGTCTACTGTGGAAGGTAATTTGGATCCTAGTTCCACAACCCACATAAGAACTTCATGTTTGTTATGAAAAATGTAGTCATCAAAATGGGCAGAATGAAGCTCTACATCTGCACGAGGAGACTCTTCCTCTCCACCACTATGGTCAACCATGAGATTATCCTCCAAAAGAGGGTTGTCACCTCCAAATATATTGGCTTCTAACTTTCGTGACCCCATTCTCGTAGTAGGCATTACTTAGAATAGAAGGTACAATGTGAAATATTTCCACTAAGGTTTATTAACAAGGGACCCTAGTCAAATTTGTGCAGCGTAATGACCCTAAGTTGTTAAAACAAGGTGACTATAGAATAGCCACAAAAGTGATAGGTCAAAATGAATGTATGAACTAAAGAATAATGAACAAGCTACCCTAGCAAGGTAATATATGACACAAGTTTTCCTTAGAATAATACAATGATGTACAATGCTCAAAATTTGGTTTACACCAAATAATTTATTCTCTAAGATTTCATCTAGATAGGTTTACAACCTAATAGTGACAACACAACATCACTAGCTAGGTCGAGTTTGTAATAAACAAGGCCTAAATGATAAGAGAATGTTGATGTGATCTTCTAACAAGATATACTAAAAACCAGTTTCTAAACATGAACAAAGTCCAAGTCTCGTAAAATGGATGATAACAATGTGAGCAGCGTAACGACACTATTTGGACACGTGAACCAAGATTTTCAGGAAAGAAATATTTCTAGTGTCAAAATGATGTTATCGTGATGCTAACAATGTATCCTCAACACTCACAAAACTCAAGACAAAGTTAGGATGTAAAAACTATGTCTAAGTATAACAAGAAATTGTTATGCGTGTGAACAACGTAACTCTACAATATAGAGATTTAGGCCTAATTTCACAATGGAAACAAGACGTAAATATCTCAATTGTATGGCTACAATGTGGGCAACGTAACAACTCAAAAGAAGACAAGGATGAAATCACCTAACTATGATGATAATAAGTCTCAAATATGGGTTTTTGAGACAAGGGGGCCTACTAGATCATGAGTACGTACCATGCACACTTTCAACACTTGTGCTCCGGCATTGCAACCTAGTCACACAAGTAGAATACAAAAGTGGTGGACACGTGATATCTAGCGGTATCCATATATGTTGTTTCCTTTTGTTCAAAAATGGGCAACAAGAAAACAAGGGTGTAGACCAAGTGGTGTTGAAATAAACTTGGTGTTATTTTGGCAGAGTTTCACCTTGTCTTAAGACAAGTGAAAAACTAGGACAAAATGACACTAAGTAGATTTCGTGATGAAATGTCACGTGGTTTCAACTTTAAGAGATTATTTCCCTTGTTTGAAAAACAAGAGTTTGAATCTAACAAAGTTGTCACTTTGTGAGAGCTCTCAAGTATACTATCTAAGACAAAAACAATGGCTCCAAGCCAACAATCTTCCTAGGTGGTTCTCTCTCTAGGTGTCACAAGATATCTAGAGCGAGCTTGATTTACCCAAAAAGTCACACTAACTAATTTGGGAGTATCTCAGATTTACTTTACCCCCTTTAGTATAATGAGCACCGAAGTGTGTTCAGTTATACTTTCACTGGGGTCGCGATATGGATATCTTTGACGCTAATCTCACCAAGGCGTACTAGACAAGTCGGTAGTGTGGAGCACTTTCCTGTTTCGTTCACAAGGTTCCCTCTTGTGTGAACTACTTTAGGGTTCCTAGGACCACCCCCATTGTTGTAGCTTAAGGCTTATGCCAAAGGGGTTATGTCCTAGTTGAGTGGACGAGCCGTAGCTCTTAACTGAAACCTGCAAATACAATGTGATGATTGTGGTGTATTTTTTATCTTTTAGACTTAATGTGGTTTTTTTCGTACTCCTTTTGGCAACCTACAATCACACGTGTAGTTAGAAAAATTGTTTAGGTCCTCCTTTCTTTGACTAGCGTTAGGTCCTTCACAAAATGGTTAGTAGTTTCAAAATAGATTCACAATATCATAAGAAAATAACCATGAAAAATGCTTGTAAATCAACTAACTACCATCAAATTTTGCAAAAACAAGGTTTATTCCCAATTCATCCAAGTGATTTTTAATGAAAAGACTAAAATTGCTTTTGATTCCCAAGATCACACTAGGTGCAAGGGAAGAGCATACACAAATTCTAGCCTTGGTTATTTAGCAAGTGAAAAAACATTTAAACTAAAAGATGATTAACAAAGTTTCCTACTTACTCTAATGATAGCAAAAGAAGGTTTAAGAGTGCTTTTGATTCTCTAGATCACACGAAGTGCAAGAGAAGAGCATACACACCTTAACCCAAACTCATACAAAGCATGGAAACAAGATTAATTCCTTCAAACCCTAAGTGATTTTATAAGAAAACTTACTCTAAATCTATGAAATTGACAAAAATGGCATCTAAAAACCTCTGAAAAGTAACATAAATCCTAAAAACCAAAAATGGAAACTTTGAGTTTGCAAGAAAAATTTATATAGACACACCTACATGCCCCTGTCAACATGTGCATGCCTATTTCAATACCTGCGTGCCTCTTCAACACCTGTGCTCCCCTGTTGTAAAAATGATTAACAACTGTCAGCTCAAAAAAATGAGCTAATGTGTGCACTTCAAGAGAAGCAGGTGTGCACCTGTTTCAATGCCTGCACTCCCCTGTCGATGTGTGTGCTCCCCCTTGTAAAAATGACTGACAGTTGAAAAATGGGAGATAACGTGTGTGCTTCTAGAGAAGTGGGTGCATGCTTGTTTTAATTCCTACACTCCCCTATCGACGCGCGTGCTCCCCTTTGTAAAAATGACTTACAGTTGAAAAAGATGAGCTAACGTGTGTGTTTCAGAGAAGTGGGTGCATGCCTATTTTAAAGATGCCTGCGCTCCCCTATCAATATGTGTAGCTCTCCTGTTTATGCCTGTGCTCCCGGTTCAACGCTTGCACATCCCTTCACTGGAAGTGGCCAAAATTTGAGTTTTGACAAGAATTTCTTCAAAAAGGTCAAATATTTGGTATTTTTTTTGGCAATTTTGACAGGGCTTCACCTCCTTGAATCCTGTAAAAAGTAATAAAACACAACTTCTAACACTAATCTAGTTGAAACAAATTTCAAAAATAGAAATTAATCTATATCTAAAACTTTGAAAACTTACTTTAAAACTTTGAAAATTAATCTAAAAAACTTGAGAAACTAATCTAAAAAGCTTTAAAAGTACTCTAGAAAGCTTGAAATTTAAACTAGAAAACTTGAAATTAATCTAGGAAACTTGAAACTAATCTAAAAACTTGAAATGAAAAACTTTGAAACTAAGTTAAAAAGCTTTAAAAAGTGAATGCAATGGGGTATTGTCCCACCGGGCATGCCAAATGATGACACCCTAAACTTTACAAAGAAAATTGCATGACTAAACAAGGAAAGCTAACACCATTGCCATCCATCTAGCCAAGGTTCTAAGTCTAGGAATGTAACATTAAGATAGAAGCTTAAAAGAATGCTTAACTAGTATGAAAACAATACAAAATCTAACTAAACATGCCTACTAATATGCTTGAATTACCTAACATGGGCCTAAATAGACCTAAGAGGGAAATCAAATGGTTATGGTTGCTACTCCAAACAAGGTGAAATGGCCTCTCCCAATGACTACTTGGTCATTTTGGATATCCATCTACTAACCCCATTGAAGGCTTTAAGCAAGGATTGAACTTGGCTATATATCATATTTATTATATGAGATGCAAATCAAGGCATCATGTAAAGTATAAAGGAATGAGGTGCACCCTTTTTATAGTTTTCCTTTTGGGAGAAACTTGTATTTTGGTGCATGTGGGACTAAAAAGCCCCAAATTAGATTAGAATTGCTAATCATGATTAGGCCTTGATAATCACAATTAGTGAATTACCAAGTGATTAAGAGGTGTGAAGCCTTAATCAACCACTTAGGGTCAACTAGGAGGCTAGGATAAGCTTTTGAAGCTTGTTGAGATGTTGTGGAGGTGAATGGGGTGATTTTGAGTGGTTGGAAGAGGGGTTTGAGTCAATACTAGGGTATATTGACCAAATCAAGGGAAAAATAGGCTTAATTAGCTAATAAATGCTAATTGTCTGTTTTGAAGAGGATTTTGACTTACGATTCACCGTAAAGTGGCATCTTGAATGTGAAAGGGGTTACACAATCAACAAAACATTGTTAATTGGCTAAAGTGGTAAGAAACATTAATTAATTAGCAAATATCACTAATTATAATGGAATTGGCAAGAATGAGAGTGATTTGTGTGTGTTTATATTGTAAAAAGGTAAATGATTTCCTTGAGCATAGATATACACCACGAGAAAGAAAAGTGATGATCTAATATGAGTTGGAATGATGATGAAGAGTGTCATCAAATGGAGAAAATGTTGAAATGTGTTATGCAGTTGCTGAGATTTGGTCAAACATTTTTAAAATGTTTTTCTTGTTGTCAGTTTTCTACTATTTTTCGGGTTTTGGAACAATTTATATTGTTTTTGAATTTTTGAAAATTTTTATATTGTTTCTATATTTTTGAACAATTTTATATTGTTTTTGAATTTTTGAACATATTTGAATGTTTTTGTAATTTTTTTTGAAACATATTTGTTAATGCTTTTTTAGTTTTCTGACTCAATAAAAGCTGATGTAATAATCTGAACAAGCATGTAAAAAAATTAGAAACGTTCCATTCCATTGGTAGAAATATAGATGATGTAATTATAGGATGTCTCACTCCACTTGTGACTCCATGCAACTAGAAATATGCAAGGGCTCATCAAAAAAGAATGAGAAGTAAAAACTAGTGAATACTAATATGAAAATGAAGATCATGGATGCTAAGACATAAGGTGTAAAAATTATCCATGTGAGAAAAATGTAACGCATCCTCCAGTCAAGATTATCTAGCCGATTACAAGATGATTCCACTTTATATATTTTTGACTAGAATTAGGTCTATTGATGGCCTACTGATTGGAAAACTCCAGGTTGAAGGAATTAATTGTCTCTCTTAACATGAGAAACTAAATTAATTCTTGGGATTTGTTTGATTAAGAACATTTGATTCAGATTTGATAAAGTATTTATTTTTTGGTTTATTTATTGTTTTATGAAGGGACCCCCTCTACATGTTTCCCCATGTCATCAGTAAGAGATAAGGACTTAACACCAAAGACTAAATCTAGGTGAGTAAGGACATCTTTCCTTGTTTCTAGTCTCATACTACTAGTAAGAAGTATGGGATTGTCACTGAAGACTGTGAAGGATGAAAGGTGTAATGATATATTTATATTTTATATATTTTATGATTGATTTTTCCTTATTTATTGATATTGTGATTTTTAGGAAGGAAAATTCTTCCCCCAAGTCTAAGCCGCATATGACTAGTAGGACATAAGGGTTTAACACATAGAATGAAGATGGGTGGTTAAAAGGTGCAGGTAAATAAGTTAGAGATTTTTATTAAAGATAGAGCTAATTTTGAAAGGAGGAGTTTCCATCAATAAGTTTTGAGACAAAACATGAGGTAAAAATATCTCAAATGGTAGAAACCATAACAAGGATTAGACACACAATTCCCAAGAGGAACAAGGTTAACTTGTGTCATAGAAGGTGAAGAATGTGAAGATATGATTTAAGATATCTTTCCAATATGGAATGAAAAATTAATTAAAATTGTTTATTGTGAGTTAACTATGTGTAAGAGGCCTTCCCTAGTGTGGAGAGAATCCATGGAAGAAGATGTTTCTACTTCTCCATTTTTTATGTTCAAATAGTTTATTTAATGATGGGTTGGATATGGCTTTTTATTCTCTTTTTATAGATTTAATATTTTTGAACTTTGGTGGATAAAGGTTTCCAATGGAATCATCAGGAGAGAGGTATATGCTTAGGAAAATTGAATGGTTTTGATTTACAAGACTTGGGTGGAACGAGGTCCAAGTTAAAAGGTGAATAAAACGAAATGATTTGATGAGTCTTGATTTACAAGACTTGGGCAAGACAAGGTACAAGTCAAAGGAGGGAATCCAAAATATTCAAGGAGTCCTGACTTTACGAGACTTAAGACGGATGAGTGGTTCAAATTCAAAGGAGAGAATCCATGAAGATTCAATGAGTCTGAAGTATGAGACTTGGCCAGACAAGGTCCAAGTCAAAGGAGGGAATCCAAACGATTCGATGAGTTTTGTAAGTATGAGCCTTGGGAAGATAAGGTACAAGTCAAAGGATATAATAATTATATTTGATGAGGCTTGAGATACGAAACTTGGGTAGATGAGATCCAAGTCAAAGGAAGGAATCTGAGGATTCAATGAGTCTTGAAGTATGAGACTTGGGTGGATGAGATTCAAGTCAAAGGATGTATGATTAGATAAGCATTTAATGGGATTGAAATACCTATGTGATATTTGAGGGAAGGTTTTTTGAGGTGGGGAATATATTGAAATGCACATTCATCTGTGAGTGGAAGAATGATTGATCCCTAGATGTACACCCAAGGCTTCCTTATAGACCGTAGATAGAAAATATTCAATGCTTCTCCATGGAGGTTGTGGATTAGTTAATTTGATGAAATATTTACAATTAAATCTTAAAAATATTGTATAAAGATATTCCTGTGTATACATACCTTGTAGAATGCACACATGTAGATGTATTGATACATATGAATCATTATTGATAATATTCCTACAATATTGACTGTTTTAGGTATAATGGACATGGAAGGTTACATTGTTGCAAGTGTCCAAAATTGTTGTTGTTGTGTTTCTACGACAAGACTAGTGATGTTAGGCATAAAAGTCGGTAGTGAAAGAATGAAATCAAGATCGATGATGCTTGATGATGGAACCTCTTTTGTAGAGTCTATAATTATATCAAGGGTTGAAAGGGAGTCTTGAAGCAAGTTCAAGCTCTCGTTTGATGTTGGAAGGTTGTTGTCCAAAATAGGTTCAATTTCTATTTAAACTATAGGAAGAAAATATGGAGAAGAGATATTATTGGATTTTGATTGAGAGATACTTGACTTTCATCATTTTGATCTTGTTGAGTGTTAGTATGTACAGGAGTTTGGAAAATGTTGAATTCTTCATGAGAATTTGTGGTAGTTGATGTGTCTTTGGTTTTGATAGCCTCATCAAGTCTCTATAAATATGTCTCATCATCAAGTAAGTCTTGGACATAATGACTTAAATAATTGAATAATGATTAGTAGAGTGGCCTTCAATGTGGTGGTATTCACAATATTATTATTGATTATACCACTTAGGCTTGGGTTCCCCATTACAAAGGGTCTTTAGGATTGGATATTTATCATTTATCCTCTTACTAGTTGATGAAAAACACTAGAGAGACTTTCTCTTAGGGGTGTAAACTGATGTTTAACTTTACATGGAGTAGTGTCTTCTCTAGGTTGTATGATTGGATATTTTTGGTTGATTGTTCATGTATGTTGTGCACATTTTGATTATCCATGACACCATCATTGACAACATTGTGGTTGTGGTTGATGTACCTAGATTATCATGATGAGTGCTAGGGTTGTGATTATTGTGCCCATTGTCTTTAGAATGAGGCTTGATTAAGCCTTTAACAATGAGGGAATTTTTAATTTGAGTTCCCTTTGTGATAACTACCTCAAAGATGTTGAGGTAGTGCATTTGCATGTGAAAGGATAACTCATTGTTAAGGTTTGAGATGAAGATGTTAACCATTTTTTTTCAGGGATTGAACATGGGAACCGAATTTTGATTCATCTCCATCTTTGTAAGAATTGTACAAAGCTTTCATTTGGTCATTTTTTTCATTCCACAAGTCCATAATTGTGACTTTTGAGTCAAGGTTGAAAGAATTTTGTTTGACAAACTTCTTTGAGAGGTCCAATGAAGGTAGTGATAGATCCCTTTGGAAGGTGTAAGAACTTTTCCAAAGCTTGTCCTCCTAGACTTCTAGGAAAAAGTGCAAGAGAAAGATATCGTTTTATGCCACTTCATGGCATGCTATGAAATATTATTTAATATGCTCTCTTAGATCAATTTTTCCCTTGTATTTTTCAAATTGGGGTATCTCAAAGGATTTTGGAAAGGGTGTGTGTAAGATTTCCATTCCGAAATGGTAGGGACACAATTAATTAAAATTGAATTGTTTGCATTGTTTTTGCATACCAAAAATAGTGTCTTTCATCATTTTCCATTCCTGAGAAAATGATGAAATTGTGTGAATCCGATGAAATGAAAAAGGTGGAGAATGAAGAAAGGTGCAATTGAATAATTCAACCTTAGAAAAGTGAATTTTAAGATGAGGAAAAGATGGAATGTTTGACATCTCAACCCTTATAAAAGTGAATTGTAATATGGAAGAGGTGAATACAAAAGTGAATGTGGGAGTGAGATTGAAAGATCAACATTTTGATGTTAATATTGAAACCTTCAACCCTTAGAAAATTGAATGCTAAGATGGAAGAGGATGAAAAGGCTTTTGAAAGCTCCACCCTTCCAGTGAATGCTAAAAAAGTGAAAGAGTGAAGAATGGAAGAGGGGACGAAAAGTACTCAACTTCTAGCAAAGTGAATGCTAGAATGGAAGAGATGATGTAAAGTACACAACCTCTTAGCAAAGTGAATGCTAGAATGGAAGAGGTGATGAAATGATTGAAAAATGTGACCCTTAACAATGTGAATGCTAAGATGGATGAGGATTGAAAAATATTATTTAGATTTGACCCTTAACAATGTGAATGTTTAAGATGGATGAAGAGTGAAAGCTTTGAAATCAAAATTACTGAGTATGGAACCTTAGCAAAAGTGAATGCTAATATGGGAGAATTATTAAATGACTAAGTGATGTACTCAAACTTTGGGCAAAGTGAATGTATGAAAGAGATGAGATTTTGACAAGGTTAGATTTCTCAAATTTTAAAATGAATATTGAAAAGAGAAGCGACTTAACAATATGATGTGATAAAATATTAACAAAAGGAGTGTTAAGAGATAGATGTAAAAGGTTTGAAATGTTAACTCTTAACAAGGTGAATGTTAAGAGAAATGAAAGTGCAACTTTGCAACACTTAAAAATGAGTGATTGTTAAGGTAGAAGAAAAGGGATTGAAATGTTAATTAGAGGAACTCTTAACAAAATGAAGTGCTAAGAGAGATGATTATAAAAGGAATGAATGTCTCTTGATCCTTTACAAAGTGAATGTAAAGAGGAGAAGAGGTGTAAGAGGTTAGTTTTCTCAACTTTTACAAAATGAGTGTTACAAGAGAGAGAAACTTAAAAAGATGATTAACAAAATGAGTGTTAAATAAGTCTTAACATGAAATATGAAAAGGTGCTTAACTCTTAACAAAGAGTGTTAAAGAGGGAAAAAATGAAATAGGAAGGATACTCAACTCAAATAACAAAAAAGTGAATGTCAAAATAGAGGTGAAAAGATGATGATGAAAATCTCGAATCTCTTGAACAAAGTGAATGTGAGAGATAGATGGAAAATGATTGGTTAAGGATCTCAAATTAGAGCAAAATGAATGCTTTAAAAGAGAGAGAGTGAAGAAGTGTGAAAAATGTCAAAAATTAAACAAAGTGAATGTTAAATTGTGAGACAGTAAAATGTTAAAATGCTTAAAGTTCAATAATGTAAATGTTAAAATAAAGAATTACAAAGAGGAATGAAATACTCAAATGATGGTGATTGAATTTAAAAGAGATGAGAAGATGAAGATGAAAATTCAAATAGATGAAAGTGAATGATGATATGACTTGAAAGTGATGGATTACAGATCTCAAATTCAAGACGTAAAATTTTTAATGAATTTTAAAAGAGAAGAAAAAGTGTGAAAGATGGAAATTCAAAAAAAGTGAATTCAAATGTGATGATGCAAGATATGAAATGCTTAAAGTGAAAGTATGTAATGTTAAACTTAAGACTTAGCCCAAGTATCAAGGTGATCATGATGGTGTATTGACCATGATAAATAAAGTAGCAATATAAGACTTAGATGAAAAGGATGAAAGTGAATCCAAATAAGGAGTATTTGGGAAAGACTTAATTTGTAAAGAGGTGAAAATGAGCCCAAATAAGTGAGTATTCGGGAAAATAAGGAGTATTTAAGGAATTTGTAAAAGATGATGAGAATGAACCCAAATAAGGAGTATTTGGGAAAGATTAAAAATGATGAAAGTGAGAACGTAAGATATGAGTGTGGAACAAAACTCACTAAAACAAAAAGGAGAAAAGAAAAAGTGAAAACAAAAGTTTTGTTTATGGATGTTTTGGCCTCTACCTTAGATTGGATTGGTCAGTGTGTGTCTTCCTAGGTGGTTCTCTCAACTAGGTGTCAGTAGTATACCCAAGTGAGCATGGTGCTATTGCTAGCTTGTCAGCTTTACTTTACCCCCTTTGAAACAATGAGCAAATATCTTGCTCAAATGAATCACACTGGGGTCACCACTACTAGATATATGTGACACTAACTCACAAAGGAATACTAGTCAGGTAGGATGGGGGTACCCATTTTGTCATCCAGTTCCCTCAATGTGCTGACTACTTTGGGGTTCCTGTGGTACTCCTCAAATGATTTTTATGGCTTAAGCCAAAGCACTTCCCACAGTTATAGCAATTTATAAATAGCCTTATCAACCACACCTGTAAATACAGTGTGAATTATTCATTTTATCTTGATTAAAGATGAGATTGTCTTAACCACCATTCTTTGACTGAGGAAACCTGTAGTTAGTAAGTTATTTTAAAATATCATTCAAGGAAACTTGTAGTTAGTAGTTTAAGAATAACCTCCTGTAGAGTTGGTCCTGCAAACAAGGATTAGTATGTTTTCCTAAGGTAGAGAGGACAAGACGAAAGAAAGGTCCACATTTCTGATTTCCAAGATCACTTAGAAAGTGTGAGGAAAGAGAATATGTGTGAATCTAACTTTGATTAAGAAAATAAAAAGGTTAATTCCCAAAAACACATAAGAAATGATCACATTTTTGATTTCCAAGATCACTTAAAAGTGTGAGGAAAGAGCATAAATGTGATCGTTTCATGATTAGAATCATAAAAACAAAAATGACAACAAAATGTAAACAAATTCTACCAAAAATGTTAGTGATTATGCAAAAATGATGAAACATTGTATAAAAAACCTAAAAAGTGACAATAATTGGACGAAAAACATCCAATAACCATGCAAGAACAAGTTTCACAATTAGCCTATTTAAAAAATTGACAAAAATAAAATAAAAAGGTCCTAATTTAGTGAAAAAGACCTAAATTAATTAAATAATTAATTAATTAGTAACAACTAATTAGATTTAAAACTAAGTTAATCCTAAATAATAATCTTAAATTAATTAAAATTAAATAAAAAATTAATAAAAAAATAAAATAAGTTATTTATAAATCTAAAATCCTAAAACCTAAGTTAAATAAAAAACCTAAATCTTAGCTAAACCAAAGCTACTTAAAATATCAATGCCCCCTTGAAAAATGGGATACCCTAATCTATTCTTTAAAAAATAAACAAAAACCTAAAATGCTAAGTTTGAGGCTTTAAGGGGGTTAAGGATTTGTTTTTGTTGTTTTTGGTTTTTTTTTTTTTTTTTTGGGTGTTGTAGGTCTGTGCTAAATTTACAAGGGTGTGAGGGTTCAATCGGGGAGCTCAGGGATTTGATGTGGAATGTCGAGTGTAAATTTTAGGCTCGGTGTTGATGCATACATGCGAGGTGTAGTGGACCAATGGAGAAGAGAAAGCTTGGTGAGGTGAGGGTGGTCTGGATGGTGGCGATGGTAGCACAAAGTAGGTAGAATAATGAGTGGCGGGATGTGGTAGGTGCAGAAGGACTAGATAGGGTGAGAAGGGGTGCAAAAGTAGGGTGAGATCAACATGGGGTATTATGGCATAGGGTGAAGATGGGTTAAAGGAAAGATGGGTGGTTCGAGTACCATTAGTAATTGTATGACAATATGGAGTGGGAGATAGGAGAGGTGTTGGGTAGGGGAGGCTCATTCTTGTTGAATTAGCTCATTTGAAAGATGGCCAAGGTGAGTGGGGAGGTTGGGAGTGGGTCAGGAAATGAGATAGGGCTTGGTTGGGGTCATGGAGATCAGGTTTAGGTTCAGTGGTAGTTGGAGGTAGCTAGACTTAGGATGAGCTGAGGTATTAGGTGGTAGGCAAATTTATCAAGGCTTTTAGCTAGGGGATTTGGGGTGAGCTATGGTTTAGTTTTTAGGATATGTTAGTGAGATATAAAGAAGCAGAAGCAATTGTGGACGTGCACAATTTTTAGTTTATAGGGCTTTCATGCTAAAACACCCTAAATAGTCTACCTAAAAAACCCTGTACAGAATTGTATAGTGTAACAAAAAACTTTCTAATGTATTGGTCATAAAAAGAGGCTTACCAAAAACCCACTAAATTTAGTGGGAAAACTCTGTCATCAACACCAAATGACGAATTTTTTTGTTGAATTTCAAAATTGATTTTTTTTCAAAATGTTTTCTACCTACAATAAACACATAAAATTGCACAAAAAGAGTAATAAAAACAACAAAAAAAATATTTATTTTTGTGACTTTTAAAATAATTTCTGCTAGAAAAAAATCTCCAGAATGCATCTTGAAAACACAACAATACACAAAACAACATAAAATACACCAAAAAAAAATATTAATCAATAAAACCACAACACAAGATGTTAGTATGGATTAAAAACTACATTTAAAAGGTGAATCTTTGAAAAAAATTATGAAGAAAATTTGGGTATATAGAATCCCATTAAAATGCGTGCCAAAATGTGAGCAAGGAAAATTAACAGATAATGAAAATATAAAAGAAATAAACAAACAATATTATACCTTCTCTGTAACTCTTGCAAACCTCAAGTAAGATCGTAGAAGCTCTTATACTTGTTTGATCTTGTTGATTTTGATTTGTGTGTGCTCTTGATATTACTCTCCAAAGTGGATTTGACAAATGTTACGAGCATAGATTTCACAAGGATTCAAACAAAAAATAAGTATGAAAAAGTTGGAAATTAATTTTCTTATGGATTTCCGTAGGATGGGTTTGTAAAGGAAATTTATTACTTTTATAGTTGAGGGTAATTGCCATGAAAGGTGGATGAAGTTTGACTAAGCTCTAATAATTGGTAATTACCTGGGAATAGAAAGTAGACTTGGCAATAACATAGTTGCAAATTTGAAGGGGTAATAGACATTTGGAATGGAAGAAGTTACATCTGGAAATTGAATTTCACGTAAATCCAATTATCCACATTTTTCTAGGAATATAGAAGTGGAGTTCCAAGTGGAATCTAGGAAGTGGAGTTCAAGTTGCAGTTACTGGAATGAGTGAAGTGGAGTCCAAGTGGAGTTAACTAGGATAGTGAAGTGGCAGTTGACTAGGAAAATAGGTGTATTTTCCTAATTAAGTAACTAATTTAATTAGCTACAATGTGCAAGATAATTAATTAACCATTTATTTAATAAATGTTAATTAACTTAGCTAAGATGGTGTTGTGGACTAATTTAATTAATCCAAGGGGTGTAATGTGCATGATTAATTAATTTGATTAATCAAATTGCAAGCTCACGTTGTAAGGGGGTTTTGTAGGCCTTTGGTCGTTCGGCGACAAGTGGAACTAACACAATCGTGATAAGTAAGCTAAGCTATGAATAACTGTGACAAAGTAAATAAATGTAGTAAAGAAGTTATGTCAAACTAAGCTAAAAAAACTATGCGAAAATAGGAAATGCTAACCCTAACATGCAAGAGAGAAGAGGAAAGAACTCAGTTGAATAGAAGATTGCTGCAGGACAGTGTCGTCAGAGGTGACTACTAAAAAATTAGGAAGCAGGAAATGACTGTGTAGAAGTCCTGTAAAGGGTGTAGCAGGAGGATCTACCTAGACTAGAACGCCTAGAAGGGGACTGGGGTGCCCACAGGTGCTGTGGTTTGTAATAGGGGCGCTCTGGTCTATGCAAAATCTCTAAACTGATCTTCAGAGGGTTCGAAAGGTGATCCAAAACCTTCTTTGTTGTGTTCGCATCAACTTCATTGTCCCTGTGCTAGATGTCACCAATACTCCAAGATGAAAGAAAGACCTATAAGACCCCAAAACAAGCATCAAACCCTAAAAAAAAAAATGCATATGAAGGGGTCAGACTGACCTCAATTGCCACAATGGTGGACTTACTAACTGAGTGTTGCACTACATCTCAGACCCAATGTAGTTCTATGTGCAAGTGTGTGTGAACATGCCCTAGGTTGCTCTTGTGCCAGTCACACTTTGTGAAGTAGCGAGCAATAACTATGTGTAGAAAATGTAATAGAATGTGTGCATGGAATAGAATAGAATCCCTCCCCCTATGAAGTGTGATGTAGATGTCCTAGCCTTGTGCCTTGATGATGGAGCTATGTGGATGCAAGTGATCTCCAATGCAATAGATGGATGCAACTCTAGATGGAGTGATAGTAGTAAGTGATGCTAGGTCCCTCATTATGGTCTCATAACTTTATATTTATAGGGTTCTCTTGATCTAATTTTGTAATTAACCCCGAAAAGGCTGACCACAAGAAAGATAAAGAAATCTCAAATGGCTAGAAAGAGCCCAAAAAGTGGCGGGAAAGTGCAAAAGGGTCAGAGCACCCCTGGCGGGACCAGGGCACCCACATGGGGTGCCCCAGTACTAGCCTGGGCACCCCCAGTCAAGGCTAAAATGACATGGGATGACAGAATTTGACTGGGCATATGGGTGTAAAGAGGTTGGTAATGATGAAATAAAATAAAACAAGATGGCCAAAAGATGGGGGTTAATTAGTACTTTCTTCACTCAAGAACCTTCTAAATAGTAGTATGAGACTGAGATAAATAATGTCTAAAGTGCATGATTTTGTGACTACATTTTTCCCCCACTTTATGTTGGTGAGCAGAAATCTGGTAACATAAAGTAGATAGAGATGTGTACCTAATGTCCATGAAGAGTGTAGTAGAAATGTGCCGAAGGACTAGACAAAGCATGGAATGAAAAAAATATGGAGGAGCGTGGAAACTAAAGATGAAAAATGTGCAAAGAAAAAGTGATGAGAGTGAACCTAGGGTGGAATGTGTGTGTAGCTGTTATGGTGTGTAATGTACCTGCATGGTTAGTAAAGTGTGTTGTCACAAAGTGTTGTTGTTGATGTTGTTGCCCCCATTTGACTGCTTGTTTCTCATACGACCAGACCTGCAAGGAGAAAATGATCAAGTAGTCAAATATGTATGTATGTATGTGTAAAAATGCAATGTAAAAGACATATGTATATAAAGTATGTAAATGTAAAATACGCAAATGTAAATGGAAAATGTAAATGGAACATGTGCACCTGATCCATGTTGAGAAAGAGAGTGTAGAAGGATATCCTGTACTGTGAGTTTTTTGGGTGATCTCATGCCATAGGCTGAAGAAGTGTAGGGAGGAAATGCTCTGTGTCCTCCAAGCTCTAACTACTTCCCTGAATGTGTGTGAAGAGATCTTTGTATCATCCTAGTTTTTTGGGTGATCCGACGCCACTGGCCGAAGTAGTGTAGAGAGGCACACCCACTGTAACCTCCAAGCCTGTAACTACTTCCCAGAATGCTAAGGACACCATGTCCTATAAAATCCATTGTGTATGGGGTTTGTAGACTAGTCTGAACCCACTCGTTGTATATAACTGAACTGAACCAGTGTAGAATCTTTGTGTTAGTATGTAAAACCCCCAAATGATGCCCCCCTCTTTGGGGGTGCATGTGACGTCACTGATAGGAGAATGTGGCCCCAAAAGAGGACCAACCACATGTACTGTAACTTGTACCCTTAGGGAAAGGGTGCTTGGTAGAAACCAAGGCACACACAAACAAGAAGGCTAGCCAAAACAAGTGTAAACAAACATGCATGTAGAAAACAATGTGTAAGCTATGCAAACAATGTAAAAGCTACCAAGCAAAGTAATGTAAACATGCAAGAAGACAAAGTAAGCCACACAAAGTGGGTTGCAAACATGGGACATCACTCACGATGTCACAAGACATGCAAGGCCATCATGGCTGCAAACAAAAAACAAGTGTGCACACCAAACATAGGGCAAGGCCTGCATACAATAGCAAACAATAACATAAAATGTAACAAAAAAGTATGGAAACAAATATTCCTGCATAACAAATGTTGCACATGAAGATCCCATTAGCATGTTAGAAAGATAACTAGTATGTCAAAAGCATGTATAACCAAGTAATGTAAAGTGCTAAGTACAAAATGAAACAATAACACCTGTGAGAGATGAATGTGGATGCCCCCAGTGACCAGTGTAGGAAGGGTAGAAGGTGAGCATCCATGTTGCATGTAAGAGACCTATATATCTGTGATCACAACTAGAAAAGGCATGTGAACGCACATGTGTGGATGATATAGATAAATGACATACAAGAAATCTAACTAGCATGTGTAATAAAGTGACCATGAACAAACAAAGTAAACAAGAGTAAAAACAACCATAATATGCAGTATGTTGTGGATGGATGGAATGGAATGCAAGATGGAATGATAGGAGCCATGTGCCCCCGAGTGAATGGAAATGTATGCAATGAGGTTCATTTTGTTTTCCCCCTCAGTAGTCAAGAATGAACCGTAAATGAGAGTGTGTCATCGGGAAATGGTCGAGTAGTGTGTTGTGTCTAATGCGTTGTGATGAATGTGTAGGTGTAGTGATGAGATGTGACCTAGCGATGATGTGTGTGTGAACCCTATAGCCAAAGCATATATCATGACTAGATGAATGTATAAGTGATGATTTATCCTAAGTGTATATCACTATAAGATGAATGGATGAGTGATGATTTATCCCTAAGCGTATATCACTACAAGATGAAAGGAGGGAGTGGTGATGTAACCTAAGGTGTATACCACTACAAAATGATAGAATAGGTGATGATTTAGCCTAAAGCGTATGTCACTAGCCTAAGATGATCACATGATGAAAGGTTGTGATGTAAAGGTGTGTGATACCAGTGTAAATCCATAGAATAGGTTAAATTTAGCCTAAAGTATATGTCACTAAGCCTAGGATTGTCACATGATGAAGACAAGTATAGTAGATGTGTGATGAGTGTAAGGTCCATTTGATTTGTAAACCCTATGGAGTTGAGTATGGACTGAGGAACTAAAGTGCATCATGGGTAGTGATGTGCAACGTAGAAGAAAATGTAATATAATGACCATGTGATGAGTAGAAAAAACATGTATGTAAATGAATGGTATGTAATATGTAATATGTAATGTATAAATGTGTAATACATGATGAATGTGATGATGTATAGTATAGTATGTAGAAAATAATGTAGATGCAAATATATGAATGTGTATATGTGTATAATGTATATAGTGTAAATGAATGTAATGTAGATGTAATAAGTAGTGTATGATGTAAATGTATGATATGTATGTAATGAAGACTAGTATGATGTATGATGTATAAATGTACAAATGTCAAAATGTTGTAGAATAAATGTAGAATGTATGGTGTATGACACGTGATGTGTGATGAAATGCAATGTGTAATGCCTATAGTGTAGTGTGTGGGGTTCATGTGTAGTAATCCCTCAACAGTCAAGTGTGAACCAAAGCACAAGAGTGTGTCATCGGGTAATGATGCTAGAATGTATGATGAGTATGCCTATGCGATGATATGAATGTATGAGAATGTGAAAGATGATGACTATGACTATGCTAAGATGATGGGGGGGAAGGTGATTAGTGTTATGCCCCCCAAGTATATAGAAATGAATGAACTAACCAATGATAGTGAAGGATGAAGGTCCTCCATCTGATGTATGGAGATGAAAGTGTATGACCATGCTCTAATAGTGGAGGTATGGTAGATAAATGTTGTAGTGGTGAATGAAGTCTATGCACATGTGAGGGATGAATGTATGAAGAAGGTCGTGACATCATAAAATGTGTCAGTGATGGAGATCTATGTGATGTTGAATGTGAAGGTGAAGAAGATCCACGTGGAATAAAATGAGGTGGTGATCTATGTTGAGATGTAGTAATTGTCCTAGGAATAGGCCTATACCGATGTGTAGG
Organism: Taxus chinensis; assembly: GCA_019776745.2. Taxonomy (NCBI): domain Eukaryota; kingdom Viridiplantae; phylum Streptophyta; class Pinopsida; order Cupressales; family Taxaceae; genus Taxus; species Taxus chinensis. The sequence continues at coordinate 101,988,789 of CM034157.1, forward strand.
ACTAGTGGAATGAGGTGGTTGTGTAGATGATACTCGAGTAGGTGAACTAGGAGTAGATTGTGCTTTGAGAAACATAGAATGTGATGTGCTAGAAGAAGTAGATGATGTGCTAGATACTATGTGAGGAGATGGTGACCATGGAGTAGATGGAGGGACACCATCAATAGAAATAGCCTGATTATTGTAAATAAATTTGAGTCATAAATGATTCATAGAAATAATAGATTGAGAGTGATGAATCCAATTGAGACCAAGAAGCATGTCACATCCCTCAACTGTGTTTCCAATGAGGAAAGGTACAAGCATAGTAAGAGGACCAACTGTAACATGTAGCTTAACAACCCCAAAGGGTTTTGTAAAATGGTATTTGATTTGAGATGGAGGATGCCCGATAGCCTTCAGAAGAGAAATAGAACATGCACTAATGGGCCATGATGGGTCAACATTAGTATTGTTGATGGAGGTTGAGCCAATAGATGCATGGATGTGTAAATGATTAGATGTAAACTTAGCATGATAATCGATGTTGGAAAAAGAAATGATTGGTGGTGAAGCTTCAGTGTTAGCAACTAAGAAATCTAGAGCTCCTGATCCAGGAGGTGATACCACATGATACACATGATTAGCAGAATATTTTGTTGTCTTTTTGTCACATTGTTGAGAGTCATTGTTAAAGATCTTGAGTTTACCCTTGTCGTTGGTTGGGGCAGAGCTAGTAGATTCTGGGAACTCTAGTTTATTGTTATCAATTAGATCTTGGATGATTGTTCAGAGTTTTAGGCATCTATTTGTAGAATTTCCCACACATCGATGATAATCACAGTGGAAGTTCTCATTGTAGTTCCTACCTTTTGGTCATGATGGGTCTAACTCGAGTGGTGGGGGAAGGGTAATAAGATTTCTCTCAAGAAGTTGTTTCAATATAAGATGTGGAGCCATGGGAAATGTGTTAAATGTGTGCCAAGGCTGTTGTGACTGAACCTCCCTAGTAGGAGTGATGGTGTTGACAGTGACTTTAGTGTCAGTTGGTTTAGTTGTAGAAGGTTTAAATGGCATCTTGTTAGGAAAATGAGTGGAAGATGAAGTTTGTTCTTGATACTTAAGCTTTCCTATGGATAGGAGTTTGGTCTCACGAAGCTTAAGAGTATGAAAAAGTTGATCAAATGAAGGAGAGGTCTCAAAGAGAACACTCTCTTATAGAGGTGGTAATAGACTTTGAATAAATAAATCCTGAAGCTCAGAATCGGTAAGCACATTTTTCATCTTAGCTAGATTGTTCTTATACCTCAAAACATAGTTGGCTAGGTGTTCATTTGAGCCTTGTTTAAGTTGTGCTAGCTGGGCATAAGAAATATTAGAGCTGATATTGATGGAGAAATGAGTAAGAAATGCATCAGCTAGATGTGTGAAGGAGGTTACTAAGTGAACAGGTAAGTCATAGAACCAACACATCACATAATCATGGAGACTACGAGGAAATAGCTTAGCTAAAATGATATGATCATCAACGAAGTCAAGACAAGTGACATGAAATGCTCTAAGGTGTTCTTGTGGGTCACCATGCCCATTGAAAATGGGAAGCTTAGGGGTGACAAAACTAGGAGGAAGTGGGTAAGTAGAGATGGCAGGTGCAAATGGAGTATGCAATAACAAGGTAGAATCTAAATATGGTGATGCATGCGAAGTGGCCTGTTGCAACTTACGAATTTGAGCTTGAAGATCATGATAAAGAGAAGTTAAGTCTTGATTTCCAATAGATGAGACTTTCCATACATGAGAAACTAAGGGTGGCGTAAAATGATTGGTAGGAGTAGGAACAAAAATGGGAATAGTAGAAATAGGAGGAAGAGTAGAAGTAGGCAGTTGAGTGGTAACAGAAGTGGGTATGGTGGCAGAAGCAGTGAGTTCTACCAAGTTAGTAGCTTCCTCACGAGAAACATGTAAAAGTAAATCTAAATCTTGAGGATGTTCAACAAGGTGATCATTGATGGCCTTAAGATGAGCTTCAGTAAATTCCTCATGAGAGTGAGCCATGGAAAAGGAGAATAAACCCTAGAATGATAAGGTAAGAAGGAAGAACCTAGAAGCGTGAATGATCGAGTTGGGTTCACCAAAATGATTAACTAAAATTAACTAACTATGTAGTATGGGGATAGTTAATCTAAGCTATGAACAACTGTAATAAAGTAAATAAATGTAGTAAAGAAGTATGTAAATGATCTAAGTAACTATGCAAAAGGAAATGCTAACCCTAATGTGTAAGAGAGAAGAGGAAAGAACTCAACTGAATAACAGATGCTTGTAGGGAAGTGTCGCAGAGGTGACTGGAAAATCAGGAAAGGAACGACTGTGTAGAAGTCCCAAAAAGGATGGATCTGGAGGATCTAGCTAGACTGGAGCACCTGGAGAGGGGATTGGGGTGCCTGCAGGATGCTCTGGTCTACAATCTGGATGCCCTGATCTATGTAAAATTTTTGAAACTGATCTTCACAGGGTTGAGAGGTGGTCTGAAACCCTCGTTATTTGTCACATCAACTTCGTTGTCCCATGCCGGATGTCGCCAATAATCCAAGATGAAAGAAAGACCTGCAAGACCCCAAAACAAGCATCAAACCCTAAAAAAGAATAATGCATATGAAGGGGTCAGACTGACCTCAGCTACCACAATGGTGGACTTACTAACTGAGTGTTGCACTACATCTCAGACTCAAATGTAGTTCTATGTGCAAGTGTGTGTGAACATGCCCTAGGTTGCTCTTGTGTCAGTCACACTTTGTGAAGTAGCGAGCAATAACTATGTGTAGGAAACGTAATAGAATGTGTGCATGGAATAGAATAGAATCCCTCCCCCTAGGAAGTGTGATGCAGATGTCCTAGCCTTGTGCCTTGATGATGGAGCTATGTGGATGCAAGTGATCTCCAATGCAATAGATGGATGCAACTCTAGATGGAGTGATAATAGTAAGTGATGTTAGGTCCCTCATTATGGTCTCATAACTTTATATTTATAGGGTTCTCTTGATCTAATTTCATAATTAACCCCGAAAAGGCTGACCACAAGAAAGATAAAGACCTCAAATGGCTAGAAAGAGCCCAAAAAGTGGCAGGAAAGTGCAAAAAGGACCGGGGTGGGGTGCCCCTAAAGTGGGACCAGGGCACCCTGGTGGGCGCCCCAGTACTAATCTGGGCGCCCCAGTCGAGGCTAAAATGACATGGGATGACAGAAGATGACTGGGCATATGGGTGCAAGAGGTCGGTAATGATGAAATAAAATAAAACAAGATGGCCAAAAGATGGGGTTAATTAGTACTTTCTTCACTCAAGAACCTTCTAAATAGTAGTATGAGACCGAGATAAATAATGTCTAAAGTGCATGATTTTATTGTTGTGCATTTCCCACTAAAATTACTAGTTACCTCCATTTGTGGTACTAGTTTTAACTCTATTTTGTGATTTTGACTAGTCTAAAATTGTTGTTTTTTTATTAGGTTAAACCGACTCTTCCTTTGAGTTAGGTATATAATCAAGTCTGACACCCCTTTTTAAGGGTCCATTCATGAATTCCTCCTCCCACTCTCCGCTTGTATACCATGTTGGCTTGCAAGTATTTAATACAAAGTAAACTAAATAACCATGTGTAGAAATGTGTACTAATGGCCGACATATGATGAAGCAACAAAGTTTATGCCTGAACAAAAAATTAAACAAGAACATGCACATTAAAAACTCAATATAGAATGAATATACATTTATAAAACTATAATGCTTTATTAAATAAGAATATGCACATAAAAAACTCAATATAGAATGGATATACATTTTTGTAAAATTGGTATTGGTTTCAATGTGCTTATTGCATGAAACTCGAAGAGAAAAGATCCAAACAACTATGGAAATGAGATATCTTGATTGTCAATGTTAAGAACATACATCATATTTCTGATGAATCTATTTCCATTTTGACCTAGAAACAAATAACTTTTGGGATGTTGTAATGTTAAAAATAGGGCATATTATTGATAAAGGCTCTTTGATTTAAAGTCAGGGGTTGATCTTACCTAATGACGATCCACTTGGTGATTCAAAGTGGTTGGCTTTCACTATGTTCCACAATGTTGGAAATGGTCGGGAATGTTCATCTTCCCATCCCCAAAATGTGCACTACCAAATGTAAAATAATGCAGTAAATGGCATGCATTGAATGCGTTAGTGGCGCGTAGTGCAGACTGATAGTTGGTGGAAGCTAGACAAAGTGGTATGGGATGATGTGAAGTGAATTGAATGTGGTTTTTTGGGATTAGAAGTAAATTTGTCTTCTTTCCATGTGGTTACAAACATTATTTTTCGTGTGAGAAAAAGTATTTTTCAGTTCACTATGCAAATTCGATCTTTGTAAGGGGTATTTTGTTGGGGTATTCGGTGTTCACATTGCCACAAACTCATACTGCATTCACATATTGCATATACACTTGAAACTACTAAATATACATTGAATTATACAGTTTGAAGGTTAGTTGTACAATACGATGAATTGAGAGAGTTTGTGGCGATATGAACATTGAATATGCATGACATTCTAAAATTACATAAATATACATTGACTATACGCCTGTAATTTTGTCATTTAATGCATTGTTTGAAATAACAAAATTACATCCGTATATTCAATATACTTAAAAAATTTAGTTTTTCTTCAATAATAACATTGTATATTTAATAACATAATTGTATTTTGAAACTGTAATACGCATGCATGAAAAAACATATTTTTTAGATAATTTATTACGCTGTATTAACATAGTTTGTGGCAAATGGAGGAATAAACAAATTGCACAAAAATAAATTAATATACACTAAAAAACAATAGTTCAATGTGCATGCTTGAAAAGACAATAGGTTTGAACAAAACCCATTACTTACAACAATGTATAGTCAATAACAACACTGTATTTTGGTAATATAAGTGATATTAATAACTTTAAAGATAATTGTCCTTTACCTCCTGAATATGTGGACCTCCCTTGCAATATACATATTTCAATTCAATAATATTCAATGCATAATAAGAATTTGCACCAAACTATGTTGGAACATCCTTCAATGCATATTCAGTAATTTCAGTGCACATTAAAAGTTTGAATGCGTAGTAGAAAATAACAAAGTTAAAACCATATATTCAATTTATGTTCCAATATATATTCAAGTATTTTAGTATCACATTAGTCAAATATTAATATCGTGTAGTGGACATAACACATGGATCATTACAAAATTACACTGCAAATATTCAAAACAACACATTTATGTCCAATGTAATAATGTAAGTGATTCACATATTCATTGTATATGCAAACAATTCTTACGTATTTAACATTTTGTCTATTTAATGACATTCTTTACATATTAAGGACAACCATAGCTTAAATATAAAGGTAACAACGTGAATATTCAAATATTAACTACATAAACAAAGACAACCCTTATTTATATTCAAATATTCCTAAGATGTCAAGGTAAGTGATTCACATATTCATTGCATATGAAGACATTCTTCATGTATTTAACATTATGTCTATTTTATGACATTCTTCACATATTTATACATTATAAAGTTTGGATATTCAAATATTAATTGCATAAACAAAGACAACACTTATTTATATTCAAATATTCCTCAGATGTTACGTGGTAAGTGATTCCCATATTCATTGCATATGCAGACATTCTTCATGTATTTAACATTATGTCTAGTGACATTCTTCACATATTCATGAAATTCATTTGAATACTTTGAATATTAAAAAGGTAATTGTCATTTACCTCATGTATATGTGGCCTCCCTACGAATCTAAATTCGAATTTGGTATATAACTCTGCCTAGTTATGCGCTCTGTCAATTTTTTGCACAAAAGGATTTCTAACCATATTCATCCAAATATATAAATATTACATCCCATTTCAATTCAAATTATGATATTTTGGAGGGATTATTCAAATTTTGGAGGGATAGTTATTACTTGGCATTAATTCTGATTTTTTTTTTGGAAAAATGGTGAGTTTAATACATATTTGTTTGTATGTGCAACATTTAATGAGGTGAAGGTGGCAAAAAGAATGGGCAATTATAACAAAAAGTTGGAGAAGTTTGTTAACTTTAAAATTAAAATTGCTTTTAATTTCATCTTGACAACTTGAAAGGTTGTGTATTTAAGTGCATAAATGTGGCCTTATGGTACTTGAATAGCTGTGAAATAGGGTAAATGTGAACAAGTTTTCTCATATGCATAAATTGTTGCACATTTGATTATGTACAATGAATTACTTATGTTATTGATGTTGACATTTTAATGATGCAAGTTGGCTTTTAAATTGAATTCTCAAACATTATTATTTAAATGTTAATGTTCCCAATGTGTCACTTCAGACATGTTTTGAATTAAATGAGTGTATTAATTACGTTTTATAAAGATTTTAAAAGATATCAAATTTGTGTAAATATGCACATTTATTGGGTCCCCTCAACTATATTAATTTAAAATTACTAGTTAACTTAATGCACCACACCCTCATTAAAATGTGCATATCTATTGGTGCATGTTCACCAATTGGTGTCTTCCCCAATTACAATCAAGTACCTCACAAAAGTTACAGTAAAGAAATATCATTGTATTCATCAATTCGCTCATCATGATATGAATAGTAATGTGTAACATTAAATATCCCCTGTTTGGAACTTTTATTTTTATAAATGTTTTCAGATAAATGAATTTAACTTGGTATTCCACAACTCTTATTTTCACAACTGCATAGTTCTAGTGCGAGGTGTCTGAAAATCCAGTTAAGGCGATTTGTATTCTTCCCCCTCACTGGAAAAAAATCAGAATGTGATGATGTCTAGTTCAAATTCCACAATTTCTACTGTGAGTTTTTTCTTTTGTTGGCACTAACGCCTATGGTTTCAGTATATGGTATTATTTCACACATACAGTAGTGTGGATGGCCAACAAATATTAATCCATCAATATAAGGTATTCCTAGCTCCGTCTTCAAAAGAATGGAGATTTACTACTATTCGAGGACCAACACCACATGTCAAACCATGTTTCTCTTCTCAACAGCCGAAATATGGTGCTCCACAACTCTTCTGGAAAAAGTTTGATTACCCAACCGCTACGGTTATTCAAGATCGCTAGAATGTTCCCTTGCACTGCAACACCAACTACAAGTTCCACAAAATGTTTTATCAGAGAAGGGCACAACAAAATCAAATAAGTATTCCCATGACATCTTTTCTTCAAAAATTGAGATCATAAGGATTGTTTTCTTGCCACTGAGATGGTGGTTCTTAGTCGAAGTATTTCCTGATGCCGGTGTGTATAATCGACAAGGTTATTTTGCTAAAGCTTGGTATGGTCCTAAAACAAACTCCTAGGTGCTAAAACCATCAGATAGAAGTATTTGTTGTTTCCATCTAGACCCCACCTTTGTTAAATATGAAGTGTATGTTTGGTACAATGTCTCCAATGAATTTAAAAAAGATTCAAAATTTGTCACCTACATTATTGGTATGAAATACAGCTAACACAAGAGAATGCAATGGGTACGCAAATATGGAAAGGAAATGTTAGAGTAAGAGGGGATAATTGGGGTGAATTAAAGGAGAAGGGGTGGAAAGGATCTCGAAAGATCTTTGCAATTAGGGGTAAGAGTTTAAATTAGGGGGATGGCCATATGAATAAGTTGCTCCTCCTCTTTTATCATGATGTTGATCATATGGGAAAGAGTCAATTTGGAGAAAATTTAGAAAGCAAAAGGAAAAGATATATGCATGTCATGGAGGCTACAGATTGTGGAGAAAGATGTCTGGTTAAAGAGAAGAGTGTATATGTCTAGTAGAAGAGAATATGAGAATGCTGAAATTGAAGTGTTTTATGTTTTTCAAATTCCAATACAATGAAGATATAGACAAAAGGAAGAGAAAAATTCGTAGAAGGAGAGGGAAGATGGTGGAAGAGAAGATCCTTGATTTGTAAGCATAAGCTTTTGATTTTTGCAAAGAATAAATTTTTGTTCCAATTGGTCATCATTAGGGCCACATTGTTATTTTCATTTTAAATAATTCGGAAATAGGGGCCACATGGATGATAAAGGTGCTCGATAGGTCATGGGTTCTAATCCCTCTTAAGACCACCGTCATAGTGTTCCTTCAATGCTTTTGAGGAATCCAAAATGATCATGTTATTTCATAATATTGTGTATAATTTATTCACTCAAAGAAGTGGTATGCCACTCAAAGACTTGACTTGAGTGTTGAGAGAAGATCTTGAACCAAGAAGTGGAGTAGTCGAGGACATCCAAGGCCTTTGAAATACAACAAGTGGTATTTAAGTTGAAGAGATGAAATAGAGGCAACACGTAGCAATGATCATGACCTTACCCAGATAAAAATTAAGGAATTATTGTAGGAAATCATTGATCCTTGTTATGCTTGATTTCATCTCTAAATATGTGCACTTGTGTTATCTAGCCAATTGTTTTAACAATTCCATATTTTGTTTGTGTCTAAGAGTTAGTTGTGTATGTCCAACCTTCGTTATATCTCATGTTAAATATTTTCTTTTCTGATTATAGGCACTATGTTATGTGTGATTCAGGAAAATTTTATAAATCCAAGATTCCAACAAAAGAAAAATGCATTGATTTAAATGTTAGGTGAATTTCTTTACAAAATGGCTAAAAAGTGGAAAAAAAAGAAATTGATTTCTTATCTTACATTGATGCAAATATGAACCTTTAATTTATTGATTACAATTTATTTTTTATTTGATCAATCAAAAAAATTATAAATTTGAAAATAGTATAAATTGTTGCAACTACAGATGATTATAATTTTTGTTCCCTTTTATAATATAAAAAATGGGTACAAATTTATGAAACGTCTCATAAAATTTTTGGTGTATGAGATAAAGTTTCATAGCACAAACATTATTTGTGGTGGATATAGAGCTCAACCTTATAAGTTTTATGGTTCTACAAATTGTACAAGGAATTTTAGGTGAGTGTAGTATAGTTAATTATTCAATTTTTATGTTGAATTTTAAACTTGATAATCAAATCATCATCATATAAAAATTTTCCCTTGAATTTAACATTCATTTGATCATGTCACACCAAAACATCAACCTCAAATTTGATTCTTACTTCAACAAAATTATTCTTTTATGTGGGTGAAGTGAATCAAAAAATTGTAATATATTAGCTATCCTATAGATTTTGCATCCCTTTCCCCTCAGAAATATTTTTTTTAGCCCAACACATTGGTGTAACAAGATATATGTCATCTATATCCATCGAGTGGGAAATTATCCAAGAAGGTTACAATTAACTATATTAATCAATGTGGTATGTCAAATAAAATATAAGAATCCTAAGATTGATATATTTCAAGATATTTTTAAATAGACGTATTTGAGATATATTGTTGAGCATGTTGGTCTCCAACAGTGTCACACCATTCTTTGCATCCTAGTGCCAATTATGTTGATGCTACAAAGGAATCAGGGACAATCACATGCATGGGAAACCTAAGAAAGGATAATTGGAAATGGGTGAGGCTCTACAACTCTTAAAAGGAATGCACACATGTGAAGAATGTGATTGCACAATAGATCCCAAGGTTCAATTACACCATGTCTTAGATTTCATAATAGTTCGGAATGGATCAAGGTGGCTGGTTGAGTATACAATATTTTTCATGGGAATTTGTTAGTATAAACCTAATCAAAAGAAACTATGGCTCGAGAATCAATCATGAGAAACATAGTTTAAAGGAAACCATGCAGATCAAGTTCTGTGTGTTTGTTTCATTCTTGGGTAGGACTGTACATTCATTCAACTTGACACGGGATTGTATGTTTCTATACCCTACATAGGAGGGGAGTTCATTCTATTCCATCACACACATTTTGTCATTGTTTTTCACATTCTAGATCTAGCCCACTATCATATGCAAACCATAAGATCACACCTAAACTTGCAAAAGAAACCCTAGATCTACCCTTAAACACACTCAAAAAAACATCATTAGATACACAACACAATGAAGAACTACATGGACCGATCAATTTGAGATGTAGTGATTTAGTGCTTAACGGTCGTAAGTTCACTCTTCAGGTGACATGAAAAGGGTGTATGACTCCACATTTGGGGCACATCCCCTTTTTTTTATCAATTTGATGTGGTTTGTAAACATGTGTCTAGTGATATGTTTTCAGGTTACATATGTAATAATCATCCGACATTGTAGAAAAATTAGAGTGACAATTAAAGAATTTCATCCGAACACCTTCCGACCTCATCAAAATGACCTCACCTTGGACCCATTCCAGGAGTATTTAACTCACAGGTGACTGAGTCAGTCACTCTCAGTGCACCTGATGCTCATCCTCCCAATGTTGAGTCACCACTTCTGTCCTAACAAATTGGGAGTTCTATCCTAAACCTCATTGGAATTTGCGACAAGTTCTCCTTGCCTTATCTCACATGAACTCCACAGTCCTAGGATCACTTCCATGGTTATCATGCCAAATCAACCAAGTCATCTCCTATTCTCATTGGTAAACTTAGGGTTTTCCATATTATTAATCTTAGTGTTATCACATTACCGGTGTAGTTTAGTCACCTAAACCATCAGTTACCTTATAGTACAGTTACTCTACAAATATTTACATTCAAATTAGTCATTCAATTATTCGTAGACCATCCTGATTAATTCAAGTTGACTAGAAAATCTTCAATCTTTTCCTGCATCTTAAATTATTCAAACACACACAACTATAGTGCAATTAAGTATTCTGGTTTCCATTCCAGAAATTAGAATACTAAAAAGGATCGATCATAATCAGGTTGTATTTTCGTAGGCACTACACTTTCGTATAAATCATCATTCTCCAATGTTTATCCATCAACAACATCCTAAATGAATATCTATCAAAGCAATACATCAAGTAATTACAATGATTTTAATCATTTGTGCTTATTCTTTTTGGGATACTCTTGCTCCTTCTAGTAGTTGATTTCCTCTGTTTCATGTACATCACATTCTTCCCACCTACCCACTTTTCAGAACATTCCAAGAATATGATTCACCATTCTAAACCTCCTTCTTAGTATACCTGATGGTTTCTCAGCCATATTATGACCCAAACCATACTACTCACTGTTATGAAATCTCAGAGAGTATAAATAACCTCTTTGTTAATAATTTACTATCAAGTTTCCCCTATGACGTCGGTCACCTTAATGATCGTTCGATCTCCCAATCTCTATCGAAATCAGTCACCAGACCGATATTTGTCACTATGTTATCTGTTGGGTTCACCAAACTACCCTAACATCCCCTTAACTCCACCCATACCTTACCAAAGTACCTCTATGATTTTTCCCAATGTTGAAACATACCTTTCCTAACCTTTAAATTAATTTTATATTTCAATATCTATATTAGCATCTAGTTTGGTGAATATATGTTTTGAGATTAAATCAAATTCTTAGCAATAGAACCCAATTTATCATATATTACTTTCATTGATTTGTAAAAAACAGTGGAAAAGACAACCATCTAGGTTTTTGTATCAAACTTTTGGAAACTAGCAATTGTCTAACAATCCAACTATCATTCCAAGTGCTCAAAACCTTTAATATCATTCGGTGGTGATTTACACCAATATCTCACAGGTAGTCCTTCCCAAAAGTCGAGTTCTCTAATTAACACTCAACCAAAGTCAATAACGTGCACATTCAACATTCGACTTAAATCATAGGCAATAAAAAACCGTTACCTTTTCTATTTGATCACATGAATTCCTTCTAATCACTTCAAAGAGCTATCCAAAGGTGGTTTCAGACAACCAAAAACCATTCCCATACCAGTTATAGTGCATACTCTTGTTCACTCACTTTTCCTCAACCACACCTAAAAAATTACAATCAAATGAACCTTTTCAAAAATGCCTGAAGATTCTACCTAATCTATATTCTTCCCCCAGAGTTAAACCCCTTATTCCACATGCTAGTAATGCTGAACATCAATGAACCTAGGTCCATCAAAATACCTATCAAACTAGATTTAGCATTGTGTCATCACAGATCCAACACAGTCAAGACTGATTCCCCCACCTAAGAGGAAGACCCATTAGGCTCAGGATCAGGCCACATACAGTGGTTTAAGCCTATGACCCCTCTTTCACCTAGCCTCGTCATCCATTCATGTCTATTCTAGGTCCTTACCCATAATTGGTAAATTTCCACCGAAGGTCAACCTCTCTTATCTTGCATAACAACCCACCTCCTCGTAACGAGCCTTAGTTGACAAATAATTACCTACACAACTTACACCTTCACCGTCACCTGCATCCTTTTTACCACCTTACCTACAACACTTCCAGTATCCTCATCATTACGTCTAACCATATCCCTTCTTTTAACTAGGTACCTTGACTTTCTCTTCCCATAGCCTGCACTACACCTCCATTATCAGCTTGGCTGCCCATCCCATTCCACCATTGGGCATAAATTTTCCCTATCCACATGCACAAAATCTGTGGTCCCTTACCTTTATGTGCTTTTCCATGAATTGTAAGAAATACCAAAAAACCAACTACCTGCGTTATCTATCATCTTGAGGTATCCCATATAAACCTATTACCACCTTCGACCACTAGTTCACTTGCTACATCTTTACCCAAGAATTGCAATCCAAACCTAAATATGTAATACCTATTAGAGTAACTCACAATCTCAATATAACTAGCCTATGATTCCACCTGAGTACATGGATTATCCTCAATCTTCAATCATCTAAACCCACAGTTACTTAAAATTAATCCATTGGTAGGGTCTTACGGAAAAATCATAGCTAACCTTTTGGAGGGCTCTGTCATCAATTGCCACCACTTAGACCTAGGACAACCCATCAAACATTAACCAGAATGGTTTGATGAAAAAAACATTTATGCTTACCATGCAAATGTGTTAGGGCATGAACCTGTGGAAAATTTTACCATCTTAAGACTGTTCTATCTCCAAGTATGTCCTCCCGAAGAAAACTTTGAGGACGATTGATCTTTCAGATGAGGACCCTAATTACACCTCCATCTATCACCACACATCCTCATCCTGTTACCTATTCAATGACCTTAGGTGATCAATTAATAATTGTAGTGTTAAGCTCTAACTAGATTGTTCCAAGCCGCAATATTAGTATGATAATAGCACACTTGCACATTAGATTTACTTAAGAAAGCTAAAATACCATATATGGAAATCCTTTCCTAATCCATAAGTCAATACATTACAATTAATGACTTGAATGTTTCAGATAAGAAATTATTTTTGTCGCATATAGGAGGAGGGAATTATTAACTATTACCTAAATCAGTGGTGAAAAACTCCCTTGAAATTTGATACTTAGTTAAGTCAACTCCAAATCCACTATTAAGCTAACTCCACATTAACTAAGACGTTAACTTTTCCATAACTTAGTAAGCTAACTCCACACTAGTGACACCTAAGAAAACTCATAACCCAAAAGTGTAAGGCTAACACAAGTCCTCTCAAGATTTATCTTCTGATAAATAAATAAAAGGAAAATAATAAACTACACTAACACCCTTCTCGTAAACATGCACTTAGATGGAATGTGGGTCCCGACAACAAGGCCTGATGAGGTACCCATGTTAATAATTAAATTATAAAATGGATAACCCAAGGTACGGTTATTCAAAACTAGTAATAACAAAGTTGAGAAAAATCTTGCTGCAAGATATCCTTCAAAAGTTCAAATGCCAAAAAATCGTTCAATGCTAAATAAGGTGGTGCACACTATGGTCTGAATCCACCTGTTTTCTCGGTCATGCATAACTCAAAAAAAACTCACACTAGGCTTCACTAAATAGCTCCATGCAAGGAGACTTTCAATAGAGTGATGTCGAAAGCTATTGAGATAACAAACACCAAACATAATTTGATCTTCCAACAGTGCTAACAAATAGGTGTGCCATCGATCTAAGAACTTGACCAAGGCAACAATGTTAGACCACAATATTCAAATAAATAGACTTAACCATGCTACATCATCTATAGTCTCTTTAACCAAGGTAACAAGGCAAGGACATGAAACCCGAAGAAGTTGTATCAACACTACACCCTCATATTAAAAATGGGTAGAATTGAGTTTCCACAGATCTGTATCAGTTGTCAAAATCAACTACTCAAAAACTGATAGTAACTAGAACACTATGCTCCACCAGAATAGCTGTGCCTCAAGAGATAAGATTGGATGTATATTCATCTATAGCTCTGATAGTCCATGAAAGGAATGATAAGAAGATTGTTCCAAGCCGCGATCTCAGATGATAATAGCACACCACATTAGATTTGCAAAAATAGAAGAGCTAAAATACCATATATGGAAATCCATCATAATCCATAATGCTCAATACATTACAATAGAATGACTTGAATTATTCAATAAGAAAGATGTACATATAGGAGGAGGGAAGTGCAACTACTACCTAAATCAGTGGTGAAGAACTCCCACTAACTGATACTAGTAGTTAAGTTAACTCCAAAAGACTAGTAAGCTAACTCCACATAACTGAGAAGCTAACTCAACACAACTAGTAAGCTAACTCCACACAACTAGTACACCTAAGCAAGATAACCCAACAAGTGTAGGGCTAACACAAGTGTAAGAATTATCCTAATAAATAAATAAAAGGATAAATAATAACCTACACTAACACCCTCCCATAAGCATAGCTTAGGTGGGTGAAAAATAAGGTGGTTCCCGACAACAAGGCCTGATGAGGTACCCATGTACAATAACTGGGAAAATTGGACACCGCAAGGTACCCAAAACTAGTAATAACAAAGTAGAGAGAGAAAAATCCAACTGCAAGATATCCTAAGAATCTCAACTCCAAAAAACATGTACAATGCTAAAGAAGTTTGGTGCACACTGTGGTCCCTTGAATCCATTACTCGATCATATAACTCAAAAACAACTGACACTGGGCTTCACCAGAATAGCTCCATGCAAGGAGACTGTCAATGGAGTGATGTCGAAAGTGTAAAAAAACACCAAACATAATTTGATCAACTGCTACAAATAGGTGTGCCACGATCTAAGAACAACCAAGGCAACAAGGCAAGGACATGATATCCAAATAAATAGGAGTGCCATGATCCAAGAAAAGCCAAGGTAACAAGGCAAGGACACAAAATCTGAAGAAGTAAGTTATCAAACTTAATCTACTAAATATGTGTGTCAGGGAACCAAGAACAATAACCAAGGTCAAAAGTTAATGACTCAAGGACACGAGATCCAAATAAATAGGAGTGCCACTAAGAATAGCTAAGCCACACAAGAGAAAAAAAATACCCAAGGTATCAACCAATAAGGAAATGACACGAAATTTTTCCAAAGTCAGTATCAATACCACACTCTCCCATACTGCTGAATGAGTAGAGTGACACCACATATCTGTATGAGTTGGTCAAAATCAACTACTCAATACAATGACAATACTAACACTTGAATTATTCACCAGAATAGCTCCCCCACAAGAGAGACTGTCAACATGCCAAAAAAAGTGATGTAAAAATATAGATCCAAAATATCTCAACAAACAAGAGTATAAATGTATACACCCATAGATACAAGAATGCAATACCCAAGAATTTTAAGATTCAACATCAACTAGAAATTGCTGTCCACAATGATTACACCCTCCCAAATTTAACACTTTATAAGTTGAGTGCATGTAAATATTACAATGAGTAAAAGTACCTTTTAATTAAAAATAGGTGTATAAAAATTTCACCAATGCGTAGATCCCGTTTAAGCATACACAATTTAAAAAAAAAGATCACCTTGATCTGAGCTACGGATCAACAAGTTATGAGCTCTAGAAGGTTTACCTATGTAAAATCAGGAATATTGTAATGCTTGATGAGTTTTTTAAAAGGTACTTGTGACACCTAAATGTCCAAAGGGTAAAAGAGTGCATCCACATGATATAAGCTTGCGACCAAAGGATAAAATTCTGTGCTCAAAACCTCAATGTCCAGAGGGTAAATCATTGCATTTGGAGGGTACATGTCTATATCCAATGGATAAAATAATGCACCCAAAGGGTACAGATATGTGTCTAGTGGATAAAAGACTGCATTTCAAAAGGCCAAAATATCGAAAGGGTCAAATCAAACATCCATAAACATGCTTATATCAATGGATAAAAAATGAAGGAGGTGTGCCTTTCGATCTATGTGGATAGAACATTACCACATCTCAATTCGGGAGTAGACACAATATTCAAATAAATGGGAATGCATGATCGGAAGTACACAATATCTAATGGTAACAAGATTGAAGGACACCTATATTTGATGTTGTCTCAACAACAAAGTCTGAGTTTACAGTCCAAATTCTATGGGTAGAATGACACCTTACAGATCAATGCACTTGTTTTCAAAAAATGCATACTGCAG